>CM033276.1:2378715-3578715 GCA_019343175.1 Oedothorax gibbosus
CAAGCTCGTTGAGTTGAAAAAACGTGCCCCGTATACGGACTACATTTTCCCAGACTGTAAAAAATGGATTGGGCAAATTTTCCAACTATTCTTGAAAAGATTTAACACATTAAAAAACGTTTTATTGTTGTTTTTATGTGAATTTTATTATAAACTAAAATAGCCAAAAATATTATGCCCAGAATATAGGTAATTTAAAAAAAAAAACAGTTTACTACAGGGGGAACTAGGGACATTTGACCCATAAGGATACATGACCCAATGCCCTTTTCTCAGCATTGGAAAAGTTTTATAAGTTGAAAGTGGCATATCACTTCTTTCCTTTCAGTCAGCCGACCACATGGTGAAAAAACCCAACTGAATCATTGCGTACGTGTTTAGCTATACGAAGAAATACGTTTTCATGCACTGAAAGTAAATTTTTGATGCCATAAGATTTTTAGGTCTAAATTTTTTGGTTTAAAGGAAGTATTTGTTCAATTAGTTACTTGCTTTGATCATGCTTTTAGCTATGATTATGTGCATAATAGTTGTAATGTATTTATTTGCAAAATACTTTGTTTTGGGGCTAATAAAAAAAGTGCAACTAGGGATACTTGACCCTAGCCAGTTAAGGATACGTGACCCAAGTAAGCAATACAAAAAGTAGACAGAAGCAGACCAAGTAAATTTTTTCAAAAAATCACGGGAGTCCCAGAAGTAAATGACTGGGTTCTTACCAAATATTTTGGGAAAATAGAACATAAGAAGATTTGTTGGGAAGGTACAAGAAAAAAAAATTATGTCGAGCTTGCAATTCAGTTTGAAAAAGAATCAATGGAAATGTTTTAAATGGTCTGAAATTGATAATATATCCCAAGTTGGTATTGATAAATTAGAAGCGATTATTCAACCACATTTGTTTTCTCTGCAAAATAAAAGAATCTGCAGTTATGTATTCAAACAAGACTTACCGTTTAAAATTGAATAATTCGTTAATGAAAGAATAATTAATGGGTTAAAAATATAAGTAATAATTTTGTCTGACAAAAATGAAAAATATATATAAACTTTATATGATGTTAGTTTTGTTATAACGTTAAAGTATTTTGATAATTTATGATCATTTTCCAAATATATGGGTTGGATCACATATCCCTAATGGGTGGGTCATGTATCCTTTATATTTTACAACTATTGCAGTTAATACTTCAGAAAAATACTAATATATATTGTGTAATACTTTATGAAGTATAAATTGACTGCATTCGCACATCCATAAATAATGTTTTTTAAAAGTTACAAGCCAAAAACTACAAGTTGGGTCATGTGTCCCTGGTTCCCCCTACCAAATTGTTATATAAAGATCATATCACTAGGATCACTTTTAAATCAAGCAAATTGTGTAACTTCCCTTTTTATGTAACTATAGTTTGGTGCTCTTATCTAGGGGGTTGTCTAAAAAATTGCTAAAGATTGCAAAAAAATAACATCACATGCACTGAAATTGCTAAGATTGCTTCTTTTTTTAACCAGCTAATTTACTCCAAAGTTTTGGGTGCAACATGACATATTACTTTTATAAAGTTCAATTATTACCGATTTATTTTGAATATTTAATTTTTTGAATGCTTTTACGCTACGCAATCCATTCTTGTGACAGTTATTACAGCAACGTATATCGCTTCAGAATGGTACGATTTCTGTCAGCTTTCTTTTTATTACTATGTAGACAATTTTTAATCGAAACTTAATGTTCTTTTCATTCAAAACTTAATGTAAGGTTAGATTACTTGGTCATACATTAAAAACTATTATTACTTTAATGGAATATTATAATGGTTGGAGCACGTTTATCTACAAAGCATTGTTGGAATTCTTGCCCCGTTAAATTTTGGAAAACCTGCCCCGTCGCCATATTTTGACGTTAATAGGGCCTTGACGATTAGAGGATTAGGTTATTTTAAAAACCAATACATATTTAAGTAGAGAGAGGAACAACCTTTGATTATAAGCAATGATAAAAACTGTAAGTTAAAAGAAAGTGCTTTTAATTTAGGTTTGAATGTAAGCATTAAAAAATTACTCAACTTTGAAAAAATCATAAAAACAGCTCTAACGAAAATATAACCACACCAACTGAACAAAGATTCTTGTGAGGTTCACAGGACGTGTTGCTTCATAAACCAAGCAGACAGTTGGTTCCCCCCAACGGCTCATTTCTAATATAAGGCCTGGTGGCAAACTTATCCCCATGGGAAAACTAGTCCCGGTCTGCCCTATTAACATTAAATACAATTAATCTCGTATTCATTTTTATGCTCCATTTTTATGTAAAATTATAGAAGCAAGCGGCAAATGGGAATATTTCTTTATGATTTTGCTATTGTTTCACAAAAAATAACACCTGTCGTGTCCGTCGATCCATGTATGTCTAGAATGTAATTTAATCACACAAAATTTGATCTGCTGAATGCAAAAAAAAAGGAAACTGAAGCTCATTACGAATACGTAACAATGTGTACAAATGTAAATAAACAATAACATGAAAAATATTAGAAGTAATTAAAAATAAGTAGATTTGTTACAGAATCTGTCACTTAAACCGCTTCCACACAACAATTGTGTTCAGCAGGAAACAAACTATTTTTACACCTCAGAAAGAAATTCGCCAAACAGGGCTTTTAGCTAGTTTAATTCACATTTTTAAACGCCAAAATTAACAATTTTCATTAATCTTCTTTCTCAGATTTAACAATTAGTCTTTATCGTTTGCTAAATTTGTTTGAAGTTCGAAGAATAATGATGTGATTTTTTTAATAAATATCTTTGAGTCTCCATAATTTCCCAAAAATAAATATGTAATATTTCCTCGCTTTTAAATAGAATGAAAATATTTCATATCAACATACAAAGAATCTTGTAGTGAAATATATTTGACGTCATTTCAAACTGATCGATGTCGCAAAAATAAATTTATTTTAATTTATTGTCTAAAAGAATTAAAGTTTCTCGAGCAATTGTTGCGATGGCAATGGTGATTTAATTCTAATAAAAATGGCTTCCTATGCTCTTTTTAAATAAGCATTAAATTTTGCAGTTTTTAAATAATTGAAGTACTTCGAATTCTTTTCTGAAGTTTTCAATGTATTCTAATTTCGATGCGCTGAATTTTTTGACGTATCACACTTGTCCGTAGCATTTGTAATTTGGGCTATGGAAGTGGGTGACGGACAGACGGACTGAACGATTATAATACCTTCCACTTTTTACGTTATAAACGTAGTGTGGAAGCTAATATTTACTGCTTATATAGGACGACCAAAGTATTGACAATTAAATGCTTTAATAAGAACAGCTGTTACATGTAAAAAATACCACGATTCATATAATGGCGTCACTTTTGGGGCATGCAGTTTTCAAAGTAAATAAATACAATCATATTTCTACTTTTTAAATTACTTTTCACATTAACAAACATTGAGTATATTCTCATTTTATTTAACTTAAAGTATCCGCATTCGTAAAAATACGTGTTTCGTCCAAAAAGTTGCTCGAAAGAAAATATCTATTACAAACTTGAACTTCTAAACTTTAAAAATATGCGACTTACTAAATTGGAAGATTTATAATGCTTGATGTATGAATAATAAGACATTTTTTGAAAATAAAGTTTTGTTTTAAAATGCGATTTTTTAAAATTGTAAATTTTTCCTAAATTCTCTATTTTTTTAAACCATGAGTACTCAAAAAGTTGAACAAATATTTAAAAAATACTTTGGGGGCGTACATACATTAATAAATTGTTTTTACCTGCTGTTCTCTTTGATCTAAAGGTTTGAATGATAAAATAAAATGCAATTTTTAACGAAAATTCTGAGTAGTGTGTTTCGACTAGCAATATTTTTCTCGCTTTTCAAGATATACATTAGTTTTTAGTTCATCTGGGTTAACATTGTTAGCACTTTACATAGTTTTAAAAAAGTAATATGTAAAGTATTTTTCTTGAAATAAGGTTTTGAAAAATGATGCTTTTCGTCCGGATTTATCAACAAAATAAGTTAAAAAATTATTTTAAAAAAAAAATTTCATACTAGATTTTTTTTACTTTTTCTGTGTAGTTTGTCATAAATTTGTTGAAAATTTATATTAATGCTATATTACTAACGTTTAAAAAAACGACCTTAAACTTAGGCGCATACGCTTAAAGTGAAAAATATAGAAAAAGATTTAACAAATGTTTCAAAATATTTTCGAGTACATTTATAAACACAAAATTATTCTTTATTGTTTTTAGTGTTTTAAGAGTATTCAACATACTTAAAACGAATTTCATTTTCGCAAATTTCAAAAGGTAAGCAATTTTAAATACTCAAAATAAATTCAAGACGTCAAGGATGAACTAATCAAGTTTTGCAATTATTATTTAACAATATTGTTGTACTACAAAATTATTTCTCGATTTATGAAAACTATTAAAAACACTTCAAAATTAAAATAATATAAATCCTACTATACATATTTTTAAAATTTTAATGAGAAGAAATTAAAATTATTTTATCGCTAAGAGTATTAAAAAAACACAATCGCTAAGAAAAAACATAATTTATCATTAGTTTTAATTTTTCATTGAGCTTAACTACTTTAACCAATGCAAGCTACTTTTTTAACGTATGATTAATAAATTTGAGAGAAATCGGAACAAAAAAAATAAATACAATATCAATAACACTTTTTAAAAATATTCAATAAAAAAATTTGACAGGCAAAAAAAGTATACATTGACACTTATAAATTTTAGCATTTTATTTCAGATGAATTTATAAAGTGCATGAACCAATTCAACTGAATTTATTATATAGATTAAATATTATGTTTTCAAAACTAAATAACATCTATTCTAATTTTGTTTTAATAACTTTGTGAAAATTACAGTAAACTTTAAAAATTAATCATATTTTGTACATACAATGCATTGATGAATCAACAAAAAATTAATTTAAAAATTATTACAAACTATCAAATTATGTGTAATAATTTATACAAATATTTTAAACTATATTAAGATATTAAACACCTAATTCTTATATTTAGACTTAGACTGTCATCATAAGAAATCAAACTTACCTGTAAATCTTCACCCAATCTCGACAACTTTCTTCAAACTCAAAAAAGTCTGGTCGCACAACCACGTGCTATCAACTTCAACTAACTTTCCCAACTACGAAATTCAAAAAAGTTTGGATACCACCACCAAGTATACACGCCAGCTAGTTCATCTGACTCAGTTGCTATAGATACCCTAAGCGTGTCTGCCAGAGATGATAGCCGGATCAATGCCTACCGGACTCCATGTGAGTCCACGATCCAGCATGGAATGGTTGGAAATCGCTTGGATCCGGTGATCCCTAAGCGAGGCTACCGCCGCCTACCATCGACTACACACCGCAAGGGGTTTTGTTTGCCCCCGATAAAGTTTCACGGGGTAAATATTTTGAAAGATGAAATGGTTCGGGATGGAAACTTCTTATATTTTTTGATGGAAAAGATGTGGGGTGTCAGGGGAATTGAAATGTGGTAAGTTTTCACTTGAAAAATCAATTGGGTGGCAAAAATGGTGGGAGATAAAAAGTTGTTCTGTTTTTATGGCGATTTTATGTTTCTTTGAAATGACCATTTAGTAGGAGGGTTTAATATGATTTAGAGATAAATGACATTTTTTGAATATATGTCATATATGCTTAAAATATGAAAAAATACTGATGGGCTATGCCCAGTTTATCATCTTTGATTTCTGTATTGCGTTTTTTTTACATTTCATTTTGTTTTACAGTTTTTTTATTAGAAATTTATAATTCTATTGTAGCTTTAAAAAAATCTTGATCACAAAATATAGTCACTAGCAACTTGATTCTATCGTGTGTTGCGGTACATTGTAAACTAGATAGAAATAAAATTCAATGACTTATGTGTTCAAATGTCAACGGATAGCAAATTAATGGGTCCAACAATATTCAAGAAAGTTAAATTTAAAAAAAGTATATTTTTCCAAGATAGTTTTAAATTATCCAATCTAAATATGAAAGTGATTTTAAACTGAGTTTATTAGTGTAACATGTGGTTTCACTAAGCAAAATCAATTAAAACAAATTCTTCTGGAAAAAATACTTAAAATAATGGAATAATTTATTTCATGTCTATTATTTATCGGCAATATTTTAAAGTAGCTCCCTTTGTTTTCGATTCTGTTTATGTCACACAAACTAGAAATAAGACAGTAAAATATTACGTTTTAATTAAATATTCTTATTTCAACACTTTAATAATAATAGCACAGTATGTATTTGAAAGATAAAACTAAATCCATTTTAAATAATATAACTATGTACTCTAAAAAAAGAAACAAAAATTTAGAAAGGACTTATTATTATTAATTACTACACATTGTTGCACAGACATACTAGACACATTTCACTCATTTTCTATTAAAAAATCCATCTAAAGTTGACTGTTTTGATTTTTCTCGTAAAACCTGTTTTCCGGCAAATATCAAAGAACGGAAGTTCATTACTTATTTTAAGGAAAGTACACTTTGAAAAAAACAGGGAAAAATTGGGAGACATGATACAAGGCGTGATATATCCGAATGCGCGATGTAACGAGGCGCGATATAGCGAGGGGTTACTGTACAACTTAAAAGAAATAAATAAAGTTCCGCCTTTATATCCCAGCTAAGAAAAGCAGCAAAAAACCTTGAAAAAAAATTGAAGGAAAGCTGCAGGAAAACTGCAGGTATTTGGAACCAAAAACCTTCATCAAAAAACCTTTATTTTCCCTTCATTCGAAAACCTGCAGGATAAGTGAAGGTTTTAGGTTCCAAATACCTCCATTTTTCCTTCACAAAAAAACCTTTATAAAAACTGCAGGATAAGTGAAGTTTTAGGTACCAAGTTCCTTCACTTTTCCTTCATCAAAAGCCTCCATTTTCCCTTCATCAAAAAACCTTAATATTTCCTTCATTGGAAAAACATTTAAAAAACTGCAGGATAAGTGAAGATTTTGAAGTTAAGTTTTATTTATACCCAAGCAGGAAGGAAGGAGCACGGGATTTGATCTGGGGGTATTTGTGTAGCTGTTCAGCGCGCTACCAACTGTGCTATTGGAGCTTGCAAATTGGAGCGCGTTTTAAAATTAGGAATGGTATATCTTATAATTAGAACATACAAAATTACACACTCCATAGATTCGATTATAGTCAATAAATTTGATTCACGATTTTGCGTGCAATTTGTCTATGATTTTTATTTAAAAATATTTAAATTAGATTTAATTAATTGTTCTAAGGTGACAATTAATAAATTGGATGCAAATTTTGTGAGTTAGAAAAAAATATATATCTTAAGAATTCCTTTAAGGTTAATTTATTTTTAAATTTTCTATAAAAAGGTGAGAGCAAAGCTATTGAACAAACTGAAATATTAAGCAAATAATTTTTAAATCTGTTTTTCGTTTAAAATTTACTGTCTTTATATAGGTGGCATTATTTTCTTCTTTTTTGCAAAATCAAATCAAAAACGTCCATGGAAATTGGAAAAAAGAATTTGAATCGCCAATTATAGCTTTGATATCGTTTCTGAATTTTTAGAAGTTACAGATTAACAAAATCTAGATCTGCGATTTGAACATATTAAGCTAATTTGCTGCGAAATTCGCTAATAAACTGCAAATGTTTACATTAAAAATTAAATGTTTTTCCGCGAAAAATTCCAACAATTTTTAGCTGGGATACAATTACTACAAGTGTAAAATATCAAAACTAATTTCAAAAATAAAGAGCAATTTTAAGATAAAGATTCACTACAAAAAAATTTACAGTATTTTTGGGGTTAACGCACACATTATTTTTTAAAAATAACTTAAAATAAACTCACAACTGGTCAACCCATTTGATACTTATTTTCAATGACGCTTCATTAGAATCGTCAAAAAAAGTTAACACTGGTATGATAATGCAGCACCATGGAAGTTATTGGTTTGTAATTTCCCTTGAGCAGCAACCCACTTGTCGACATTGTTGCAGAAAACGATTTTGGCCCCTGCAGGCTTTATGTGTAACTCTATGCTATAAAGAATTATGCACATGTTGTATTAATTCTCTGCAGAAAGTTTTTTAGACAAAATACTTTGCTTGAAATATTGTCCTTATTTTCTCAGAAAGTTAAGGTAATTTTTTGCATAAAATTGCACATTAAGTGCTATTGAAATGTGGGTTTAAAGATAAAACAGTATTTTAAGTGTACTTTAAAATATAGGTTAAAAAAATAAACTCTAAAGAAAGGTAATAAAAAGTATAAGGTTAAATAAAGGTATTTTTCAGCATAAAATTTTAAGAGAAATTGCTGTTTTCATGTAGAACTGAAACGGCTAATTCTTTGTTCTTTTAGGATGAATCCTTCAGAAAAATGGCAGTTTTCTTTAAGAATAAAAAAAATCACCTTAAAAAAAGTTTTACAAACATGCAGTTCTCCAGCTGAAACTCAGTTGCTGAATTTCTCAGTACAATACCTTTAAAAAAACATTTTCCCTGCATAAAACCTTCATCTCTCTTCAAAAGCATTGTTTTTTTGCTGAAATTTAGTTGCTGAATTTTTCATCACAATACCCTTAAAAGTACTGCAAGTTTCATGCTGAAAACATTTCCCTGCATTAAATCTTTATCTCTCGTCCGAAAGAAGCAGTTTTTGTGTTGAAATTTAGTTGCTGAATTTTTCATCATAATACCTGTAAAAGTACTGCAGGTTTTATGCTGAAAACATTTTCCTGCATAAAAGCTTTATCTCTCATCCAAAACATGCAGTTTTCCTGCTGAAATTTATTTGCTGAATTTTTCAGCACCGTACCCATATAAATACTGCAGGTTAAATGCTGAAAACATTTCCCTTCATAAAACCTTCATTTCTCTTTAAAAAACCTGCATTTCTGCATTTTCCATGGAGGTTTTTTGATGATTTTTTTAGCTGGGTATATAAAACTTTTTTTCTTCAAATGGACATTAAAACCATTGCAGTACACGAGCACTGCCTTATAAAAATGGGGGGGTTCTGAAAGCTGTTTTTCTTTGAGATGTGTTCTTAGATTTTTTTTAAATAGTCTTAATGCTTATATACGAGAAAAAATAAGTTGTCATTTTAATAAGTAAACCCAATGAAGTCTTTGAGACGAAATCAATGTGATTTTGTTGCCCAACTGACATTTTCCACACTGTAAAACCGTGCTGCGTAACGTTCCTCCGTAAAATTGGTGAAACGCTCAACTATCAGTGGAACACTAGATTTACGGAGTAACGTTACACAAGTGTGTAACGTTATACTCATTTTGCTGCGTAATGTTACTCCGTGAATTTAATGTAACGCTATCCCATAAAACCAGAGACTGTACTTTCTGTACCGATTTCACTTAGTCAACTCCTTATTTGTATAACGTTACTCCATAAATTTGGAGTAACTTTGATCCATGAAGCTGGAGTAATGCTTCTCCAAGGCTCTACAGTGCAGAATGAAATCTTACAGGGGTATGAAATCTTTCAGATGTGAATACTTAGCCATGGTTATTTATGCAAATTTTAGGGGGTAAAAATATGTTATGTCGACTTGTTTTTAATTTTAGCTTAAACACTACATTTTTAACGTAAAAAGTGGAAGGTATTATAAGTGTTCGTTCGATTCGTTCAGCTCATCCGTACATCACCCATGTGTCACAACCTGCATAATTATAAATGCTACAGACAATTGTGATACGCCCAATTGAAGCAAAAAATCATTCTAGGCTACATTCAAAATTTCATTAATAAATTAGAATTGGAACCACTATTTACTCGTTAATAGCAGATCCCGCTATCAAACCCTGTTACAATGCCTCATGATTTAATAAGTTTTTTAAATAAAAATAATCTTTGGTATCGAATTTGTTTATACATAATTAGAGAAGAGAGGAGCACATTGGGACACTTTTTAGCATTTTTAATCCCTCTCTCTCCTTTCTGAAAAATATTCCCTTTACATGTTCTTTTGGTAAGGATTAACTAAGAATTTAGGGGAGAGTACTTTGCAATATTTTTATTTTATTGGTATATTTATCAATATAGAAACTTTATGCAATTAAAATCAAGAGGTCTAATATTTTAAATTTGGCAAAACGCCACTTCTGATTATTTAGAAATGCAGTTACAATTTTTAGATTGTTTTTGATCTATGTGCAAGATGACGATTTTAGTTTCTATCTTATTTCAGCAAACACAAATTATAGGGTCCAGTATATGTCAAAATAATAAACCTTACTTGACTTACTATGAATACGTGAATCACCTAATTTTTTACATCAAAAATAGAGTAAGGTCGCTATTAAATTAAGATTATAAATTAATCTCAGAATTGTTTTTCTCCTGAACATTCAAAATTATTATTCGAAGCCATTTGCCTTAGCACATTCTTTTCTAGTGTGGTTTAAATCTTCTGATTTCGTGATTGCTCAAAAAGTTCTTTCAGATTAAGGGCATATTTTCACAGTGGTCTAACTCCAGTTTGTAAAATAATTAGTTCTTCACATTTTAACGTCAATAGAAGCAAATTACATTTTGATAAGTGACGGTCCTCCGTCAGATTTTTTGTGCAGATAGAAAAAAGCATTACAGATTCATTAAAAGACATATCTATATGGTATTCAAGACACCATGTCCCGAAAAGACACGGTGTCTTAAACAACTTGAGTACCATAGATGTGTGTTTTTAGTGAATCTTTAGTGCTTTCTAATTGCACAAAAAATCTTATGGAAGACTGTCACTCATCGAAATTTAATTTACTTTTATATTAGCATAAAAATGTAAATAATTTTTTATAAACTGGTGATAGACTCACTAAAACACTCACTAAATCTCTATAGTACTCAAGTTACTTAAGACACCATGTCCCGAAAAGAGCACGCGCGATTCGAGCTAGATCACTCTTCAAATTAAATTCAGATGAAAACCCATTAGCTAGGTCCTGACCTATTAATCATTTCCTTTAGGAGTCAACTCTTCAAGTAGTGGAGACCATTGATTCACGCTCTTTAGAAAGAGAGTCGATAGGTAATCTAATGAGAGAGTTTTGGCCACTCTAATGGGATTTCTGGCCAATTTCAAATTCAAATTAGCCTAATTTGGAAAAATCTCCTCACGGTAATTTCGAAGAATGTCGGAACAATGCCGGAACAATGCCGAATTGGTCTTCATTCCCCACTTGGGTAATGTGACTTGGTTTAGCGACACCTTTTGTTTGTGTCAATAACGTCAAAGTCGAGTGCTTTGTTACAGCTCGGAAATTGATGATAGCTTAGGTTAGGACCCGTAATGGTATGCGGTGATCGAAGTTGAGTGACTTTAACTGTCGGCTTTGGAGCTTAGGAATTGAGTTTCGTAGTTAGTGTTTGTTTCAAATTTTGCAATGCAAATGTTGCTGTATTTCTAATCGGAATTTAAGGATGGATTTAACGCGGATTTTCTTCAATTCGACAGTGGATTTCAAATCATTGAGTGACGCATTGGCAAAAATACATCCTTTCAGGGAGATCGTTATTGAAGCAAAACTGCTGTACTAATTGACTTAAGACTTGCACTAATAAATATTTATATTTTGCATATATTCTTAATTTTTAATACAAACTCAAACAAGTAGGTTTGTAACAGTAACTGTCACCTAGCACTGCTTCCACACACGATTTAAAAACCTTAGGAACAAAATCGTCAAACACATAATTTAGTTCAACTTAAACTTGAAGTAGTTGGAATTTTAAGCTTTTTTTATGAAGGTGGTGAAGTGGGTTTTCTACGAGGCTTTGTCATTGTTGGAATTTATTCGCCGTAAAATTTTGGAAAATCTGCTCTTTTGAAATTTTTTGACTTTAATATTTCCTTAATGAGTAAAAGTTAAAATTATTTCTAAACGAATGCATAGTTACATAGAGAAAGTAACCACTACTTAGGTCACGCAACGACAAAACAGTGAGTTTAATAATAGTACGTTTTGGTTAGGTTTCAATATAAGCATGGAAATTTACTTAACATTGAAAAACTTACAAAAGCAGCCCTAATGACAATATGATAACACAAACTGAACAAAGATTCTTGTGGGTGACAAATGACTTGTCACTTCATTAACCAAGCCACCGGTTGCCGCCTCCTAACAGCTCATTTACAATATAAGGCGGGATGGAAAGCTAGCCCCGGTCTCCCCTACTATGATGAAATTCAAAACTAATTTATATCACAAAAATAAATATTCCTTCAAGTTTTATTTTCATCTTACATAAAGTTTTTTCGTGCGTTTGACGAAGTGGAAACGGTGGAATTATTAAATCAAACAAAGTAGAATTTTCTTATTATTTAAATAATACTATTTCGAAAACGATTGCATGTTTTTCAAGTAAGACCCAGTAAAGAAATACAAGGGTTACAAGTCAGGCTTCTGCAGTTAAAAGTAATCGCCCCGTTTTTCGAATTTTATTAAATCACTTTTTATTAACTTAACATTTTCCAAAGCTAAGCCAACATCTTATTGCTTTCTTTTTGTTATTTTTCAAAATTTTAACAAAAAAAATTGAAAAGAATAGTTTTAAAAGGATACATTTAATTACCTTCAAAATATATAAAATGTATATGTATAGATTTTCACAAGTTTAAACTTTTATGCAAAAGAATTTTTGAATGTCCTATTAAACTTTTGTTGAAATTGGGGGGAACCCAACTCTCTTTCTGTGATTATCTATTTTAATATTTTTATTACTAAAAATAAGATACTTAATAATATCTTCTGCCATTCCATTACTGTCTTTCTTATCTTAAGATTGTATTTTTCATGACATACATTTGCTTCAAAATACATATTTATTTACATTTGAATTTTTTGGGTATAGCTACATTTATTTTAAGTATGTAATTTTAGAAACTATATTATCCTGTTTGTATTAAATTAAAATATTTAATTGTAGTTGTATTCAACAAATGTTTAATATAAAATTAATGCAGAATGTATTTTTTTAAGTATTATATAAATGTGCATAAACTTATAAACAATTACTGATGACAAAAGCCGTGAACTTATAAACATTACTGCTGACCCTTTAACAACCGGACAACGTACAACCGAAATTCAATTAGTTGAAGTATAGTTAAAAGTGGGTTTAACTTACTAACATAAAATTAAATATATATATCGATATTTTACACTGTACATAAAACCCATATTTTCCTTTATGATATCTATAAGACATAGCAATAAAAAACTTTAACGGTGTTGCATACAATTTCATAAAATAATCATTAGAATCATATAACAGAAGGGTACTAATTTAATTTCTTTTAGTTTCATATACAATGTAGAATATTTCATGTACATTATGAAATTTTTTTAACCATACCATTTTCACTACGATATATGTCAATTCTAAAAAATCCCCTTAATCGTGTATTTATGGCATCCACTTTATTGATTATCTAAAACAAAAATTTTAAATGACAAAAATAATAAATACAAGTAAATCAACTTTAATTAAATCATAAATCTTACTAATGCCTCAGCACTATCATTGTATTGGGTTTTGCATTACATAAAAAAGTGACATTTCAGCCGCGTGAATTCAATCGAAGATCCGTCTATTTTCTACGCACAGTGTGTAAACTAAATACCTAACTATACGCATGTCTTTTTAAGTCATTACAAAGCCACTTGATGTATGATCGTCCTGCTTAGCATTCCTCTGACATAGGATGACAAAAGTGTAAAACACACTGAGTGGTTTTCGGAAAATTAGGTTTAAAATAAAACGGTCTACTTACACATTATGGACTAGAGCTTTAATCGTACTTGTGAATGGCTGCTTTCAGCTTGACACACTTTAATATAGCCAATTACAGCTGATATTACATACTATTCTTTCACGTTTGTTGGCTTCTTAAGAATTGAATTAGAGTTCTATGAGAGAGAGAAACAAAAGCATTCTTCATATTTTATTCAGTGACTCATATTTTACCTAAATGTAACTACTGAGCATATTTTTAATTAAAAAGTATCATATACCTACCTAACTACACCACCAATCACCTAAATTAATCACCTAACAACAAATATAAAAATTGCGCATTCAAGAGATGTTTTAAGTTACTTAATTCAAAAATAAACTAAATGAAAAAAACAATCAAAATGATTGTTTCAAGCAATAATTAGAATTATTTTAGACAATTTGACACAAAAAGTCGTATTACTCATGATCACATTCTGTAGGACTCAAACATTCTTGGATCGTCCAAACATTTTGAGGGAAATGATTTACTGATCCCCAACCACTAACTGAGAACTTTATATTAAAAATATTCTGCCTTTGTAGAAAATAATCTTTATAAATTGACGTCTCTCAAACAAAAAACAAGATACATGAAACCGGTGCTTACAGAAATTACTTCGTAACACAATTGATATAGAGAGGCGCGCAAAGAAGTTTATATAGTATTTTTTTTTTAAATTGACGAAAACCTTGGTTTAAAGTTTTGTCAAACCCACACAACTATTTGAAAAACGACGGTTTTCACCATAACAAGGCTTTGTGACCATAGGGAATTAACAATTTCTAGAAAGTTCGTTCCTAAATAAAAGCAATACAAAGGGATTCTCTTGGCAATAAAGATAAAAGGGATATGCATTTTAATGGTAATATATAGGCCGCTATAAATTTACTTCTAGACTATAATTATATTGTGGTTTTATATTTTACAGGCAGCTATTTGTATTAAGACATATATAAAATATCTAAAGTGTAATCTTGAAAATCAAATTATTATTTTTTTGTGTTTAATAAGCATTAATTTCAATTTGTTACAAAAGTTTAGATAACTACAAAGAATCATTAAGTGTTGTCAGTAATTACAAGGACAGGAAATTCTATAATAAAATCTAAAACGCCATTTAGCTCAACAATAATTGTTATAATCGTTTTACTTTGAAATAAACAGCATAAAATTCCGATTCGCTGAATTCCGATTAAAACAATTTTTAAGAATATGCTAGATTTTAAGCGCGTTTAACTTATTCATTATTTAGCGAGAGAAATTTAACTACTCTGTTCCATCTAATTATTTCCATGACAATTTTAAAGTAGAAAGCAGAAAACGGTTTCATTTTCCTTTCCACCATTTTTAATTCAAGTACTCATTGAAATGACACTTAATAGTATATAGATACTATGTAATTCTACAACATTTGTGCACTTAGGATTAGTTTTATGTAAGCGGCGTGGTAATCTGGAGGAATTAAGAGTGGAATCAACGTTAATGGACATATTGACAATGAAGCAGCCCTAGTGCTTACGAATAATTAAAGTGGTAATTATTTCCAGTTAAAACAGATTTCACGGATAATTCGTTTAAAAGGAAAGACGTTTACTGAGGCTTGACTTGAATTAGAATTCGTTGGATTATTTTATAAAGTCATTAAGTGTAATTCAATTCAATATGAAATATGTAATATATTGTTGTATCCCAAAGTAAAATTAAGAGACGAATTTTATAAGTTTGGGAAGGAAAACACAATTGAACAAATGCACAAACGACTAAAAACATCGGAAACTGCAATTTTCCAGCAAAAATATAAAAATTGTAATTTATGTATATAAATTGTAAATTTAGTAAATATGTTTCTCAGAAATACTTAATAAAACATATAAAAATGTTATTTCTTGAAAGTGGTCTTAATAAATAAATCCATCAAACTATACATCAAACACGAAATATTGACGTCTCATTCAGTTCTTCACCAAAAATCATTTGAACAACTAACTAAAGGTGCCAAATATTGTCCATCTAGAAGGCCCCTTACCTGGATACGTTAGATGTGTTACAAACTTTTTGTCTTTCATTTTTCCTAAAAAGACTCTCAAAAGCAGTATTCGCTCTGTGGGTGTTTCCCATCAAAAACCAAAAATCTCATTTAAGGTCAATATAATTAGAAAATATTAAATTTAAATAATTACTGTTAAAGACTTAGAATAAACAGAAATGATTAAACATTAGTATATACCTTACATAATTTTAATTTATTTTCACTTGTATCAATTTGGGAAGGCAATTAGGTAAAGCATAGGAGGACATAGAACAAAATTTGTTATCATCATCTAAAATTGTTGAAAATAAAAAATGAAAATGTTAAATATTGATCTAATTTTTTAAACTAATGAAACACTCAATTTTATATAAGTCATTAATATATTTCATTAACCTTTTGAAAGCTGCTTCTTCTTAGCCACACAACATTATAGTTAAAGTGATTTAAACACGCCATATATTTTATACAGAAATATGATATGGAAGGTAATATGATGTATACGTGCTTTACCACTATTTTTACTTGCTCTCACAAGTTTCAAGTTTACCTCAACTGCAAAAAAGCAAGCTTAGTGTTTTACACACAAAATTCGAGCCTAAAATCTCCTGTCAAATTTTCCCTTCCAAAAAAGAAACATACATTTCTTTAACATAAAATTACCCAACTGCCCTGTTCTTCAGTCGTACTTTCGCTGGTTGTTACTTCCTGTAGTTTTGAGGTTCCGTTCCTGAATGTCTTAATTTAAGTAAAAAAATAGTGAATAAAATTAAAAACTCTGTTTGGGTTAGTGACGAAACCAATTTGGATTCCTAAACAGTCAGAATAATAGTTCTCATGTTTCTATAACTAATGTGATAAATGGATTGCCTTATAGCCTAGATTGCCTTATTTAGTCATTGAATTTCCATTACGGAAACAGCCCGCTGTGATTTCACGTATCACCAAAAACTGCATAATAAAGAAATCGCTTATAAGCACCCATCAAATGATAAATATCTTAGTGATCGGCTTGCACCCTTAAAATCCTGCATTAAGGTTACAAAAAGAAGAGCTGTGTTCCCCTATAATGATATTGGTAAAAAAAAATATCATTTACAAACCGTATTAGATTGATGCATTGCCGATTACATGTATAAATAACCCATAATCTGTATCACGTATAAACGCCCTTGTAGTTTGAAAGGAACTAAACGGCAATTGCTTCTGTGATGACTGGAACAATAAACACCTGCTCTCCAATAAGAATTTAAAAAAAACTTTAAGTATTTTTCTCATCTCAAGCACCTCGGAAAAGGCCATCCTTCATTCTCAACACTTTTCATGTTCCACGGCTATCACATTATGGAAATCTTTAGTCGGTGTGTTTTTAGAGGAACAACTGAGAAAGGTGTCCAAGTCTTTCTTCTGCGGAGGGAATGGGGTTGGGATGGGTGTAGGATGCGAAAAGACGTCATATCGCACCAGGGAAAAAAAGTGACGGGTGTCCTACGTTAACTCAATGGGAGGTACGCCACTTTTCCGCTCACGGGTGTGATATTTACCTTATGGCTGAGAAAAATCTTAAAAAGGGACATTTCGTTAAAGCCTTCAGGAAGTTCACCCTTAATTCTCAATACTTTCCACATGTTCCGAAACATAAATATTATTATGTAAATATAGATTGAATGATATTAGTCGTAGAAGACAAAGTTTACTAATATTTCAGAACGAAATTTTTAGGATTCCAATAACATATAACATATCTAAAGATTAAAATAATGATTTATTATCAAATGTAGTTGTTTGGATTTTATACTTAAAAATTCCCTAATAAAGAGAGAAAAATTAATTCAGTAAAAGTATATTTAATAATTTCATAAAACTGTTTTGAAGTATTCCGATTTTATTCCAACCATAAAATTATATTAACTAAATTATATGAAAACCAAGGACAGGCAAAAAAATACTGTGTTAACAAAAAAAATACATTATACTCACTGTACTGTTTTGATAGTACCATAAAAAAAATTTAATAATTCAGTCTCAATTTCTAAAAATGAATGAAAAAAAATCTCAATCAAGATCATTTACAGGAAGCCTTCTGCCTCTTTTTGCTAAATGTATATATCATAAGAAAATATTTAATTACTTCTTTGAAAGAGTCTAGATGTACCTGTTTAATTATAAAATGGATTGTCCTTAAATTAATTACATACATTTTCATTAAAATTTCTGAAGATTTAAATCATTAAGAGAAAGGAAAGTAAACGTTTAGAACAAAACAAATAAACATAAAACAACTATAAGCCGAAACTTACTGAAAAAAAATATCAAATGAGGAATAGTAAACCTCATCAATTCTACAATGCCGTTTTTTAGAACATGAAATAGTGGGATAGACAATACTCAATTTAAAGAAATTGATTTTTTTTATTCAAAATAATAGTTATAAAAAAAATTTACTAGAAATAAAAGAAAATATTCAAAGAACGTTTAGTAAAATGATTAAAACTTCCCAAATTTAATTAAGCTAGAACTTATTTTGATTAAGGAGGTTTGGTTTAAATACGTCGTTAAATCTTCCCATGCTTTCTATGGAACTCAATGGAATGCAATGGTTATAAAAAACGACGTAGAATTGTCTTAATTTCTTACTCGGTTAATTGAGTTTTATTGAGAACATAAACTAGATAAAAGTTTTTCATTATCAAACAAGTTATAGAAAATTTAGAGAGGCTATGGTACATAGGGGGCCATAGGGAAAATTATAAAAGTTATAGAGCTTGCGTTAGGGTGAGTGCTAACACCATCATTATATGAACAAATTTAAGTTTTGGAAGGTCTCTTGGCACAAAATCTTCCATACGTTCTAGACCTAAATTGTAAGCTTATTTCATTTTTATTTTAAAAAGCCAGTTCAATACTTTTGGGGATTCTAACAGTAGTAAATAGAGTGATATGTGTATTTATTGATAATAATAAAAATTAAATTTCCAATTTCTACTTCAAAAAATTCTAGAAGTAGAACCTTTGAAGCTGAATAGTTACTGAATAATTGTTTGATATTTCATTGCTAAAAACATTTTAAATAATTTTTTTTAAGTGTTTCAGAATTTTGTATTGACACTTTCAGAATTTAACAAACAGAATTTGACAGCTTTTTGTGAACAAAACAAAGCAAAAACAAAAGCTTGATGTAATTATGTACTTCAGTTTCCCTAAATGTCATATTTTTTTAAATACGTTTAAATCAAAATGTTCATTTTGTATGAATCATAATTTTGTGCAAAAAAAAAAACTTTTTATAAATTTTTGTCAATAAACATCTGTTCTCCAATAAAAAAATGTTATTAATACTCTTTATCCACAATCCACCTTCAAAGTTATTTTAATCTAACTTAGGATTTCTTATTTATATTGTATTGGATGTTATTTATTTTACTTGAAGTAAGTGAGCATCGAAAACATAAGTGTTCTCGGAACCCTTTTAAGAGCTTACCACACAAATATTATTTTTTCTCCAAACAAAATTAATGTTTTCACCCTTTGAGGATTTTAGATACTTTTGTGTTATTTTAAAATCTTGATTAATCAAATCAAAAATAAGGTTCAATGCACTCCGCATCATATTACATAAATCTGGCTTTTAAGGTTTGTAAATAGATTCGTACAACACACTGAAGTCAAAAAGTAAAAGAATATCACACATAATTTTTCAAGTTGGATATTTTTATTGTTAAAAACCTTGAGATTATGCTAAAAAATATGTGAATTATGTTATATCATTTGTAGATAAAATATAACATAATGATGCATATAGATACAGCTATTAGATCTCCTTTATAAAATGTATTTTTGCTCTTATCAACGCCACTTTTTAAAAAAAATTCCAAAGGTATTCAAACAACTTTGAATAAAACTGTACCAATAAATATTCAAGGAAAGTGACAGATTTCGCTGCCTTATCCAGGCAACATTATCTTTTCAGATAACTTACCTATAAAAGGTCAAAAAGATCAATATCTCGAAAATACATTCTAACCAGCAGCAAAAAGTTAACTTTTCTAGCGTGTAGGTTTTCTAAAATTGACTAAGAAATCTTATCTAAAAGATATTCAAAAGACTGATTTCAAATAAATCGGATCCATCATTTCCTACTCGTTTCACTTTAAAATTTTTGTTTTTACTTTGAAAAAATTGTAACTAACCTCTTTTGAACAAAAAATGAAATTTTGTATATATGTGTATCGGCCTTTTATTGTATATATGTGTATCGGCCTTTTATTGTATATATGTGTATCGACTACACTATATCAGCTCCTTTATAAGAAACTGTGACATTTACTTGAAAATATATTAACCTAAAAATTACTTAGCCAGGGTTGCCCACTAGGTAAGGCGTTGGCATTCAGACCTATTGTTCCAGGAGGAAGAGAACAATTATGGTCTTCGATACTACTAACGGATTGCAAAAATTACTTTATCTATAGCGGATTGGTCTGGGAAAAAGGGTCTAGTTGCAAAACTCACATTCTCCGAAGTATAACTAATATATAAGATCCGGCCCTTTCATTTGCGAATTTTAATAATAATAAATTCAAAATCCTCAAGGTCAATTAGACGAAATCGCCATAGAAAGAACCAAAACCCCATATCTTAGTTATACTTTGGAGAATGTGAGTTTTGCAGCTAGAACCTTCATATTAATTCCTTCATTGCCCAATATCCTCAAGCCAAGTAAAATATCGATACAGGGTCCGTTGTTTATCTGTTCAGGTGTCTGCCATTTAACTTCACCGCGTTTTAAACTTGCAAGGTCCGTCTCCAATTGCCCATGAAAGATTTAACTCTCTAAGGGATGCAGACGCATTAACTCTTCACCTGACTATCAGGCTTTCCAGCATTACGCATATTTTTTTTAATTGTAAATTTCATAATTTTCTTAAATATTTAAATTTAAAGTATGGAGAAACAATTTATAATCATATGCAACACTAATACGATTTTTAAAAATTTTAACAAATTAAATTTTCAGCAAAAAATGTAAACTTTAGTTTTATGCTGTGAAAACAAGCTTACACTTTAGCCAATTTGCTTATAACTCAGAGACCTAGTGCGCCTTTAGCCCAATTAAACTATACCTAACCATTCTTACTCGAAATCCAATAAATAATAATTACAGCAATGACAAACTAATCTAGCATGCTGAAGTCTGGAATTATACGTAGGAAAGGTAGACGGCGTCATTTACATACTTTCCATAATGCGTCTTCATGGCAAAGCTGTCTTTGAGCGTAAAAAAAATATGAAAATATTCCGAGCTATTCGGTATTCGCTTGTATAAGTAAGTTGTTGGCGATTTTCTTCACATTTCAGACGACCTTTTACCATATTGTGCCTGGGATGAAATTTTAGAGGAATTTGATAGCCGTCAACTTTCAAATATGTAATATTAATATCCAGGTATGCTAGTAACTCTTCAAATTGGAATTTTTTCCAATGCGCGGCTGTAAAGGAATAAGGTTTTGATATTGAGTAAATTCCTTTTATATTTTTGGGGAAAAATGGAAAAAGAGAAATTCAATTAATAATTATTTCATTAAAACTCGTAAATCGCTTGAGTAAACTCTAATGGAAAAATAGTTTTGATAAAAAATATAGGTGCCCTAATTACAATATATTACGATATCATTACTGTTTTATGACAATTTTAAATATATTATAATTATGCATGTTAACTAATATTATATTTTTAGTAAAATTGTTATTACCATTTTCATCAAAACAAAATATTCAATTGTAATCTCAGTAATAAATTAGACGGTTCACCTATAAGTGAAAGGTCTAATTTGAAACACGCATTCTTTAAAGTATAATTAAGATATAGGGTCCTATCCGTTCATTGGCGACTTTTGACGTCGTAAATCCAATGGGGCGAAGTCGCCAATGAACGAACCGGAACCTAAAACTTAGTTATACTTTGGAGAATGTGAGTTTTGCAACTAGGCCCTTCAAAAAATCTCTTCAAATGAAATTCACATTTTTATACACTATCTTTGACTTCTAAATACAAAAAATATAACCTTAAAAAAACAAGAAGCTATTCCAAAAAATACAACCCTAAATCGCACTCCAAAATATGAAATACGTTTTTCTAAAAATTGAAAAGCCTTTTAATCTTTGAATCAATCAAATGGTACATGCCATCGATCAAAAATAATCAAACATTTTGACACTGTATGTCTTTTTAGAAGTAAAATAAACAATCGAGGACGTTTCAAAGGGAAATAAGACTCTTCAGTTTAAAAAATGTTTCCAAACATGTCATTATCTATCTTTGCCTCAGAAAGAATGGAAGGCAAAAATATCCATCATTTGAGGACTATACTTTTGCTGATGATAAAGAAAACTATTGAAAGTAAACTTAAGATCAATTTTCCATATCCTCCATCAAGTCAGTGAGGGTCTCTTTATAAAGCAATTCTTCATGTTTTGAAAGCCCATTGGTTCTTTTGAAAGATGTGTCTGAAGTTTCTAGTTGCAAAACTCACTTTCTCCAAAGTATAATTAAGGTATATAGAGTCCGGTCCATTCATTGGCGACTTTTGACAATCTTAAATTCAACAGACAATTACAGCATTTTCCACACACAAATTTATTAGATATAGCACATTAAGAAACCTCTTAAACTAAAGTTTTTCTGGTTTTTACGTATTTTTTATTTTTAAAGTAATTTTTAAAGTTAGGTATACGTCACTTCCAGTAAAATACTAATTTCATACATAACTAATGTCGTCATGGTTATCTCCCTTGTTCTTAACGCGTTATTTCATATCATTTATCACTGTAACGCTGTTGAAACTGTGAATTTGGTCTTATCCTCATCTTAGGTTTGAAAAAGATATGCTATATCTTAGTTTTACTTTAGAGAATTTTTTTTAGCTAAATCCTTTGTGTAGTTTTTTAAGTATACGAAGAAACTTTTTAAAACTATAAAGGGGTTGGTAAACAATGGGTAACTGAGTAATTTTTTTCTGGTGTAACAAAAATGAATTCAAATAATCTCATTGGTTTTCTATCTAAAACTACTACTTAAGCTTTTATCTAAAAGACTTTCAATTAATATTGAGAACATCAAAATGCTGATTTTTGTACCTTAATAAAAAATTAAGTCTATAGCCCTCTGTAATTACACCGAACTGTAAATGAGCCCTTCTTGTATCAAGATACAGTTTTAATACTTAAATAAGGACCGTGCCATGACGTAATTTGGAGAATAAAACTGGTTTGTATAATAGAGCTTTTTTGTCCTCTCTTACCACAATCTTGAAAAGATGGACCTTTTGTGTAGCGCATGATCATAGCAGTTTGTTAACTTTACAGGTTGCTGTCGATTCAAAAGGAGAGCGTGAAATTTTTTTACGCCTCACTAAAAAATACATCTTAAGTAAAACACCTTAAAAAAATTCTAAACTGCAAAAAAAGTTTAACTTCAGAAAACACTTTTCAATGATCCATAAAACCACATTTAATGCATGCAAAACATACCAAAAAATTTTAAATTGTATGATTCTAAAAAAATATTCTTATTTGTTCATTATATTAAGATGTTAAAACATAAACATGTAATTCCAACCAGATATATTTTACTGATATAGAACTTAAAATATTTGAAAAATGTTCTTGAATTTTCATTAACTCATTAACGATTGCCAAGAACCTCATTAACGAACGCCACTCAAAAATGAACTTTCTGATGCTAAAATTTATTAAAATAAACAAAATGTATGACAAATGAAGACCCTAGTCCTAAACAGTTTATGTATGACAAATTAGGTTGCATGAAAAACGAATTCAAAAATTAAAGTTAAGGTTTCTATTGGAAAATGAAGGAGTTAATGGGTCGTAATGGTAGATGGGTCGTTCGTAATGACAAATGGGTCGTAATGGTTAAAAACGCTCTTCGGCAAAAACATTGAGAAATTTACGCATTTCAGAGGTAATTATACTTTAAAAATGCATAACAATTCCAACTGTACCTCAGGCGAACTTACCTTAAGAGTCCAAAACGATACTACATTCGATGCGAGGTAAATTCCTTCTAATATTTTAGTATAATGTGTTTGAAAATACGAATTGTACTAGAGAGAGAGGTAAAATATATGGAAATCAAAAAGTATAATTTTTTAAACTTACTCTTTTTCTTTAAATTACCTTTAAAATTTATTTTATTAATAAATTGAGTGTTTAATTTCTCCGATTGTATTCAAGACCTATTTTTCGGAAAACTTTCACTAACAGTATATTCAAACCAAAGAACGCAGAGAATTCTTTAGGCAAATAAATAATGTAACGGGTTTCGAATTCATACTAGCAGATCCGAACAGATCTTATTAATTCCGTTATTGTTCAAATCCATTGCAATCAACTCACGGCATAAATGGATTCCCATACAAAACAACAGAAAAAGGCATCCTCAAACTCAAGGAATGAGAAGAAACGCCTGAAGCACATCTTATCCCAGATAAGCTTTTTCAGTTCGAAAAAATATTAACTGATATTCTACAATATCCATTCAAATTCGTTCTTCCAAACGCATTTTACTGAAATTCAATCAATTGTTAGAAACATGTTTGTCAATCTCACGAAAGAAGTTCATGTATTCTATCCGTTTGCCAATCCGACCCAATCGCTTCGGTATATTCAGGGTTCAATGGTATATTTTCGATCACCCCTTCCGAAAATAGAAAATAAGAACTGGTAATCAGATCCGACCCTACTTTCGACATAGGGATGGGAGTCGCAAGTCCTTTTAAAAAAGTAGTTATTTTTAAAAAGTGAACTCTCTGTAACTTGTAAATTTTAGGCAAACTGGTTTAAACAAAGAGGGGAAGATAATATTTTCTAGAAAAGTAGAATTATACTAAAAACTTTATATCCGTATAATATATAAGTAACAAATGCAAATGTTGCAGACCGTTCCATTAAAGAGCTTTTCTTAGAAAACCCAACTTTTTTATGTTATGTAAAAGAAGTATGAACGCCGTTTGAAGATATTTATAGAGAGTAACTATGCATGTGGGGAAGTTTAAGAAAGTCAGGTCTTATATCCATCTCTAACATAACTTAAGGCTAAAAAGTACCATAATTATCAAGGGATTGTTCGGTTATACCCATTGTTCGGTCATATGCATCACCTAATTACCCCCCATGATATTATATAATCGATATCCAATATCTTCATTGATTGGTACCAACACAAGACCAAAAAATTATCAATACATGCGTATGTAGATCACTCGGATATCGAAAACTTATTGTATGTGAAACCCCAGTGGAGAACAGATAAAAGAGAGTAGAGAGCTATTTTCCATACCAATCTTTCCCCTCGGAGTTACTTCCGACAGGCAAAGAGCCCTTCCTGCCTAACACGCTGCGCTCTTCTGACGATTGCAGTAGGGAAAATGCAAATCCGAATTTTATTCAATGGCAACCTACCCGCTGCATGAGCGGGGGATTTTTTGCACTGTTTTGCCCTAAGGGTTCGGGGACAAAGGGTTAAGATTACGTATTGGAAACAAGGTGACTCGAATAAAAAGTCATATACCGTATACAATATGGAATATTTTCGTTCGATTTATGCAGCTGCCATTCACCTAAGATTGTAACATGCAAAGGATATTTTCTATCAATGATCCCACAAAAACACTTTATTTTATAGAGAAAATAGTAAATCATCCCCTGCTTCTTTATAACTTTAAAGTACATAAAAAGTTAATTTTCATTTACCTAAATTACATACATAATCTAAAAAAAAGTAGAAACTAGAAATATGTGGCATTATATTTATATTTGTTTAATATGCGCGTATGTAACCGAAGAAAAAACTTATGATAATTTATTTTAAAAGCCACATAAATAATTTTAATACAAAAAGTCTTAGCGTTTGAAACCACTGGTTATAGCATTACCTCAAATAATGTTTTAGTTAAACATTAATGCTCTTAAGTCATTTGTAGGCTAAGAATATTTTAGAAGTCTAGTTTGCGAAAAACAATTAACCCTTTCAATCCCAATTTTTTATTTTTTATTCTAAAAATCTAAAATTTGTGAAATAGACTCATTATGCATCCAGTATGAAATGGTAAAACACATGAAAAAATCTTAATATTTTAACTAAAATTTAAGGGGGAAAATGTGGAATCATAACTTTTGAATAAATTATATATATATATAACAATAATTTTTCGAAACATTTTTTTTTAAATAGCTTAAAATTAAATTTTTAAACATTTAAAAATGCAAGTATGAAGAATTTACGGCCAATTTATTTAATAAAATTGTTTTGATGAGTTCAAAGTTTGATGATTCCAAATGGAATCATTATGGGAGTGCATGAAAGAGTTAAAAAAAATTAAACGTAAAAAATCAAGAACTTAAACATACAATCTTTATCATTATAAAATCGGTTATTATCAAAATTACGATGAAACATTTTAAGTTTGATAGC
Organism: Oedothorax gibbosus; assembly: GCA_019343175.1. Lineage (NCBI taxonomy): Eukaryota > Metazoa > Arthropoda > Arachnida > Araneae > Linyphiidae > Oedothorax > Oedothorax gibbosus. The sequence goes on from CM033276.1 coordinate 2,405,093, forward strand.
TCGATGTTTTTAAAGTTACGCACATCAAGGTTTTACATCAACCAATTCCTAACAAACAGTATAAATGCCCTTATAATTTTTTGCTACAATTGATTTCAAATCAGACCTACTCTGAAATAATCATACTGGAAAAAAAACTAAAACAAATAATTTAGTACAAGCTGAAAAAAATTCAAAAAAGATTTTCTAACTTAATTGGAGCTCCCCTAACACTAAAAAGTAAGATTGAAAAACAGAAAAAGTAAGATGATGTTCAACATATTTTTTTTAATATATAGAATAAAACAACAATCATAACGCTAAATATTTTCCAATTAAGCTTCATTTTAACGCTTTATCGTACAAAAAATACCACTAAGGAATTTCTATCAAATATTTTTTTCATCGACTCCTAACGACAAATTGTCACTTAATTGCTTAAAGCGTTTCCAATTATTTTTATTGTCATTAAATGCCCGAAAATCATCAGTGTCTCTTTTTTTTGTTACGTGGTTGTTAAAAGTTTGTTACTTCAATGATCGTCTTGATATAATAAATAATATAATAATAATAATAAATAAATAATATAATAATAATAATATAATATAATAATATAATATAATTAATATAATAATAATAATAATAATAATAATAATAATAATAATAATAAATAATAATAATAATAGTAATAGTAATATAATAATAATAATAATGACATCACCTCTCTTATGTTTTTAAAAATAATTATTTAAAGCAATTACATTAATAACATATCGAATTGTAAAATTGACAGGATTTGAGTTTTAAAAAATAAATATTACTAAAACAACATCTATGAATGAAGGATTTTAAGTTTTATTAAATACATGTTAATTGCGTTGCAGGTTTTACAGTATATAATGGTTGAAAAGCTAAGGAAACATGACGGTTAGCCAATGTAAGGGGAAAAATGTCAGTAAATATTTAAAAATAGAAATTTTCATCTGCCAATAACTCCAGGGTTTGCGCAAATGTAAGCTAATCCACATTATTACTTTGGTATGCTTAACGAAGTATGCAGTAGAAATCATTATTTAGAGGATAGGATTTTTTTAAAAATCTAATACTCACTGAAAGCTACGAATATTATGAACAACCTTAAACCGCTTTACTTCTTATTCATAATATAAAAAAGGCTTAATAAAAATATTTTATTTGGTTCGTCTTTTAAATCGCTTTTTATTATTTATTTGAAATTTAATGTGTAGTGTATCAAAGAAAATATTTTAACAATACTTTTAATGCATAACAATTTCAACATACAAAAAACACATCCCTCTAGTTATTGTTTAAATTCAAAAACAACTTATACAAGGTAATTCGTTTTTGCATAATAACTTAACTCGATATTTTAAAAGTATTTGAGTATTTAAAATCATTATTTTACTTTATTCCATTTCTTCTAAGTCAATTACAGTTCAAAGCTCCCTACATACCATTTAACTGAATTTTTTATTATAAAACATTCTTTTAGTATTTGCATTTCTTTTCTTTTTTCGAAAGAATTTATACGACAGAATGCGAGATCCGTCGTTGTAATAAGAGTTATTCTAAAAACATAAGCTATTAAATCCATAAAAGTTTTCTTTGAACCTACAGAACAGCTTTTTTTATGTTTGGATACATGCCAGAAAGTAGAAAACTCGGATGTCACTTTTTTCTGTTTTTTATTTAGTTTTTGGCTCTTGTGAAGCAAACAGCTTGTAGACAGAATGCTGAAAGGCACGATTTCTTTCATTCTTTGCAGGAAATTAAATTATTTAGTATCGAAAACTTTATAAAATGCAAACGAAAAGGAGTATAAACTGCAACACCGAAAAACTAAAATACATAGACAAACTGGAAATCAAATATCCATGAAAACACTTTTATTCGTAACATTTAAAACTTACAAATCCGTACTATTTGGCAGTAATACAAAATACTTTAAAATGCACACAAGGAAACAATTTAAGGAAAATATTTTAACCTAGGGCAGTATTCTACTAATTATTTCTATTATAATAACTTTCTTAAGTACCTTGGTATTTGAAAGTATTTGTATGAGTTAATAAACTGTAGGCGCACAATATTCTCGTTTATTGACAGTTTTTAATTTTTGGTTTTTAGAATCCCCTGAAAACGTGCTTATTAAATCCATGGAGTTCAATCTTCTGACTTCACGTATGGTGTCGTGATAGGGTTGAGTTGGGTTCCAGATCAGGTGTCGGCCTCGTCACTTGACCACGTTTAACAATTTACGAGGCCCGTTGTCAATAGCCTTTATGTAGTATCAGCTTCAAACAATCGCAAAGAGGTCATTAATCATAATCATGTTCAGCCTATTTTTACTAATTCAGATGCTTGCAAGTGATAAGAAACTGTCATTGATAACCAATTGTATAAGTTTGGTAATATACTAAATCGACCGACCTGTCCATTGCGTTCTTAGTTGTTTTAATCTAATCAATATATCCACGAAACAACAACAACAATTAAAGATTTTTTTCCAACCAAAGTTTCTCTCCATTTCACCCATCAAATGATCCAATCTTCGTACGGTTAATTTCCTGAATTGATCAGTTAATCTGCAATTAAAAGACTCTCCACTAAACGTCTCATCTAGAATTCACAAGTCACTAGGGAGATCCCCACTGAAACAGCCATTTCGCTATGTTAGTTTCAAAACACTGCAACTAATATGTTAGTCGAAAGCGGTAATTGATGTGTTGTCACAATTTACAACTCATATCTTATTCAAACGATGTAATTTATATGTTAGTCACAATTTGAAATCAATGTGGTAGTCAAAAGTTTTTAACTAATATATTATTCAAAATCCGTATTTGATAAGTTAGTCAAAAAGTTGTTACTGTAATATGTAAGTCAGAAGTTGAAACTAATATATTAGTTAAAAGTTGCAGCGAGTTGTGTTAGTCAAAAGTATGTTATTCGAAATTTGCGTTTAATGTGGTTAAATGTTTCAAGTAATACTTTAGTCAACGTTGATTTTATATTTAAAGGGGCAAAAGGATAGAGTGGATCTGAAAATATTTTTTTTAAATAATGAATTTCTGATAATGAATGAAGTTTGTAGGATTAACTGAATAAATCGCATTTTACGCAGAAAAGTGACGGATCGGTAAAAACCGAAATTTTCAAAAGTAATGCCCTCATTTTCAATGTATCTTATCTGGAAAAATTGATTAGTCTGCTTATTTGAAGACATAAATTGTAAAGGTAGCTTTAAAAATAGGAAAATTTGGAATATGTCTACACATTTGCATATTTTAGTGATTTTTTTCCCGAAAAATCAATTTTGCCTATTCCGTTTTTTTTTGCCTTGTAGTACGACATGTGTAATATTTCTACATCCTTCAAAATACCTTTAATATTTTAAAACTGAAATTGAAAGCTAAGGGGAAAAAGGGGGACTAGAAAGAACAAAATATCCACAAGACTCCATTGAAGCCATATTTTACTCAAACACCATTTTATTGTCATCTAAAACATTATCAAACCAAAAGAATTATTTTAATAGTAAAAGGAACATTTAATACACTTAACTAGTTCCAGAAATTTAGTCTAGAAGACTCATTGATGTGATCCGACGTTCTTTGAACATTTAACAAAGCTACCATTTAATAAAAGAGGCACAACACTTTGCATCTAAAGTAATTTATTCCTGTTCCATATATAGCACAAAATCAAATTACTAGTCTATTAAAGAGCGGCATTAAAGGGGTACTTAGTATAGCCGCTTTTTATGGCTGAAGATAAGTCCACACTAGATAAAAATCCTTTCAGTTTTTTAGTGCGAAAGATAAGGTGAATTATCTTTCGTTTAGCAGTGAATTATCAAGGCTTGCTTTTGTAGGCTTCATAATTATGATTAATGTATACATTAACTATATGCTCTGAGAGCGGTACTTTGGTGAATCTTATATTATATTTTATTTTTTGTTCATAGTTAGGGAAATATTAGTTAAACAAGTGAACAAATTAATTACTAGAAATATGCAATAAATTTGTAAAGTTTAAGTTGTTCTAAAATTAATGTGCAAAACTTCTCGTCCTTAGGTTACCTTATTTGTAGTGGTTAGTACTAAGTTCGTGTTTGGAATAAACAAGCTCCAGTGTGCAAATCAAGATTAATGATATCACCCTTGGCATCGTCTTATAGAATCTGAGTGATTTTTCAAAGAACCAGATGAGTTTTGTCACCGAATACATCACCACCCTTCTTCACTCCCACTACAAAGTGAGTGTTGTTGAAAGTGACATGTACAGGTTAATACTGTCTTTAGGAAACTAGCGCAGTAACAGCAGACAAAAACACCAATAAAGTCAAACCAACGCCACCTACAGTAGGTTTGATTACTACTCTGGTGACACTTTATTTTTAAAACAACTTTTTCATACCATAATTTTACGATTTTCATATTATATCGTACTTTTTATTTTAAAACATAGCAAATAGAAATATCAAGCAAAATCTTTCATCTATGAAGTTAAAATCAATACAGATTTTATTTTTAGCATATGTCATTTATATGGTTTAAAACATTGAGTTTCAGCCACCCAGAATTTTTTTTTAAATGAAAAATTCAGTATTAAATCAAATGAGAACAATATTTTGTTAAAAATCTTTTAAACCAAAAATATTTATTTGTTGTTTAATAAAACAAAATAACCAAAAAGTCAGTTGATATTTTTATCTGGATATACGAATCCATTCATGTGTTAGTCTCTACATCAGCTACAAACGTCTATCCGCTTACTTTTGTTATTTATCAAAAACAGATGGATCAGGAAAAATATTTAAAAAAAAGTAGAAAGGTCTGTTTCCGAGTGTTTAAACAGCGAAATTGTTGTAAAACAAGGATATTCTTCTGGCAGATGTCAATGAAATGAACGAAAATGGCCAAGTTTCTTCTTGAAGTAATGGCAAACCAATTTAATTGTTTTTGAGCTGCTCGAAATAGACTAAACCATACAAACATATCGCTGCAAGTTCAAACCTCTTTGAAGTCATACAGTGCGATGGAAAAGTTTATACAATGATGTCATTTAACTGTAAAATTTGGAATTGTGATAGTAGAATTACAAAAGCCCGTAAACATATTAAAAAAATATTTTGAAATGCTGAAATTGAAACATAATTGCTTGATTTGCTATAACAATAATTATTTTCATAAAACTAGAAATTTGTATGTTGCAAAATTTTAGACACAAATACGAGATTATGCTTAATTAAAGTAGATAATGGCCTAATTTCGCATTTTTATTGATGAATTGTATTTTTTATATGATAAAATAAAAAAACACGATATCTGGTGAACTAAAAAGATTTAATATCAATATTGGTTCAATTATACCCCAAACAGACAATATAGCCACTTTAAGGGGGACCAGACCCCCAAAAAATTTCAAAAATGACATTCCAATGTTTTTAGTGTTTCTTACTATGCATCTACATCTTAAAATAAAAGTTTCATGTACTAGAAGTATTTTTAATATTTTTTTTTAATGTTGTTTAGGTAAAATCCCCTTATGTTTCAGAGGTAAGAAACTACTATTGTTTACTTTAAACGCTTATATCTCAAAACTAACTTTTCCAATGTGCGGGTACCTTTTTCTCAGAATCTACTGTAAGTATCAACCTGAAATTTTTTTATACGTATTTAAGAAGTTGGTTTCTAAAAATCGCTGGAGGTATTTGAGCATAACTATCTTACTTTTTTTTTCTTTTTAATATTATTGATGTTTTTTTTTGGTCAAAAATATGTGGTTTTACTTAAAAATTTATAATTTAAAAACTAAACATTATTTTTAAAATGCCTTTAGTAAAGTATAGTTGAACATCCATTTAATAACTAGTTAAAATTTCATTAAAAAGTATTAAATGGATTCTGAGAAAAAGGTACATAAAAAAGATCATTTTAACATGGGCTTCAATGGAGGGCTCCGGTCCTCCTTAAATCTTTTATGGTGAAATATTATTGCATAATTGCTTCAAATTTACAATTCAACATCTCTAAATACGAACCGAATGCCTACCAGTCCATCACCTTAAAATTTTGCAACGAATTCGTGGATTTGGAGATATACATTGGTCGATTTTCTTCATAAAACGTGCTGTATTTACCATATAAAATCACAAAATAGTGACATATTGTTCTTTTTTGCACTTTAGTATAATGCAGAGATAGTCTTCTCTTCAAAAACGACAAAATAAATCTGTCTCGTCAACGTTAATTCTCTACACACCATTATAAACGTTGAAGAAAATCGACCAATATATGTCTCCGAATCCACGAATTCGTGGCAAAACTTTACGGAGATGGACTGGTAGGCATTCTGTTCGTATTTAGAGATGTTAAATTGTAAATTTGAAGCAAATATGTGCAGTAATATTTCACTATAAAAGAATTAAAGTGGCTAGAATGTCTGTTTGGGGTAAAATTTAACCAATATTGTTATTAAATCTTTTTAGTTCACCGGATATCGTGTTTTTTATTTTATCATATAAAAAAAATACAATTCATCAATAAAAATGCGAAATTATGCCATGATTACTTTAATTTAGCATAATCTCGTATTTATGTCTAAACTTTCACAACATACAAATTTCTAGTTTTATGAAAAAAAGTTATTGTTATAGCAAATCAAACAATTATGTTTCAATTATAGCATTTCAAAATGTTTTTTTAATATGTTTACGGGCTTTTGTAATTCTACACAATTCTAAATTTTACAGCTAAATGACATCATTGTCTAAACTTTTGCATCGCACTGTAAATGTTATTGAAATATAGATATCGAAATATCATGTCATTTTTACGTCTTAATAACGATGAACTCTTTCTTCTGATTAAAATTAGTCGTTTGACCCACAAAATGGAACTTTATAACGTTCTGATCAAGTGGAAACAAATGTGAAATTGTTTTCAGTGCATGAAATTCAAATTTCAACTTATAATTATAATAAATTTCCATGGTTAAAAATTTACAAAAGTTCTCAGTTCTTCAGAAGTTTATACAAATACAAAAATTGTCGACCAACAACAGGCCAGAGGCCCAGCAAGGTTGGTCCAAAATAAATCTAATACATTACCAGTTTCCAATGTCCGTCAAGTTTCTTCTTAAAATCTTCTACTCTCTTCGAATGCACAACATAATCTGGTAAAGCATTCCACTCATTGACAACTCTATTGTAAAAATAATGTTTTCTTACCTCCCTTCTAAAGCTCGATTTATTCAATTTCTGATCATGACCTCTGGTCTGGCTATTTAAAGAAAAATCTAAGCCCTCCATGTCTCCCTGTTTTATGAACTTGAATAACTGTATTAAATCACCCCTAGCTCTCCTGTTTTCCAGGGAATACATGTTTAAAGATCTTAATCTGTTATCATAATCAATACCAGATAGACCCTTAATCATTTTTGTAGCTTAGTTAGTAGTCATTTAGTACTTTTTTAAGCAACTCTATATCTTTTCTGAGGAAGGGAGACCAAAACTGAACAGCATATTCCAGATGTGGCCTTACCAATCCCCTATACAATGGCAAAATAATCTCCTTAGATTTAGAAGTGATACTTTTTCTAATATATCCCAACATTCGATTGGCTTTCTTACTTGCCCCAACACACTGCTTACTCATTTTGAAATCATTGCTCACCAAAACTCCTAAATCTCTAACTAACTCACTATCTTGGATACTTTCTCCCTGTAAAACATAAGAATGATAACATTGTTCTTACCCAAATGCAAGGTTTGACATTTGTTAACATTAAACGACATGCCCCAGCGTGAAGCCCATTCAGTAATTTTCGTAAGATCATTTTGTAACTGCTCAATATGCTCAACAGAATTTACTGTACTCGTCACTTTTAAGTCATCTGCAAAAATACTTAACTTGCTATTCAACCCCCAGCTGATATCATCAATAAACATCATAAATAAAATTGGTCCTAGTACAGAGCCCTGAAGCACTCCACTTACAACCTCATTCCAATCAGAGTACTTACCATTAATGTGAACCCGTTGTTTTCTATTGGTCAACCAATTTTTAATCCAACGGACCACAGCAGTCCCTAACCCAAATCTTTTCAACTTAAATAACAAAGCTTCATGAGGAACTTTATCAAAAGCCTTTTGGAAATCGATGTAAATAACATCAACCATATCGCCTTAATCAATCTCTTCTGTAACAGTATCATAAAATTTTAAAAGATTAGTTGTACAAGACCTACCTTTTCTAAAGCCATATTATAAATTTGATAATTTACTTGCTATTACATATATAAATTTGAAAATTTACTTGCATTGATAGAAAAAGACAATTCCTAGATAGATAGATATATCCCGTAAATGGTTCGTTATTTTATGAAAAAAAATTAAGAAAGCCAATTGATTTCTGATGTTAATAATACTATTAACTAATAATGCACGACACAGATTTTAATATTTGTTTTACATAAACCAAAATTAAAACCTCAAAAAACAAAATAATAGTAAATACCAAACACGCTATATTTTAACTCTATCATTAATAAAGCATACACTGAGCTCAAAAGTTTTACTATTTTAGCAGGTTAATCTCGAAAAGTATTGAAGTTATAAGTTATGACGAAAGTTGAGTTTCGAAGGAAGTTAGAAATGATCGATGTTGAATTATTAAGTGAATCAGTCATCCGGTTTGTAGAGTGATTTTAATTGAGACTCCAGACATAAGCAGACCCTTAGGGCTGAAATATTTCCTTACATTCATTTGCGTTTAACTATATTGTCAAATACCTTTGATAATATCCATAGTTAAGGTTATTTTTATTTCATTAAATTTTAAAAATTCTAAATATTTTTTCTTATAAAAAAAGGAAACCGTGGTGTTAAAAAAGATAAATTGCATGTTAAAAGATGCAAAAGTGGTTAAGTTTATTTAAAATTAGTTAGGATTGAAGGTTTTCAAAATATTGTATAAATTATTTATTGGTTGATATTTAGTAAGCATTCAATGACCCAAACAACGAGGTAATCGTACTATCACCTCTAGATGTCTACACGATATCACAATGTCGGAATTATAGAAAAGTGACATTAATATGATTTTATTAGGTATCTTATACTAAAAGGAGAAGCATTTTTAATAAATTCAGAGATATGCTGCATTGTAAAAACAGATATTCATTTTATAAAAATAACTTATTGACTAACAGGGAACTGATAGTTGGCATTGATGTTAAATACTCTGATATGAGAAGAAGTTCAAAGCGGTATACCCCAGGGTTAAATCTAAACTGAGTGGATTTTGGATAGATTTGGTTTATTATTATCATTGATGATGTAGGCTAGAAGATAAAAACCAATGTCAGTTTTTTAGAATGATTAACAGATTTGGAACAAGAACTCAACTGAACAAATAAATCAATTACAACAAGATCTTACTAAAGTTACTAAATGACTTATGTGAGGGTGTATGTCATTCGATATTAATTAATGTCAGACCTTGTCGAACACTTTACAATAAAAGATTTGTATTTGTAATAGCCAATCCAGCACAAATTTTGTTTTTCTCAACATTAGATATTGAGTTTCTTTATAAGTTCTAATATGCAAACTACCAAAAAAAATCATAAGCATATTCCATGTTAACAAATCATAAAATTTTTAATTTCGATATTAGCAGTACCTAAAAAAAATTTGAAATGTATTATATATATTTTTTTTTACTTTACTTTATATAGGGTGACACGGGGTAATTAATGAATAAAAATCAAACTTTTACCATAGCTCCCACATTTATGTAAGTTTCTAACCAGTAATTTTTTTCGTAATGACTATTAGATATATCTGTCGAGTACCATTGTTAAAATTTACTATTTCTCTGTAGAAGTTGGAAAAATAAACATGTGTCCAAAATTATCCCGCCAATCGGGGTAATTATTGGACAGTAGTTTTCAATCTGTTCTGCACAGTATTTAGACTAGCTACAATAAGCTATAATTAGAAACTTTAGTTTTCATTCAATCTAACTAGTTGTTTTAATTCTTTACAGAAACCTATCATTCAATATATCACCATATTTAAATTTTAGTTTATTGGAAGTTAACTAATTACCTTTAAAAATATTTTATACAAATCGCTCATTTAATAAGTGACACTGTTAAAAAAAACTGTAGTGTAATAAATATACAATTGTAAATTGAACTTTTTGAATTGAATATAGTAAATTATTATTATACATTATTCAATTATACAGTATTTAATTAATTTATACTATATTCAATTTTAAGTTTCCCGTAAATCTCGATTCAAAATCGATCGCTAACGGCAATATGAGTCCCCAAAATCTCAAAAAAGGGTAAATTCCTTACCCTTTTCGGCCTTTAAACTTTAAAAAAGGGGTGACTAACAACAGAATACAAAGTGGGTGGGGATGAAAAGATAAGATCGTGAAAGTCCACGTGGAAAGAAAATTGAGTGCTTAAAGAGATAAAAAAAAAGTCTTGCAAACCATTTAGAAACGTATAAAAGCCGGTCAAATGGGAATATAAATAGATACTTTAGAAAGGTTTGACTCTTTTGAAATTTCTAAATAAAATCTAAGTAAAATTTGTATATGTCTCACCCTTTGGCTGTCATCATAAGTCGATAGTATTCACGAAAAAACCTGTATTGTATTAAAAATACATTTGCAATAATACAATTAGCGTCAAATCCATCATATGTGCATGTATTCTTTGCGCTAAATTTAAAAATAGCATATATTTATATTTAGACATTCCAACAGAAGATATGACTCAATTTTTTTTTATGCTGAAAATATAGGAATCGGTCATTTAACCAGGACCATAGGCTCTGACGCACCTACTATATATAAAATATGCAAAGCTAAGTTTTCGCACTTTTAAAAATGATATGAAAAGATATTTAAGTAAAAAGACGTTTTTTTGGTAAATTTTTAATGTCTCTAGTCTTACATAAAAAATTATTCCTACTTTAAATTTTTTACAATATTTACATCGTGCTTGTAACACAAATCAAAATATCTGAGTAATTCCCTCGAGAAATATACTAGGTAAACACTACATATTTTTCTTCACTTGTGTTGAAAATTTCAGTTGGTTCAACATTTTCATTTTTCAAGTATTTCACTCAATGTAAGCAAAATCAGTCTAAACTCAAAAATGTGAAAGAGTCAAACTTTTATTTACATTTTATGCATACTTTATCTCCAACGACAATGCTTTTAATCCAAAAGAAACAATATTTCAGGGAAACTTTATTCTCCGAGGGTATATACCTCTCATTTTATGCAAGTTGACTACATGCGGCTCTAAATAAATTCTCGTAAATGTTTAAAAAGCTTGGGCATAAAAATTGTCTTGGCTAAAGTAAGATTTTATTCACGGTTTGCCATCAAGCCAAAGATCATAAATACTTAATCTCATCAGTAACGAAACAGAACAGAACAAAATTTAACCGTGCACTTTTACTTATCACTTTTTAAACTGCTTCTGCATTAATTTTAGTAAACTTTAGTTTTCAAATATAATTTACAAACTGAAAAAATATTTTTTCCAAATGCTAACAGATGTATGTTAATGAAAAGCCAATATTGTAACTGTGTTTAAATGAAATGAAGATGATTCGTATTTGAAAAAATAGAAAAATTAAAACAAACAGTTTCTGTCACAACATCACAATATATGGCTTTTAATATAAATTCAAGGCTCTATTGATTTATCTTCGCTTTTGAATGAATTGAAGTACAAAATTGAATCGAATTGAAGTACAAAAATAATACTTTTCATAAAATCTTAAACATTTCATTTTGTATTGATTATTAATTCTGGTTTGTTATACTGATTTCCAAATAAACAACTAATTGGTAAAACAGAATTTTACTTGTTGACATATTATTCTCTTAAATGTAGGGTCAAGTGGGGTAAGTGTGATAGAGTTTCTGCATTTTTCCTTTAAAAAAATTAGCTCTCTGCTTCAAGTAAATTCCAAATCCTAAAATTGGTAGGGAATTATTATAAGAAACATACCTATGTAGGAAAAAATTTATATGTTTGAATTCCAAATTTAAGTGAATAAAATTTGCATTTCAAAATCCATTGCTGTTTTATCACACTTACCCCACATAGGGGTAAGTGTGATTTTGATGTGGGTAAGTGTGATTTCAGTTGCAATAAGTGTTTTCAAGCCATATAAATTACATAGAATACATTTTTCTTAACAATTTAATATAAACATAAATTTATTAGCATTTTACATCTTATTAGAAACTAGCTGTTATACCCGACGTTGCACGGGTAGAGGTGGAAAAGTAATTTAACAGTCAATTTAACTATTTTTTTTCTTTCATTTTAGTTACATAAGATATGAAGATTACCCAGTAATTTTCCATTTAATTACCCAACTTGGATATAGTTATGATTAATATTAATTTCAAAAATACCTTTGATAAGAAGCTCAAATTAAAAAATACATATTTAAGTAAAAAAATAATCAGTAAGAATTAAAAATGGAAAATTTTAGTTAAAAATTTGGCGAGTTTGGCAACGTATTTGGCGAAAAAATAAATACATAAAACACTAATATGCAGCTCTAGTGCGATCGCCTTTATTAACCATCACAGTTCAGTAATAGCTTAACTATACATTTATTGCTTAAATATGCATACATACATGCAGTCAACAGAAAAATCCAATGAAAAATCATCAAATAAACCCACAATAAAATCCGGGAATGAAGACTGGCGGAATTACGTCACTCGAAACTTGTCAATTATTTTTCAAATAATGAAATTAGTTTCTGAAGGTAATGGCAACAGAATAAAATAAACATTTTCAATTTTAAATGTTTTCGTTAAAAGTTTTAATTTTTTCAGCCGATGGCATCAGGAAAGTAAAAAAAGATCGGATTTGAGCCAAATTGGTGTAGTTTTTTCAGAAAATTCGAATAAAAATTTTCGAAATCTATAGAAGGAATGGTCTGATTCGAAAAATTCTTAGCCTATGTTTGTTCCGGAGATGAGATGAATTTCTGTGCCAAATTTCGTGACGATCTGTTGCGTGGTTCTTTAGATCTCGTGTCTTATACAAACAAACGGAAGTTGCATTTTATGTATTTAGATATACGGATAAGAAAAATCAAAAATATTGAGAATTTTCCTTTTTGGTTCATGTTGTGATATAATAAACTTAAGTCAGGATGTAAAAGAAACAAACAATTTTGAAGTCAAAATACCCATGGTGCTATTCGATTATTATTATTAGTTAGACTGCTTTTTTTTACAGATTGTAATTTTCAAAATCTTGCGAAAAATACAGACGTTCTCTTAGGTCCATAGGACATGGGAGGTTCAAAAAAATATCGTCCTCATCAATTATACATACATCTATATTTGGCCATGAAAATGTCTTTGTTATGCTATCATATTTAAGAAATTTTATAGTAATCCCTTCTCGATTCACCTCATTTTCAGACTGAACTTGTCCCAAAAAGTGCTTTACCGTGCATTTTTTTAAAGGCAACAAGAATGTAGCATCCAACAGAAAGGTCAGTTTTTGGTATTTCTAATTCAAAATCCTCTGGCATATTATGAAATGTAATGCCATTTCTTTTTATTCATTTTTTAATAATAATTTATAATTTAATAATAATATAATAATTTTTTTTATATTTATGTATGCTTTGCAAAAGATAAATGGGGTGTTTTGGATTATCACACTTACCCCATGTCACTTATCACAGTTACCCACAACTGATATTTTGACGGGTAACCGTGATTGTATTTTCATACTTCACAACATGTGAAATAATAAACCAAAACAGTTTTATATCTTTACCTTTATTCTTTTTACTAACGGAGAAAGAAAAAACAACATGATTTTTATAAAAATATGACACTTATGGAATTTGGAAGAAAACCTTTCAAATTTGAAAAAACCAGACAGTTGCACTTAAATTCAAAAGCTCAAAACTATCTTTAAACTATTATTTAAAGTCAATATTTCTTTTTAGTTTAAGTGGTCTAATGTTATATATTGCAAACTTTCAGATTTTTAGAATGATTCCCAAAGTTACAAGAGCTGTTTATCACACTTACCCCGTATCACACTTACCCCACTTGACCCTACTCACGTTTCTTCGAGTTGAAATGATTTCAATCATAAAGCTTTAAATACAATCTAATTGCACTAATTGAACTGCACACAGTTTACTAACATAAAACATTGATAAATTATTATACAGGATTTTGGTCAACGCTTCCTGAAAATTAGATTTTCGGAAATATGGTCACAAATTATCTATTATATTAAAACATCACAAAAACTACTTAAGATATTATAAGCGGTAATTATTTTATACAATATTATTGGATCATTACTATTAAAACTAAAAAATAACCCCTTCTTTGACTAGTATGTCAAGTGGAATCCATTAAAATGCAACTCGGCTAAGGGGTTCATTAAAACCTCCCACAAATATCGCAGGTCATCTATCACTCTTCCTCATAAAAATACGCTTTTAAATAGGACGACATAAATCTAAATAAATGCCGACATTCTATAAAATACCGCATATTTATTTCACGTTTCTTAAAAGCAAATATTATTACTGTGCAATCCATCAGGTACAACCTGAAATAAATTATGAGGCGCAACCAAGTTTTCGGAAATCCTTGACGCTGTGCATAGAATAAAAACTTTGTTTCCGGAAGAAAAAAATATCTAAGTATGCTTGGTATAAAATCACCGCGGCATAGAAATGTTTTATAGGCAAAAAGTTTTTTTTGTTCGTGATGAATGCTGGCTGTGTCTGTAAGAGACGTCGAGGAAACATTACAGAATATAGGAGTAAGGAAATAGCATTGGAGAAATTGAAGTTTTAGACTACTTTCACCCTGTATTAAATAAGCAAACATGAGAGTTTTATCACTGCGTGATTTTACAGTTATTAATTTTTGCTTTTTTTTATCAGAATTTTTGAACGGTTATTCAACTATCATTAAGTCAGATAAACACCGAAATATATTAAAAGATTTCACAACCCCGATGGTTTCGTAAGCAAATTCTTAAAAAAGAGGATCTGCGTAAATATATTTTAGCTCTCCTTTTTGACAGTATATAAATATGATATTCATTTTTAATATATAATATTATTTTAAGCATCAAATATTTTTCAAAATGTTATTCAAATCATAGGAATTTTGATTTCCAAAAACTTGCGTTGCAGGAATCATATATATTACTATGTTTATCATATTTGTTAAACACATTTATCAGCACATAATATCCATCTAGAAATATGCCTATTCAAAAAGTATAATCTGTTATAATTTGTAAAAGGAAACTAAAACGCCTATAAAGAAGACAAATAAATAAAATTTATAAATTTTTTAATAACCAAAAATATTAATGCACCCAAATTATATACCACCGTAGATTTGGATACTTTTAACTCTTGATTTGAGTTCATCTGGTTGAAAATTTATTCAAACGCATCAACTTTTAATTATCCAGTGCATACCACCAATCTTCAAGAAATTCTCTCTGTACAATACATCCCTATACAGTTTTGGTCTTTCTAAATCTAAAATTATCAAATACAATCTATTCTACTCATTGACTTTCTTACTATTGTAAGTCAATTTAGGCTTTAATCGGCAATATTTTTTACAGGCCATTAACAAATTGTTAAATATTTTAAATTTTTATTCAATACTACGAATAAAGTAGTTTTATTTTAGTTTTGTTCGTAAAGTACAACTAAAAACTTTTGTTATAAACTATTTTTATAGTTATGAACTTTATTACAAGGAAACCAACCTTAGAACAATGAATATATTCCTTAATAATAATAAAAAAAAGTCAGCCTATGCCTAAATATAAACGTTACGAAATAAATTTCCAAGGATATATTATTTGCTGCATTATCACATAAACACAAGATGCCAAACTATTATGGCTACACCAAGATAAAATCACCATCCAAGAAAAAAAGTTGGGGCCTATTTTATACTGCCTTGACTATACGACCGATATGAGAATTCTTTCACAGGCTAATATTTTTCCTGCAGGATTTTTGTCATTTATATTCTCGCGGCATTATCAGCTTATTCATCAAAGAACTCTTCTAACAGAGTCGCTAGAAATTCCTACTTATACTGTTATTGTTACCGGAGACTGGTACTTATAAAGAAATCATTAGATGACTTCAGCAGCATAATGTTCTCGTATTAAAACTTTTTTTTATTCCTTATTTGATCGAATTTCTCTGACCGCAGCGTTTGGTATGAATCAGCTAGTAGCCTCTGCTGCTTATTGACTAAATGTAATGAAAGGCCTATGTTTGTCCGTTTAGCAATTCCCTGTGGGCATATTCTTTTGATCCCCATTCCGCTCTTTCTATCTCTATCATTCCGTTTTCTTTTATATTGATAGATAATTATCTGAACAAAGATACTGAAACGGGTAAAGCGAAATAAAGTATTTGATTTCAGAAATAGAAAAGAGATACGTCGTGCGATTACAATCTGGGTTTCATTGAAAATAGCAAAAGAAAGATATTCAGGTGAAAAAACTATCGGATAATAAATATTACATTTCAATTTCTGTGCGAACTATGTGATAACATATTTCAATAAATAGTCACTTCTATAGAGCAATTCTTTCATATTGTTCTACTAAGGAGCAAAACTAATTTTTTCGAATTATAATCAATTAACAAGAACATATTCATTGGAAAAGAATAATTATGCGGACTTTATAAAGTAAGGACAGCGAAGTCTAAAGTTTTTTTTGACAATGAACTTTCGTTATTTGATTCAAACAAAACAACTGCAAGCAATTTACAATTAAGGTAAACCATAGAAAATCCGCCTAGCTAAAAAAAATTATATTTATCAAAATAATAAATATCTTTAATAAGGTGAAATTATCAAAAAGAGAAAGCAAATAAACAGGATGTTACGGGATTTATGTATTTTGTTTTTAGAATTCTCTATTTCAGTAAATTATAACTTAAATTATTCATTAGTAAGATTTGTTTTACATAAACGAAATCATTTTAAAGCGAAAACAATTTTAAAAATAAAAGTTACACAGAAACGTGACGTGGAGGCCCAATAAAAGTAATTTACAGATTCATCATAATACCTGTCAAGCTTGATTCCCGATTTAATATGCATCATCTATTAACGCATTCAAGATTCCAGTTGTGATTCCCTGAAGCTTTGCATACGGATCTTCTAGTATTTTGTTGCTTGGCTCAACAAAGCTGTAATATTTGATCTTAACGCATTTTTTAGACAAATTTAAAGTTAGTGTTTTAAGGGGATAGGGAACAAAGCGAAGCTTTAAAATATCGAATTTTCATTTTAACTTTTAACCACTAGATTATGTCTTTACTAGAAAGTTGATGTAATACACATTTAAAGGTGGAGCTATACTTAGCAGGGATTGTAGTTAATTTCCATATAACTTTGTTGCTAGCCCTCAACTTTCATTAGTTCAAAACACCGATTTTCAAGTAAACTTTTCAGGACAACTATATTGGATAAATCTGAAAAAAAATTGTTGCTAACTAAAAGAAATCTCAACTAAATAACGCGACGATATATCATTCAAAATTCAAGTTAATTTATTTAAACTAAAATGTGTGCATTTAGTAAATAAACAATTTTAAGAGTTCTGTAAAACAGTCTGAGGTAAGGTTATGGCCGTGAGGTATGAATAAGTAACACATTAATAATTTTAATCGAAATGTGGGTATGAAGAAGATTTATATATTCAATTATTTCTAATTGACGATAATTTAACTACTCATAAATCTAAACATTGTTTTTTAATAGAATTTTAACGTAATCTAAATATAAAACCAAATTTGACAATAATGTTATAGAATTTTGTCAGGCCAAAGCAGAGATTTATGTACAACGTGTGCTGAGGGTTGAAACGGGATTTTAGTAGATCACGCATATGAAAAGGCTTTTAGAAATCATAAATATTTGAATAATGCGGTTTTTCTTCAAAGACAAAACATGTTTGGGACAAAAATCTGTAAAAAGATTATTTTTGATGTAGGTAAAGAAAAGCATGTTTTTTTTAATCCAATCGTTGAAATAATCTGAGTTTATATTTTATTTTACTTAACTTCATTGATACTTGTTGAATGTGTTCATTGCGAACGCAAACATGTAACGGTAAGATTGTAAATTCCTTTTTTTTAAGTTATAGAAACAGTGATACAATAAAGCTGTTTATTATATTAAAAAAAAGGTTGAGAAGAAATTCCACTCTCCAAAGAACAATTTGATTTGGAAAAAAACACATATAAAATTAACATTGAAGAGTCGAAACAAATGCAAAACGAAGAATCTCGAAATACTACAAGAGTCTAGGGGCATGACCGGCTGTTGTTGTTGTCGTGTCCATGATGTGTGCAAAAACTAGATGGATCCGAAGCTGTCGTAGACAGCTTTCGCTATTTCTTCTGCATCTTCGGAGAGAATTAAAACTTCTGGGTCCTCAAAGCCAATCCTGAAGAGCCTGGCTTGAATTGCTGGGCAGCCAAAGATATGCTGCGGGGACAGTTGGACACCAGGACAGTTTGGGCAGTGTGTGGAGTAGCTTCTTTGTCCTTCCGTTGAGATTTTCATTCCTTTTAAATGTTTTGTTCGTAGTCTGGCTATTATTGAAGATATTGTACGGTTACAATTTAGAGCAGGGATGACCGGCTGGGTTCTAATATTGGTAGGAATTGACACGTGATCGCGCGATTAAAGGTTACAACCAGATTTGTCTAAAACCCACTATTTTTGCAATATTAACTTGAATAAGTTAAAACTCCGATTTGAAGAGATTATTCTTTCACAATCGGTCGCTTTTTCTAGTTGGTTCGTTCAACCTAGTCTTCATACCTCGTGCTACTTTCCTAAAGATGCTTTAAAGGTTTTTAATGTTTTTATGTCTTTTTGTATTTTAAATCTTTGAATTGTGTTGTTTCGACCATAACAATCTGTGTGATTGTTGGTGTTTGTTTTTAATTCTAGGGCGGTACTTGCGTGCGTGCACGTGTGGTCGCCATATTTGATTTCTTTCTTATTGTTGATATTTTTGACTTCTACTTTTTAGTAGATTTTTATTCCGTTTTTCGAATTGATTCTTGTCTCTTAATTACTAGGTTTTCCTTTAAACTTTGTGTTTTTATTTTAAATTGAACTACGCCGTGCTTGCATGAGCGAATACTGTTTTTATTGACTCGAACTTTTTATCCTGGAATATTTTAACATTTTACTGACCAAGCCGTGTTTACACGTGCTTTCATTGACATAGCGATAAATCATTTTTGATTCTTCTGCTACGCATTTATTGATTCACTAAATCATTTCTATCATGGCCAATTCGCAAATTGCATTGGACCTTTGTGAACAAATCCTTAAAGCTGAAGAAAGCTATAGGATCACTCAAAAGTCACTCGAAGACACGAGACTTGCTCTTCATAGCAATCATGATCACTTACCCGACCAGTATCAGGTTTCGGCCTCAATAATTTCAATGTACCATGAAAACATGGTGAAAGAAGTTATGATTTATCTTCAAAAATTAGGAAAATGTTCAATTCCCAACTGTGAAAAGCATACTATAAAAGTTGACTATGAAAATCTGGTTCAACTTGAACATGACCTGATAAAAAAAGGATCCAAACGTATTTTTGATCATACGTCAAACCCTAATGACGACGAACCCACTATGACCAAAGCAAAGCGCTTAGCCAAAAACCAATCATTTTATGTATCAGACGATTTCCGGTCGGATTTAAACGGATCTCGGATGAACGAGGACAATGTGCAAGAAAATGCACAGTCACATAATAGCGACGATGGTTTCACTGCCCCAAGGCATACTGCCAAAAAGTCGCATGATCAGGTTAAACCCACACAAATTGATCTCCAAAATAAATATGCACCCCTCCAAAACGACGCTCCAGAGGCTATAGAAACAAACAAAATCTGTAACAATGAGAACGATTCCTCATTTTTACCTGCTCCTAGAGCTACCTCAAAACCACATCCAATAGTGATTTCGAATCCTAAAATTAACTGGCCAGAATTGGCAAGAGACCTGAAAAAGGCAGGTATTAGTAATTTTACGGGGAAGGCAAACCCGGAAACTCTGAATATAAGGGTCCAGACGGAAATGGACTACAGAAGTGTTACCACCGTTCTAGACGAAAAGAAAATCCCTTTCAACTCGTATAAGCTTAAGAGTGAAAGAACTCTTAAAGTAGTTCTTAAAAATGTCCCTTCTGACATTGATATCGAAATTATTAAAAACGAACTAAATTATTTAGGCTATCCCGTCATTTCTGTGTTCCAGTTCTCCAAAACGGTGGAGGGCAATAAGATACCCATTCCGGTATATTTTCTGGAACTTCCAAACACAATAGCAAATAAGGCCATATTTAATCTCACTGACTTTATGCACTTAAAAGTGGATGTTGCCCCATACAAGCGTAAAAAACAACCTACACAGTGCCATCGATGCCAACGCTATGGCCACGCAAAATCGGGCTGTCACAACCCACCCAGGTGTGTAAAATGCTCACTAGACCATATGACAGTAGATTGCCCTCAAGAGGGAGAGTCGAAAGTCCAAAATGCGCATTATGTCAGGGCCCCCATGCCGCTAGTTTCCGTGGATGTCCGAAGTATCCTAAACCCAGACAATCTACTCCGTCTCGGACCCCTATAACACCTGTAGTAGATACTGCAATGTCATCTAATGACCACAGATCTGACTCTGTTCCAAATAGGGCTTATATTCCAAACATGTCTAGACCAGGTGTCAGCTTTTCGCAGGCAGTGATTTCCGATGAGGTCAATACAAATGATCCTCACACTCCTTCCACTTCTCAAAATTATGCACCAAATACTTCAGTACTCACACAAGATGGAAACCTACTTCCTCCAAATCAGGACGACCAGGAGACTGACGAGTTGAACTTCTTAGATTTGATTCGACAATTTCAAAATTTTATAAAAGGTACTAACATTAAACGCATACTAAGTATTCTTAAAAAAGCTGCTCTAAATTTTAAAACTGCCAAAGGAATCACTGCAAAAATAGAGGTTGGGCTATCAGCCTTCGAAGAGCTAATGACACTATTCCAACCATGAATAATTACAGCTCTCAAAGAGATCACACCTTTCAGCCAATTATGTATACAAACATTGGGTTTGCCAATCTAAACGGTCTCAAAAAGCAACTGGAGGAACTTAGGCAATTTATTAACGGGGGGGGGAACAAAACCTGGACATAATGCTTATTAATGAAACTCACCTACGCCCTTGTAACAATGCTAAAATCCAAAATTTCAAATTGTACAGAAAAGACAGACTAACTAATAGAGGTGGTGGAGTTGCGGTATACATTAAAAATAGTCTTAGAAGCACTGAATACATATTGCCCCAACTTAAAACAATAGAAGCATGCGCAGTCATAATTGAAAAAAGAAACTTTTGGAGAAATATTGGTGGTTTCTGTTTATAATCCACCCAATTCCAAACTGGTAGCAGACGATCTGGAGGCTCTTCTACACTCCGGTCTTCCAACCATACTCGCTGGTGATCTCAATGCTAAATCCGATACCTGGGGCTGCAGGGCTAATAATGTCAATGGAAAGACTCTTCAAAAATTCATTTTAAATAAGGGCATTACTTTAATTGCTCCTGATGAACCTACGCACTTTCCAGGCACTTTATCCCATAGACCTGACATTTTAGATATCATGCTTCTTAAGGGAATTCCAAGCTTTCCTACATTAAAAGTACATAGTTCCTTGTCTTCCGACCACAGTCCGGTAACTTTCTCTCTATATGGCCTCACACAATCCCCTGAATCAATCAGATTTACTACAAACTGGGAAAAGTTTCACTCCATCTCAAATGACAGTATCAAAATCAACCCTCCACTTCAAACCATAGACCAAATCGACACTGCTATAGAGGATCTTGTATTTAAAATCAAAATGACATTGACAATAGTTCCAGACCAATAAACCATAGCAACAACTATAAATTACCCCAGGAAATTAGAGATGAAATAAAAAACAAAAATAAACTTAGAAAAGTTTACAAAATAACCAGACAATCGGAGGATAAAAGCAAGTGGAACGAAGCATGTAGGCGAGTCAGAGCAATTATTGCTGACCACAAACAAACAACTTGGGAATGTACAGTTATGAAATTATCCACCCAAAATAATACAGTCTGGAAATTGGCCAAAGCATTAAAATCTAATCCTCAAAATATTGGCCCACTCCAAGGCCCAAACAAAATAGCTTACACAGAAAAAGACATGGCAGAAGTACTTTCAAATAGCCTTCATAACCAGTTTTCACCCCATGACAATCCAATAAATAATGATATGGTCGACAATGTTACAGAAGAGGTTCATCGATACCTAAGCTCCAAACCCAATGCAACTATTCTAGAAACTTATCCTGAGGAAGTAGCACACATTATTAAAACCCTTGATTCTAAAAAGGCATCTGGATACGATATGATTTCTAATAAAGCCCTAAAAAATCTATCCCAAAAGTCATTGTAGTCATCACGAATATTTTTAACGCATGCCTCCAACACAACTACTTTCCGACTAAATGGAAAAAGGCCATTATAATACTTTTTAAAAAACCTGGCAAAAGCCCACTTGCACCTGGTAGCTACAGACCAATTAGTCTCTTACCCTGCTTAGCAAAAGTACTTGAAAAAATTATTCTGACTAGATTAAACACTTTCTTGGACACCAATAAGATTATCAGTCTCAATCAATATGGTTTTAAAAAGGGACATTCAACAACACACCAAGTTCATAGAATAGTAGAAATAATTGGAAATGCCTTTAACAACAAAGAAACAGTGGGAGCCGGTTTTTAGACATTGAAAAAGCTTTTGATAGCCTCTGGCATGAAGGCCTAATTATTAAACTTGTCAAACAAAACATACCAAAACCTCTAATTCATATAATTAACTCTTTTCTCACAAACAGATGTTTCCAGGTTAGAATCAATAATACATTGTCCAAAGTCTTAACCATTAACGCCGGAGTCCAGCAGGGAACACCCTGAGTCCCACCTTATCTGAAAACGATTCCTACTCGACAACTGATACTGCCCAGTCGCGGACTTAGCATACTAGCCAAATCTAAACATGTACCTTTGACAAATTACAAACAGCTCTATATTTAATTGAAACTTGGTGTGAAGATTGGAGAGTCAGAATTAATGCACAAAAGAGTGTCTCAGTCCTCTTTAGAAAGCACAAAACATTGACAAATTGCGACACCGATCTTGAGATCTTTAATACTGATATCAAAAATGAGCCACATACCAAATACCTCGGAGTACATTTGGACAATAGACTCAGCTTTAAAGAGCACATTAAGCAAACAATAGCTAAAGCCACAGGTGCCAGCGTCAGTCTAAATCCCATCGTTGGGAAACACTCCAAAATGTCCATTAACAACAAGGTTCTACTTTATAAGTCCATGATAAGGCCAATTTTACTCTACGCCTCTCCATGTAGGCCAATTACTTACGCCTCGCAAGACCCACAGACACAAACTACAAATATTTCAAAATAAAACCCTGAGAAGAATACAAATGCTCCTTGGTATGTGCGAAATAAATCCTTCACAGAGACCTAAATATAGATTTTATTGACTCAGCAATTCTTTCTACTTCACATAATTACAAGACCTCTATTGATAAATCTGCATATGAGTACCTTAAAGATTGTTATCTCTTACGATCATTTAGTTGAACAAAAATACAAACGTTCATGCACCGTTCATCACGACCCTTCTTGGTAATACCGTTATGACAGTTAAGTTTTTCCTTAACTAATATTATTTTTACCCTGACGACAAGTTTCACTTTGACTAGCATTGTTATGTCCAGTGCTTAACGATATGTATTCATTGTCCTTTTTGCACTTTTTTTGGTGTTCATTTTCATCATTGTTTTATTTTAGACAAGCCTATCGCTTTGCCCTGGGGTCTCTCCTACGGGTTTTCCACATTATTTTTATATGGACTTTTAGTTTACTTTTGGAAATCACAAACGCTCTCCCATTTTGGGGTATCTTAGATGGAGAAGTAAGGACGCTTGGCGTCGATACTTCGTATTGTTAATTCGATCTCCGATCTCCGAAGAGATTATTATTTAGCTCAGTTTTCAGAAAATTGGGTTGGGTTTTGATACGAATCTGATCCAAAGATCTTTTAGCTAATTTTGGCAATATATGATGGGTGATTTCGTACTAAATATGCTTTTAAAGCCTAAAAATTCATTTGGCGCCCTTTGAAATTTTTAGTTTCTCGAAAAACATCACTATCTAATGTGGGGAAGTATTGTAGGGCCAATTGAAATCCTAAAGACTCATTTTTTTCTGTAAAAAGCATCAGTGAATGCAAACCATTTTAAAAAAAATTCAAAAAATAAGAAACATTAAAAATTTAAGAAAACTTCACAAGTGCATTAAAAATTTCAGGACAGCTTCTAAAACTCGTAAAAAGTGATAATCTTTCACGGCAAAATAAAAAAAAATTATGGAAAACATTTTTTTTATGCAATAGGGGAAATCGAACTCGTGTTCATTTGAACCAGACCCGCAAACTCTAGCACTGAACCAAAGAGCTCCGGTTAGAACCGACTTGAAATAGTTAATAAAGTTGGCAAAAATTCGCCGAATTAGTACAAGAACAAAAAAAAGTACGCCATTATTCTCTAAAATATCAAATACAGAAAGAAATGTACAACCGATTGTTCTGAAAACGGAACTAACAATAATATTAGCTCCTTTGGCTACCAAAATATTTCGCATGATAGCAACCTTTAATCTGACCAACCTGTCTGCTGGTCATAAACCTAAACGCTCTTTAAAATAAAACTGAACAGTTATGGGTGTTGAAACTATACAAGAAATTTCATCAATAAGGAGCGAGTGGTACTATGCACATAAATGTTAATTTTTAAGTAATTATAAAAAAATAATACTCAAATAGACAAAGGTTATTTAATGGGCATGTTTCACGTCGTGAGTGGCTCGTACAGTTCCAGCGGTATTGTTATAATTTTTGGTCCTTTTGGAAATGCATTTGTTGCGAACAACACAATATTTTCTTACCTTAAAACGAATATTGTATACAAAATTTTGTTTCGGTAGAACTAAAGCTTTTCTCGGTTCATGAAAATTGCTGTGCCACTATATCGCTTAATTTCTCCGCATAAGACAAAATATCATCTAAACCGAAATTTTCTGAAAACTTTGACGTTTTGGTAATGCTTTGCATACTTTGAAATTTAATGAAATTAAAACCGATAAAGTTTAATAAATTGCAGGAATAAAAACAAGTTTCCCGTAACGAACTCTAAAATAGAACAGACGAAAAAATAGCAGACCACAAAAACGCTCATTTTGAGAGGGAAATCGAAACAACCGATGAAATCGCAGGAAATGCAAAAATGAAAACAGGAGAGTTACATCATATGAAACAACCCCATTAAAATAGCTTTCACAAAGTTTCGAGACATAATTTAGTTTCGTAGCGCCATCTGCGGTTGCGTATGCAAATTATAAAGAAATAGCGATTATAAGCCAGTAAAGTAATTTGCTGATGCCGTTATATAACTCGAACGATTCGCACTCTTAATAAAGGTATTGATCTGAAAAAGAAATGGACTTTTGAGAAAATCACCCTTATACATCTCAGGAAAATATCTCTGGTTGCAGACTACACCATAGATATTAAATACAATGAATTGCGCATTGGCAAACTTATACACTTGATTTGGTCAAAAGTCACGTAGTTTTGATCACTTGACGAGTTTTCGGGACGACTTATAAAACATATAAGGCTGACAATCAAATAGTATAAAAGGAAAGTTTGGAAAGGAACGAAGGTAAATTGCTATTTCGTTGAAAAAAGTTGCTACTCTTAGCAGCTTAATTGCAGCTGCTTTAACTTTTAAAAAAAACATTCTTTTTTGTAATTATTTTATCATAGGTCACATCAATGTATGTGGTCCAGAAGACTAAAATTAGAATTTTTACCGAGTTTCCTTTATCATGAAAATAATCCCTGAATTATAAAAGAGCTTATATAATGAATTACTCTATTAAAAGTATATGAGTAAAAAATATAATTACTACATAAAAGTCGATCCAAACAACTTTTCCTGTGAAATGTCAGCGATCTTTTTATTTTTATTTTTCAAGTCTACATTTATCAAGTGCACAAAAATTAGAAATTATTGCAAATGTTAAACAAATGGAAGCAAATATTTCGATCGAAAATAGAAGCTAAAAGCTAAGAATTATGACAAATCGTCTGATAAAAACATTAAAATCTCCTAGGTGGTTAATGCAAACCCACATGACTTGGGAGTAGATGTGGAAACTTTTAACTTTTATTTTGAAAATCAATGTTGTAGTTTTTCAATTAAATGAGCATGCAAATAGAAAATCCTTTTTGGAAATCCAATTGCCACATATTTAAGATGGATATAATTTATTATTATTATAAATAGTTTTAAAAAGTTAACAGTTATGCCCCATACCAAATACCTAATTGATTATTTCACATTCTATGAATTTAAAGAAATATGTAAATAATTTTAAATGGGAAACTGTAGGCAAGAAACAAAGTATTCGTGTTGAAAACCAAAGCACTTTTTTATCCCTTTTATTCTGCTTAAACTTTATTAAAAAGCTTGAAAATTTTACATTGAAATATAATTAAGCTATTTTCTGTGTAAGTTTGTAGAACGCAATGATTTAGTTTGTTTTTTAAGTACAATAGAAAAATTGAAACTTTAAAATTACTTGTATAAAACTACTAATGTTTTATTGGAAACACCATAACTTAACAATTAAAAATACAGCTTAGTCATTGTTCAATAAATTGTAATGGTATTTTCTATTTACACCCAAGTATTCCTTATTTAATCTCCTAAACTCCTAGTAAAGGCTATTAGTATTAACGACAGGTTTTATAATTTTGAATTACGGTAAAATGACGAGGCTAACACCTAAAACAACCTTTACGGCGCGTTTACATTAGCCATCGAATCCATGGAATGTCAAATCTCCATTAGTGGAAAAGTGGTCGAGCAGGATTTCTAACCCAAACTCCGCAATCAACCCCCCTTCGTAAAATAAGGCGATTACATGGGAACCGGGGGGTTGATGACGTAGATGCGCGGGACATCTGACATTTCTTGACAACTACACTTGAGTAATATATTAATTGCGACTCGTATATTTAGCTAGCAATACTTTTCTATAAAACCTTCATTTCTTAATGATTAGCAATATTTTGTGATGAGCTATATAAAAATTAAGCTTAAGTTATATAAAAACAAATTGAACAAATGTTATATAAGTTATATAAATTAAGAGCTTGAGTTATGTAAAAATTAAAATATATATTTAGGATGGTTACATGCTAAAGTGTTTATGTCAAATCTTTTTTTTTATATTTATTTTTCATTGTTTAAACCACAAAACAAAAGTATCTGAAGATAAGATAGTAGGTTTGCAGTTAACTTCGGCTCTTTTTTCTTCTTTTTTTTACTGTTTTCGTCTGAATGTTAAATATAAATCCAGGAATAGCTGTTTAGTTCTTTTTTCATTAAATTTTAATTGTTTTTAAATATTTAAAACAAGTTTTATATGAACTGGTTGCGATTTTTATATAACAACATAAATGCAATTAATTTGTATAATTATTTCACTTCGTCGATTGCGTCGTGAATTCAATTAAAAATTTGAATTAGCTTCGGTGAAAGTAAAAAATTATTAGAAATCTTTTTAATAAAAAAACCAATTTCATTAATAATATCTCTAATGAAAATAAATACTTTAAAATCACAAATTATTCATTAAAATTAATTTTAAGACAATTTTAAAAATTAAAATTATTTAATTAAATACTATTTTAATTTAATTACAAAATATATTAAAATAACTAATTAAAAATTATTTTAAAATAACTAATTAAAAATTATTTTAAAATAACTTTAATTAAAAAATATTTTTCAATGAATAATAATAAGAAATTGACCCCCCCCCCCCCCCCCTCCAGAAATTTTTTCTACTTGCGCCCCAGTGGGATTGCCGAATCCACAGACAAGAAGCTAATACAAGTGGACGAATCCATGGAATGAAACGCAAATCCTCCTTGATCGGAGGGTTTGTGAAACCCCCCAATGAAACCTGCAACTCCGGTTCTGTCTGAGCGAAAAATCCCCAAGAGGGAAAAATTGCGGAGTTTACTCTTCATTCCATGGATTCGATGGCTCATGTAAACGCGCCTTTAAGCAGCTTTGTACGCAGCATCAGGATTTGGCAGCAACGCAGATTTAACCTAGGTTAGTCCCATATACATACTTTTAAGTGGCATTTTTTTTGCGAAGAACGGCTCATTTATAGTATGGATGAAACGAGGACAGAACCTGCGCAACTATCTTTCATGGGAAATTAGGGATTGGAATATCGGTGTATTGGCGAATCGTGGGCCTAAATTTTAACAGGTAATTATCTAGGAGGATAGAATGAACAGGAGTAGTCATGGTGGCCTCAGCATGAAGCGAAAAATCTTTCCCCTCTCCCTTTCAGACGCGCATGTGCAGTTCGTGGCAGCCATATTGATTAACGCAAAACATAGCGATTTCTGGCTTGTCAACTCTATGGGCTTGTATTATTTTGAGGTAAGCGAATTTATTTAAGTAGTTTTTTGTTATTCTCACATTACTTAAAATTAAAAATAGTATTTGTTTTTGTAAATATGAGTTGTTAATAACTCCCAAATTAAAACAAACTAATTTTAAGATTTCCAGAGGAACCAATTTTAATATCGCCAAATTTTAAGTGTTTATTTGTTATTGTATTTTAAATAATGCATATATATTAGTGTTGGGCATTCAATTAATCAATTGTCAATTGTAAAAGTAATTGCAATAAAATTAATTGCACCTTGCAATTAAATTAATTGCAAATTGCAATTAAATTAATTGCAATTAAATAAATTGCAATGAAATTAATTGCAATTGAACTTTTAATTGCACCTTGCAATTAAATTAATTGCATTTAACTTTTTTAGTTGTTTTATAAAACAAATACCGACTACCCGATCGACCGACCAGACAGACTACCTGACCTACCGACACGACAATCCGACCAAGACGCATCTGACCAAGACCGACACCGACCAAACCGACAACCGACCAAGACCGACAACCCGACCAAACCGACAACCCGACCAAGACCGACAACCCGACCAGACCGACAACCCGACCAAGACCGAAACCCGACCGAGACCGACAACACGACCAAGACCGACAACCGACCAAGACCCACAACCGACCAAGAACGACAACCGACCAAGAACGACAACCCGACCAAGAACGACAACCCGACCAAACGACAACCGACCAAGAACGACAAACCCGACCAACGACACCGACCAAGAACGACACCCGACCAAGAACGAAACCCGACCAAGACCGACAACCCGACCAAGACCGACAACACGACCAAGACGACAACCGACCAAGACGACAACACGACCAAGAACGACAACCGACCAAAACGACAATCCGACCAAGAACGACAACCCGACCAAGAACGACAACCCGACCAACGACAACCCGACCAACGACAACCCGACCAAGAACGACCACCCGACCAAGAACGACCACCCGACCAAGACCGACAACCCGACCAATACCGATAACCCGACCGAGACCGACAACACGACCAAGAACGACAACACGACCAAGAACGACAACCCGACCAAGAACGACAACCCGACCAAGAACGACAATCCGACCAAGACCGACAACCCGACCAAGACCGACAACCCGACCAAGACCGACTGCCCGACCAAACCGACTGTCCGACCAAGACCGACAACCCGGCCGACCAAGACTGACCATCCGACCAATCGACCCTGACCGACAACCCGACCGACCGGTCTTGGTCGGTCGGTCAGTCTGTCTCGTAAACGCTCTTCGTCGGTCGGTCGGGTATCGTTGTTGGTCGGTCGGATAGTCGGAGTTAACATTAATTAATTGTTAATTGTTACTACTGCAATTAACAATAATTTCCACAATTAC
This sequence comes from Oedothorax gibbosus, assembly GCA_019343175.1. Classification (NCBI taxonomy): domain Eukaryota; kingdom Metazoa; phylum Arthropoda; class Arachnida; order Araneae; family Linyphiidae; genus Oedothorax; species Oedothorax gibbosus. Next base: position 2,435,289 of record CM033276.1, read on the forward strand.
AATTAATTAATTGTTAATTGCAGTTTTCCACAATTACAATTGATTAATTGTTAATTGCAGTTTTCTACAATTACAATTGAATAATTGATAATTGCAGAAGTAACAATTAACAATTAATTAGTTGTTAATCATTAATTGTTTGTGCAATTAAAATTTGCCCAACACTGATATATATCTACTGAGCATATTAGAAATATACATATGTGTATTCGTTTTCCGTAATGTGATCAAATTTTTTTATTAAAAAGAAAAATCGTAAATTCCCCCATAGAAGACTATATGAACAATAGGTAGACAAAGATGGCTGCCTTCCCCCACCTCCCCTCCACCTCTCGCTTCACTCGGTTCCCGTACGTTTGAATCCACGCGACGGCTCCTGTTCATTCTATCCTCCTAGGTAATTATATATCAATTTTCCAGTAAATCTTTTGTTTACTTTATGCTTTGCTTACAACAATTGAAGTAAACATCATATGCACTTATTGAACACTTTCTAAAACAAAACGGGTTTTTATACTGCATTTAAAAAGAAAAAAACAATAATATACTTACACCATACACAACCCCATAAATTAGATTTATTGCCTTCAATTCTCATGAAACCACATACTATGGGCTCCAGCGCAGCTAATAAATTAGGCAAATATTATGCAAAGATTCATTTAATATCAGTATAAAATATAAACGTCATAATAAGTTTGTTGGTGCCAGTAACAGTGTTTTGTTTGCATGTGCAAATAATAAAATTTCTAAATACTGTAGTTTGGTCAGTTGTTCGCATTCAAAGAGATAACTGTCATCCATTTTTAATACTCCTGGTTGTTCTGTAGAAATAGATAAAAATTCATTGTGGATCTATTTTGATCCTCTTATACACAAATATATTCTAAGTTAAGTGACCTAATAGACTGAGAGCCCAGGGCCCCCAGACCTAAGTCATTTTTTAAAGGATGAAATGTATCGGATTAGGTTCGGTTTTCATTTACTTTTAGTATATGCATACCCGCTCCGACGGCCAACTTACAGGTATCGGGTGCAAAAAGTAGGTAAATTATAAGTTAACTTAAGTCATTTTCTGAAGGCTGATTTTTACGTATGTTTTAGAAAATAATGTTAAAAGTTAATAATAAATTTCCCAGACACTTTCCGTCGGCCGAAACTTTTCCCAGACGCTTTAAACGTCTTTATCAAGTTCAGACTTTGTCCCACGCATCTGGCGGCGTGAGATGGCGCTACAATCGTCCTCGGACGACAAGAAGGGGAAGTTAAGCAAAAAAAGAACTGTGTGTATTGGAGATGTGGTTGATTGGTCGATTGACATATATATTCCGGTTTGTGTGCTTGATCATTGGAGATGTGAAAATATTGTAAGCTAAAGACGGGGGGATGTAATTTTTCGTGTTTTATGGTGACAGAAATAAGACTGAGTCGATAAGCAATAAAAACGAAGAAAGAATCTCGTTTCGATTTAATTAAATTTTCGTTTAATTAGAAAATAAATTAATAAACAAGTTACTATAGCTGTCTTTAGCTTACAACATTTTCACATCTCCAATGATCAAGCACACAAACCGGAATATATATGCCAATCGACCAACCAACCACATCTCCAATACACACATAGTTCTTTTTTGCTTAACTTCCCCTTCTTGTTGTCCGAGGACGATTGTAGCGCCATCTCACGCCGCCAGAAGCATGGGACAAAGTCTGAACTTGATAAAGACGTTTAAAGCGTCTGGGAAAAGTTTCGGCCGACGGAAAGTGTCTGGGAAATTTATTATTAACTTTTAACATTATTTTCTAAAACATACGTAAAAATCAGCCTTTATAAAATGACTTAAGTTAACTTATAATTTACCTACTTTTTGCACCCGATTCCTGTAAATTGGCCGTCGGTTCACTCTAGCGGGTATGCATATACTAAAAGCAGTGTTTAAGCTGGGTTTTGAAATTTTTTAACATTTTAGCTAAAATCGAAAATTTAGTTTTAGCTTTTTTTCAAATGATTTTAGCATTTTAGGAAAAACAAGTTAAACACATTTTAAAATAATTTATTACAAACTTTTTACCTAAATACATTCTCATATTTTAAGTTTCCATGATTCTGCGAGGCTTTTTTGCTGCCCATGTTTTGAAAGCCGCATGGAAATCAAAGTTTTCTCTTGGCCGTCTCACGCCAATTAAATCACTTGAATTTATACACAAATCAATCTTTGTGTAGCAGTTAATTAATTTTGTTTAGCAGTATAGCTTAACAACACAATGATAATTATTTTATGAATCACGACATGACAAATTTAAATAATTATTTAATAGTATTCTACTAAATGTATTCGTAATTTTTTTAATAAAAATTTAAAAATAAGTACATTTACTTTTATTTATGGTGTTGGATCATCTTCAGATTTGTCTATGAACAGGTTTTTGCTGTTCACATTTGGTGTATTAAAATCAAGTCCTGGTTGTTTGAAATCCACAACTTTTGGTCTTTCAATACATGTTCCTTATTAACATGGTTCATACATTTGTAAGAAAAAAAATATTCATGCACTTTCCAGAAAAATTCAAGGACTAGAAATTTACTAGTAACATAAAATCTAAATATATTAAGCGTGTGTAAGTCCATTTTAAAAAAAAAACTAAAAATATTCTAAAATCAGAAACCCCAGTACTAGCGGAAGTAGAAAAAAGGTTTAAGAGGGACTGTCAGTCCTATAGACGTAATGCTTTATTTTTCTAATCATAGTTTCTGGTAAAGTATTTTTTTAACGTATGATTTTTTTTGCACCAGATACGCAAATAGGAATGAAACATAGTTTAATAAGGATTTGAAAGAAAAATGTCTACCAGTTTTTTAATTATTTTTTTTAAAAAAAATCCTCATTTTAAGAATCGTGGCGACATCTGTAGGACAAATTGGCATCAGTGATACAAATCTTTTTTAATAAATCTAAACAATTCACTTATGTATTATCTTTGTATGTTAAGATTAAATTTAAATGATGCTTTTGCATTTCAAGTACTTTTTATGACATAAACGTTTATTACGAACGAGAAACTATGATTTTATGGAATTTCAGACAGAAATGAAGGTCGCCAAATCGTAGAAGTAAAACAGCAGCCAACTTGTAAGTCTTTAGAAGTGTAACCCTAAAACCACAAAAACGAAAAAGTGGGAAAAGTGGGCGGAGCTCATGAAAAATCCAGTCAAAGAATTTGCGCGACTTTTAAACTTGATTAATTTAGTTGTAGTCAGGTTTGATACTATAACACAGCGATTTTGATGTGCAACCTGAAAATTGAATATTCATGATTATTCGAGCTAAACTGAAATACTTATAAAAAAATTTATTACTTACCTAAGTAAGTAATAACATTTTTTAAGTATTTCAGTTTAGTTTAGTTTAGTTTGAATATCGTCGCACTAGAGCTACACGAGGGCTATTTAAGTACTTCAGTAATATGTTACTTTGTAAAATGGGGTTAGTGCCCCTTGTTTTGATAAATTGTTTTTATAGATATTGTAATATTTGCCCTTTTAAAAACTCTAAAGTATTCTTCTTGTTCTTGACCAGAAAAATTGTTAAACCGATATGTTATATTCGATTTATATCATCGTTCTTCATATAAAAGGCTGAGGTGTCGACCTCTTCACTTGACCGCGGTTCTAAATTACGAGGTCTGCCGCCAATAGCAAAGGCGTACAATGTATTAAGCTCGTTGCAGAACGAATGTACAGATTAGTGGCGGGAGTGAGGCTTGTAATAAAAAAAAACTTTCAGTGTCTAATTTACAAGAGCCATCGAATGAACAAATCGACGAACTGTCACTAGCAATACAAAACGTTCCTGCACATGTTTTTGTCGCCGTAAAATCAGTGACCCATCGGTCAACGTTATCATTTATCAACATATTAAAAGAAGGCGGTATGCTTTCTGCAATCCAAGACGAGACCAGGAGAATTCTTGTCTCTTGTTGTAACACTCTGATTTACAATTCGACAAACAATCCGGCAGAAATATATACGAGTCATTTCTGCAAAACAACTGGTGGCAAAAGAATCGATTTTTCTAAAGGGGGATCAATTGAAAGAAGATCCAATGTTGCTGCTTTAGCTTTTCAAGAACCATCCCTGAAATGACAGTATTCAGTGAATAAGGCATTGGTTGGAGAAAGCCCTAAATCACCCCATAGGAAATTGCTGCACAAGCGGAATATTGAAGCACTTAGGAAACTTAAAAAAGAAAATCCCTCTTTCCTGACACCAATAAAAGAAAAAGAAGGAAGCTAACTGATCATATCAGTCGTGGGGCGATGAGCATTATGGTGATGATCCGAATGTTCCTATTTGGATGCTGCAGCGATTTGGGTGAAAACAATTGCACAATTTTCATCTTTTCAAGTGAAATCTATTAAGGCAGGGGTTCTCAACCGGTGGTACGCGTACCACTGGTGGTACGCGGGAATATTTCGGTGGTACGCGTGAGTGATGTGAGCAACATAATGCTATCAATAGCTTCTGTACGCATGAGCAGTGAGCAAACATATTACTCATTACTTTAAACATTAACATCATTTTAAAGAGAAATCTTTAATTAACTTCAGGATCGGATGTAAAACCTAGAACCCTTTGATCTTCCGGCAAGCTCTGCTATTTTTGATGCCATTTGTTACGAGTTACTTGTGTGAGAGTTGATTTTCTGAACTCTTGTACATAAAAATTAAACATAGAAGAATAACGAGGACTTAAGGGTGAAGATAAGTTCCATTACACCTAATGTTGATATTTTATTCTCAGGCAAACAACAACAAATTTCGCACTAAAAACTAAAAAAGTATAGTTTGTATGATGATAAATTTTTTGCTGAGTTTGTACTATTTTTTTATTTGTATATGTTTTTAGGAATATGGGTAATAAACAAACCTGTAAATTAATACTGTTTCAATCTTTTTAATTCTCCTTTATTATAAGTATGCGCTATAAATAAACAAATATCTAACCATTAAATGTGAAGTTTTCTCAGGAACTCAATTCAAAAAGCCTTTGAACACTTTTAGAAGAGTGAATATTAGACGTTTATTAATATATTTATATATAGGTCTGGTGGTACGCCAAAATTTCTCAAAAAGTCAAGTAGTACGCAGGTGCAAAAAGGTTGGGAACCCTTGTATTAAGGGATCAATATGAACCTTTAACTCGAACCCAAGCCACGTCAGAGATATGGTCGGAGACGAGAAAGATGCAAAAGAATACATTCGACAATGTTTAAGGACGTCGTTCAACGAAGAGCAACTACCCTCAGCTCCAACTTGGTAAAATATTATACAAGGATAATATATCTACTAAGTCTATGAAGTACGGTAGAGCGAATGAAGACATTATACTGAAAGAATATTCAATAAAAAATAACGTAAAAGTGGAACGGTGCGGGATGTTCATCTGCCCAGATAAGCCCTTTTGTTCAACACCAGACGGTTTAGTTGGAACAGATGGACTGGTCGAAGTCAAATGCCCATACTCCGCAAGAGATTCCAACAGTTTGTTTGAAACATGTAAAAAACACGACATTGGTATTAAAGCAAGTCCTAATATGGCTCTTTGCATGTGCCAAGGTCCCACCAATATTTTTATCAAATTCAAGGACAGCTTGCATTGACCAATAGAAAATGGTGCGATTTGTTTTTCTGGTGTCGAAATGACAACTTAACTTTTCTAATTGAAAGAGAAGAAGAATTTTGGAGGAAAATCACACCGAAATTGGAAACTTTTTATTTGGACTGATGCGTACCTGAGATAGTCGATCCACGAGCATCACGAAATCGGCCATTACGTGAGCCCCAATACAGTTTGGATGCAATTGCAGAGAAAGAAAGAAAAACTTCAGAAAAAAAAAGAAGAGAATTGATTTACACTGACGGCTCTTTGCAAGGTGGGCTGCGCAGCTAGCTAGTTTTTTTTCTTTTCAATACAATAAATTGTGTGCTGGCACGGTGAAGGAGTTTCTTGAGTTTCTTTTAATATAATTCAACAAAGTATGTAACGGAGATTACAAAATAATTTAAAATTTATTTTAATATTTCCGTAAATACTTCCTTTTTCCATTTAGTTATATCGCTCGCCACTTTCGGGACGAAAATATAAAATAAAACGAAAAATTTGAATTTGGGTTCTGTGTTGCAGGCAGGACGCTGAAAAGCTGTGTTGGGCCGAATCCAACCCGTCGGTCCAACCCTCTTGCAGGGTAATGTGATATGGTAATAAAAGGCAAATATGATATATTTGGTCTCCCCCTTCCCCCTTTTATCGTTTGACCGGAACTTTTCCGACTGTCTAAATTTTTACCTCGCAGTACAGAGTTTCAACACGTTCACCTCGTAGTTTTGAGCAGCGGTTAAGTGACGGAGGTCAGAACCTGAGCTGGTACCTAACGCAACCTTCGAGCGGTAACCTATGGTACACATACACCCGCGTTTGTTTGTATCTTGCTGACCTATTATTGCCTTTAAAACAGCTAACGACATATTCATTATACATCGGGTTTCCACTTTTGCATTGGTAGGCCATTAGTTTTAACGAACATAAAGATTTACTACGCCGACAATTAAAAGTATGGAACTAGATTTAAAAACGATACTGTTCATATGCCGAAGCTAAGCTCGCATTCCGAAGTTTACAGGAATGACTTTAGAGCAGTTTATAATAGCACCACATCTCGGTAATTATAAATAGAAATATAAAATATTAATACGAGTAAACCAGAAAAGAATTGACTGAAAGATCTTAAGATTTACAAAATTAATATAATTTTTTAAACAAATGAAAAAATTAAATAAGATAAATAATCAAACAATCCGCAAATAAATTTCCGGAACACCGTCCCAGCTCGCAAAAGAGTACCGGAACCAGTATCCGTTAGTCTAACCCTCTTTACAATCGAATCCTCTTTATCTTGTGATTAAGAAATCTTGCCGTGCACCACTCTCCAGAAAGAGAAACGCATCTTTTTGTTTAAATCGCCAGATGAATCCGCCGGAATCAAAGTACCGTCGGCTAAGAGGGTTAATTCTTAAACACAAACAAAAAGTATTTCAACATTCAAGCTATTCTTGTGATCACGGACTCCGTGAATTGGAGACTTGATCAGAAAATATATTCTGGTTGTCAGACTTGGCCTGAACGTGAGCTACAAAAGTAACAAGATACTCTTCCAATAACGCAGAGCCAGAGAACTGTCAATCATTCTGATGCAACGTGACGTTATCGGTAGATTTCTTTAAAATTACTAGGCAGCAGAATAAGTAAATCAGGAAGCATTATTGGACTCCTCTTCTAATGGGAGGTTGAACTGGCTGGCCGAGATTTGACGACATCTTAGTATAATCCAATCTGAATTCATCTTCCCATTTTGATTAAATTTTTTATTTTCATTATTAGAATCGGTTATTTGAACTTGTTGTTTATTGAAATTTAAGTTCAGTTTCACTGAATTACGTCATCGCATTTTCGCGACGGCCAATAATTTTTTTTCCGCATTTTCGTGCAAGTCGTCGTATTTTGGATCTAAAGGGAACGATTCTAAAAGGATCGGATCCACCGAACACAAGTTCAAAACGACGGCAATATTGATGTGTCTGTCTGGAATGAATGGATCCAAATGAACGTGTCAATAAAAGGAACGATCGGATCCGTTCCTCCCCTCTGTTTATTTAGCGAAAGTGGATGTCAAGATTTTCGTAAAATGCGATTTCTTTTCGCATTTTTCGAAAAAAGCGATCGCAGCTTAAACACTGACTAAAAAGTAAATGAAAACCGAACCTAATCCGAAACATTTCATCCTTTAAAAAATGACTTAGGTCTGGGGGCCCTGGGCTCTCGCTCTATAAGTATGGATAAGCACTAGGCAGTGCTTTCTAGGTTCATATATTTTTATAATGCATCCAAATAGTGGAAACAGTCAAGTTGTAAGTAGTCATTTTTGTTGTAACAAAAAAAATTATAAAATAACAGCCAAAACATAACAATAGTAGTTTCTGATCAGAAAAGCAGTTTAAATACTTGGTTCCAAATTAAATAACTTTATATAACATGGATGGATATAAAACTTCTAAGAAATAATGTCTATTATTTAAGCAATACCATTCTCTAGTCGACAAATTTATCAATTATCCCTTACATTGTCTTCAGTACACATGCATATATTTTTTCTTTTAAAAAAATTAGATAAAAAATATAATTGCAAGAATAAAATTGCTTAAAAATTATAAAGATAAAAAATATTTTTCATGCTTTTAAAAAACAGCCAATTGAGTTTAAAACACTAAATGAAATTGGCAATGATGCCTTAACCCATGGTGCCGAAATGTCGTTCCACTTTATGTATTTCTACAACTTTCAAATACTAATTGCCTTTTTAATGACTAAACAAGCATTGAAAGGTTCAACAAATGAGATAGTAACTATTTTATTGAAGCCAAATGAGTATTACATGAAAATATTTTATGAATAAAACTATTCAAAGCACATTAATCAAAATCACAAAAAATTAACTTAGAACCAACACCTGACATTTAAAAACCAAATCAATAAATATTTAAAAAATTATTAATAGAGTATTAAGAAAAAATAATTATCACATTACAGGGCAACATATACATAATTTTTACAAGAATTGTGTATCTGATGTTTCTCTTTTAGACAGAAGCTCAGACAGAAGAGCTAAACTGAACCTAAAAAAAATACAAAATTTTCATATATCTCGATAATTTTTAAGTTGCATGAGATTGAAACTGTGAATAGTACAGTTTTCTACATTTCTCTTACCTTTAAATCTAAAAAAAATTAAAAATTTCCAAACTTAAAGTGGTATGCAAGACAATTTGAAGACTACTTACAACTTTGAGAAAAATGACTATTATAATTTATTTATATAATAAGAATGATATATATTATTACAAGATATAAAGTATGTGAAATGATGCTCTAATGATAGGTTTAAAAAAACTTAATGTTTGTATTTATACTTACAAATAACTAAAAAAGGTATAAAAAAGTTTAATGCACCTAGGAAATTAAAGATTAAAAAAAATTGCCAACAAACATTTAAAGTGTAATGATACATATAAATCAATACATCATATATGGATCAATTAATATGTAAACAAGAGGAAAAAAAAATAAACCACCATTAGTTATTGTTTAAAAAAAGAAGTACATCATCTCCATTTATTTTTACAATGGCTTCATCCTGGCACAGTTTAAACAATCTTTATTTGGGAAAGAAATTGTGATAGGTAAATATTAAAAATCCTTACTTTATATTTAATATATTAAATAAACAAATCAAGCTAAATGGAACTGAAATTATGAGAACAATGATTTTTTAATCAAGCATAAATTTATGGCATTATGGCAAAACTTTCTGGATGAAATCAGCAACATCCTTCATTTCCTACAACAAAATTAAAATAATTCCATTATAAAGTAAACTTTAAAATATCAACACACATTTAAGTTTCTAAATGCTTATATACAAATACAGTGAACACATTTCTATTTTAATCTATACATAATAAACACAATGGCATAGCAAAAAAAATTATGAGAATCATTTAAACAAACAATTCGAAAATGCATTAAATAAAATATATTTGTGACACTAAACACATTTCGCAAAAAACTTTTTATTTAAAATTAAAATACACCAGCACCAATTGTAGGCGCCAATATAAACATTTTGACATTCCACTACTTCTTTTAGAAAAAAAAGGGCTATTTAGTTTAGAATAAATAGTCTTGTTATAGTCTTGAATACCTAACTTATCATTTTCACATGTGCTTTTCAACCAATTACAACTTTTTTTGCATTTTTCTCTAATTTACCATGTTTTAAATTGTCTGATTTTTATCTGTTTGTGGTTTATGTAGAACAATAAAAACCAACTAAAATCAAAATAAACTGACCATTCTATGTTTCATTTTTATTGAGTAAACATTCTTAGGTGGTTACATCTACCTAAGTAAAACCTCCTGAATAATGATGTGGGTGCAATCACAGCAGCAGAATTTTTAAATGATACTATCAAGTGGGGTAACTTTGGCCCTATGGGGAAACTTTGAGCGTCGGAAAGATTTTTCTATAATTATGTTTCATAAATGCTCCAATCTGAACTTGTTTTAATTTTTTGGAAAAGTGGCAACATTGGCTCTCTTCATGTAAAAAAGTTTTTCATTCTAATTTTGGCAACACCGCAAATAATGTTTAGATTCCTACAATCGTTTAATGACAAAAAGCCATTTCTTCGAACGTTTGTCTGGAACATCTAAAAAATATTGAAAATAGCTACAGAAAACTCTATACTATTCTTTCATCTATTGGGATGAATATTCCACCATTTATTTTAATCCAAGTTGAATACTTTTATACTATATTTAATTCTTGGTCACCATAAAACTTTTAACGAAGAATGAGGGAAACTTTGGCCCAAGATAGTAAGGATTTCTTTATGGAATTTTACACTTTCAAATATATATATATATAAAAGAGTATTCTGTTTAACTATTTTTGAAAAAGTTTTACTCTTATGATTACCGTATATACTCGTGTATAACCCGAATCCCTGTATAAGTTTACCCCCCCCCCCCCATTTTTAAACCAAATATCCTTCCAAAATCGGTAACCCGTGTATTAGTTGAGGTAGGAAATAAGGTCAGGGCCTTCTGAAGAAAATAAGAAGAAACCGGTTAATGACGGGCCGTAATTTTTCTTATTTATTTTGCAAGCTAAATTTCAACCCCAATGAAAATAAAACAGGTTTTGTCTCCGAGTGTCCTTGACATTGCTGACCATGAATGGAGCTTAGTTGAAACTATGTTCCATGAAGCGCAAAGACCACGCTGCCAAGGTCACGGACCGCCATTGTTTTCTTTACACATTGAAAACAGGTTGACTGAACTGCCCTGTGCCAGAGCTACACGTGCCACATACGCATCACGCAAAAAACTAACAATAAATCATCACATGGTGGATAACGTGAATAGGATATCAATCTTATTTCATCTTCAAAATTTAACTGCTTTTTTGTCTTTATTTTTAATAGAAAGTATTTAAACCTTAAGTTTCATTGAAATTCAGTTTTAGTTTAAACATTAGGGATATATTTTTTTCGGAAAATCGGTCTCGTGTAAAAGTCGACCCTGATTTTTACGGCACTAAATTTGTCCAAAATTTCTCGGCTTATACACGAGTATATACAGTATCCATATTTGAGATTAAAGCAACAAAAAGATAAAATGTAAGTAAAGTACAACATTCAAAATCGCTAATACCTAAATGTAAACAGTTTCAAATTCCTTATTACGACTATGCTTTTTTTTTGTTTTTATAAAAAAATCTTAAACTTTGTGACTATATTTGTTGTTAAATATTGCTTCAAGAAATCAAGTCAATTTTTCCTTATTAAGTTTTTTTTTACTTATAAAAACAACGATCAATAGTGTTATTCAGCACTGCAGTAATGACATTCTACCATGCAGTACGAAAATGCTAAGATATAATTTTCTTTTAAGTTTGTAACTTATAATTTTGCTATAACTTTGTAATTTTTATGTTCAGACATTTTAATATTACTATTTAATTCTGTAACACAGCTTCAAAGATGGTAAAAGGTACATTTCTTAATTTCATGCTTGGGCCAAAGTTACCCCACCAGACTCTAATTGTGTCCTAATTTTAAAACTAACTCCATTCTTAGAAAATTAATAAAATTCAACAAAATGTTTACAAATTATTCCTAAAAGTACATTACTTAAAATGCATAATGATTTTAAAGTGTTTAAATTGTCTTGTACTTTAATTTTTCTTCTTTTATAAAAAAAAACAGATTTGGGGTCAAAGTTACTTCAAACACTTAGAGCAGAGGTAAAGTAAAGCTTATCATACACACACTACAGTAAAAACGCAAACATATATGAAGTAAAAAGGAAATAAAATTTAGTTTTTTTTTATATAGGAAGAAAATACAGAGTGGTAAATTTTAAAAGAGGCCCCAAATTGAATAAAGAATTAAGGTTTAAGGCTTCTTTAAAATGGCCATCCCGTATTTCTGCCTAAAAATATCTTACAGTTACGAAAGCACCTATAAAAAGTGCAAATCTAGTTAGCTAACAGATGAATCACCTTTCACTAACAAAAATTATTGTTCTGCTATTTAATTTACAATGATCTGACAATTTCATTTTAAATTTATTCCTATATATTTCGAAGATACCAATTTAACTCCCTTTTCTTTTATTTCAAAAATAGAGCTTAAAGAAACTTAAGTTCAAAAAATTAACATTTCCAGTCTAATTAAAGGGTATTTTTAAATCTTGTCATCAATTTAATATTCTTATAGCAAATGTATAGTAATATTTTTATCTACTGCAATAAAATAAAGTAAAACTTACAGTAGCTAGCAAAAAGTATTTTTTAAAATCTTATCCCAAAACATAACCACTGTAGTTTATCATACTACAGGGCGAGGCAAATAAAACCGGCCCCGGTCTGGAGATAGGAATACGTTGAAATGCTTGGCGAGAAAAACTCTTGAAGCCGCCTAAAAGCTTTCAAGTGGAAATAAAAGATTATTCAAGCGTGCAATGGTTTACTTGACAAACCTGTTTTTGCATTGGTTGGATTAGCATCACATTAAGCTACTCATGGACTATTGGCCAGTTCAGATCGTAGTGCGTCAGTGTGAGTTGCGACTGAGTGAGTGTAAGGATATCAATTCACAGGTGAAGATGAAACTCACAGTATAGCAGAGAGTGTTCATTGTAGAAAATTATATTAAAACGAATTCATGGAAAAAAATGTGACAAGTTGTTTGTTCAAGAATTTAAATGTGTAAAAGTGCCAAAAAAGAGTACTAGGCAACGATCAGTTACGAAATGGTGTCAGCCAGGATCTGCTGTCAACAAGTTCAAAAACATTCTGAAACGGGTCTGAACACCAAATTCTGGGTTTTGCAATCAATTTAGAATGTTTTGCATTAACAAAAACAAAAAGGTCCGATTCTTTACGAAAAATAACAACCAAAATAATCACTAGTGGGAACTTTTTTGATCAGCTCTACAAACCTTGTTTATATTTCATTTCAACTAGTTTTTCCAACCATAGCGTAGTTGCCGGCAAATAAGTCGCCAAGCGTTTGTTTGGGCTTAACATTGAAGCGATCAATCGCTTCATGTTAGCAAACCTGTTTTTGTATTGGTTTTTGACTTGGAAACATTTCTGTGGTATTCTTATCTCCACGTTGGGGCCGGTTTTATTTGCTTCACCCTGTAGAAGTAGATATTAACTATTCTAGTAAATGTATCAAACTGCAATTATATACTTACTTCGTCACATGAACTATGACACAGGCCTTTGTATGTTTTAAGCTCAGTGTTAGACATGAATGTCTTTAACAAATCATGAGTCATCCTTCCCCATTTAAAAGGAACTACTGTGTCCAATTCTCCGTGACATTGAAGCATAGGAACTTCTTGATTTCCTTCAGCCGCCTAAAAAAAAAATGTTTAAAATACAATAATGTGCAGATAGTTTTTTTAAGATAAATATATCCATAAAATACTTCTTGGGAGCACATTAAATTGAGTTCATGAAAACCTAAACAATCTGAAACAATAAATTTAATACACAGGTTTCTAAAAAATACGAGTTCTTAGTTTTAATTTTATGTTTATGAGATTAAAAAAAATTATTATTAATGCTATCACTAAACAAATATTTTGATTATAAAAATTATTGTTGAATTAACTTTTTGAGTTGAGTTCAAATATGTTAACAAAACATTATACTTATTTTAGGCTCATTCCACGGTCAGGTATGTGACAATCTCTCCAAAAGGAATTTGCATAAAATACATGTACACCATTGTAGAAATAAGACACACAAATCCATGGTTTTAAACATTTTGAATCATATATTACAAATAGTCTCACAAACTCCAGTTAAAAAATGAATACATGACAAAAAAAAAAAACAGAGGTGTGATTTGGCAGCAATGACAGTTTATATTAAAATTCAGTGATTTTTACTCATAGTGCATGATTAAAAATATATTGAGATCAAGATGTAACGGAACTAAACAAACATTACTTCCAAATATTCTTTTTGCATATTTTCACTAAAACTAAAGAATCAACAGAATTTTTTCAGATAAAATTTGTTCTGATACTTAGGTAGGTACTTTTATATACTTTTAACTTTAGCACAGTTCTTGAATTAGAGCATTATTCAAATTTCACTCTCTTGTAAACAAACGTGATAACAATGTAAGCTCAATTGATACCAGGAACGTCCTTGCCAATTAAGGACAGTTTTACTATAACAGCATTTTGCATAACAGGAATCAAGCATGTTGGGTATTAAATTTTGCAGCAACTGTAGCAAACTCAATTGCATTTTGCACTATAACTCACCTTGCCTTCACTTCAGGATAAACTTAGAATTAGCTGTAAAACCGTCACCTAAACCCTCAACAATTCGTTTTCCCATGAGAAGTTCTGAATACTTCCATTTTAAAATCGAGATAATTTTTTTTATAGTATCTCTGTTTGAAATTATTATTTGCTCTCTTTTCAGCATTCATATACTTTATGCTTTGTTATAAAAAAATAATTATTAATCTACAGCTCATTTGCTCACCCCCACCATAGCTTTTAATTTAAACATTTTACAAAAATGAAAGTAAAACAAAAGAACAGTAAAATATTACAGTTAGCCAGTTAAGGATGTTTTTCTTTCGAAGTGAACATAAACAGCAACTGTGCTCTTTATATCTTTTCACTAGTGTTAGAAATTCGATACAGAAATTTAAAAACAATCTGGGCTACTGACTAAAAAAATAGGATAAAATGCACACTATCTATGAGCATTTTTGAGAAAAATATTTTTAATTGCAAAAATTCCCTTTTTTAAAATTTATTCCTCAAACTTCTACTGCAGTTAAACCAACGGAATTTTTATGATTATAGGATTAACGGAGTTTCAGAATTATGGAATCAAAATTTTAGAAACCATTATTTAAGATACCGATTTTAGGATCACAACCAAAAAGAGTATAACAAATTTAGGGGATCATTGAAATTTCGCAATAACAAAATTTTTGTTTTCAGCAAGGTAGTTGAAAACCAGAATAAGAAAAGTTTGTATGGAAAATTTTGAAAAACAAGTCAAGATAACCACGACTAAATATTTTTGTTGTTGCAAAATTGAAGGATTTAGTTGCATTTTGCAATAGGCTATCATAATTTTCAAACCCTGTTTGTCACATACATGACTGTCGCAAACCAACATTTGTCACAAACCTGAACATTGAAAAATCCAACTTAAATTTTTTTTAATTTATGAAAGCCATCTATAATAATAAAAGAAAGAGTCTGTGTGTTTGTATTCGGATCGTAAAAGACCTACTTATACTGCGCTCAGAAATTCGAAATTTTTAAGATAGATTCCCTTTAATACTAACGTGTGCACCTGAGGCTTAGTTTTTTCATATTTGTTCCATTTTTAGAGAAAATTCGAATTTTCTGAAAAAAATACTCCACTTTCGCTCAAATCCGATCATTTTTTCTCTTTCCTGATGCCATCGGCTGAAAAAATTAAATAAAACTTTTAACGAAAACATTTAAAATTCAAAATGTTTATTTTATTCTTTTGCCATTACTTTCAGAAACTAAATTCATTATTTGAAAAATAATTGACATGTTTCAAGTGACGTAATTTCGCCAGTCTTCATTCCCGATTTTATGGTGGGTTTATTTGATGATTTTTTCATTGATTTTTCTGTTGACTGCATGTATGCATATTTAAGCAATAAATGTATAGTTAAGCTATTACTGAACTATGATGGTTAATAAAGGCCATCCACTAGAGCTATTAGTGTTTTATGTTCTATTTTTTCGCCAAATACGTTGCCAAACTCGCCAAATTATTAACTAAAATTTGCCAAATAGGCAATTTCTTTATGAATAATTTATAAGCTGGTCGGTTGTTCGAAGGTCATTGTGTTAGAGCTGTATAATGGGTGTGGGTATCTATATCTATTTTCTCGCCAAATTATTTCCCAAAACGCGCCAAATGAGGTAAAAGGTTTTATGTATTTATGAGGGAATTGTGATGACATTTATGAGTGCATTTTATAGCGTATTTTTCATTTTGGAATTTTAAGGCAATGAAACGGGATTTTATAAATTATAACGAGTGGAAACAATAATAAGTTTATGATCCTATAACAGGGTATATGGTACACATATTTGGAATCTATTTGATATTTTTTATTCCGTGGGAAGAACGGGTATAAATTTGCTAGTATCAAATAAAAGTTTTATTTTGTAAATAAAAATATGGACTTTGATGTGCATTTTTAAGAAGTAAAAAATAAATATGCAATTATGGTCATTATGTGACTCATTCTTTAAAAGTTGTGAACGTTAAAAATGTCAATCAAAATTATTTGGAATCTTTTGACATTTTTGAGTTTTCAAAGCAAGCAATTTAAGTTTGTTATTATGTATGGTGACAGTGAGGTATGCAATTTATAACAATAATTACCTAGCAATTTAAACAAAAATGAAGCCTAGCACCATTTTGATCATCTAGTTTCTAATAAAAAATATGTGGCATATTCACAAAAATATTTTTTAAAAATTAGGCCCTCACTTTTAAAATCTGTGGAATGGGCCTTTAATTTGTACAATAACTTTTTTTAAAAAAATTAAGATAAAATTACTAACAAAGACTTATTATGCTTTTAATATAATATTTTCAAGTTGCAATTAAAATAAAGTGGCTCTGGTAATAACATTATAAAATGTATTATACCAGTTACACAAATTTTATCAATAAAATAATAAAAAAGTTATTTTTATATATATTCCATAAACAAAATCAGTTTGTAAAAATATGGAATTTTGATTACATTGTTAAATTTATTTTTAAAAAATACATTAGTAAGGAGTGTTAAACTTTTCATTTATAACAATACCTTTTACACTGATAGCTAAATCTAAGATATATTACATAACTACGAATTTCACTCTTTTCTTTTTAGCTGTCAAAGGGTCATAAAAAAACTTACATATGGAAATTGCTTATAAAGAGGCAACCAACAGCTTATAGCCACAACACCAGCCAAAGGTTTTGCGCAACGAAGAGCAGAATAAATTGCAAGAGCACCACCTTGGGAAAATCCTCCAAGAACTATACGATTAGACGGAATTCCTTTCTGTTCTTCTTCTTCAATCATTCGAAATACTAGATTGAATATTGCACAGATTTAATAATGAAACAATCACTTTACTAGTTTGCAAGATAAAGCATAAGTGTCATTAGTTAACTAAAATAAATCACAAATTCTGGAAATTTCTTTGTCTTGGTTTTGGGTTCTAACTTCTATTATGGTTACTCAGAGAAATGTTAACATTAGATTGCTTAAACAATTAAAATAGTTTTACAATTAAAATACACATCAGTTAGAGAAAAGTTAACAAAGAATTCTTTAAATGTAAAAACCAATATTTTACCATATCATATCATTTATTTCTCAACCTATCTAATCATTGGGGTTATTATTAATTTTTGCAGGATTCATACAAAAAGTAAGAAGAGAAACTGTTTAAGTACATTAAGTAAGAAGCTATTTTAAATAGATATAAAGAAGCTAAGTTTAATAGAGATTTTTTTTAAAAAAAAAAAAGCTTTTGTTCTGCAATTATTTAATAAAAAATTAAATAGTAATGAAAATACTTAAAATATTATAAATTGTTCAAAGTTAGTTCAAAAGTTAATTCACATCATCAAACCAAAAAACATTTTTTCTTGTTTTTTATGTTGTGGCATGATCTTTTCCCTAAAGTGTTAAAGCTGATATGTATAAACAAATATACGCACCAGAATGTAGATTTAAAACTATAGACATACTAGTAAAGGAACAGCGCTCTAATATCACTAAGAAATACTCTACCCCATTAAAATTATAAAACTAGTTTTTTCAAGGTTTGGGCACACAAAACTAAAAAAATTAATCCGATTAAAAAAATGCACTTATACATTTGACATTTTAAATTCTCATTCACTCTTCTGACACATTAACTTTTGAACAATTATACAATAAAAACATGCACTACCTGATTCAGAAGCTTTTTTAATTCCTTCTTCGTCTTCTGGACCATCAGCATTTAAGGACTTCAAATCAAACCAAGAAGGCATTTTGTAGCCACCATTCAGAGTAACGGCCTGTGTTGGACTGCAATCATTAAAAAAAATTATATAACTATTAGTAGTTAACTCAATTAAGAATTGACAAGATCACTTGCCATGTGAAACTAAGTTTCTTCTTTTGTTCATATATAAACATAATATACAACCACACTATGAAGAATTCTTGTAGGACAAATTAAAGTCAATTAAAAATGAATTTTAGAAGCTTAAAGTGGATGTTTTTATTTAGTAAGAAAGGTACTAATACTATTCTTAAATGGGTCTTAATACACTGCTCAAAACAATTAGGGGAGCACTTAGTGTACTTTTGCTAACCCTTTCAGTTCCAACTTTTAATTTTTTTATTCTAAAAATCTAAAATTTGTGAAATAGATTCATTATGCATCCAGAATGAAGTGGTAAAAAAAAACGGGGGGGGGGGGATTTTTAACTAAAATTTAAGGGGAAAAAATTGGAATCCTAACTTTTGAATAAATTATAACTATAATTTTTCAAAACTTTATTAGTAAAAAAAAGGTAAAATCAATTTTTAAACATCTAAGAATGCAAGCGTAAAGAATTTAGGGTAAATTTATTTCATAAAATTTCTTGGGAGTGAATTTTATTTTACCATGTTTTTCATATTTTCATTTAATTAAAACAAACATTATTTAATTCTTCAAAAGACATGATTCTTCTATCTAACGATAAATAAGTGCGAGCGCAACTTAGTTAGAAAAAAATCAAAAGCTGATGATTTCAAATGGAATCATTGGGAGTGAAAGGGTTTAAACCATGGGCCCCCTTAATTGTTTTGAGCAGTGTAGATGCAGAACAATGAAATATATGTTATGGGAATACAAAGCTTCACTGGGCATTGCATCCTGGCAATAGTTTTATTAAAATTATTATAATTGGCGAAAGCATATTTGTTATACAATGTGAAAAGCAAAACATGTTTTTGAATTATCTGTTGAAGAATTTTGAAAACATGTACGCAAATTTACCTTTACTTATATGCCATCTTAAAATGAAACATGCAAATCGTTCGTATGTGTATGACTTTTTTTCAAATGGAGTTTTATGTGGTGTTTATTCTATGTGTTATTTCCTTATTTTTTATTAAAAGGCGGCGCATAGCGTGCAAGCCTGAAAATCTGTAATATTTCTCTTGTTACAGACGGGGAAGGGGGAAATTTAACGAAATAATGATTTTCTTACTTTAAACATTTATATCTTCAAAACTATAACTCGCATGGGGAAATTCATTCAAATAATCTTTCAGGTAGAATTTATCTTCGTAATTAAGTGGTTTTGATATATAGCTGTAATTTCAGTAGGGGAGCCTTAGGGTGGCTTGGCCCACCTTTTAATTTTAGTATTTAAAAATATTTTAGCATTTTCTCAATAGATGGTACTCAAAGCTATTGTTGTCTGCAGACAGCCACCTTAGTTTCATTGAGCTACTTCTTAGCAGTGAGGAAAAATTAAAAAAAAAGTTTCTCATCCCAAAAAGTAAACATTTTAGACAAAATTTGCAGGATTCTTTTCAGGCGAACCAATTGAACTAAGTTTAAGTATGTGGTATTTTATAAATGCTGTTATATTAAGGTTTTATTTAAGTTATAAAGTTTGTGCAATGAAGTAGGCTAAAATCATCCTGTGCTATTATTTACATAATAGCTAGGTGGGGAGGCTTACTGGTGCACACATGTACAAATGAGCATTAATTGGGTAATACCATTAGATGTACAATATTAAATTGGAAGAAAGGTACAGATACTGTGATAAAAGTCAATTTATCAAAAATAACAAAATTATTTGAACCGACTTGTATTTTAAAATGAACAGTGGATTTATTGAATTGCATAAACATTTTTAGAAATATTATCGGTAATTTAGTAGTTGTTTTCTAGTCAGAAAATAAAAAAAATCTCTAAGATAAGAAGCAACTCTAAAAGAAACAATAGTATAATATTTTATTAATAAATTTGATTTAGTATTAAAAACAAAACCAGATATTAAAGTTGCATTAGAAAAAGTTTTAATATTAAAGAAAAGTATTCTTAATAAATGTATAAAAAAATGCCATTAAATAACTCACGCTGTAGGGCAAATATACTTGACATGAGGTAACTTATTCGTCTGAAAT
Source organism: Oedothorax gibbosus (assembly GCA_019343175.1). Lineage (NCBI taxonomy): Eukaryota > Metazoa > Arthropoda > Arachnida > Araneae > Linyphiidae > Oedothorax > Oedothorax gibbosus. The sequence goes on from CM033276.1 coordinate 2,455,686, forward strand.
CCAGCAGCCCATCCATGTCTAAAAAGGCAAAAAATTATTTTTTAGAATTTTACCTACCATTACTATTGTTATAATTTTTATATCTTCACAATACATTAACTTTAACAAAATGTTTTATTAATATACTTGCTACAGAGTGGTGCAAATAAAAGTGGCCCCGGCGTAGAGATAGGAATGTATTGAAATTCTTGGCGAGAAAAACTATTGAAATCGTCCGAAAGCCTTCAAGTCGAAATAAAAGATTATTCAAGCGTGCAATAGCTTTACTTGGCATACCTGTTTTTGCATTGGTTAGATTGGATTAGCATCACATTAGAGCTACTCATGGACTATTGGTGAGTTCATATCTTAGTTGGTGAGTTCATATCTTAGTGCGTGTGAGTGCATGAGTTGATCAAAGCGCAGGTGAAGATGATACTTACAGTACAGCAGAGGATGTTCCCCCATTGTAAAAATTCTATTAAAACAATTTCATCGTAAAAATGCAGCCAGTTGTTTACGAAACAATTTAAAGGCGTAACAGTGCCAAAACAGAGTGCTATGCAGTGATTAGTTATGAAATGGCGTCAGACAGAATCTGTTTTGAACAAGTCCAAAAGCATTCCGAACACCAGATTTTGTGTCCCGCAATCAATTTATAATGTTTTATATTAACAAAAAGGTAAAGAATCTAGGATAAATAACGGCCGAAATAATCATTAGTGGAAACTTTTTTTGCACAGCTGTGTACAAACCTTCAATTTATATTGCATTCCAAATAGCTTATCAAACCATAGCATAGTTGCCGGCAAATAATTCGCCGAGCGTTTGTTTGGGCTTAATATTGAAGCGATCAATAGCTTTACTTAGCAAACCTGGCATTGCATTAGTTTTTGAGTTGGCAACAATTCTTTTTTCTTCTTATCTCCATCACGGGGCCACTTTTATTTGAGCCACTTAGTACTACTCTACTGATAAATCTACTATTATTTTCAATAACATATTTCCAAACTAAGAGTTTATAAATTAAAATGCACTTTAAAACAGATGCCATCTGAATTTGTGATCTTCAAGAATATAACTTTAACAAAAGGCATGCATGCAGTTGAATTTGATCTAATAACTGAAAATAAATGTTTGAAAATATTTTTATATAAACTTTTCTATTGCTTATATATGTTAAGTACTTACACAAACAAACCTAAAGTATTTACAAAACTTGTTAACTACATATTTCAACTTAGAAAATAAAAATAAAAACATATCAACCTTAAACAGAGTATTTCAATTTCAAAAACTCTTAATTGTTTACTCATATTCCGAATCACAAAGCGTTCTAAACACCTAGCCTACTGCCTACACATAATATAAATGAGTCAGGTAAATGGAATTCTAGGTAAGTTTAGTTAGATTTTTAAACTACCAAACAACAAGTCTAAAAATAATTTTTTTTATTTTAAAATCTTATAAAACAAATAACATTCAGGTTTAAAAAAAAACAGTGCTGAAAAATAAGCTTATATGTACTCACCCAGTATCTCCTAGACCATGAAGAAAGATAACCTGTAATAAAGAGAATAAATTAAGCTTAAAAAAATTGTGAAAAAAATGTATAATGTTTAGGCATGAAAAAATCAAATACAAATTAAATTTATGGCTAAATGTTATTTAATTAATAAATTAATTTTATGATTAAATGTTATTTAATTAATAAATTAATTTTATGATTAAATGTTATTTAATTAATGTAAGATCGTTCTGGTGTTTACTTTGTTACTTCTGATGTAAGCCGTCTCAGTTATTGTTTGGATCATTGCCATCTATACCAGGAGTTTACCTGTTTATAGAAACCCCAACCTCTTTTGATCCATGCTCCCAAGTCAAATTTCATGGTTTGTTTGAAGAATGGTAAATATTTGTTGGTTCCTTGCTGTTGACGACCATATATTCATGGCTTGAATTTTAACTTTTACCATTTGTTTAAAAGGATTGAAGAACACTGGAAATTGCCACATTGTTCTCAAAGAGAAGATGTTTTAGAGATTTGAAGAAGATATTTCCAACATAACGTAATTTCATACACTTTGATTACAATTTCTGACAAAAATGTAAACTACTAGCTTTATGCAAGGCAAATACAAGGCAGTAGACAGAACACTGTCGACGGTTTCTCATTCATCGGAGAGGGGAAGAAGTTATTCAAAAGGTGTAGTAGTAACATAAGCAGTAAAACAGTAATTTCCGTAGCCCGGTTAACACTTTGTTTTCATCAGAATCTGATGTCATTGTGTTTACCGTTTTTGCTTGTCTGCCACAATTAAAAAATTATTCAATGAAGGTATATTTTTCAAAGAATTTTTAAGCCTTAAAGACTACTTAATATTAAAAAAATTCAACAAGGCTGCTTTTTGACAGATTACACCTACTTGATAGCCAGGATTTGAATTGTCGACCACATTAAACTTTTCTTTAAGTCCTAGCAAAAACAGGTGGGGGACCACAGTATCCCCAAACAACAAATAATCTGTATTTTTCCCCTCCATTATTCAAAATTGACTAGTTCTGAAAAACCTCTGCTGCAGTCTAGTATGAATTAAAACTAAACAATCAAACCAAGATCAGGTTGTTCCAATTAATTTGTAAGAACTGGATTTAAATATAAGCTATTTTCTTCTTTCAGGATAATGTATAACTATTGCATGGTTAATTTTTTTTTAATACATCCAAAATTTCGCACCACTATTTAAAAAAAATCAAATGTACTTTAAATTTGATATCAGGTGCTTTCTATGCATTTATTAAATAATATAAAACTAAAGTAAAAATTATCTTTTTAATTGATAGTCATCTAAGATCAATAATCAACCAGAAATGTTTCATGTTTAGATGCAAATGATGAAAAGTTTTATACAATTGGTATCAGCAGAACAGTTGCAACTTTTATTACTGCTTAAAGCCATAATGCAGACCTCGTGAGTAATAACTTTTCTTCTAGAACCACTCCAGGAATCTATACCTGGCTCAATTACAATCACCTATCAACTTTACATATTACTCAGCTATCGTTTTGTTTGGAGAGTATTAAATACTGAGAAAATCAATGTGTCTCATACAAAATTTAATGGCTTTTTAAACACAATTTAACAACAATTATTGTATCTAGAACAAATAGATTTTAAATTTCCAGAGTAGCAGGTTTAAGTTTACAGAATTATACCATGCAGTTGAAAGAAACGTATTTCTTCTTAAATTAACATTGCATTGAAAAAATATATAAAATCTTGTTGAATGCTCTGGGAAGTTATAATTAGATTAGCATGAAAACAAGAAAGTACGCTTATATAAGTAATGACGCATTGCGGATAAATATTAAACACATTCGACTAGATGTGGATAACTTTTTTAAAATCCATTAATCCATAAGCCGAAATTCAAATAGAAGTTGAAAGATACATATGGCAATGGCGATTTAACATATTGAGAAACATTTTAAATATTGACACTGCAATTATGAAAACTTTAAATTTATGAAGTCCCACTTACCGAAGCAGTGTGCTTCGAAGCGGCAGAAATAACCACCGGCGACGAAGACATTCTTGCAGTTTTATTTCCTATCTAAAAATAAACAAATAAGTATTTCATACGTTTCTAAAGTGCAATTCATTTATGCATCATTTATAAAAGCAAAAACAAATCATGTATTCTTTTTCAGTTAAACGTACAACAAGAAAACAATTTACGGATTACCTTTATCAAATTAAACATAAAATAATAAAATATAAATTAATTTTCTCCAGCAAAACAATTTAACTTACATCACAAAATTACACTTTACTTGGAAAAAGACGGCAAGTGATGTTGCCACTATTAAATATTAAGATTCGGCAGGTGAGTTTCTGTTTCAATTTGGTTGTCCATGTACTCAAAGAGTTTTGCTGAGAGAAGACAAAAAAGAGTATGCAAAACTCACAATCTTTAAGCTAAACCTTCATAACATTAGATACATTTTTTAAAAAAATTATGACGATGTTTTTTTACATCATTTTTTTAACGTTTCATAGAGTACAAACTGTGTAAAGCGTTAAAAATATATAAACCATAATCATAAACTTTTTTTTAAGGTTTTTATGTCTATGACAGTATAGCTTAAGATTGTGAGTTTATATTCAGACATTTTAGTTAATTGAGCCAATAATTAGGTTGTTTCAGAAGATGTACGGTCATGTTTTCATTTTTGCTTTTCCTGCGGTTTGCTGTACCACACTTCACTGTGGTCAAGCGCGGATCCAGGGGGGGGAGGAGGGGGGGGGTCAAGTGGTCAGATGGTCCTGTCGTTTTTTGAAGTTTTCTTTTTAGCCCCCTCCTACTTAAAGCTCTGCCCCCCCCCCCCCCCTTCAAGAACCCGTATTATAGTCTAATTTTATTTTGTTAACAATAAAAAAAAATCCCGAAGTGTCCTCCTTCAAAACGGCATTGCACTCTTCGCTCCAGGCTCTTTGAGGGGTGGTCCAACCCCTCTTTTTCTGCCTCTTACCATTCCTTCTAAGGATGTCGTGAGAGAATTTTCGCTACTCTCTTATGCTTTGAATGCTGTTGATTAAGATCGTTCGCGAAAGAACGTCTAGACAGCCATGTAGCTTGTAGACACAAATTAGGATTGTTTAGGCAATAAAAAATAGGGACCACACTGGGGCTTCGGGATGTGATTGGACGTGGACTCTTATTGTTGTAGTGTAGAATTACTCTGCTCTTTGCTGCTCATCTAAAGAGATTTCAAGCCCATCAACGGATGTCACACACGATCTCAAGTAAATCGGCCTGCTGGATAATTACGTATTTTACTTACTTTTTAAATACTTTTATACAGTGTTTTAAAGAGGCGGACATGTTTTTCCAACTTTTTCTAACTTTTAAAGTTTTTTTTTAAATATTTATAATTATACAAAATTAAGGTTCATAACATTTTTAATGATTCTTCTGAAATTAAAACACTGCATTGTTTTTTGAAAATAAGGCACGAAAATATTATTTATATTATATATACTCGGAAAGCTTATTTATATTATTTTCAAAAATTCTTTTTCAATTAAATGTATCCTTTTTAGAGAGTTAATTTCAGAGTATTTTTTTTAACGTAGAGACTGGGCGGCACTTATGTCGCCCAGTGATTTAATAATCAAGTCACTGGTCGATAATAAAGGGGAACTTATAATAATACTTAATACCGATGCTGAGCCGAAGAGAAAATGTCTAATGTTTCGAGATTCGACTTTTTGAAAGCCTATCGTGTAAAAACTCATTTCGAAGACTTTATGTTTGGTTTTTTCTTGTTAATTTGTCCAGTAATTATTACATATATTTGAACATGTTTTCTTTAGTTTTTGGTTTAATAATGTTTACTGATGTCTTAGTATGAATAAAATATCCGCTAAGGGGTTTTATAACGAAACTGGGACTTTTCAAATCAAATTATAGAGAAACTTAAAATATTTTTGTTTTTGTTTTGATAAAATTTTAATGTTAAAAGAAAGATTTCCGTGCGTCAAAATTAGCCATTTCTTCAATTGGTCTTTTTAATTATGCTTTTTTTGGTGTAGTAAGTGCTGAAGCTGATGCTTTTTTTAAATATTTTTCTTCTACATAAATTTAGTAAACTATATATTTTTCCCAACTTACAAAATAAATTTTCGCTAGTTGTTATCCTGTTATTCCCACTGCTCTATTCTAACTATTATTCTAATATAAAATTCTTAAAAAATACACCGGTTTAATTAGTTATTAATTAATTTCTTATTTTAAAACGTTTGTTAATTGTACATAAAACAAATTAAATTTAAATAAAAAAATAAATTAATTTAAATTTAAAAACGTAAAACAGTTCATCTTCCCCGAATTATAGAATTTTTTTTTTTAAAAAATATCTTTCAAACCGACAATTGTACTTGCTATTGAAATTTTTATAAAACTACTTCAAGTAAAAACGTTATATCAATTAAATATATTTAATGCATATTAAATAACTTTACATTACAACATTTAATTGATTTTTATTTAATATTTTTTTTATTATTAACTTAACATTAATATTTTTATAAATTCACATTATTCAATAAATATTTAATTTTATTGATTTTAAATGATAGTATAAACCACAAACGCAAATCAACAAGGTTGTAAATTTAAGTATGATGTTTATTATTAATGATTATTAATTAATATTAATTATGTTTATTAATTGCCATTAAATTGAGTGTTTAGTAATTACCAGTGTATTTATTTAATAACTAATAAGTGCGAGAGATTTCTTTGTTGGGAATCTAAATTATAAAATAACTTTAATATTTAATTAAGAATTTAATTTGCAGTCAGCATTTTATAAATACTATTTTTCTAATTACCAATAATTTCTTCCAATGAAATTTTTGACCCCCCTGTCATTTTATTCTGGATCCGCCCCTGACTGTGGTACAGCTGTACATCCCACACTTCGGAAGAATTTCCCCCTCAGGGTCCTAGCATCGCCCTTTAGCAACTCGTTGAGGGGCCAACAGTGCTTATAGTATCATACCGTTACGCTCGGATTTTGTTAATTTTATGCTTATCGGCCTTTAAGCTTTTTAAGATGTCTCAGCTTGATTTTGTATTGAAGAAAAGGTACGTGTGAATAAAATTCCGCAGTTAAATACATATACTGGATGTGGATACATATACTGTGGATCGGAAAAAGCTAAATTTGCAAATGAATAGCTCCCGAAACTGAGATGGGAGATAAAGTTGTTTATTAAGTTAACTCCAGGGACTTTTTGAGTTTTTAAATCAAAAGGCAAACGAACAGCGATAATCCCTCTCTTCCCGTTTATTTTTTACTGCAATTTATAATACCACTAAGTCGAACCACTTCCTTGTGGGCTATACGTCGTATATTTCCCAGCATGCACCGCTTCCTAGAGGGACAACAAAACTGCTGCCACTCACGACGTCAAACATGCCCATCACCCATTAAAATAAATTTAAAAAAAAAGGACGAACTCATGAGGCAAATTGAAAGTGCGATCAACGAAGACAACCTAACAGAATAAAGTTATAGTTGCTTGTCGACTATCTTTTGAATTATCGGTACATACACCTCCATAGGTGCCGACAAAAACCACCTGAATCAACAACGTTCAACTTAGACAAAAACTCCAAACATCGAATATTTGAGATGAGAATCGGATGGTCGACAAGAGATTTTGGCAATTCGGGTTACCGTCAACGTTTTCTATTCGACGTAAATGAAAAGCAGGTCCTAAATGCTATTATTTGCCCATGATAAAGTGAAAAGTGCAAAAACCAAAATCCAGCCCATAATTTAATTTAAAACAAGAAGTTCTTAAAGAACTAAAATAGCCTACTTTCCTGTTACTTAAATAGTTACTGAAATTCTAATCGGGAAACAACAAGGTTCTTAATAGTAAATATCATCAGCAACCGTTTCTACACTAGATTTATACACATTAGAAAAAAAATCGCTAAACACAGCATCCAGCTATAACATAAACTTCTAAAAGCCAAAATCAACTATTTTCCTTAACATTCTTTCGCAAATTAACTTAATATTATTTATCGTCTGCTCGATTTATTTGTAGTTCGAAGAATAATTAAATATTTATTAATAACAAAAGTAATGAAACCACTCCAAACTGCATTAAAAAATACGAAATGTAAATTAAAACTAAGCATAAATGCATGCAAAAAATATGCCTGGCCGCTTTCTTGGTAAACAATTAATGAACAATCAAAGAATCACATTGAGCTACATTTTATGACGTCTTTCCAAACTGATTTATATAAAAAAATATTTTGCTTCAAATATTTTTAAATAAATAAAATTTCTCATGCCATTGTTGATTTGGCAACAGTGATTTAGAAGACTCAAAATTGAATTCCAATGCTAATTCAATGGAAAATTCGCCGACAGATAGTAAATTTATATCCGTCCGGACGTACAGACAGGCGGACAAAAAGTATGAAAGTTGGGTTTCTGAGGTCATAGCTTTCTAACAAAAAAAAAATTTTAAGATCAGATGTATAGAACCGATTTTGGAAGGGGGTACGGACAGCCAGACGGACATCGACCGCATGTCAATACCTACTATTTCATTTTTTTAATTCTTTCGAATTAAAAAAAGAAAAGTAGGCTAAAACAAGTAGGTTTGTAACAGAATCTGTCACTTAACCCGCTTCCACACAAAAGTTGTGTTAAACAGGTAAAAAGGCGCCAAACACTGCATTAATTCTATATTAAACATTTACATGCTAAATTTGGCTAGTTTTATTTATTTTATTTCGAAAATTCAATAATTATTACTTATCGTTTGCAAAAATTAATTTGTATTTCAAAGAATAAATATGTACTATTCCTCGCTTTTAAATAGAATGAAAATATTTCGTATCAACATACAAAGAATTTCGTAGTGAAATATATTTGACGTCATTTCAAACTGATCGATGTTGCAAAATAAATTTATTTTAATTTATTGTCTAAAAGAATTAAGTTTCTCGGGCGATTGTTGCGAATGGCAATGGCGATTAAATTCTAATAACAAACAGGGCCTTTAGCCATTTGTAATTCAAACTTTTCAACGCCAAAATTAACTATTTTCATTAATCTCCTTTCTCAAATTTAATAATTAGATTAAATTAATTACAGTTCGAAAAATATATAATTAGTACAAATGATGCTTTAAAAATAAAAGCGAAACTTTGCACATTTTTTATGCCAAGTTAGAATTCTCTTTGCATCTTTCTTCATACATATATAATGAACCATCAAAAGAACTCTATTGTGATATTACAACAATCCAAACTGAATTATATCACATAAATAAATATTCTTTCAAATGTTTGTATTTTTTTAAAATAAAATTTCTCGTACGTTTAACGAAATGGCAACAGTGAAAATATTGAATAAAAATCATAGATATCATAATTAAAGTATTAGATTGGCTGATCACGTGACCTCCAATGCTAACGACGGGACGCGCATGGAGGCTTTTTTGGAGGGCATAATGGCCAGTGTTGCTGCCACTTTAAGGAGAAAAATACCACGAAAAAAATACTATTTAATTCTAAAATTACAAAAACATACTAGAAAAGGATTTAAAGCACTATAAATATTCCAAAATACAGCTAGTATTTTTACGATATTTTTTTGTAATTTTAGAATAATTCTAAAATAAATTCTAAAATTAAGTTAAAAGTTTAGTTATAAAGTTTAAAGAGCATATTAGTATTTTAGAATAATTTTAAAATTACAAAAAAATATCGTAAAAATACTAGCTGTATTTTGGAATATTTATAGTGACTTTAAATCCTTTTCTAGTATTTTTTTTTTTTTGTAATTTTAGAATTAAATAGTATTTTTTTCGTAGTATTTTTCTCCCTAAAGTGGCAGCAACACTGGCCATCATGCCCTCCAAAAAAGCCTCCATGCGCGTCCCGTCGTTAGCATTGATCAGCCAATCACGTGAGGTCACGTGATCAGCCAATCTAATACTTTAATTATGATATCTATGATAAAATGGAATTTGCATGTTATTTCAATGTAGATTAAATTTTAAGTTATTTAAATTTTAAATAAACTTCTAATTTGGAATGTAGCCTAATCTGATTTTTTGCTTCAAAATGACGTATCCCACTTGTCTGTGGGACTTGTGGTTCTTTCTGTGAAAGTGGGTGCGGGCGGACGGACAGACAGACAGAAGGACTGAACGATTATAAAACCTTCCACTTTTTACATTATAAACGTAGTGTGGAAGCTAAAATGCAACAATAATGATAGTAATATTAAAGATATTTCGTATAAGGTTTGTTAAAGAAACCAACAAAAGATGGCACCACTGTTTTATTTTCTAAATTTATTCTTTTTAGATACCTTAAGTGGTATACCAATATGAACAATATTTTCTTTAAAAAAGTTATTATAATATAACTTCCTCTCTTTAGGTTTGTATTAAGTACTCTCCTAATTGAAATAAGCTGTTTTTATTGGATATGAAGTGACCAGAAGGAGAATGAACCCACCAGTCATTTCTTATTTTAAACTAAACTTCGTAAAAGCAAAAAAAATAAAGACCGCTTTTTGTGTGGGAAGCGCACCTCCCCAAAGGTTCAGTTTTTTTTTGTTTTTTTACATAGTTAACAGTTTATTTAATTGTTTTTTTTAAAGAAAAATGTTCGAATATTTTAATGATTATAAAGGAGAAACCCGATAGTTTAAACTATCAGAAGTAAAAAATCGATTGAAATGAATTTTAAAAAAAATATGAAATAAAAATAAATGTGAAAAATTAAAAATCTCGGTGGTTCTTTATACTAACGATTAATCTGATTTAAAGCTATTATTTAAGTAGGCTAATTTTTGATTTTGACCCTCCTTCCCCCCCACCCCCACCCAATTTATAGTTTACTAGACCCTGTTCGTAAAGATCCTATACATATTGATAATTTAATTATTGACTTCGAATGCCATTAAGTGTTTAAAATATAGGGAAAAAAATCCTACCTTATTTCTCCAAGTAGGAGATGGGTGTGGTCTCTTTAATCAAAATAGAGCCGCATGTTAAAAATGTTGGTCGGCTGTTTCTATTTTAATCTTCAAAAGGGTGAATTAATCAACTATCAACCCACTTATGCTATTTTCATATTTGAAGAAGCAAGTATTAAATATCTAACTAAATGAAAAGTCCCAGAACCCGTAAAATACTTAAAAATCCTTTCAGTCAGAAGTCAGGTTAATTCCGGGTTTTAACATAATGGTTATGGTTTTTCATCATTTTGAATTCTTGAATTTTAAGTTAAGAATTTTTTTTATCAGATTTTTTGGTAAAATTATTAAAATACACTATAATATCTATCTTAAAAACACATTTTTAATCGGCATTAATAAATAAAAGTATCTTAATTAGAAGATAAAAATCCCCTGTTTTGGCTGTAATGTAAGTCACGAAAAGATATAAAAGTTCCTATAACTTTTTAAAATAAAGCTTTGCATCAAAAATTTTTATATATATATATATTATATATATATATATATATATATATATATATATATATATATATATATATATATATATATATATATATATATATATATATATATATATATATATATATATATATATATATATATATATATATATATATATATATATATATATATATATATATATATATATATACATATATTATATATATATAATAAATGAATTGATGGACTTGGTGATACAATAAATAAAAGGGGATAAAAGAACTTGGGATAAAAGAAGTCACACTTTCCAGGAAAATTGACCCACATTCTGCTGAAATCCCCAAAAATACTACACAACTGATTTAACAAATTGTAATTGTAAAAGTAAATACCTCTCAACAAAATTCTGAAAACGAATTTGATGCTGGAAATCGGGCTTTAGTTCCGTTTGTAGGAAAAATTATCATTAAATATTTTTTGGGTGCAAATGTTAAGTAAAGATGCTTATTAAATGAGAGTGAAATATCTGCAATGGTAGGGAAGTCTTTTGCGCGGCCTGAGAAGGAAGATTTTTCAGACAGTGCTATTGAAGAATGAATTAAGAAATTACCAGAAAATATCTTTGGTGGACGTTGTGTAACTTTTACTAACTATGATTTTACAATGTATGCAATTCTTTACTTACCATCTTCAAAATAATTTACATATGCTATGTTATTATTACCTTAATTTCCATAGTTGTGATAAAATTCATATAATGTAGTGTAAGTCACAAATTGAATGTAGTGTAAGTCACGCACAAAAATGTTAATACATTATTTTATTTGATAGTTCAACACTTGTTTGTGAAAATAAGAACTGGTAGAATGTTGATTTACTGCACTATGAAGAAGAAATTAGAGTTTTAAATGATAACCAAAAGTCGGCTTTTCATGTAGTGTAAGTCACATCAGGACATTTTGATTATTTTTTAGCAAAATACTAAAGTAAAAAAAAATTTACAGATTGCTAAAAAATACTATATGTTCAGGAGTAAACTGACATACAATCTTTTTTTTTAAATAAATATAAGATAATTGTGAACTTTGAAAACAATATTTGTTAAATCGTCAAATGTAGTGTAAGTCAAGCATGGAAATGCCAGTCAATATACTTGATGCTATGATAACAAGTGTACTTTTATATGGAACAGAACCCTAGAAATCCCTAAATAACAAGAGAAAAAGTAAAATAGCTGGAATAATCAAAGCCTAAGAACAGCTAAAATAAAATATTGGCCCCAAACCATATCAAATTAGACCACTACAAAGGAGTAAAATAATAGCCAATAGCAAATAACATTTTTTAAAAAGTTGGAGGAGGATTGGCCATGTCCTGCGAATGCCAAATCCAATCGGTGGTATTGGCATGGGTACCAGAGGGGGAAAGAAGAAAGGAAGGCCTAGATGGACCATGGAGAAGGATGGCAGAGGAGGGGAGAAACCAAGCGGGATGTGCGTCTTGCACTGCTAAATATGTAGAGCTAGGTTTCACCAAAACAAAATTGGTAAAGCTGAAAAACGGTTCAACCAAATACCAAAAATGTGAAGAAACATTTCACCACACAGCCGTTGCAGCTTTACAACAATGAACATGTTTTTGGTGAAACCTAGCACAACATTTTTAACAGAGTGAATGGAATCGGGATCTGCAGCAGCTGACTTGCGGAGATGGTAGGCTAGGTTGAGGGCCTTATGTGCCACTTTGCACAAAAGAGGACAAGTACAGTAAGAAAGTACAAGTATTTAAGTATTGTATATAATTTTGGGGACTTTTTTGGCAAACTGATTTACTAACATACCCTATTTATTTTTTTAACCCGAACATTTATTAAGCTTACGTATGGATGAATGGAGAAGAAAGATACCATTGGATTTCGGATTGTTGGAGTTTGGGCAGTTGGAATTCTACTGTATTACGTTAGTTTATTGTTGATATTAATTTTTTTAACTTTGTCAAAAATAAAAATAAAGCCTTTAAGATAGTGCAAATAACTTTATTTTAATATTCATATTTACAATATATAAAAGTTACTTTCACCAAATCACTCTTGTATTTTACTTTAGATAATGTATGTTATTTTACATGTATATTAATACTTTTAAAATATTTTTAAAAAAATAATGGTATAAACATTTCTACATATCATCAAAATATTTCTTATTCAACAATCACAAATATATTACAATGCATCAATTAGAAATCTAGTAGTACTAAACAGCAGAAACCAGTAGCTTCTGTGCAGTCTACTGACTGTTCTATAATATTTTGCAAATTAAGTATACCGTATTAAAACGGTATATTAACTACACTTAACTCCCAAATCATTCCTTTATCTTTATTTAAAAAAATACTTATTTCATCAAAAAATATTCTGAATTCCACAAAATAGAATGCAATTTATTATCACTAGCTAAAAATTATTAAAGTATGCTCAACTAACACAATGTCGCTCATAAAAGATGAATTGCTAAATAAAAAAAATTTCAATATTCTACACCAATTCGACGCCGAAAAGCAAAAAAAAAACATCTTATTCATTTAATGCATGTACGAATTTCCATATTTAAGATTTATTGAATAATATTTTTTAAGCTAATTTAACATGAAACAGTGTTACTCATACATGCATTTAACGAAACCATCACACTGAGTACAAAATGTATTCTGTCAAGACGAATGACAATAATTACAACATATTCAATTAATTAACATTTATGAAGTTCTTTATGTCTCTTTTCTTTTACGCTTAAAGGGATATCGTACTGTGCGCGGAAAATTGACTTATTGGTGACCGAAAATTGTCTGAAATGTTATGATTCCATAGCATTTCATCTTATCAAAAAATGACATATATTTACAAAGATATATTTACGATGACGCGGCAACATCACAAATTGCACTAATTGATAGATTCTTAAATAGTGCATCATTTTATCTGTTTTTACTCCAAAAGACGCATTTATCAGCTGCGTCACATTCGTACTATGTCCAATGCTCTATATTAACATCACTTTTACATATTTCGACTTTATTCCGGTTAAAATATTTTTTAATACAAACATTCGACTACTTTGTGGGCTTTTGTGGTTGTTCGGCGACTTGGAGTGTTTCTATATGCTTTGATAAATCAGTGAATTGAATTATAAATTGATTCCACATCTGCACAAGAAGTAGAATAGCCGTCATCAGAACTGTGAAAAATACGAGGATATTCCATCCTAAATTTTCTTAACCTTCTTCTCTGAGACGATTCCTTACTCTCACTTCCCTTACTACCTTTTCTCTTGACATAATTCTTCACCATCTCAACAGGTAACCTAAAGCTTCCAGTATGGACATTGGGATACTCGGCTCTTTTACTTTTACGGAAAGACCAAAATCGCTTCGAGAAAAATCTGTCGTAGTACGAGTATCTTACATGCTGAACCAAGGCTGTTGGTGGTAAAGAAGGCTTCAGATCTATCCTCTAATATTTTTTAATACAAACATTCGACTACTTTGTGGGCTTTTGTGGTTGTTCGGCGACTTGGAGTGTTTCTATATGCTTTGATAAATCAGTGAATTGAATTATAAATTGATTCCACATCTGCACAAGAAGTAGAATAGCCGTCATCAGAACTGTGAAAAATACGAGGATATTCCATCCTAAATTTTCTTAACCTTCTTCTCTGAGACGATTCCTTACTCTCACTTCCCTTACTACCTTTTCTCTTGACATAATTCTTCACCATCTCAACAGGTAACCTAAAGCTTCCAGTATGGACATTGGGATACTCGGCTCTTTTACTTTTACGGAAAGACCAAAATCGCTTCGAGAAAAATCTGTCGTAGTACGAGTATCTTACATGCTGAACCAAGGCTGTTGGTGGTAAAGAAGGCTTCAGATCTATCCTCTAATATTTTTTAATACAAACATTCGACTACTTTGTGGGCTTTTGTGGTTGTTCGGCGACTTGGAGTGTTTCTATATGCTTTGATAAATCAGTGAATTGAATTATAAATTGATTCCACATCTGCACAAGAAGTAGAATAGCCGTCATCAGAACTGTGAAAAATACGAGGATATTCCATCCTAAATTTTCTTAACCTTCTTCTCTGAGACGATTCCTTACTCTCACTTCCCTTACTACCTTTTCTCTTGACATAATTCTTCACCATCTCAACAGGTAACCTAAAGCTTCCAGTATGGACATTGGGATACTCGGCTCTTTTACTTTTACGGAAAGACCAAAATCGCTTCGAGAAAAATCTGTCGTAGTACGAGTATCTTACATGCTGAACCAAGGCTGTTGGTGGTAAAGAAGGCTTCAGATCTATCCTCTTGGCCTTTGAGATACTCGTACAAGAAGATGGCGCATAGCTAAATCTACTTATTGACGAAAGGCTGTTTGCTCTGGATATGACATGATGTGCGACACGTATTTGTTGACGCCAACGTTCACCCTCCATGACGCATACTTGATGCATGCGCTTAAATGCGCTTGTTTTGCTCGCAGAAGACTTATCCTTTGCTGTAACGAACGAGAATTGTGAATTCGCGTTTATTTCGAGAAGAACGGGTTTGTTACCGACCATTGTACAACCTAATATAACGGTTTCGTACTGAACTTCGTTCAGTTGGACGATATTAGAAATTGGTAAGGCGATTTGTGGTTTAGGGCCGGTTACTATACGAACAACTACTGGTAACTTGGTAACGCGGAGTAGATTAGATATCAGATAGACATGATTCAGAGTATGATATTCTGGCGTGGATATGTAGTAAAATCGTCCTTTAGTGCTGTATGGCAAAAATACCACTTCTCCTTGACGGGTTAGACACTTCAAGTACATCATAATATCGGGGTGAATATCTCTTTTCAGCTGTTGACAAATTTTTTCTCGGTTTGCATCTTCATAGATCTGAACTACTTTTAGAACTTCTCCATGTGGTACCTAAAACGGGGATAAATAAAAAAAATTAAGAATTGTATATAAAGTTAAAACCCTTTGTGCAATAGAGACTTAGATACAACTCCGAGTAATGCAAGGTGTTTTTTAACAGACACAATTTTTCAAAAATAGGATAAATCTTCCCTTTTTTTATTCCAAAATTTAAAGACTTGAATATCCTTTTTAGAATATTCAAAAAACTGAAATATTTAAAAACATATTTTACAGTGAATTAAGAAATATTATGAAAATATTAAATAATCTGAAGCACAAAAAAACTTACACTTCGTAAAAATTTGTTATTCTTTAGGTAGAGTTTTAAGGAGACACCAAAATTTTTAACAATCAAAATATTTGCTATGAGTAGTCATCTTATGTGTAGACTTTTATAAAACAATTTAGTCAATTAAAAGTCAATTAAACGTTTTCAGAATTTTATATTTAAACTGTAAGCCAAATTATAGTGCCTTAATCATATATTAAATAAAATAAAGATATATGTACAATACAACCAAACAAACCCCTTTAACCCTTAAAAAAAATTGGTGAAATCATCTATAAACAAGAAGTTCTTAAAGAACTAAAATAGCCTACTTTTCTGTTACTTAAATACTTACTGAAATTCTAATCGGGAAACAACTAGGTTCATAACAGTAAATATCATCAACAATGGTTTCTACACTAGATTTACACACATTAGAAAAAAAAATCGCTAAACACAGCATCCAGCTGTAATTTAAACTTCTAAAAGCCAAAATCAACTATTTTCCTTAATATTCTTTCACAAATAACTTAATATTAATTATCGTCTGCTCGATTTATATGTATTTCGAAGAATAATTAAATATTTATTAATAACAAAAATAATGAAACTACTCCAAACTGCATTTAAAAAATAAATGTAAATTAAAACTAAGCAGAATTGTATGCAAAAAATATGCCTTGCCGCTTTCTTGGTAAACAATTAATGAACAATCAAAGAATCAAATTGTGCTACATTTTATGACGTAATTCTAAAATGATTCATGAAAAAATTGTTTTGCTTGAAATACTTTTAAATAAAAATTCTCATGCCATTCTTGATTTGGCAACAGTGATTTAAATGACTCAAAATTGAATTTCAATGCTAATTCGCCGACAGATAGTAGATTTATGTTAGTCCGGACGTACAGACAGGCGGACAAATAGTATGAAAGTTGGGTCTCTGAGGTCATAGCTTTCTAACAAAAAAAGAATTTTTAAGATCCGAATGATAGAACCGATTTTGGAAGGGGGGTACGGACAGACAGACAGACGGATGTCGACCGCATGTCAATACCTACTTTTTTAATTTTTTTAATTCTTTCGAATTAAAAAAAGAAAAGTAGGCTAAAAATCATAAAGTAATCAGTCAAGTGGTTTAGTTAATACAATCTCATTTATCAAAACAAAAATTCATTGTAAATCAAATTTATACATTAATTACCCCAAAGACTACAGTCTCAAAATTACCCCAAACAACGATGCCACATATGTGTGGGCCAGAAAAATGGTCAACCTTCATATGAATATGTGCGACTGCATCCCTAAAAGTTTAATTTTGTAATAATTTTTAATAATGTTCAGTGAATAATTATGTTTCTCTAAGTTTTTAAACATCTTTTGTTTTTGAAAATGTACTACTGGTTCTTTTTGTTGAACATTTTAATGTCAATGCTTTGGCCGAGAAATAATTTCTATTTCTTATCACGTCCGTGTGTTTGACCTTGTCACGCAACATAGTCAATGTTAAGCAGTCATTATACTTTTCCCAAATAAATGCTATTTTCTTACCTGAATAATGTACACGGTCATTTGCGTGAATACAAAATTACAAAAAGAGAAATAACTCATTAAATATGTGTCATACTAAGAGTTAAAATTCTAAATATTTGAATGTTAACAAAATTTTAAGAAAGGTTTATTTTTTTACTTGAATAAATTAGTTTTACGAGTACATCTACTGCATTGGTTTTGGGCGTTTTGTTTAACAAGTTAAACTAACACAATTTAACTAATTCATCTTTTATAGTAGCCAAATGTTTAAAATGATCCGAAGCAATTAGTAATTTAATTAATTTCTCATGGAAAAAAATAGTTTATCTTTTAAAATTTACATTTACTATTTACATAATAAAAAAGTTCAAACATAATTATTTTTATGTAAAGTTTTCAGAAATGGGTATTTTTAAATGTCAGTATAGAAATTAAAACTATCTTTCTAAAAATTGCATTATAAGGTTGAAATAGTATTTTTTTAAATTTGAAACTGTAATAATAATTGTCGTATTTTTTGTATCAAAGAATTTGCTAGAAGTACGATATTTATAACCAAAACTTATGCATCGATTTTAATCTTTTACACGAAACAAACATTACACTGTTTACGCGTATTAAAAAATTAACAGCAGTTTTAAGCTTAAAGTTGCATGCCCAATAATATCCCTGAATTGCTTAAATAATTAAATTTCTACTAAGATGAATATTTATTTATTGATTGGTTCAAGTTCCACGGATTATCATTTGTTTCGTTTTTATTGATTTTCTTTTATTCATTTTTTATTGATTAACAATTACTAAAGGAATTAATAATTATTAAACTGTTTCATAAATAAAAATTTGTATACATTTTTAAGAATTAACAATCATTTAATTTTCTCTGATTATCATTGTTTCAAATTTAGTAGATTATTATCATTTCAAGGCTCGTTAACAACGATTTTTTTTTTAATTTTTATTGATTATTATTGATTAAATTTTCCTTGATTATTCGTTTATTTTATTGTCAATTATTTTATAAATTTATTTAAATTTATTGATTGACATTTATTCAAATTTCATTTAGTGATTTTTTTTATGGTTATTCTTTTCTATTCTTACATAAATTTTATGATTTGATTTAAATTTCACTGATTAACATTTATTCAATTTTCACATATTGTTATTGTTTCAGTTTTATTGATTTACAAAGATTTAATTTTAATTGGTAATTATTGATTAATATTTATTCAATGTTAATTGTAAATCAATAATTTAATTTTAATTGAATATTTATAGCTAAATATCCAGCACTAATTATTATTTAATTTACTGTTTCAATTATTCTGTAATTTATAGAATTTTGCTACATAAAATATTTTTTTAAATTACCAATTTTCGATTCAATCCTGTTGATTCTACCATTAATCCCAACACAGAATCTTGAACGAGAAACATCGGTAAACCAGCACGAGACACCTCTCCAATGCTCTGGAAGCAGGTAGCTGTTCTTCCATCAGGCATAATCATGGAAAACCAACCTGAAAAACATTGTCCATCAGTACAATATTCAATCAAGACAAATTTAATCGAAGTTTTAAGTACACGAAAAATATTTCCCAAAATAAATGTAGTAGTAAGGCATCCGGTTAGTTCAGTTTAGGATTTCACATAATAATGCTATGTTCTTGAAAATATTTTTGTGAAACAGACGCAGGGGGTGTTACGAAAATATATTCGTCATCTGCAGTAAAATATAATTTAATTCTATACTTTTGTATAAAAGATAGAGAAATAAAAAAAGAAAACTCTTAAAATTAGAAAAAATATAGATATACTTTTGTGGATATTTTACAGAAATAAAATACATTTATACTACGCATTTAACGCGCATTTAAAAGCATTAAATTAGTTAAAATTTAGTAAAACTTGTGTCTTTAGTATGTTGGCAGAGCCCATGATTGTTTATGTTGATAAAGTAAATAAATTATCTTCCAAAGTCAATATCAGGCATTAAAATTATCTTGTTAGAAAAACCTTTGATTTCAGGAAATTCATATTAAGATATTATAATAATATAATTGAAAAACCTTAAGTAAAAAAATATGTAAAAGAGAGAGCACGCGCATATACTTTATAAATACAACTTCGACTTCCTAATCTACAATAAAAAAGCCGTTTAAAGTATTATACTTTTTTCCCATAAAAAACAGTTTTAACACTAAATATATTATTTGTTGAATTCTGCGAAGTTCTCTTAAGTCAACATATCGGTTATTGTCCCGGCGCTGCACATATTTACGTATTTAATATTTATGTATCAAACACAAAGAAACCCTTTCCTAAAACCAAAACAAAACTTTCTCAGAAGAGAAATTAAAATCTATTTTCAAAACCCGCTATGAGAATAACATAAGGTGCATACATACACAACAATACCAGCACAGTTCGCTCACCCCTTCATTAAAACCGCCTACATTCGGCTATACGTCATTAAAAGTTGGACTCTTTTAGCATACACCCACTTCGATACACTAGGTCGACAAAGTTCTAAACTTCAGTTGGTTAATTTGTTCTAAAATTGGATTGAAAATAAATATTGTAACTGTGGCTTGTGGGAATTAAGAAATATTCTTTTTAGCTCATGTTTTTCCTTACATTAACAATAAGACATAAGAATAAGTAAAAAAAAAGCCAGAATTTAGTAAGAAATTTTACTTAACACAAAACTGAAACCTCTGCCACACCATATTAAGCATTAAACTGAAACTAAACGATTCGAAGAAATGAGAAAAAAGAAATCCGGCTTAAAGCAAAGAAATGTTGGAAATTGAACTTTTTTTTATGTAAATTGAAATGCGTATATTGGAATCATTCATTTTACACTCTGAATAATTTTATTGCGCATAAATATTTTTGTAGCACATATTCAATATAAATTATTTGAGAAGTGTTCCTTTTATTTCTATTTTGAAAATGCGTTTTCTGGGTAACAATTGCTGTTTTAAACGAAATTTGATTAATAAGAAATATTTTGACGCATCATTCAAGCTCGTGTTAATGAGGTTCCACACAAATATGAAATCCATTTCTGAAAAATATTTATTTCAAATTCTGTCAAACTAATGTAGCAACTTTGAATAGCTATTCTCTAAGAATCGTCCCTTGGGTCTATAGGTTGCTATGGCAATAGACTGAAAGAGTTTGCATACAGCCCCATGCTTCAACCAAAACATTTAGGCGATTTGAAAAGGATATACCCTTTGGTATAAAAATACGCATCATTAAAATAAAATTTTATTTTTATAAAAATCGATAACTTATATTTAGCTAATTTGAAGAGCGTTTAAGATGTTTGCCGTTTTCAATACATTAAAAATGTCTATTATGAGACTCTATATTTATAGTTTTTTTTATCTGTACGTACTAAGAGGTTTAGTTCTCTAAAACTGATTAATTGTTAATGTAATTTAATCTTAAAATTCAAACTTTTGTACTTTTGGTATTTTGAAAATATTTTTAGGTTAATGATGAAAAATAAACGAAAAGTATATAACTAAAATAATATATACCTATTTTTGATTTATTTTAAGTTTAAACTGACTTAGGGTTACACGGGTGGCACACAATAAATTTTTATACAATTAAAAATAAACAATCGAAATGTCTTTGTTTACTAAAGTTTAAAAGTAATTGTTTCATATTTTTCTAAATCAATGTCATTCTATCACCTGAACAAATACTTCTATACTTATTGATTTATTGGAAGTGGATCATGTCGGCAAGTATTCTCACGTACTTAGTACAGGAGTATGAAATTTTTGATGAATGGATATAATCTTCTGATCAATACAGATCAATCGAAAACAATTCAGATACAACAATATGTTTAAGAAACACTTTTATTTGTTATACTTGGCAACCATTTTGTTGTGTCTGTTAGCATATTTACGACTATGAGTAAAATTTTATTTTAACTATTTCTAGTTAAAACAATATCTTAACAAGGTATTTGAAATGTATGTTTTCATTTTCATTATATATTATTATCTGTATAATTATTATCATGCTTTGGAAGTGTACGTAGAAATCCAATAACTATAAATAAGCAGAAAATGGTTGAAAGTAAACAATAATAATTATTTAAACGGATGATAGTAAGAGCTGTTATAAAATATTAATAAATTTATATTGCACAGGACAAAGTTTGTAAGATGAACAAACTGTAATAACTGCAAAATAGAACTTTATTTGCGAAATAAAAACTGTGACGATCGAAAGAAAGTAAATACTGAAGCTAACAGACTATATAAAAAAATTTTGGGGAGTTTAAATTAATATTTTATACTAAGTATTATTTATAAAATTTAAGATAGTGTTTTTTTAATGTCTAAAAGATTTTTAAAAAAAAGCTGTTTAAAAAATTAGAATAACTTGTGCAGTTTTGAATTCCTTTAATTATCTTCATAAACAAACAAAAAATATTGTTTATTATGGAAATATGTAGAAGTTAAAAAAATAGTTTTCCTCTGTTGCATTTAATAATACAATTTAATATTAGAACTCTTAGAATTACTTTTTAAAGTGATATTTTTGTTTGACAAGATAACATGTAAATTCATAAGAAAATGTATTTATGTTAAGTTCTGTATTCAAATTTCCAATGTTTTGAGGGTAAAACCGTAAGGAAAATTCACAATATATTGCATGATCAGATGCTAATATTTATACATCTGTGTACTGGTTCAGTTTTCTCTCATATATGAAAGTGTATTTTTTTGTATCTGATATATGGGCAGTTTTACCATAATTTTTAATTTCAGGTTCAAAAAACTTGCGAAATTTATTTTTTCAAAGTCATTTTAAATGTATGTAAAATTGCTTATATTGGTTCTAGAATTACGAAAAAATTTTCAGCAAAGCTCATTTGTAAAAAACAAAAAATAATAAGGGATTTTTTTAAAAAAAAACGATGCTTAAAAAAACGGTCTAAACCGGCCTTACGAAAATAACTATTTTTCAATGAAACCGAAGTCACAAAAAACCGGTTAGTCTTAAAACTGGTTTCGGTTTTCCATCCCTAGATCAATGCGATGGTAAAGAACGGCAGGTAAAGAACGGAAGGTAAGGAAATTCACGATGTTTTCCGGTCTTTTTTGTGTTGAAACTAACTCCAGTTTAATAAAAATGGATTTTTTTACTTCTTATACTCCACTTAAACATATTTATAGAAAAAAATTTCAATTATCAAGCAAAAATTAACCTTAACCCTAGGTGACTGTAAGGAAAGCAATAAAGCCACGCAACTCATTTTACTGAGCCTTTTTAACTTTTGGGCTTATTGATAAAGTAAAGCAAAAAATGCGGCTAATAACTGAAATGTGAGTTTTCTGAAGTACAGTTTTCATGATTGAAGAATCCCTGTAGCTCCATCCAGTACCTCTCTTCACCACTTTAGCAATGAGGTCAGTGAATGTACCAAAACCCAGGGACAAAGTTAGGAGAAGAGAAATACACATTATAAATATTAAAAGCCAAAATTTTATGGAAGGAATTTGTTAAGATATAGTATTGGTTCAATTTAAAATCCAAATGGATGTAATTTTTAGCTCAAAAATGTGTTAGTTTGAGCACTAAACTAAAAATTTGACATTCGGGACATACGACGGTAAGGAATTTTCTGTATTGTTTTGTGACTTAAAAATTTGTTGGAGTTTCTTTGCTTTAAAATTCCGTTTTGCAATTGTATAAGGACCAGTCTATTAGTATAATAAGAAAAAATTGAAAATAAATTTTAATTTTTTCAAAAGTTATGCCCAAGGGACATAAAATTAAAAATTATGGTAGAATTGCCCATATACTAACTTAATGCTAACTCACAATTGAAAACTTTATTTTTAGGTACTCCCTTTTTAGGAATTTCAAATTTTTACATCCTGAATATCTATAAATGAAACAACCACCTACTGAAGGTTGATAGTGTTGATGAAATAAAAATTAATTAATTTTAAAATAAAATTGGAAAATTCACATAAAACTATTAAAGACTAGTACTCGGAAATCTTGCTGGGCCCTATGCAATGGATTATCAAAAACTTTATTTACATATTTACTTAGATACATTAAATTCTTCGAAATTACTGCCATTACAAAGCAAAAACCATTACCAATAACAATAATTCCGACTGTGGCAAACGTAGACTGACAGTAGTAAGAAGTGATACGCGGTTCGAATCGCGGCATATGGACCAAATGTCTTCGATAGTAGCGGCATATGGCTTCGAATAGTGCGGGTTCGAATCGCGGCATATGGACATAGATGTTTGTGCCCGCTCAGATGTCGACCTCATTAATTTTTAGTGGGTCCAGGATTAGACCAGGGTTTTAAATTACGAGGCGCAATTGGCTATGTTTAAATTACGCATGGAGGCTAGAAATAAACAGCCGGAAACGTACAATCTAGCTACATAAAAATATTAAGTCCTGAAAATATTTTTAAAATGTACGCAATTTAATAATTAATTAGCCATAATTTAATAATTATTCTGAAGAGGTGTGGACCGAGCCCGGTTTTGATCCGGGAACCTCTTGCGTGCGAGCCCAATACTGAACCGTCTGCGACAAAGTAATTACTCAGTCGCGAGGGCTAGTATTTGGTATTTGTGCTGACCGCCACAAATCGTATTTAATAATTAATGTACGCATAATAATTTTCAGTATCTATGATTAAATTTTCAAAGAAATATTTATAAAATTATTTTAATTTAATTTTTTCATTTAGAGCATTCATACCTTTATTGAAATCATTCAATACCATTCTTTAAGGGGCGCGCTGGATCGCGGGTCTCCAAACTCAAGTGCCTCAGAGTTAATCCAATGGAAAAAAAACTATTTTCTCTAACACATTTCTCCGGCTGCATTGAATATTTTTACAGACGGTTTTTTTTTTAAATAATAAATGTAGATAACTTACAGGTCTCTATCTTCCCACTTTTTGAAATTGCTTCGAATATTTTGTGTAAAATTATTTATTGAAAATTAAAAAAAATATTCGAACCAATTTCAAAAAGTGGGAAGATAGAGACCTGTAAGTCAGCTACATTTATCACACAAAAAAATCCGCTTGCAAAAATATTCAATACAGCCGGAGAAATGTGGCAGAGAAAATATTTTTTTCTCCATAGGATTAACACTGATGCACTTAGCTTTGGAGACCCCCGGTCCAGCGTGTCCATTCCCCCTTAAGGGGTACGCAAGTTATAAAGCGACAAAAAAAAGCGTTTTAAGAAATTTTCTATTATAGTAGTGAGTATAGAGGAGATTTTTAAAATATATATCTGAGCACAAAATAGATCCTAGGGTTAGTAGACCGTTAAAAAAAATGGGTCAAGGTATTTTAGGTGGATAGAAATGATTTTATATATCCAAAAGGGCAGTCAATCTGTTGCACCTGAATAAAGTCAAAAGTCCTTTCGTAAACTGATAGTGATATTGGATTTTTAACTGTATTTCATGGAGCAGAGTACAAATATTGTTCCAGTGCAGATATTGGTGAATAGTTTGTTCAGATGACTACTTAAACGAATCAAGTTTTTAGCATAAATCGAACATCTTTCAATAAAAATCGAAAGATTTAAGCTAAACTTTGAAACAAATTAGTAAAAAAATAAGGTGGGCTTATTTTTTAACAAAATATCTATAACAACTGAATGGATGAATTTTTAATTAAGAAATTTGATTGATTCTCCGACAATGTAATTTCAAATTACAACTGCTGATGTTTTAAAAACGATTCTTTACAAAATAAAATTTATGACTATATTTTTAATGGTTAACGGTTTAATAGCAGATACTCAATTAATACAAATACATCTATTTGATCGCCTATAACATTAAAATGACGTCAATATGCACTAATGTAATCTATATAAGTGCATTAAAAATGTTCGTTTAAATAAAGCATTTTGATGTGATAAACGTGTACTCAAAAACTTTAAAGATTATTTCAGCTACACAAAACCAAATAAACACATCAAGCTTATTATGTGTAAAAGAAGTAATTTTTAGAGGAGCGTTTTATGGCGGAGATAAAAAAAAAATGTCAGTAATTCTTAAAATTGTAGTTCATGAAAGTATTTTAATTATCCTGTGAATTATGTGCATATGTATTTCTTATACATGCATTGCGTGAGAAATAACCATCAAGTGTAAGAGAAGGTCGGGAAATGCATTTTGTATAGTAATCATTCACTAGAAAAGAGACGAATGGCCTTTTGAATAGTATCCATGCAAAATCAATTACCATAGTTTGAGAAAACTTACATTTAAAATAAAACTATTTATTTTTTCCTGGTTTTACATTTTCGATTATCACATTGAGCTCTTACTTCCGATTAACAATTTATGGATTGTTTCAAAATTTGATTCATAATCAATTTTTAGTTATAACCTACTATTAATGGTTAATAAAATTTATTGAGAAAAGTTTACGAATTACAGACAAAAATATATTTAATAATGAATAATTTAATGCACAAAAAACTAATTTTTCTAATATCCTTAATTTTTACATGTTTAACAAGCATCAGTCTCTAGTTTTTACAAGTTTAAATTAATTTATCTTGTAATCTGAGTGTTTTTGATAAAATACTATAAAACAATTCAAAGAAACAAATAACAAACTTTTTATGCCGTTTTCTAAATTGTTATATACGAAATTATTTCTGAGGGAATTTTAAAATTTTATTTAAAATTATTATATGCTTTTTAATCTTATATAATTCTTTTCACTTTCAAGTAAATTGATGACCATATTTTCTTTTCCTACTACTACTACTACTATTACATATATATTCCGGGCTTTGTGTGCTTGATCAGAGACCCGCTTATGAAGCCTTCGTCAAGTAAGACAGACACAGAAAGAATTTTTACTGTCATAGTGAAAGGAATATACACCCAGGGCGTGAATCGAACCCGCACCCGTTACAGCGCGCAGACTGCTAGCGTAATGGTCCAAACCACTCGGCAATCCGGGCCCCTTTCTTTTCCTTTGACTATTCAATTTAATATGTTATCTCACCTATTTTACAGTTTTACGAAAAATAAAATATATATTTGTTGTACTGAGTTTTTCATGTTTGAATATCTTTTACTTCTGCCAAGATGTGGCTATTTTTAATTTACTTTTTTAGTACTGTGATTGATAGAAACTTTTGATCTTTTGCATTCTCGTAACTATTCCATCTTCAGAACTTTTGGAAGAAAACTACTTCTAAAAATTGACTTTCAACTAATATTTAAATGCAATAAAACAGTCTAAAAGTCTTTAAAAACTAAATTGTTTCAACTAAATAAAACTGGTAAATAATATATGTTATGTAAAAAATGATGCAAGAAATTTCATGGTGTGTTGAATATCAATTAATTAATGAAATCAATTTTGATCCTAGGAGAAAAAATGAAATCAAGTAAGTATTTATTGCAATAAAACATTATAACAATAGATTAAAATGCAATAATCTAACAATGATGCAATAGATTAAATGAATTCGACGAAATAAAACTCTTTAATATGTACTTAAGTTTTTCAATAAAATCTCTCTCCGTACTTATACATTTTACTATATATAGTTACAATACCACGTATTTCATTCTTGGCTATGTTATAGAAATAAATTCTCCCTCATCCAAGCAAGAAGGACATCTATTCAACGGTCCGACACTTAACGTGAGACATTCTCTACCTATAAATCTTTTCCAAGCTACTGCATTTGGGACTCGCTATCTCTTTCACTTTAGCTTCAACACAATGTTATAAAGTAAAAGTCTACATCTACAAAGTTTTGTGTTAAATGCATATATGTCCCCCATTTTCATGAACTAAACTACAGATGATGTATATGTCCGATTTCTTTTTTTGAAGGCCTCAATGTCATTTACATGCTTATGAAATTTCTCAAATTGAATTAGTTTTTTCATTGAATAACAGTTTATTAAATATTAAAAACTATTTTATAAAAAGTATAGTTAAGTAATATTTTTCCTAATTTATAAAAATAGTCTACGATTATAAATAAGATTTATATATATATAATTTACTGTTTGATTTTAATTAATGTTCTGTTTTATAATAAGATGTTTTAAACAATGTAAGTAAACAAAAATTTTGTTAAAACTTTTATGGGAAAATAAATCATCATTATTGTAATTAAAAAACAAGATGCTTTCAACTAACTATTTTCAAGTTTTTTCTGTAACAGAGACTAGTCACGAGTCCACCTTTTAATATTTTGAGTGAGTAAAACGCTAAGTAAAAGTCACCGGTGACAAAGTGAAATACTGAATGTCAAACAAAGAATCTTGGCCTGTTCTAGGAACTAGCTTATGTAATCAATAATGCTAAAATAGAACGGTAAAGTAATTGACCCCTAAAGAACCCATATCGGGTTTACGCGACTACTTTGTTCTAAGAAGTAATAAATGAAGAAAAAAAATACTCACGTTTCTATCGTATATCATTACAGGTTTTAAAAATTTAAGTAAAGAGCAATGAAATAATTGGGATATATAGCAAGACATTTATTTCATTAGCATACATTGTGTAGATTAGTGTTTAACTGCATATCCTCTGTAATAACTTGATAGAAACCGATGAACTGTGTTAAGAGTAGCTGATAAATTAGATAAAATTATTTTTTTATTAAAATTTTTTTAATTGGGTAACTTTTAATTTGGTAACATTTTTAATTGGACAAAATCCATATATTTCCTCTCTCTCTTTAATAAGATGCAATTTCATTAAATTAATTCAGTTTGATTCATGTACTTTAATTATTTATTAAATTTAATTCGATTTATTTCAATGCAATTATTTTCAATTCAGTGTCATTATATGGGTCATTGCCAATCTGAAGGGTAGAAAATCAGTGAGAATTTGGAACAAAACCCTACACGCGCTACTTTCACCCAATTTTCTAAAGTACTTCATGAGCAATTTCGTTAGTCTATTTTTAACGAGTAATTACACCTTTTCATAATTAGTGTGTCCCCTGAATAGACGATATACGATAACAATCAGATGATAGAAGTAGACATGCATAATTAAGGTTTTACAGTTACGGTAATAGCAATTTTTAGGGATTTGGAAACAAATAAAAGCAATGTTTATTATTTATTTTTAAAAATCCTAATTTAAATTATTGTTTAATTCAAAAAGTGTGTCCACTTCAGAGACAATCAGGTCCACTCCTTCATCAGAGCACGTCCACGGAGTGGACAAAATGTCGATATTGATTTTTAAAACAAAAGGCTTAGCTAATAGAAACACGCTGAGTTCAGAGTGAAAATGGACCACATAAATAAAGATGGAAGTAGTAATAATAAGTATTAAAACATATAATTACATAAATAATTTAATCCACGCAGTGGACAAGTGATACAGCCAAATGAATATATCGCAGACAAAAAAATTCTACAGTAACACTAAAAATCAAACCATTAACTACAGTTGAATCATAAACAATATGACATACTTAACTACCTTTAAACTTAGTCTGACGGCTGGTAGCGCCATTTAATTTTATTTTAGAGCATTACCAACTGATGTCCACGGAGTGGATACATTTTATAAGGAACAATTAAAAATATCAATTTAACAAACAAAATTATTGTTGTTTCTTTGCACTTTTAATTTTCAAATTTCTAATAATATACATAGTTCTTTTTTATAAAAACCAACAAATACTTCAAGCCTTTCTTAAAGGATTTAATGAATCTAATACTATAATTGATAAAAATCTTCTTGGGGAAATTTCTGAATTTTGGAATAGAATTTTAAAAAGATTAAATAACATTTTGAACTTTTTTATTACTCTTCTGCTTCAAAACATTGTATTGAACAACTTAGAAGAAAAATAATGGAAAAATAATTTAAAGACTGGAGGATGAGGACACGTTGTTTCCACCTCTTGTTTTGGAAATGACCCATATTCAATTGAATTTAAATATTTTCACAAAATGTAATTGTATATAAATCTATTTTGTTGATTTCAATTATATATAATTCAATTTAATTAGAAGTAGTATTTAAATAGGGAGAGAGTTAAGAGCATTGTGAGCACCCTTTAATGAAATGAAAAACATTATTGAGTCTTTACGTTCTAGTGAATTTTTAGTAGTAGTAACTTGTGTTTCTGGAAAATTTATAAATTTCTACAATGATCTTATTGTTATAATTACAATTTTTTCTAATAAAAGGTATACTTTTTTTTAAAGATATAAAACTTTTATTCTAAATAACCTTGATGATAGATCTTAGATTTCTTCGCAAGTTTCACAACAATCAGACAGCGTTGTGAAGGTTAGGTATTTTCTTACTTGTTCTGCTAAATATTTTCTTTTAAATTACCCATACAGCGAAAACCTTTAAGAGGGAATGTCAGTCCCTTATAGCTAATGCATTAGTTTTGAAATCACAACTTTTGCAAAAGAATTGTTTTGCTATGTTATCCCATTTTAACCAGGTATAGGAATCATCTTAACATCAATTTAAAACAAAATTCAGAAGAAAATAACATCCGGTTATTCAATTATTAATTGATAAAGTTTTAAAATAGTGTCGCCATCTGCTGTATATTTTTGGCATTTTAAAACTTCAAAAATGTATAATTATATAACTAGAGAACATTTTCGTTTCAAAATACTTTCACATCTATGTTATGTTGATTCCCATACCTGGATAAAAAGAGCTAACATGGCAAAGCAATACTTCTGCGGAAGTTGTGATTTCAAAACTAATGTATTAGCTCTATAGGACCTTAAGTATTCAAATCATTATTGCATAAGGCTAATTCCATGCAAAATTATCCTTTCTGTAGTGTAAGTCATAGGTGTAAAAAGTGATTATCAGTACCACTTTTGACATTAAATAGTGGAATAGCCGATCTACACTGATTAAAACTAAATAATGTAACATGCTTTATTAAATTTGATTTATTTTTTGAAATTTAAAAAGCTTTTAATCTCCTCTAAAATTGGGACTTAGACTACAGTTTCATGGAATTACCCATAAATAAAACTCTGTATTACTACAAATTTACGGAAATCAAAAACTATTTGCAATTTTTAACGAAATTAATTAAACAAACTATTACCAGTTAGTTTTATTAATTTTCTTACAACATTGCTAAAAAACAAATTTACGGCTACATTTTTAAGTTTACTTTGATTCATTTATTGTTAATTCATAAAACATAGCAGCATACTATACTGCCGTGGGCAGGCAAACTGCAGTAACTTCAAAATTTTCATTTTTCGGTTTTTTGCATTTTCGGCATCTATTTAACTTATATTTTCATATGACGACCTTTTTTGACGATTTTCGTTACAAATTCATCATTTTTCGGCAATGGCAAATTGCAGTAAAAGGAAAAAAACTCAAGATTCGGCAGGCAAACTTCAGTATAATTTCACCTGGCCTGTTTTAAAGGAATAACTAAAAACTAAAAAAAGATACATGCTTCAAATTTGGTACACGAGCTCCTAGCACCTGTTGGATGTCATAGTAACGTTTTCGATAAAATTTCGCATGCGCAAGAGGTAGCTGCCATAGAACTTTTTTTGGTTTTAAAGGTAGGGGAGACCGGGTCTAGTTGATACAGGGTCAAGTTGATACAGTCAAAATAACTCCGTAATGCGCAGACGCAAACAAGTGGGTACTCGCTTGACTGGACGGCCTGTCCGTCCTCAGCAACCACGAGTGAGCACTGAGAGGAGGTTGCTTTGTTCTATGAGTTGTGAATTAAATATTGGTTTTGAGCTTTAAAAGTAAATTTTTACCCCTGGTTTTGAAGTGTTATTGAAAGTTTACTTGTTAGTGGATTGTGTTATCAATAACATCACTTTGTTACATGCTATAAAGGTAAGAATGTAACCTAGTAGACTTTGTTCTAGCTGTTATTGGTTTCCCGTATTTTGTGGTTTAGTGTAATGGCGACGGTTGGGTCAAGTTGATACGCTTCTTTGGGGTCAAGTTGATACGATGTATCAACTTAACCCACACGAATTTTCATATGTTGCATTTATTTACAGATGCCAAGAAACTACAAGAAAAAACTACAAGAGGCGAAATACCAATTGATATTTTTGGAAGAGCTTATGAAGAGATTAGAAATGGCATAATGTCTATTAGGGAAGCGGCCAAAACCTTTAATATAGACAAAATGACTCTTTACAGGTTCAAGACAAAAAAGGAAAAAACCTTGAAACGCCAGAGGCTACTGACGAGGTTGTAAAAATGGGTTATGCTAAACATCGACAAATATTGACTGACGAACTTGAGTAGGAGCTTAGCAGATCTATTTTAACAAGATCTAAAATTTACTACGGATTGACTCCAAAAAATGTTCGAGAGCTGGCCTATGAACTGGCACTAGCTAACCAAATAAAGATGCCAGGCACCTGGATAAATGCTAAAATTGCAACTGCGGAATGGTTTTCTAAATTTTTGAAAAGGAAACCCATTCTTTCTCCACACATCGCACGTGCTGAAGACAATCCATTTTACACGTGTTTCAATTGTCAATCAGATGCCAATTTCTCAGACTCGGAGTAATCAGTTACAATCAATATAGGCCCTATCATGTAAAACTTTGTATCATATAAAGTTTAAAACCTATTTGTATTGTAAAATAAAACACTTTTCGTAATTACTGTAATTTTTTATTAGATATTTAATTATTTCCTAGCACCGTCTCAGCTTACTCATATGCGTACCAACTTGACCCGATGCCGTATCAACTTTACCCAGATCGGGTTAAGTTGATACATAGTGCAACATTTCAAAAAACATTTTTTTTGTCAGTGCAAATTCAATTCTATTAAGATTATAAAAATCTCAGCCGTTAGCCAAACAGTTATAGTTACTAACTACACTTAGTTTGTTTCAAAATATTGACAGAAAAAAATTACAAAAATCAGAAAGTAAGAAGTGTATCAACTAGACCCGGTCTCCCCTATTGCTGGAAAACGAAAAGAGAAACAGGCTTCAAATTTGGTACACGAACTCCTAGTATTTGTCGAACGTCATAATAACGTTTTCGATAAAATTGCGCATGCGCAATAGATAGGTAGGTAGTCCATAGAACTTTTTTTGGTTTTAAAGGTATTGCTGGAAAACCAAAAGAGATACGTGCTTCAAATTTGGTACAAGAACTCCTAGTACCTGCAGGACGTCATAAAAAGATTTTAGAGGAAATTTTGAGTGCATAATGGGTATCTGCGATAGAACTTTTTTGGTTTTAAGTTATTGAAATTACCTTAGGGGTGCGTCCATAAATTACGTGACTTGTTTAGGGGGGGAGGGGGTCGAGTCTAATATCACCAAATGTCACGTGGGGTGATGGGAAAGGGAGGGGGATCTCGTTAAATATCACGTAATTTTTCCCCGTAAAAAATCAACGCAAAATTTGCCATAAAATGGCGCAAAATTCCAGTAATTTTTTTTCTGGACTTAAAATTAGCAAAATCTTTACATGATAATATTTATCGTGGCTCTCCAAACTGTCCTAAAAAGTTTCAGGGATAAAGAACAATCCGTTCTTTTATAGAGATTCGATTGGCGTTTGTTTCTTTCTGTTCTCTTTTTTAGTTTTAATTCAGACCAAACGGCACATGTTCAAAGTATTTTCATTCTCCATAAGAAAAAAAAATATTCATCGTTCGTGATTTTAAAGTACTTACCCACCATTATCATTTACAATGCATCTGCTGTTTAGACTATCCAAGTTGGATCTCAACTTATTATATATTTTGAGTTTCGGTTTGTAGAAAAAAAGTTTGTCTGGTGTCTTCTTTAGTGACACCACCCTTCCCCCCCCCCCCCCCCCAGTTAGTGTAAAGGCGAACTACGGGGATGTTTGTTTTTCCAGCTGTCGAGAAAAGGTAAACAAATAAGTGTGCGTTAATTTTTTGAACGGTAATTGAAAGTCGTGTAGTGTTACACATCCTTAGATTCTAAAACGCAGACGATTTCCCCCCCTTTTTTATAGCAAAATGAATTGCTCTAATGAATCTCTTGTTAATAATTACTTGTTATATACTTAATAATATAAATTTTATAATAATATATTTTTATTTTTAACGTTTCCAAAAAATAATTTTATAGCTTTACTCTTTAAAAATTACTCATTTCTTCTTTTGGTAGTAATAAATAGGTTCGTCCACATTTTTAAAGTTTTAAATGGGCAAACGATTTTTTTCCTCATTGTACAATGAATGGATTTGTTCGAATGACTAATTAGTTCTATTTGTGGGATCTTCTACTGATTCGTCATTGTTATACTAATTCGTCTGAAAGTCAGGTAATATTACTCTTTAGTATTTTATAAATGTGTATATTCTGTACCTATAAATATTAAATTTTTCATTTTCAGTTACTTTTTATTTTTTTATTTTATCTATATTATATTTACAAACTGTTGCAAGTTAGTATAAGAAAGAGGAAGTCGAATTGGCAGCCGTATACGCTTTTACTCAATATGTACGTCCAAAAATCAAACTAAAACCAACTACCCAAAACATACCTAAATCAAAGTATAGAATTACCTTAGCTTCAAATTTTAATTATTTACTAGAGTTCGTGAAAAAAAAAGCAAAAACGCCCTTGATCAAACATAGCCGAAGCATTTTTGGCGGATACTGCAGTCTACCTGCCGAAAGTTGTGCCACGGCAGGGCGAAAAGGGCAGGCAAAATGCAGTATATGTTTTTTCTCTATGTGTGCCTGCAAAAATCAAAATAAAACCTACTACCCATAAAACATTTCTAATTCAAGGTTCACAATCACCTAACTTCGAATTTCAATGTTTTACTGGAGTTTGTGGGAAATCAAAAACGCGTTTCATCAAATATCTCCGAAACACATTGTTGGCGATTAATGCAGTTTGCCTGCCCACGGCAGTATACAGAACAATATATATATGTTTTTTCCGAAGTCATTCTGACAATGCAATATTTTGTCATTTTCGAATGATGATTGCATGATATCTGCGCTGCTAATACATTTTAAAGATCAATTTAAATTTAGCCAGTGTAATCGCCTCTTTTAGTTTGTCAAATATTCGCGTTCTTAAATATTAAACAAAAAATAGTTTAAAAGCTATAATTTCTTATTTTTAAACAACACAATTCCATACCAACTGTAGGAAACAATTAATAAATTACAAAAGCACTTTATTTACTCCTCTGAAATAGAAAGAGTTCAGTGGATGGATTAACTTGATGCCATACTTATTCATTAAAAAGACATTATTAAACATTTCAAATTCTCAAAAAAGATAAGATCACGAATTTATTTTTCAAGATTAATCTTTGTCTTAAATCCTATTTGTCATTCATTCTTGAACCTATTCACAAGCTTATCAACGAAAAGGGTGGGAGTGTCCCCAAGACATAAGACTTAACCGAAATCCGATGAGACGGAACACTGCTTCCATATTTAAGTCAACAGATCAAAACCATAGCTCAACGTCAAAGTCAATATGTGTTCAGTGGGAAATACTTTATGATTGGTGATATAAAACAAGATGATGGTATAGTAAAGGAATGAAGGTTCAACTTTTGATCATTTTTGTCCTCTGGAGAAATTCTTTAGTTTGGCCTTACAATGTTTAAAATATTAATGCAGAATTTTTGTTATATTCCTAGATTTCGTAATGTGGCGTATGACAGTTTTTGTTTGATGAAGCAACATGTCTTATCGATTTCATTATATAATGACATAGTATTTTGTATAGCTGTGTTGGTGATATCCCCCGGTGTCATATATATAATTACTATATCTAAAAACAAATATTAATTATATTCAGCTATACATTAAAACAGTTTATAAATAAAATTACCTAATAAAAATTAAACAAATTTACAATTTTAAGCCTGGGGTTTAAGAGGTTAATAAATTTACTGTGATTAAAAGGAGTACATTTTGCAATTGAATGCCTTGCTTGATAAGTAACTTCTAGTGCTCACTGACACTTGTGATGTAATTTTATGGGGCAAATAATTTATGATTAAAATGGACGTTGGTATAGAACAAAAATGAAGACTCCTAAAATTTCATATTTTACCTTTTCTTAAACTGGCGCAGCATTTTTTTTTGACAAAAAGTTAATTTGTTTATAAAATATTAAAATGAAATTATGTATTTTAATAGTTGCTATTAAACTAAACAAGCTCTTTTAAAAGGGTTGAGTTTGTATACTGAAAGAGAAATCATGAAGCTCAAGAATTATATTCCAATTCCTCTACTGGTCTCAATAAAAATTAGTAAAAAAACAAACTTTAATAAAATAAGTAGAGTTAATAACTTTGTTATACCAAAGTGTGTTTTTATTGGATTATTATAAAAGGTTTGAGAAAAATCAGTACATTAAACTACTTGTCTTTGACAAGTTAGAAGTAAATAAGTATTTTTTAATTTGTAAAATCTTTACCACTAGAAATGAAAAGAAATTTATTCAACCGTAATAAAAAATAATTTTAGAAAAATGATTTTTATTGAGTTAATAAAAAACTATTATGCAGTTAAAACATAATTTTTTTTAAAGAATACATGTAAAGATCCTAAATCGGGGTCTATTTTAAAAGATTATATGTAAAGAGTCCTGAAAAATGCTACTTGATTGGAAAAATTAATGTATAGAAAATGGTTTGTTATCAATAAAAATGTTCGAATAAATGTTTTATAAGACCACGATTTTATACCGCAAGAATTTTATTTTGATTCCCACCAATTTTCTGAGTATTAATTTTTCAAACCAAAATTTCTTTCTTAGGACACCCTGTAAGTGTTACTTCATTTTCTTAAAATTGTCCTCTCACCAATTTTTAACACGAATTAAATGTTTAGTGACGCATGTTAACAACGAACTCGTAAATAATTACATTAAAATAGTTCACATTCAATGATTAAGTGGTATAAAAAAGGATTTATTTAATCCTTTGTATCAATAAACGTTTTAAATAATCACAGCAACTACTGGAGGTCAACAATTATTAATTATATTTAAAGGTTTTCGTATTAATGTGAGTGAATAATTTGATTTATAATAGTTTTATTAATTTAAAAAAAAACTGATGCAATTTTTTTGAATATACAGTAAAACCGTTAGAAAACCATTTACTAAAATTATACATATTGTGAATGTAACTATCATATTACACTGGACGGAATAATTTTAAATTTTATAATGTTTATATACTTATTTTGCAAGGAATTTTCAATAAGAAATTTATGTAAGAATATAGATTTTAATGTATAAAAAACAATCTCTTCGATTATCAGCTTTGAACGCTAAATTTTAGAAAACTATAACTTGGATAACTTCCCCATTTTCTCATCTCAATAAGTACTTTCTTCATGTAAATCAATAAAAAAATTCAAAAACTGGTATTCAAATGAAAAAGAATTATTATTCCACAAAATAAAATTTATTTAAAGAGTTGAAAGTAACCTGACCAGAATTAGTTGAGGGATTAACTTTTCTATATTATCATTATGAAATCATCATTAAATTTTCATAAATCCTATTTTATTTACATTGTTTTTGTTTGAAAAAACTATAAAAACATAAAATCGGCACACTTTACACAATTTTTAAAGCTAGATAACTGAGTAACAAACTAAACTGTTTTACGAAATGCATTACGTCTGTAACCCTAGTAGTAAGCATACTTTACATATGTCCTTCATTTTAGAGTGTTTGAGGGCAATCACAAAAATCATCTGCAATACATGTTTAAAAAATTCAATGCATCACTAAACGCTAAGTACCTTAAGAATTTTGATTAAACGTTTTTCCATAAAACTTTTTTTTCACACTGCAGTCAGTAATCCGTTCAATTTTTATCAAAAACCTTTACCTTTTACGCGTCAACATATAAAAAATCATTTTTCATTTCTCAACGAAACTTCACAAGCGTGACTGTACATTTACGTAGTCAATATTTCTATTTTTTGGGTTTAAAAAAATTTTGTTTGTTTGTATTGTTTTAATTATTTGTGTTATTTTTCATTAATTTTTCATAATTTTCGTAATTTTCTTGTTCATTTCTTTATTTTGTGTAAACAGCACATGGATCACAATATGCTTAGAAGCAGAAATTTCATTCAAATGTCATGTTTCATGTACTTAACTGTGTAATGAAGATACAAAGGGGCTTTCTGATTTATTCTATTTTATTTTTTAATGGAATCAGTATGTCACCTTTAATTGTCGTTTATTAGAGGGGTGCGCTGGCGATATTTGTTACTCGTATTAAGGCAACACATAAGTATTTTGACTTAAGGATGTGTTCTTTTAAACTCAACTGTCACCTTTATACTATGATAATATCTATATTGAATTTGTAGATTTAATAACATCTTGCTGAGTCAAATTTTTAATCTATTGTGATAATATTTTTATAGTTTAATAAATTAATAATATTGCATAAATATATCAGAATTCTTACATATTTATGATAGAAATCCGTTAGAAAACAATGTATAAAAATGAATGTACTGCCATTTATCTGAGATAGGTACTTAAACATTTCTAAAAATTAATATTAAATACTTTATTGATTTATAAATTAAAAAAAAGCATCTGGGTCATTGCCAATCTAAAGCGTACAAGATCAAGGCATTTGTTGAAAAAGAAATTCTAAAGAAGAATTTTGAAAAAAAAATTACACGTGCTACTTTCATCCACTTTTCTACATTACTTCATAAGCAATTTCTTTAGTCCATTTTTAACGCGTAATTATACATTTTCCTAATTAGTGTGTCCATTGAGTAGACGATAGTGTCCATGGAGTGTACATTCATGATACCGGAGTGGACATGCGTAATTGCGGTTTTACAGTTACGGTAATTTCAATTTTTATTGATTTAAAACAAATAAAAGCAAGGGTTATTATTTAAATAAACATCCTAGTTTAAATTATTGTGTAATTCAAAAAGTGTGTCCACTTCCAATACAATCATTCCCACTCCTTTACCAGAGCAGTTCAATTTTGATTTTTAGAACAAAAGGCTTAGCTGATAGAAACACACTGAGTTCAGTGAGAAAATAGACCACATAAATAAAGATTGCAATGGCAATAAAAAGTTTTTTAAAAAGTATTGTTTCATAAATAATTCAATCCACGGAGTGAATAAGTGATATAGCCAAATGAAGATATCACAGAGAAAAAATTCTACAGCAGCGCTAAAATAATCAAAAATTTTACTACAATTGAATCATAAACAATAAGGCTGATGGCCGAGTGGTTTGGGCCATTACGCTAGCCGTCTGCACGCTGTAACGGGTGCGGGTTCGATTCCCGCCTTCGCCCTGGGTGTATATTCCTTTCTCTGTGACAGTAAAAATTCTTTCTGTGTCTGTCTTACTTGACGAAGGCTTCACAAGCCGGAATATATATGTAATAGTATAGTAGTAGTAGTAGTACAATAAGGCTTCCTTATCTTCCTTTAAACTTAGTCTGATGCCTGGTAGCACCATCTAATTGTATTTTAGAGCATCAAAAACTGATGTCTACAGAGTGGACACATTTTATGAGGAACAATTAAACAAACAAAATTATATTTTTTCTTTTGACTTTTAATTTTTAAATGCTAAAATACAGTTTTTTTTATAAATACCAATATACTGCAAACATTTCTTAAAGAACTTAATGAATATAATACTACAGTTTATGAATTCTTCTTGGGTGAAATTAATTCTTCTTGGCCCACGTAGTGGACATTTTAGAGTTTTGGGATAGAATTTTAAAAAAATTATAAAATAACATTTTGAACATTTTATTACTCTTAGGCCTCAAAACATTGTATTCAATATCTTAGTAGCAAAAAATTAAATAATTTAAAGTCACTGAAGGATGAGGACGTGGTTTCTACAGTTTGTTTTGGCAATGACACATCTAAATTTTTTTGAAATCATATTCTGAGATCTTGTCCTTTTAAATCTATCTGTTACGCAGAATCCGTTTGACTACATTAAAAAAATATTAC
Organism: Oedothorax gibbosus; assembly: GCA_019343175.1. Classification (NCBI taxonomy): domain Eukaryota; kingdom Metazoa; phylum Arthropoda; class Arachnida; order Araneae; family Linyphiidae; genus Oedothorax; species Oedothorax gibbosus. Next base: position 2,495,473 of record CM033276.1, read on the forward strand.
AAATATTTCTATTTTATAAGTTTTAATGTATTATATTACTATTCTCAGAAGACAAATACGTAACATTTTCTAATATAATATTAATAATATAATACATCATTTTAAAACTAGAAGTGACCAAATTTAATCACATAAAAAAAATTTAAATCTTACCCGGATAATTATCTGGAATAATGAGACTGGGACCACTTGGTGCTAAGCACCCACTTCCATCCACACTAAGTGCTCGTCCATGAATTTTGCGACATGTGTACACTTTAAACATCAGGATGGGTTGACGAAGATCGAAACTTCCCGGCATTTGCAGCCGCTGATTCTCTCCCTTGTAGATTTTTACAAATTGTGGAAATTCAAACTGCTCTATAAACTCAAACACCGATAACGGCTCTTTTGACCAATGAAGATTCATGTTATTGTTCTTGTATTCGCAGAACTTAATAAGACTTACACAACCCGATAATTGTTGGCAAAATTTAAAAAGTTTATTTATTTAAAGACAGTCTTCGAAATTGACATAAAATGTCTTCAGCAGTTGGCTTTTAAATGCAGCGTAAAATAAAGTCAAAGAAAATATATTTAGCGCTTCTATTTCATCAGAATTTCAATTGAAAAGCCAACTATGGTAACAATCAATTAGAATTTAAGTTTCGGTTAAAGATAAACTTTATATGGTTATTATAGTCTTCAAAGTCTAAAAAAACTCTTTCTCAGGTAAACCAAGCTCTATGTCTCAATAATATCCAAACTTTGATGCAATGGAAGTACAAACAATGATAATAGATCAGATTAGCAGCTCTTTGAAAAGAAAGCACGAAGATAAGGTATCCGACCACAGTGGCGAACAATACTACTCTGGTAGCCAATAAAGTTGAAAAGTAGTCTCTTGAAGTTGCCTCGTAAACGCTTCCTAAAGTGTATGATAAATAACATGCTTTCTTTCGCATTTCATCCCTCAGTGTTTTGTATGACACGCTGGGTTGGAGACGATCTCTGAAACGCTTGAAGCTCTTCGAAACACGCTTAACTCCGCTACGGTTGGACAATGCTTTAACTGACACGGACTGAAATGGTAGTGAACATCGAAATTAAGTCGTCGTTGTAAAAACTCGTTGTTTTACTGTTTCAGTTACAGAGACCGGTAAATTTGCATTTTATATTGAGTTGTTAGAGCGATCGTTACTATTAAGTCTACGGTTATAACATGAAAACGATACTGTTTAGACGTCAAAATGAGTTTTCATGGAGGAAGAACTAGCGCCATTTGTACATCTATTTAACGTCATTTTGTCCAAAAGGCGCCTTTTTATTTTTCTGGTACTCGGTAATCACGTTTAGAAATTATAATTACAATATGTATAAAGGCCAATGAAGATCAAAATTTGATAATATTTCCGAGACAATATTTTTTACACATGAATACCAAAGTCAGTTATTTAAAAGAGCGTATTTATTAGTGCCATTGCTATCAATTTTTTTCTTAAGCAAAACAGTGAGTTACCGCTTTGTCAAAGTTCAAGCAATCTAGTATAGCGCGAGGGATGAGCCAAAGAACGGAAATATTCAACAAGCCGGTGGCGAGTTATTTCACCCGTAACTTGCGTAACAGTTAAGCGAAAAGAACAATTTTCCGAGAAATTAGGCATTTTCGGTGGCAGAAAACGCAATTTGCGGCTTTTAGTGAAGAATCTTCCATGGCATGTCAAAATAGGATTTTATCGTTTCTCAAGCACTTCAGACAAATGATTGTTTGTTATTTCATGGAGACCTGATTTAAAAAATTCAGTGCTAATGGACGCCATCAGTTACTACTCATATAGCAGCACTAATAACATATTTGACAAAAAAATAATGCATCATAAAATATCAGAGAGCTCTTTAGTATTCCCAAATGCTAATTTAGTAACTTTCTTATTTTTTTTCTTTAAAGGTAAAAATGTCTTGTAATTATGCATTCAACATGGGGTTTAAGTACTTTTACAAATAAATATAAGTATAACTTAACAAAAGATTGATTGAACTGTTTAAAAAAAACATATGAAAGATTATGAGAAGAACATTTAACATAAAACATATTTCATTTAAAAATAAAACAAACGTTTATTATTATAAAATAATAAAAAAAAATGTTTAAGCCAAATGCTTCTCATGTAAGAGTTTTTTTAGAAATTATCTCATCTAAACAAATTTATTTTTACTGAATGGATAAAAAATTATAACTATAAAGTATCGTTGCAGCTAACAAAATTGAAGAGCTTAGTGAAAGAACATGCTAAACGACATATTGAAAAAAATTGAGATTTTTGTGTCAATAAACATGTTATTCCCTCCTTCAAAGATAACAAGATTCTCTCTTTTCATAAACTTTAAGTTAAGTTAAGTGTATTTTTACCTTTTGTAAGTGATTTTTTTTATGTATCTAAGTGCAAACGAAAAACAAGCTCGTTCTATCGGTTTAACCTTTTTGTCACTTAGCACGTTCTTCCACTAAACTCTTCAATTATTATAATTAAATAGAAACCTGAACATCAAATAAACATGTTAAAATAACTAATTTGCCTTGTAATTCTACCTCTCTTATTAATTTGATATTATGTATAAAGCAATTGTAATAACTAACTGTACACATATATTATAAATTATATAATGTATATAATTTATAATATATGTATGGTGTAGCATTGTATTTCGGATAGAACCATTGTTAATAATCAGTTTGAAAATTAATTTTGTTTACTAAGTGTTGCTCGATAACAATAAATTATATAATAAATTGAGCTTACCAAACAATCATTAAATAGTAAACTGTACATTGTACAATGATACCAAGTTAATCCAGTTATCTATAATAATAAAAATGAAATGTTGTGTGTGTTTGTTCTTTAAAAACTTTTGAACTAGACATCCGTTTGCGTCCTAACTTGGCACAAATGTGTAGTTCATATTCAAGTTTCTTTGAACTTAAAGTGTACAAAATGTTTTATTTTGGAGAAAAATTCAAATTATCTGAAAAAACTACATCACTTTCGCTCAAATCTAATCAATGTTCTTCGTGTTGCCATCAGCGCTGAAGAAAAATTAATGTAAACACTTATAAAAAAAATAATTAAAATTGAAAATATTAATTTTATTTTGTGTTGCCATTTCTTTCGGAAACTAAATTCAGCATTTGGAAAATGATTGACATTTTTGCGTGACATAGTTCCGACCAGCTTTTGTTACATGATTTTATTGATGATTTTAGGTGATGGACTTCTGTGACGGCACATATGCGTATTAAAGCCATAACTATAATGATTTTTCAAAGGATCGATTTTATCGATTTGATATTCTTTAGTATGTGCGAAGAACAGGTATTAATTTGCTAGTATTACATATAATTCAAAACCTTTATCGGGAATAGTCCAAAAGAAACAACTTTACATAAACCGATGAAAATATTAAAACACAAACACAATGTATGATTAAATATTGAAACTGCATTAATATTTTTTTTAATTAAATTCAATTAATGTAATGTAATAATGTAATGTACTCGTTTCCGGCTGCCTATTTCTAGCCTCCTTTAGGAGCTTTAACACAGACAAATTCAATTAAATTAATGCATTTTATATAAATTTAAAAATAATTTTGTATTTTGTAAAAAGATGATATTTAAACTGTCTTTTTAAATTCATATCTTATCGCATAATCACATCAACCTTAGTTTGCTTCTTACTCTATAATCTCCCATAACTGTAAACCTTTATGTTTACCCTTAAGCTAATGTTTAACTGTGTGAAATGAAGCGTATTCTCTTGACCTATTGCAGCCTAACACAGTGCAAAAGTTGACTGTAAGTTGTGTCAAATACTTATTTTTAATTGTCCCCATATTCTTTAATCAGTTTTTATAGTATATTCTACATAGTTAGCAAACTTGTGACATTATATTTGTTGTCAAAATTCTCAATGTTCAGTTTATTTAGTCGCTTTGATTTAAGTATTTCGATTGCTTCTAAAACAAAAGTTCTAAACAAAAAAAATCAGAAAGCACATTTTTGTACCATAATTTTTTGCCCTGTTGAACAGTAATTTTTGTAAAACTATGTATCTAGAAAAAGTTAAAGCAATAAAAAGAACTAATTATTCAATAAATGATTATTTATAAAGTATTAAAAGTTATTTCCAGTAACTATTGAAACATCTATCAAGATTTATCAACATAATAGCTCACGTTAGTATAAAAGTTTGTTGTGACATATTTAACGAAAAGTAACAATACAAAATAGGGCATTAACTAATTCATGATAACTGAATTAGTTAAAGTACCCTATCTCACAAACTTTTAGCTTTGATTATTTTTTTTTCTCGTTGAAGAAAGTCGCCGCAATTTTTTTTTCATGATCTTTTTATTTTCACAGCCTTTATGATTGAGCATGCGTTTGGAGTCTGTGAAAGGCTACACGCGTTTTGAGGAAAGTCCCTCACATAATTTGAATTTAGGAAACTTACCTCCGGAATCGGTGTAACGTTTACACCCAAAAATCATAGTACTGTTACATCGGTTTTTTTTTTAAGGTATAACTTTCCAAATCCATTCCATGAAAACATTTTTTCACCTGTCATTTCCATATCGCTGAAAAGTACCGTCATAAGTGCCGCCCTTTAATCGATTACCACAAAGATTACCATCTGTCGTGATTTCAAGATTGTCACGTCGACTACTTTCCGACGCATGACCTATGCAATTATAACACGAAGAACAACTCCCAAAGAGAGTTATAGAGTATATATTACAGCAAAGGAATTTAGGAGAAGCGAAGTTTTCTTGGTCATTAACATTCGCCGTCATTGTTTTTCCAGTTCTTGACATTAGTTATTATTTAAGTTATTCTGACTTTCTTTCAAAAAGAATGTGGCCGGCGTATTGTAAGCGATGGGCAAGGTCAAGAAGGTGTGGTCAGTTTTTTGAGACTATTATTCTTGAGATATTACAGAATCGAACAAGTGCCAAGATTCAGAAGGGCGATTCTGAGGCATCGAAAGCATTTTTATGTTAAAAAGTTTAAATTGAATAATTTTTACAAATGATAGCTAAAACGGATTTTACAGGAACTCTAAAGAGGAAAAATTTATTTAAGTTTTCTAGTATAGCAGTTATTCAATACCAAAACAATCCTTGAAAAAATGGCGTTGGATAAACGCATTACAGTTTTTCAAGCTAAATAATAAGTACTTTATCCAAAAAATTATTAAATTATTTATTGCGGGGGGTAAAAGTTAAGAAGTATGCTGTACAGTGTTTACAATTTAGACAAGTTCTTAAATTTAAGCCATAACGCATCGTCTAGTACAACTTCAGCCCATTAAGAACAATTTTAACCATTCTAGTTCAACCTCATTTCAACCAAACACGGATTTTCACTAGTTGAAATCACAATTTTATTGATTGGCCTTGAAATCGTCATTTGTATTTGCGTGTCTTTTTCTTGTAAGAAAATCGAAAACAATTTTCGGGTGACTTCACTGTGAAAAAGGACATTCGCTTAACTTTTGTTTTAAATCGTCCATTGATGAGTATTGGCTTTTCTATGATTTACATATTATTTTGTGTCTTGCTTGAACAAGCAAGATAATAAAAACACACAGAATCAGGATGGCCGATGTTTTCTTGCGTAAAGTAATAGGTTTTCTAGGAAGCTAATCTTTAAGGGCACTGTTGGAAAGGCTGCCCTGTTTTAAATTGTGTTTTAATGTGTTTTGAAACTCTAACGATGTGGTGCGTAACATTTAGAGCAAGTGTTTATGAGATGCCTTGTGATATTTTTAACAGATTCACGTTTTCGAAGCAAGTCTCAATTTAAAACAAAATCGTCGTACTTAAAAGCATAAACAGTCCATTTCGAAACGCAATATTGGTTGGGTTATCAACCAATGCTGCATTTTTACAGAATTTGTTTTACAGTGTATACACTTAAAAATATAGAAATTCGCCTTTATTATTATTAAACCAAATAGGGAATTACAGCCCATTTATAATTTTTATATAATTAAAGGTTTTCTTTATAGAAAAAGATATCAGGAATCTGAATATCAGGTTAAAACTTCTGTTAAAAAAATTATTTAATTTTATTGATTTTTAAATCACTAAAAATTGCCTGAAATCAAAAAGCGACTTAAAATTGATCGTGACGCATTTATTGCCAGTGACTGTTATTGCACAAACAGAACTTTTTTGATCAAACTTCAACACTTACAAAAACTTTTACTTTCGTAGTGGATTTCGTAGTAGATTCGTAGTAGATTTTATTATTTAAATTAAAAAATGTTGCAATAAAAATTGAGAATGAATTTAAATTCTAATATAAATGAATAAATCATACAAACAATTTTATTGTCTAGCTAATTTCAATAAATTTAATAAGTATAAAATAATTTATTAATATATTATAGAAAATATAATTTTGCCTTATTTGATAATATATCGTATTTTTTTTCTCAGTCAAAGAAAGAAGAAAAAAATTCCGAAATACTATTCGGTTTGAAATATAACTATAAGAAATATGGGATTTGTTCCTCAGAGGCTGATTCTTAAAGACATCTCGTTATAAGAAAACTTTTTAAAATGTTTTATTAAAAATACCAAGATATAGTTCGTTCGAATTATTAGAAACTGTTTTATTTGATTTATACATATTATACATGTAAAATATACATGTATTAAACTAAAAACCTTTTTTTTGTCTTGTTTAAAACTCATAAACTTTTTGGAAACGGAACCTAACAAGATGCAAAAATAATATGTTTGAAATATGTTCATTACTTTTTTCAGTTTTACTCAATTCGCCAACTCTTTCTGTATTGTCCTCTAATTTAACTGTAAGTTAAAATTAATTGAGAAAGTGTGTGTAATACAAAAGAAAAATTCATAACAAATTACGTGAATAATTGGGAACTTTTTATCAAATAGTTTACACGCTGAATTTTGTTCTAAAAAAACTTATCTAAATAACAAGAAAATATTTTTGAATACAAATAAAATTCTAGTACAAGAAAACAGTAGAATCTTTGGAGAAAATTTTTGCTTTGAAATCCACGCTACATCAGCCAGTAAAATGTAGCAATAATCTTGATTTTGTTTAATATAAAAATATAATGTAAATAAAATTTCTTTGATCTTTCTTGTGTTTATTCATAAAAAAAGTATATTATTACTCTAGCAATACAATTGTATTTATTTTTATAATTTGCATAACCTAACGAAGTTATTTTAGAAAAAGCTCTAATCAAGAACGTATTTATTAAAGAGTACTGCGCGTTCATTTTCCTTACTTAAATAATTAATTTAGTCCTTTATCTATACTATCAAGAATTACAAATATATTTTCTTTCCTTACCAATTTTAAAAATAAACTTTTAGGTAAAGTAGGACAACCTTTTTCTCGAGTTTGTCTAGTTAATGCCCGATACTTCACCTACTTTTACGTAATTAAACTGATAAAATACACTTAATCCACGCATAAACTGTAATTAAATTCAAAAGTTTTTTTACAAGACTTTCCAAATCTAGCTTAAATTGTTTTTTTTTTATTTTACCTCGAAGAAAAAAGAAAACTATTTTCGTAACAATTCTTTTTTACCACCATGCAATCGGTCTAACCTTGATAGTTGTAGTTTTTTCATTTGTATACGGTCCCTTATTTCATAATAAATGCTTATTATCATAATAACTCAACAAATTTTTTGCTAGTAGGATTACAAAATTTGGCATTTGTCATTAACTTTTGGCCTTGAATCCATTTCTGCAAAATTTAATAGGTTTATATTCATATTTTTTCAAAAAAAATTCTTTTTAAAAAATATTAAATATTTTTTAAATTATATAAAATTACTCTAACTTTGTTTGGAAAAGACAAAAGTAACACAAAAAATATTGTATAGCTACGTATATTAAAGGAGATATGATCAAAAGATTGGAAAAAGTTCATTATGATCGACAAACTTTCTGTAACAATAACTCAAGATCTATGATTAATCTGGCAATGAAAATTGATATTTGGTTTATTTTCACGATTTTGAACATTTCTAGACCAAAAAAAATCGGTCTTTCCTTTGAAAATTTAAAAGTTTGTATTAATTTCCATATGGGGACGATCCCTTACGAAATTTTTGTGTTTACCAATAAACTCAGAACGTTATTTCCGTTCAAAAGACCCAAGCGATTCCCAAGCCCAAGATTCATCGACCCAAGGCGATTCAAAGCCTTGAGGTGCCAAATAGGACCCCCTTTTCACCCCGGGGTAAAAAAAATAGGCCCCATTTGTAACCTTCACTTTTAACAGTGTACTTAAGGGTTATTAGAATATCCCTTTAAAGTTGAAATCTTATATCAACTTCATGCTAGAGCTACACATTGGGTATTGTCCATATCGAAGGATCATGTAGCTTGTGAACTCTGAAGATAGATGAGCTTTAACACAGCCAATTGCGCCTATCCTAATTTAGAACCGCGATCAAGTGACGTTGTCGACACCTGAGTTGGCACCCAACTAGACTTAACCAACTAGACATCTTAAGCTAACGTTGTCGGGTCTTTGAACTCCACAGAGCAACGTATGTCTCAGGGTAATGGGGAACCCCGTAATTAAGTCGATTTTTATTTTTTATTTTTTGCCAACAAAATATCCGTCTATCGGATGTGGCCTGTTTTGAACGCTTCACTCTCTGTATGAGAAGCCGATGTTCTGACTACTGGGCCACAGAGCCCCTAAGGAATAGTATTTGGTAATTTTGAATCACGATATAAGTGACGAGTGTGGAGGCAAAATCAAGTTTAGAGATAGGCAATTTTCCACCCAGATCTTAAAATCTATATTGGTTATCTATATAAGTTATCTATATTGGGATACCACCAGTAACACATCTGCTCCGTTGAGACGTATTTCAATCAATTTATCTACAAATATACTACATTTGAACTCATATTATTAAGAAACTAATGCGCCAGATCCCAAAGGGTTCATTCTCTCCGCCACAGTAGCAACGAACTCACAATTAAGTTTCCACGAAAAGCTTTGTTGTGCAATATGTACTTTAATCCAATCTCAACATCTCGCCCTGAATAATTCATTCAAAGAGTGCAAGCAAACCCTATCTAAAGCAACGATAACAAGAATCATATTTGATAAATGGGTTCTCCAGACTTTTTTTCGCGGAAACTGGCAAGCCTCCAGTGGTCCCTATTACGCAAAGGGTCCTTTTCCATATATCTAACCCCCATGTGGATATGCCGTACTTCCGACTCATTTCTCGTTAAGTACTTTTCTCTAACCACCTGATAGAGAACGATAGCCACCGAAATAAATCTCAACTTTATTTTGACAAAGCTATAAAAGACACCCGAGTGACTTGGGTTAAAATGGGTTTGAAAATAAGACCCATAAGTGAAGCGTCTGAAGAAAGAAAAACAATATTATTATTTGTCTAGCATTTTTACTATAAATAGCAGTCGAAAGTTTTTTATATGGGTATGTTTAATTGTGTCATTTAAAATACAACACTTATTATTCACAAAATATCAGTTACATTTGTGTCAAAACAATCCAATGAAAATATCAAAATCGATACTATGTCCACGCCTTCGCTCGGAGCAGGAAAAAAGGTTCACAACTGACCAGAACTGAAGTTGGTTCGGACGGCACTCGCTGACCAATCGTAAGACGTCAAACGTCTCATAGTTCACACTTAAAAGACTCCGGAACTTTAGTTCGGTTCTTGACCGCGACTTTTGTGTTAGGCATTGAGTTTTAATTGAGTTCGTCTTGCTGCGAGTTCCGACTATGGGCTGCTCAAACACCAAGGCTTTCCCTGCTGCTGCGGACATGGAGGCTAACGGGACTTTGACGAATGCCATGAATGTGCTGAATAACATTGATTCCCAGGTTATTGAAGAAGGTGAAAAGATCATCAACCAAGCTCAAGAAGTGATAGGTAACTCTAAATTACTTTCTTATTGTGTTCTTTGAATATATTGAATTCAATAGTTGCAGTGAACCTATATGCATAGGTCCCAAGTAGACTTCAGTAAATACAATTTGCCGTCAAGTTTGGATATAGATGTGTATCAATAGTGAACGTTTTATCTTATCAATTATACCTGCGTTTGACTATTGAGAAAAATTCAACTTGTCACCCCGATTCCCGACTCGTACCCTACTTCAATCTCTAATCAAATTATAAATTAAACGATCAATAATAAAAAAAATTAAAAAAACCATTATCTAAATAAATTGTATTTGGGCATGGCCGAAGACTGAAACACGTATTCTGCGATCTTCTGTGAGAAACCGATTCTAATCGCAACCTAGCCAAAGTAATGTCAAATGTACAAGTATCTTTAGATTTGAACTTAAAATTAACTTTCGATATTTTTGCGTTTTTTTAGGAAATAAGAATGTTTGTTCGTGCCACATACGTGGCCTGTCGCTCGATTATCTAATTATAATCAAATCTCAAAAGAAATCAACTTTTAATTGCTTACAATAAATGATTTTTTCTTTTTAAGCCAAAAAATTGTTCCAGTTTGTGTTTATTAAGCAGACTATTATTCTTGTTTATTAGGTTTAAATTGTATTTTTGTGGATTATAACTTGGACATTAAAGTTTTCCCTTATGTCCAAATACCCTTCTACCGATCTAGGTAACTCTTCAATTGTAAATTTGCACCGATAATGCTAACAAATCCATTTTTTACATTTTGCGCAGAATTGTGATACGTACTCAGGAATTGGAGGATAAGTTAAGTGGATAGCTATTTGCTTCATAGCCGATAACGGAGCAAAACTGTGGCTAATTAAGAAGTTTAATTCATTGAATTGTTAATTATGAAATCATTGCCAGTAATTGCTACTTAAAAGGTTCTTGGTGATTGCTGTATTTTGGTGATACCGCTACTTCTGTCTTTATGCAAGGGCGGATTAGAGGGGGGGAGACCCCCCCCCCCGAGACCAGAGATTTTTTAATGCGTAATATATCGAGCTACATATCACGAAATATCACCAGGGGAGGAGAGTGGTTTAAAAATTGTCACGTTATTAAAAGACGCAGCCCCCCCCCCCCCCCCCGATCAAAAAATTAAGACCCCCCTCTCCACCCCCCCCCCCCCCCTTAATAAAAATTCCAACCAATGTCAGTGGGAAATGTGCCCTTTTCTTCCTCATCGTCTGCTGGAATTCGGTCCTCCGAAAGGGAGAATTTAAACAGACACGGGGAATTGGGAAGTATTTACTTCTACTCGGCGGGCGTTGATGTTTTGAATGTTCTTGGAAAAAGTTTTCCCTCGATTTCAGTACTTCGGATTGGGGGAAGGAGGGGTTTTTTTCTAGGGGGGGGGGTGGCGTTATTCGTGCGATAAAATTGGATTAAGCACTGCCAACAAAATTGTGTAACAATACCATGATTTTTTTTATAACATTACAACAATTCTGAAATATATCAAATGGTCCCAACGAAAACCCTATCGTCAATGTATTTTATTCTTGACCCCTTGATGGAAATCCTTTTCACTTAATAATTTGTCCGACTCTTCGAAATAAAGGTGATTTTAAAAAGTAATAATAATATAATACACTTCAGACGCTTAAACTGGGTTAAAGAACATATTGATACTTTTTAAAGAACGGGAAAATGGTTTAGCCCATGCATGACCATGTCCAATTATTCCTTTCTTATATTCAAAAGAGGGTTAAAACAAAGATTGTTAAGTCTTCTAGATCTTTTATTATGGGAAGGAAAATGGCAAAAGATGATATAAGAGCGGAAATTTGATGTAAGGATATATCCGCGTGACCCTTCATTCGATTTGTGTGCAAAAAATAGCAAATCCGAATATGCGATTAAAACTTCTAGTAAAAATGGATTTTTTTTCTGAGAAGTCTATATGTATGTTTTCGAAGGTCTTAAATTTGAATATGAGGTTAGATACTTCGAAAAATGTGAGCTTGTATAATTATAAGAAAAAAATTCCACATAATAATTTGGTTATAGTATTTTTTTCGTCAGATTTGTTTTAACTACGCATTTTTTAAAGTGGAAAACTTAAATTTCTTTTCAGAATCTCCAAAACCATATTCGTGTATACATATTGAACACAATACATATTTTTTTATACAACGGGCATTTTGAAATTGATGAATGAAAATTCTGCACATATGAAATTGTTAAATTTCATTATTAGTAAAAAACACCCTAATTTGTAATGCATAAAATAAGTCATTTAAACTTCAAAACTTAATTATAATTGATAAGAAAAACGAGCTTGGTTACCTGAGCTATTATTTAAAATGAATTTATTTTGTTAACGCGTTTTTTCTTGAATAAGTTTTGGATGTAGTATATTTTAAAGATATACAGTAAAATCCCGATAATCCGCGGGTGGATTATCCGAGGGCCCCTGTCCCCCTTTCCCCCCTGCAAAAATAATAATTTAACTAAACGCAGACAAATAAAATTTATTTGTTTCAAAACTTGTTGGAAGAATGTATTCCAACAACAATGAATCCCTTTGAACACATTCAAAAACGATAAATACATTTTAAGAACGAAGAATGCATTATAAGAACAACGAATGCATTAAAAAATAAGAATGATCATAGAAAACTTGGTGTGTGCTAAAATGTGTTCGGCCAGGTGCACATCACGTGCAGATTTTTGTCAAAAAGCGTCACTTGTAAAAGAGACTGCTCGCAATTTTAATTCAACTGCTTTGCGTGATTTTGACAGTAACGAAATGAGTGAGAAACGAAAATAAGTTGTGATCAGGAGCCAGAAGACAATATTTGAAGAATAAAGTAAGTCATGAAAAAGCTCTTTCTAACATAAGCGAATTGATCAAATTAAACAGTTTACTAAAGATTGCATATTTTAATATACCCATTCCATTGAGAACAAAAATCATCGGCGGCGAAAGTGTTCTATCAATCTTTAGTTGACAAAAATTCAATTTGTTCTAGGAAGTGTGAGAATGTCAATAATTTGTAAGCTTATGTATATTTTAAAAAAAGAATGCTTACATTTGAAATTTAGTTCTAAATTAAATAAATGTAAGGTTATTAGTCTAATTAGTAATTAATAATTTTTAACTAGTAATTAAATTTATTTAGTATTTAAATTCATCCACAACTAGTAATTAATGTAATTACGGGTAAATGGATACTGCTAGAATAATTAATAATATAAATTGAGGCGCCAAAGCTAATTTATGAGGGCGTCTAAAAATGAACAGTTTTAAGAAAATCCCCCCCCCCCCCCTTCTGGTTTTGCTGACAGCCCCCTCCGACAAAATTGTATTAATCCGCCACTGTCTTTATGGGGACTAATTATCCTTTATTTTTTAGTAAGTGTTTGTAATATAATTGATGCCTATTTTAACTAATTGAATGCCCTTTTTCATTTCATAAAACTTCCCGATAATTTTATAAGTTATGGAAAATCAAAATTGTTTTAGTTTTTGAGGGGACAGGGTAGGCAAAAATCTGTAATTTTTTTTTGCCACAATTCATGACTTTTTTGAAATTCAATAACAACTTAAAACAGTACACAATTTTAAATTACAAACGCATTTTTTCAATGTAATTTTTAGTGAAAAGTTAACATATATTCATAAATTTAAAAATTACTCCTCGCTATTTTGGTTTGCTAATCTTTCTAATATTGGTATAAAAATGATTTGAATGTATCTTAATAAAATTAAGCATCGATTTTGCATTTGGCTTCTTAGTGTTTTAAAAATAAAACGTACTATAACGGTAATAAGTGAATTTTTCAACTACATAAATTACGAAAGTTGCAAGTAAACAAATAATTATCAAATTTCAAAAACACCCGCAGAATTGTCTTCAGAGCATTACAATAATTTCTCAAAGTGCTAAAATTAGACCAACTTTTGAATCGTGTGATTAACAACTCGAATATACTAAAAATTGCAAAATATGCATGCATAGAAAAACGCTATTAAAGGTAATCTAATATTGTCGGCCCGATACTGAAAAGCAGATTAATTTCACTGTGTGGGCTTACAAAAATTGAAACTGTCTTAAATTCTGCTCGAATTGTAAGAGTGGAATGTATAGGAAAACTAAAAGTATAAGCTATTTTTCCCATTTTAGATAAAAACTGTTTATTATATTTGTTTGCCTACCCTTTCGCTTTTAAAACTCCATAGTTATAAAAATTATTTTTACTGAGAGTTTACGATCGTCTTTATTGCATTGACTTTTTAAGGCTTACGAACTAGCAGTTTTTCCCACTAAGTATTCTTTTTATCTTTGATTGCGTTTTTCATCAAGCCGGATTTTTTTAGAAACTTGATTAATATTGTAAATGTTGTTTTTCAAAACATGCAAAATATAATTAAAAAATTATAACCTAAATGAAAGTGTTGACAAAGAAAGCACTCTGGATTTATGCAAACTGCCAACTGTTGGCTCTAGTACAATCTGCCAACTCCGTATTTAACGCGGTACTAACAATTTTCCGAACGCCAAGAAAAAAATAGTTTCCCCCTTCAAAATTCTAGCAATCAGTACACATGACATTCAGAAAGCAGAAATCTAGCATAGTCTTATTAAATCTAATGAATTGGCAGATCTGATGACTAGAAACTTAAAATCAAAGCAGTGGGAAATTATCTTTTAAAGTTAAGTTTCTATTTCAATGTAAAGTTTTTCCTATGCGAAATGTATGAAGATTAACTTTACTCTGCAATCAATTCTTTACTGGCAAAATTTTTTGACACAAAGTAACTAATACAAGACAACAGCTACTTCAATGCCTAGTATTTTAGAACCGATTTCAGTTAATTGGATCGTTAATTCTAAATATGAAATCGGTTTTTGTCTTGTTTCTTTTGTCAAGTGCTTTAACCCTTTATGAATGCACCGTATTAAGTTTTAATTATTCGTCTCTAAATATTTTAATGTTAGCTATTGAAATTAAAATATAAAAGGCTAAAAATCGCTAAAATATGGCATCAGACCTTATACTTTTCGTCAGTTTGCGTTTCCGTACTTTAACATATTGCCGCGCAACAAGTTATAGGAATAGCAATATAAGGATAGCGCTAGCTAATCCTTAGCTAGCGCCCACAAAGTGCCGCACAGAGCGGTAAAAAGTGGGGGAGGGGGCCTTGAAGAATCTCTCATCCAATTTAATACAAAGTGCTTATTACATTTTAAGGATAAGAGTCGTATATCATGTAGAATGCATTTCGTGAAAACAAGTATCGTAATACATTTTTTTAATTGTGATAAAAAAAATTGCGCTTTTTTGATAAAATTATTTTCCCCAATTTTTTTTTAATCGTCATAGAACAGACATGGAATATATTTCGTAAAAAGGTTAGATTCAAAATGTCTTTGTAATCATAAGCTTTTAAAATATTACATTCAGTTGGGTTTGGAAGAAAATATTTTTCCTTTTTACCCCAAAAATTGGTATCGCTTATTGTTTATGATGTTTTAAGACTTCTCCACAATGATTTTTGGAAGTTAATCAAACTATTTTTAAATATATGGTCCAAAAACGGGTAGTAATTAAGAGTTCGTTATTGAAATTAGCTATACCCCCTACACACACAAAATTGGCATGCTTAAATGTAAGAAAGAAAATTCATTTTTTTATGATAAACTTAACAATTTTTAAAAATGAAAAAAATTTAAATTTTGAACCATTTTACCAACACGAATATTTTTTACATAATTTATTGTAGCTAAGGGAAGTGATTTTTCCAAACTGGTGCTAATGAAGAAACATGCGAGCTCTTTGTTATCTTGTATATTCAATTTCATTCAAAAATAGTCAGTTATTTTACTGTGGTGCATCTAGAAAAACAATATCCTTTTTACAAAGCAAACATTAGTAAGGATTTGTTTATTTTAAAGTTCCATGTATTATCGGTAAAGTTCTGTAGGCGTGGTTAATTTTTTTTATTAAAAAAATACTTTCTCATTAATAGTATTTACATTCGAATGTAGAACCACATTCGGATAATGAAGTTATTCGGGAAAAGGTATATTCAATCAATTACTCAATATATTGTTTGGCTGTGAGATCATGTAGTTCTAGTTTTAGTCTCTTCAACCCAAACAAAACCAAAGTGTTAGATGCTGTGGCAGTTTGAGTTATAGCTTTTTGTAATAGTTTTTTTTTATTCAACTTATACTAGAATCTTGGTTTCCCAAAAGTTTATATGCGACTTATAAACATTTAAACTCGGCCTATTTGTTACACTTCGTCTTTATTGGATGTCATGACTAGTAATTTTTTTGTTATCGGTTCAAAAGTAATTATTAGGCAGGTAATCCAACAAAAATGAACAGTAACAAGGCCGGGAGAATTTTTTTCTAACATTCGGATAATCAGCAATGCTTCGGATAATTGGATTTCTACTGTATTTGATTTAAAATTTATGAAAATTATAACTTGTAAACAGAAGCATAAAGTTAAAATAAAATACTACTCGTCTACATGCCAGAATTTGTTTTAAAGTGTCAATAAGTTGCATTACTGAAATTACGAGTTAAATATTACGATTTAGGGAACTGCATTGTAAAACATTCTAAAATCTAGGCGTAATTCACTACTCCGCGTCGGTTAAAAATTCACCCAAAAATATATTTGCAGCTATTTGCGACAAAAAAGATACATTGAATTAAAATAATTTAGGAACAGTGCATACCAAGTGGCTAAGTGAATTCACTGGGCGGTTTTTTGACTGTCACTTTAAAGATGAAAAATCGTAGCGGGTTTTAAATCTTTATTTTATAAGTATACAAAACGCATAAATATAATAGTTGAAACCATTTAAAACTTCATATTTTTATGTATTTCAACCAACAAATATATTTCAAGATCCTTAAAAAGGCAAAAATATATTAATATCGTAATTTTTTCTTGCCGCTTCGTAAAATCTTGCTTCGAGTAATTGCAAAGCCTTTATTTTTATTTTTTGAATTAAAAATAGTTTTGCGAGACTATAACTAACCTATATCCATAACGTATTCAATAAAATTCTCCAATAAAATGTCACTTTTTCGATATTTGTCCATTGCACGCCGCATTGTGTGTCGTCGGAAGCGCTCAACGTATTGAGAACTTCAATTGAGTATCAAAGTAATAGGAAAGTAGGCTATTCTAGTTCTTTCAAAACTCGTTTTAATATGCATACAAATGGATCAAACTCTAAATTTCTAGGATATTTAAAACGTCATCAATGTTAATTTTCTTGAAGTAATACTTTGTATTTATGACATTTACTTTTGCATTCTGTAAAAAAAATTGATTTAATACATTTTAAACATCTATCATTTAAATAACATTTGCGGGTTTCTATATACCCCTGAAAAACATTGGTAAATAAGGATATTAAATGAAGAGCTCAAGTGCAAAACAAGTTAAATCACTTTTGAAAAAAGTTGAGTTGGTTAGCTTTTCATACAGGCATTGTAGGAAGGATCCACCAACATTTTATTTTGCACAAAAAAATTTTTGACTTTTTCAAGTCACTTTTTTTGCAAATCAAAATGTTGGTGGATCCCTTCCTACAATACCTGTATGAAAAGCTAACCAACTCGATTTTTTCCAAAAAGTTATTTAACTTGTTTTGCACTTGAGCTCTTCAAATATCGGTGTATATGTAACATTTCATAAGTAAATTCGCTTTTAAAATGATAATTATACGACTCCTGAATTGTAATTAATTTACAGGAACGTGGTAATCCAAGCTGTTTTGAATACTAGTGTTTTCGTTTTAAAAATTTGCTTAAAGATTGTTTCCTGATTCGGATTTTAAAAAATTTCTTTCACTACCTCTAGCCTGACCCGATTTGTTTCGGTGCTTAACTTATCAACAATGATAGCTTTTTAAATTCTCGAATCATTTATTTACGTTGTTGTCTGAAACTGTAAAAGTTGTAACAGGCTATTTGCACAATTATTATAGCTATTTGAATAACAAACTAAACTGGGCACCCTAACTTTCTATTCGACAAATTTTCCGATACCTGTATACCCTAATGCTTTTGCGCCACTGATTTATGAAAATGAAATGCAATGCCGGTTGTCATGTAACTATGTTTTGAGAGTACAACTTCAAATGGTGAATCGTATGATTAAATTAACTGGCCCTATTTATAGTAAGGAATAGAACTTGCCAATTTGTTTCAAATCCTTTTGTCACGCAACCTTAAATAGGGCAGATCACGTCTCAATGTTTTAACTGTCTTTTTATTTATGTATTGGCATAAATTGTTTCATTTCATTCGGTACTGTGACTAGTTTTGAGTTGTGTAAGAAGCTAATTTAGTCAGTTGACTACTTGTTAATGCAGATTTTTTGTTTAAGAAATATCAAGTACTTTGTCACTAATAAAACCAGTAACACATTTAAACTTATCTCTAATTCAGAATATAAAATTGCGTGATAAAAAAAATTTATACTAGCGATCTTTTTTAATGCCTATTAAATACTATGTATATAAACCCACCTCTTGACAATAACTATTGCAGATAATTTTAGTTATAATTTGGGAGACAAATTCTTTATGATAAATACGAAATATTAATATCGAATAATTTAAATGTTTAATTATAGGTTTAAAATTGGAAGGAACAAGATTTAAGTTTTCGACCTTTTCAAACTTTTCAGATTTAGGGTATGTAAAAGGTGAAGCTCCCATGTTTTTATTTTGTAAGCGTTTTATGGAAGCTGTAAAACTGTCAAATCTTCAATTTGTGTCCATCTTATAAATTGCATTAACCTATTTTACAAAATGTGCTAAGAAGCTTCAACTAAATATTATCTCACCGTGCTTTAAAGAAAAATGTATAGTTAAATATTTTATAGAATGTATTAAGAATATATTTTGCAAGGAGGTCTTAAAATTTTAATTTAACTTTTACTGGTTTGCAGAGGAGCTTTAAAGTTCTAGTGCATGAGGTTTCATTAAAAAAATTTACTATTGAGAACTTTTTTTGCAAGATCTACTGCAAATGTAGCTCTAATGCGGCTCGAAGTGAAAGAATAAAAAAATGGTTAGCTATTTTACCTTCAGAAATCACATGCATTGAAAAAATTTTCGAAAGCATGTTACAATAATGTCCAAAATAGCAGTATTTTAGAAATTAAAAAGGCATCCTTATAACTAGTAAGTTCTTTATTTACGGTTAACAATTAGTGCCGTTATTAAAACTTTAAAACCTTAAAAAAAAGATACAAAAACCGTTGCTTTATTAATAAGAGTAAAAAGCAACGTATAGAACGTAAATGGAAGTTATTATACCTAAATTTGTCGGAGACATACCACTTCCTCAATGATAGATCACTTATTAACTGACCAGCACTCATTTTTTTTTTTTGGTATCTGGACTAGTCATTTAATTTCTTTTTGCTTGTCTATTTTTCGGGGGGGGGGGTAGTTAAAGTTTGGAAACTGGTTTTTAAATTCTTTGTTTTTATAGTAGCTAGTTGGCATTCTGTTCCTTTCATAGTTTTTATACACCGAATGCTTACGGTTTTTTTTTAATTTTCATTTGCGTTTTATACGTGGCTTTCTATAGTTATGTTAGCTTTGCTAAATCATAAGCAGCATTTCGTAGTTAGTAAATTAAGGTTAACATATAGGTAGTTGGTTACAACGAAAAAATTTTAATGCTCCAAAACTCTAAGAGCGGCAAGCATAGAATCGTATGCATCTTGACATGCCAATCGAATAAAGTACTTGCTATTAATGGGTTTCTTAAATATGATAATCTTGGTGTTTGTCACGAGCTGCACTTTAGAAAATCGTTATTAATATGCCATCGCTAAAGGTTAATATTTCTGTGACGTAATGAGGAGGTCGATAATGACCGGTGCGTTAAGGAGACCTAAGCTTTAGAATATAATTAGAGTGGGCTGGAGCAATAAGGAACCAAGTTCACTTTCAAGGAGACCATTTTTTCTCGAAAACAAAGGAACTAATTTTGAACGTGGTTATAATGGTTATCGATACAAGATATATGCCAAGTCTTAAAATCACTTGTAATAGATTCTAACTGGTTGGATGGTTTAGACTGAATCTGTGCCACTGCTACTTGGGACCGTAGAAAAACGTTCTATTTATTACTGTTTACTGCTACAATTAAACTCATTTTATGTAGTAGCTTGAAGTTATATAATCCCAATTTATGTAATTATATTTTAATTTATAAAATCGCAAATAGATTTTAATACTTAAAACATACTTGCAGTGTTTGAAACTGCTTTTATATAGAAATATGCTACACTACTTGAATATTTAATAGATAATTAAATTTTTAATAGCTCTGAACCAACGTTATGCTTAGCTATTATTTAGACTTTAACTTTAAAATGTTCTGATACAAAGCTTTAAGTATCAATCGCATTACCCAACAAAACATTAATTCAGCAGTTAAATTGGTAATATTCAACATGCATAAAGTTCAAATGTCTAAACCTAAAGATTATCTTGTAGCCTTTTATATATTGCGCCACCTTCCCCCCCCCCCCACCCCACCACGGTTTTCCGCTTTTAACGAAAGAAAACGAGAAAAAATTTAACCTTTTTCTAATTTTAGTTCCCATTTAGCCAAACTATCAGTTGCAGCTTGTTTGTGCAACAACTCTAATGCAACAAAGCGATCCAACCTATTTTTATATAAATTTGTTCAGTCTGATTCTTTAACTTATTTAGGATACAAGAGCAAAATAATAAATCAATTGAAAATCCTTCAAATTTGGGCGGGGAGTGGGGGGGGGGGGGGACTTGTAACTTATGAGTATCAGCCACTTTCCTCTCCTCTTGATGCTGGAAATTAGTTTTTGTCTGAATATTTGAATTAATTCAAGAAATAAGTCTGATAATTATTAGTTTCTTAATTGCTATTGATTTCATTCCATATAAATTCAATAACATGCACCTCATTTGTATGTTTTTGCTGAAATTGTTACGGCAAATTGTCAGCCTCGTCACTTGACCACGGTTCAAAATTAGTCCCGCTGAATTTGATTTCAAACCCTAAGAAAACATCGGATTTTTATTTAATATTATAAATTTCCTAACCAGAGTTAAGTGCAAAAAAATTAAAATATATAATGATTTCCTTTACGTGGCTTTGCCTTTTGAAAGAAACACTACTCGAGGTCGCAGGCGGAGCCAGCCAGATTTTACTGCAAATTAACTCATTAACAACGGTTGGAAAGAGAATTTGCCACGCGAAATAGTACAGTCAAAATAGAGTTAGGGGTAGAACAAATTGTAACAAACTATTCTTGTTGCAAATGGTAGGTAACATGCTTCTAATGAACATACTAAAAATCGCAACCCGTACTGTAGCGCAAAATATATTTTTTTGGCCGCCATCTTGAAAAAACGTCAGTTGTTTTTTTTAAATCGCAATAAACCATAATAAGTCGGGTTTGGTATCAATTTAAAGGAAATTTTATGCCGACAAAGAATATGATATTGGTTTCAAAACTAAAAATATTTACCAACATGATTTTGGAAGGAAACGATGAGAAAACGTCCGAAAAATGTCTCTGCAAGCGACGGAACCACCCCTTGTTATTATTGAGATGTCCAACAAAAGTTTGCTACTTTGCGATTCAAAGCCATGATTCAAAGAATGGAGTCCCTAATAAGCAATATTAAAAAAAAACCTCCTGAAATGTACTAAAAGAATGGAGAATTTCTGAAACTCAACATGGAACCTGGATTTTAATTTATTCGAAATTCAGTGAGTCAATGAGTCAATTCGAAGTCAATGAGTTTGCTGACCAGAGTTTTCCGTTGATATAACTTATGCAAGAATGACGAAAGATTTTGTCAATTTTTTAGACCACAGTCCACTTACTGACTCGTGTGTTTTGTGGAATATATTTAAATAAAATAACAGTTAATGCAGACGAGGCCAGCGTGACATGATTGGAAGAGATATTCAAAATAAACTAACAAACCTTTTAGAGATGGAACTTAATTTAAAACCGACTAGGCCGTTACGATTAAACTATGGAGGAAAAAAAGGAGGAAAAAAAGGAGGAGCGATTAAACTATGGAGGAGTCATTGCTGGTGAAACTCATCGTATAAATTAGTAGAGAGGATGCCTGCTTGCATCTCTTTAGACAATATAGTACAAGAAAAAAAAGTTTTTTCAATTACGAGTTATCTATATATTACAAACTTAATAATTGACCATAACAATCGGCAAATGAGGGAAACGGACAAATATTTTGCAAACTTATTAGATTCCATTGATAACTATAAAATTCAATTCTCTCCTTGTGCCCAACAAAGTAATTCCTACGTTCTTGATAATGGTGCATTAATTCACTTGGACTACTTCTACAACATTTGGGGATATCACAAGTCAATACTAGTATAATGTCAACATGATTTATTAAAGTTGTAATAGTTTTTGATGGGTTTGAAAAACCAAACATAAAATGTATGGATCAGCCTCCTTCCCAAATTACGCATTAAAAAGGCATATGTTGTAATTGTATTTGATGAAAAATCACCTATAAATGTGAACATTTATTTCCAATTGCTAAAACGACGCTTTTGCAATATATTAGAGAAAGTTATTTGAAAGAAAGTGGTCATTCCGTTGTTCATGCAGAATGTGATACAAATATAATAATCGTCAAAGAATTAAAAAAGCACAAGAAAGGCAAGTAACTGTAGTAACTGATGATGCGGATATTTTAATGCCACCTTTCACCCATTTACTAAGAATACTTATTACATGCAATCTGCCATAAAATATTATAAAGTTCGGAATATTCAAGCTTTTCAAATATCTGATAACGGAAGGAAGCTTTTAAAACTTAAGTAGCTCTACACTCTTAAAACAAAAGAGTGAAATTCACTCCTATAGGAGAAGTGCATTTTCGGCACCGGAAAGGAGTGAAAATTAACTCAGACTGAGTTAAAACCGCTCGTTTGTTTTAAGAGTGTAGTGCAACGATTATTCATCGACGATTATTGGCTATTTGAAAAAAGTAAATTTTCGGCTTTCAAGAGTATATAAGATCAAAAACCTTACGCGATATGATTGCGAATTTGGGTCATCCGACGGTATTGTTAAAGAATATTTGGTAGATATTAGTTTTAAATTAATTGTGGTACTTTTTATGAAGGTAACACCAATTGAAGCAAACTAAATATGCTGCGTTTCATTTAAGAAAGGATTTGATATAGCTCGGTTACCTCCAACACAAAATGCAGCAAAATATCACCTTTCGAGTGCATTTGTATATAATTATTTGTATATAATTATTTGTAAAAAAAAAACTTTAATATATGCCATTCCCTGAATCCCACACTGTCGTCGATACGGACATCCATGCTTAGTAGTTTACAAAAACAGTTGTGGAAAGGACTCTGCAAACTCTGGATACAGTTTTGATTTAGATAACGACGATGAGGTTTAATTTTAATTAAATTAAATTTACTTTACAAACCACTGATAACTTTCAACTTTCATATATTATGGTTTAATATACATTAAAGCTTAAAAAATAATTTTTCTTAAAATTTATTTTTTTCTTTAAAAACCATATTTTTAACTAGCTGCTTCAATATTTGTACGTTTTCCTGATTTGTTGACCGTTTTGATTAAATAATAGTTCGTAATGTAGATAACTCGTAATGGAAAAAAAATTGCTGTCTGTATTATATTATTCAAGGGGACACAAGAAAGTCTTCTGCGTTAAAAGACGCGTATCTATATATGATGAATTTAACCAGCAATAACTAGTCCTTTTTTTCAATATTTTCATCATAACTGCAGTTCAGACAGTTTTCAATAAAGTTTCATCGCTAGAAGAATGTAAATTTATTTTGAATATCTCTTTCAATCGTATCGCGTTAGCTTTGTCTGCACTATCTGTTATTCCATTAAATTCCACAACACTTGAAGAATCAGTAAATTTACTGTGGACTATAAAAAAAATTGCATTACCTTGTATAGATCTACAAAATATTTCGTTAGCCCTGCATCAGTTATATCAACGGAAAACTCTGGTCAGCAATCTCATTGAATAAATTAGTTCACTGCATTTCGAATGATTTAAAATCCAGGTTCCATGTTGACTTGTCACTTCACATTTCAAGAGGGTTTGTTCAATATTACTTATTATTGGGGACTCCATGTTTGTTATTCTTTGAAGCATGGTTTTGAGTCGCAAAATAGCAAACTTTTGTTGGACATCTCAATGACAAGGGGTGGTTCCGTCGCTTGCAGTGACATTTTCCGGACGTTTCCTCATCGTTTCCTTCCAAAATCATGTTTGTAAATATTTTTAGTTTTGAAACCAATATCATATTCTTATTCAGCATAAAATTTCCTTTAATTTGATACCAAACTCGACTTATTATGGTTTAGTGATTTTTTTTAAACTGACGTTTTTAAGATTTTATACCAAAAAACATTTTGCGTGACAGTACGGGTTGCGATTTTTAGTATGTTCATTAGAAGCATGTTACCTACCATTTGCAACAAGAATAGTTTGTTACAATTTCTTTCTAGGTTAAGGTGTTTTTTCGCTTATTTCTACTGCACTAAAAATGGACTTTCTGGCTTAAGTTGAATGGCTTTCTGCACAACAAAATATAAGAAAGGAAGAGACCATAGTTTTAAAAAAACAACTTATGTAGGATAAATTAAGTTGCATGAAAAACGAGTTTAAGAAACTTAACGTTTCTAATCGAAAACGAATAAGTTAATGGTATTCACAAAGTCGTCGTTAATGGGTTACAGCATGCATATAAAACACAACATTTAGCAAACCAATATTATAAAAGTATCTTTTAATCTACGATTATCAAATAAAACTTTTAGAGTAATTTTTTCGGGGTAATTTTTACTACTAGTCAATTTATATAACAAATAAAATAGTAAATTTTTTATAATTTAAAAATGAACCAAATCGTGTAGTGCTCTAGGACTTGTAGGATGGATTGAAAGTAACTTTAAATTTTTGTTTATGTTATTCGCACGTTAAGAGCAAACGATAATTTTAATAAACGGAACCTTTTCTTTTCTAATAAATCGTACTGATACACATACTGACCATTAAATTCTAATTATAATAAAGTACTAAAGCGAAGTCTTTAAGAAAAGAATCTATATATAAAAAAATAGCAACTGAAAAGTGTCTTTTCAAAGATTAATTCATGGAATTGAGATACTTTGACTTTAAAAAAAATACTGTTGTCAGAGATAGTAATCTTAAAACGGCTATTTAATAATTAAATTGCATTAAATTATTAGGAAACGCTAAATTTATTTCAATTGGATTTAATGTTAAGATTAGGGGAAATTTTAATATCTCATCTGACTGCTATTATACAAAAGCAATTTAATATTTATTTAATTTCATTTGAAATTTAGAATAATGAAGAGTCTGGGGAAAATGATGGGGCTAAGATTCAATACGTTATTTTTCAACAACCTTTTAAAATAACCTTATACAAATTTAAATGTCGGTGCATATCTAGAAAGTTGATCTCCAGAAAATAAATCGAAAATTTTATTTCACTAAATTTTTTTATTGTATTTACTCCTTTTGAAGACTTGAAAAATAACCACCTAAGTTTTCAGTGGATAAACCTGAAAATAATACTTACTAAAGATTTTGTTCTAACGCGAGTTTAACCTTTTTGAAATTCATAGTCATTTTGGGACTCTAATAAGTAATTTGAATTTATCAGTTTTCATCCCTAACTCATTCAGTGAAGTTTAAATGGTAACAAAAAAACTTTTCTTCGCATATCTTGTAACAAAATATCTAAACAATTGAAATGTTTTTCTTTGTTTACCCCACATCCCTTCTATCCCTCATTCACTAATCATTGATTAATTTTTGTAAATATATTGTTGTAATATTTACTAAACTGATTAAAAGCCTTGAAAATGCATATAAACAATTTTTGGTCAAGACCCGTAAAGCATTTTTTTTTCTAATGGAGCTGCAATTTTGGCGGTTAAGCCTTTGCAGACTCGGCATATTCCCTTGAACTAAGAGCCATTTTTTTGTGGCACTATCTCCACAAAAAAGCATTTATGTTAAGATGTAGATAAACTTCTTTACTGGATTTTTTTCTATTTCTTCTGAATCTTCTACCAGACCATCCTTCCAAGCTACAAATTTGACTCGAAAAAAACTTCATTTTACTGGATATCTTTATTTGAAGCTTAAATTGTACGGATATTGTTAACGCAATATCTCCAAATTTAGTCAAATGTGTATAATTAGTAAACTCGTATTCAAATGTTACCAAATTAGCATTTGGAAAGACTTATGGAAGGAAGTTCGGTATAAATGTGAGACAATTCAGTAAACATTGATCTATAATAAGTTTCAGTGCATGTTTTTAAAGTCTTGGCCAAAAATTCGGCCTAAATACTAACGTGGCTTTTAATCAGTTTTAATGGATAACCATTGCAGCAATACATAATTAAAGCCATAATTAACGGCCAATAAGTAATAAGATTACTGGGTAAGCCAGAGAACTTTTAACAATATCTAAACAATTTAAGTTATTTTTGGAAATTAGGTTTTTATAGTTTTTAAACTGCATTTAATTAGTGATAAAAACGGAAGTATCTTTAAAATATATAATCTCAAAATAACGATCAATTTCAAAATTAAAATTATTTGAAGAAAAGATCAATTTTAACAATTTAGGTTTAAAATTCACAGAAAACTAGTGACATACAATTTTTTTGGGTCTTCAAAAGAGAATAGAATAAATCAAATTAACTTTAAAAGCCGATATCCAGCAAATAGATTTTTTTTATGAAGTTTCTACAAATTTTAATGTCTAGAAATAGTTTCTTTATAATTATCGAAATAATTACTTGAATAGTGGCACTATCCTTTTTTCCAGACTGTAGGGTTGGGGAGCCCAGTCGGTTAGGCGTACGCCTTGCATACGAAAGGTCCCAGGTTCGGGTCCGGGCATCGCCAAAAATAACTGCCGACCTATAAACGGCCCGTGCAGCCCAAAAATGTCCAACGAATAATACCCCGTATTGAGGGAGTGCATGTTAAATATGCTCCAAAGTCCCAACGCTGCGTACGATGTCGCCCGTAACGAATGCGTTGGGTGCCTACTCGGGTGTCGGTTCGTCACTTCACTATGGTTCTAAATTGCGACGCCCGTCACCAATAGCCCTCGTGTAGCTCTAGTGCGACGATAATTCAAACCTACCTACCTACCAGACTGCAGGAATCCTAATAATCTGAGAACTCTGAATACAATATTAAATCAATGCTTAAAAAACTCGAACGGTATTTTTTTTGTTGCATGAAATCTTAAATTTTCCACTTTGGTGTATTGTTTTTCGTGTGGGTTATCGAAACAAAACTGTAGGCAATATAGCACTGATGATAATCTTTGTAGCTTTACATTTATTCTTAAACATTTCTATGCAGTTAAAAATTAAAATAATTAGAATAAGCAAATATATATAATGAAGCAATAGAAAGTAGCTAAGCATTACAAAAAAAAAGTCGCCATTTGAGGTACGCTGAACTTTGTTACACAAAATTAATAGAAA
Organism: Oedothorax gibbosus; assembly: GCA_019343175.1. NCBI lineage: Eukaryota > Metazoa > Arthropoda > Arachnida > Araneae > Linyphiidae > Oedothorax > Oedothorax gibbosus. The sequence goes on from CM033276.1 coordinate 2,523,072, forward strand.
ATGAGAATATAAAAATAAGTTTCTTTGAAAGGAGTGGTCCAGTGGCAGACGCTCGTGTAGCTCCAGTGCGACGTTTATTCATTCAAAACCCGAAATAAACAAAACCAGTGGCAGACTCGTTAAATTTGCAGGTTGTATCGTCGTCCAGCCATCTTATAAACGGTTCGTGCAGTGAAAGAATCTCGTAATAATGGGTATATAGGGCTATAATGCAAGTTTGACCTGACGTGTTCCAAAATTCTGATGTCCCTGGAACTTGTGAAATTTGTACTTGGAACAATTGTAAAATTTTACCCTAAAGTTTTGGCTTTTTGAACCAGTATTAAAGTCATTTATTTTTTTTTATAGAAAAATCGGCTGCTGCTTTGGAAAACGTCATGAGTGGCAAGAGCCCTTTCGAAGATGCTAAAGAAACGATAGAGAAGGCAATCGAAACTGTTCTGGAGGTGGAAAACGAAGAAGAGAAAGCGGAAGCTGATGCGGCAGAATCCGAAAAGACTGAAGATGCAACTCCCGAAACCGAAGAGTCTACGACCGAAACTGCAGAGTCTGAAGCTACTGCCCCTGAAGAAACTGCTAGTGAAGAATCTCAAGCCAGAGATGAAGAAAACGCTGACGAGAAAGAAGATAGTACGGAAACTGTAATCGAAGCGAATCCCGAGGCAACCATTGAAGAGGATAAAGAACCCGAATCTGAAGACGCCGTTGAAACTAAGGAAGCTAGTGAAGACGCTGAAGAGTCTTCCGAGCCAGTTGAAGAAGCTGCTTCACAGGAAGAATCTGCTCCAGAGGTCGAACCTTCTTCGCAAACTGAAGAATCAAAGGATAGCCAAGAAAGTGAGGAAACTAAAGATGAATCTAATTCTAAAGACGACACAGAAGAAAAAGATACAAACGATGATGAAAAATAAATTATACTGCGAGCGTGTTTATATTCATTAGCTTCCAAACCGGGAGTACTGCATGTGGCTGAAAGCTCGAAAATTATTGCAGTTTTATGTCTAACTTTAAATATGTACAGTGAATTCGTGATATAAAATTATCTTGCGCTGACATTTGTAAATATATCGTTGTTTTAAACTCCATAACTAAATTACGCAAGTGTTATGATCGAATTTTGAGAGTGTTTTAAGTCTCAACTAATTGCTTAAACGAAATGGTAAAAGTTGGCAGTTCGTTTTAATCGTGTATATTTGTAAATGTTTCTTAAACTTGTTTTATGCTTTTGTGATCGTAGATATTTCTATGATATTTTATAGATGTTTCTTGAAATATCAAAGTACTAATAAAAGTTTTATAATTAAATGATTCGTGTGTTTACTAACAATTTTAAATTTCATTAAAAAATTATTAACTGAAATCCAAAAGTTTAGTTCTAATCTTTCGTTTTTAGGTTGGTGTGTAATGGAAGGTTATGCAATTTGGGTATACTTTATTTTTTAAAATTGATATCATTAATTCATCAAAGCGCATGCATTTTTTTTAAGTCTTGGCAGGGCTCATGGGACAAAGGGCAAAACTCGGAGAAAAAAATTACTTTTTTAAAACATTTCTACACTGCAACATTGTCAGTTAGACTTAATAATTTATAATAACCAAAGATCAGCCATTAAAAGCATGTGTTAAAGTGGAGAGAAAAGTTGTTTTGGAGAATCCAAAGCAAGTTAAAAGTGTCTTTTTTTTACTTTCAAAGTATTAAATAAAAACTTTTCAGGAATTAAATTATAGTTTTAGGTAGAAGACATATCATAGATTAAGATTGTATGTCAAATATGTGGTGAAATACACGTGGTTCTGTTTTGAATAATTTATAGATAATAACACTGTGGGGTCTGATGGGACAAACTGTGGGGTCAAATGGGACACGAATAAACGTAGCTTTGTATATGCTTCTCTTGAAGAATCTATATAAATCTCTAATATCTTATTCAATTCAGTCAAGTTGCCAAAAACTTTTTAAAACTATAACATTTTTCGTTGCATAATAAGTGAAAGTTCAAGTAGCTTTATTGATAACATATTTTTCCACCAATGCAATTTCATTAATTACATCAGAACATAGCTTGGTGAATATCAATGATTTGTTGGTAAAATTTGCTGGAAAGCAAACTATTCTTTATTACGTTGGAATTGATTTCTGAAATGGGAAGCTATGAACTCCGGGTAAGCTATTTGAAGATAGACTGTCTTTTTTAATTCACTTACCCTGAAAAAGAGGATAAATTTTAGAAGATTTAGTTACAAAACTCTCCTTTCCAGTAATTCAACAAAATTATGGCAGTCTTCGATTTTGAATTTTAACTGATATTTCATCCTTTCAATGGGAAATAATTGTTTAAAAAAAATAATTTTTTATGTTTACATTATGGAAATGGTGTTTGCTTTAAAATTTTATTTTCAGGTCATTTTCTGATTCCTTTTCCATTTTTTGAAATTTAATTAAGGCAATATTTAACATGTCCCATTAGCCCTAAACCCTGTCCCATTAGCCCCAAACCCTGTCCCATCCCCACCCCACATATGGGGGCTAATGGGACATTACATGTTTGTTTAAAATTCTCGGCAACTAAAATATGGTCCTGTTTTAACATCTGGGTCATACTCTGTAAATGGGATAAATTGCACAAGTAAAAATTTAAAAAAATTATTTCGCAAGTGAGATTTAATATGAGTTGTACTCATCAGAACATTACAATTTTTGTCGGTTCAGATTCATTTCTGAATTTTTCAATAAAAAATATATACCACACTAAACAACGGGATAAGCTCCTTTAGGTACTGAGCATGCGCGAAAGACAATATACGGCGCATGCGACACCGAAAACGGTGCACGCCCTTTTGATTTGCTTCAAGTGACGCATGGTGTTTTAGTCCTGGAATAAGAACGAATTACGTTCGATGCTATAGGCTATAGTTACTATTACTAGGAAAATACTCTTAATCCGAAAAGCGCTGGGCAAAAAATTGCTACATAATTTTATTTCAGTGTTATTTAAAATAAATTATTTGAGTCTAATTGTTGAATTCTAATCACACTAAAAATATTTTTGGAACTTAATCGTTTTACCAAACAATTTTATTTAACTATTATTTAACATCAATTGTTTAATTGCATAACCTTATCGTGCTTTACAATTAATATCACTGATCTTAATCATAAATGATAATTTAGAAATAGAAGTATAATCACTCCTGAAGTCGTGGAAAAGGAACGCTGCTGCCGAATGTGCAGCTGAATGGTCGGGGGTTCTGGCTAGGCAGTCAGAAAGCCTCTGGTTTTAATCCCGACATATGGACATGGATATTTGTGTTATGTATTAGAGGTATACCTATGAAGTGACCTTGAATGAACAGTTGGCACTGCACCCGGGTTAATAAAAGTGTGGAATCGCCCAACTAGCATTTTGTCAGACTACTTTTAACCTTTCACCTGGCAGGGACATTATTTACTGCTGTGCTTTTTCCATAGTCATTCTGGGCTTGAAGATGTCGTGCGTCGTGCCAACAAAGGGTCATTTGAGGGAAATTTTAATCCATTACTTTATTTTGAAAAAAACTACTGCTGAAGCTTTTCAAATTCTTCAGAAAGTTTATGGAGACAATGGTCCATCTGAATCAACTTGAAAATGATGGTTTGATCGATTTAAAAATGCCAATTTTGATGTGACAGACAAAGATAAGGGACAACTACCACAAAAAATTGAAGCTGAAGAATTGCATACAATTTTGTATGAACACCTAACAATGACTCGGGTACATATTTCAGAAATATTAAATGTAACTCAGAAATGTATTAGTGGACGTTTGCATGCCTTGGGAAAAAAATCGCAAGGAAGGAAAATGGGTACCACATGCTTTAACGGAAAGGCAGGGTTGTTCCAGGCCAACCCTCAACATCCACCTAAAGAGAAGTAGCTTTGAAAAGTAGAAAATGCTCTGCGTTTGATGGGACCAAAAGGGCATTCTTTAGTTGGAGCTGCTTAAACCTAGTGAAATAGTTACTTCTGACCGATATCAACAACAATTAACCGATTTAAACCGGGAATTTATCAACAAACGGCCAGAATGTGCTCGCAGACACGGAAAAGTTATTTTGCTCCATGACAATGCGCGGCCTCACACCACAAATAATGTTAAAAACACCTTTTTAAAAACTGAAATGGGATGTTTTATTGCACCCGCTATATTCTCCAGACATTGGTCCTTCAGACTATTACTTGTTCAGATCGATGGCACATCGTCTGGCTGAGCAGCACTTTGCTACTTTTGATGAAAATAAAAAAATTGGCATCTTCCTTTTTTACCTCCCAAGACGCAAAGTTCTATCACGAAGGAATCTATAACTTACCAAAAAGATGGGCAAAAGTTACTGAATTTGATGGTGCATACTTCGATTGCTTACCCTAATCCAGTGATGCAAAATCAACCGGTAAGTTTTCTTTAAAAAAAGGGTCATTTCATAGGTATACCCCTAATATTTTTTCGGAGTACGCTGCGACATACGTGCTCGTTAAATCTGTGGAGTCGAAAGTCCCAAACAAGCTCACGATTGCGGCACATGGTTTGCTTTGGGTGGCCACTCAGGTGTTGACCTCGTCAATTAACCAGGGTTGTAAATTACGAGGAGCAATTTGGCTGTGTTAAAGCTCCATGGAGGTTAGAAATAGACAGCCAGAAAACGTACAACCAAACCTAACGCTGCAGTACCACGTACCTTTCGGTTTAAAGAGCGTGGAGCGAAGAATAAATAATAACTGAAAATATTATGGCTACTAAAAATTACGAACAAACGACAGATCATTTTAATGTTTGCACCAATATTTCAAATATAAACTACTAGAAATTGCAAAACAATAATATTTTTTCTGAAATATAAAATACTTTTATTAATAGAATGAGTTTGCAATACATAGAGACTATTAAGTCACCAACATTTTTTTAAGTTAAACTTTAACATTTTAGAATTTTCTATGAATAGTTCTCCATATTTTTATTTTAAAAAAATCAACTTTTAATTTCAAATCCTTTTATGCTTTCGTTATTTTCCATCAACTAAATAATGACTGTTTAAAATAAACATTTTTCTCATTTTAAAAATATTTAACTACGTTGTAAGATACTAATTTTACCCAAAAGTAATGTACTCAGCTGTCGTCTCGTCACTTAACTGCTCCAACTGGTTCTAAATTACAACGTCCGTCGCCAATAGCCCTCGTGTAGCTCTAGCGTCTAGTTCACGTTCTAGGCGATAGTTCAAACTAACCCTAGCTCAACTCATCTGGCACTACATTGGCAGAACCCTACAATTTAATTGGCAGAACCCCCCCCCCCCCAAAAAAAAAAAAAAACCTACAATTTAGGCACACAAAAAAACTATCGTATTGCATGCGCTTGGAAAGAAAGATCCAAGATGAAGTTATCCAATATGGACAGACTTTCAAAGCTGAGATGTGAGATAGTGACGGGTGAGGGAGTGAGGATTCCGTATGAAAAATCACATATCATTTTCAAAGAATTTTTTATCAAATTTAGTGGTTGTATGTTAATCTACATCTAAATGCCCACAATTTGATGCTAGTAAAAAAAATACTCGCACTTATCTATAATTGGTAAATGAGATTGAGGGAGTGACGATAGTAAAAGACTCGCATGCTATTTTTAATATTAAAAGTACCATAAAAAATTTATCAGTCATGGAGTAAAACAACTGATGGTTGATTTAGAAGCTTCAATCCTTTAAGAATAACCTACCAATTTAAATACGATTATTTAGTCTTCTAGTAAGTTTTTAATTGAACTTTAAATCAGTGTTGTAGGGTGACTCTATAACCCAGGGACATTACATATTCATAAAATTACGTAAAACTATAGATGGTATAAAAACATTATATACATTTTTGGAAACTACAGAAACTAATTAACCAGAAATAGTTCCACCAAATAAGATTATTTATTTAAAACGGTCTTTTTTATGGTGTTAAAAGTTGTGAAAGTATGTAGGGACAGCGTGGAGGGAGTGACAAATCGGGTATTTAAAAGAAATTTTCTGTAAGTAAAGTATAATTATTTTATATTTTTTTAGTGGGACAAGTTGGGTGGTGGGCCAGTTTAAAATAACCAATCACAAACATGCATATATAATTTGAAAATAAAGAGCAAGGTATCCGGGACATAGATTTGTCCCTTTTACAGAGAATGACCCATCTGTCGAATTACTTTTTAAGTAAACGAATATTCCGTTAACGAGCTTGTAATAAAAGAAATTAAAATTCTTATATTTTTGCTGAAATACAGAGGTTAATAAAAATTTGTCCCATTAGCCCCCACCCTCCCCTACACTTAAAAAAATTCAAATTATCCAAATTTTATTTTTGAGATAAAGCTATTAATATCCAAACTACTTGTATAACGGACTGGTGTTCTTACTGTTACTCTTCTAATTGTTACCCACTTTTAGATTCAAATCAGTTTATATACAGTCACAGAACTAATCCCCGTTTATTTAAAACCATAGACTAACAAAAAAAATCTTTGCTTAAAAAATTCAGTTTTTAAGTTCAACTAATTTTTCATTTCAAATTTTAGAAAGGATTAAATTATAAGGAACCAAGTATTTTACGTTTTAAAACTCGTTATTGAAATCACATTTATTGTAATATGATGTATAGACACATATTATAAACCTTAAAATTTTTTTTTAATTTGATATATTATCAATTCCAGTGAAATATAAATATTCGCAAGTGCTCATAATTATAAGAACAGATCGGGGGGGGGGGGGGGTTTCCATCGTTTTTCTTCAAATTAATTTTTGTGGTGTCTCTTTTTATGCTAAAACGACCAACCATTTCATCCGGCATTCACGGCCCTTTGCGAAATCCCTTTTACAAGTATGTATCATTACGTATACCACATTAGAGAAAATGTGATTATTAAGTACTTTTCCACCCTCATCAGATTCAGATGATGCAGCTTCTGTTTAGACTAACCAAGTGTGGGGTAGTCGTCAATTAGTATTTTTTTTGAAGTTTTCAGGGTATCAAACGTTAAAAGTCAAAAGTTTCGAAGTAAAAAAATACTAATCTCACGTGATATTACGGGGGGGGTTGAGCCAAATATCACGAAGTCTCAACAAGGGGGGGGGGGGTTAAAAAATCGTCAAAATTGCATCAAGTAATTTATGGAAGCCCCCTTACACAAAAATACAATTAAAAACTAACATAATTGAATTAAAAACTAACATAATTAAGCAAAATATGCACTAATTATTTTCAAATTTTTAATAAAAAATAATAATAAACTTTCATTTCTTAAATTTTTTTTAATTTAATCCTTTTTAATGTTAAAATAAAACATGCCCGCATGCATCATAACGCAATCGTCATAAGTCCTAGTAGCGAAAGTTAGTCCTACTTACGTGTATATAAGAACCCAGCTAAATTATTTTCGACAATTTACAATAAAAGTATGATGGTTTAAAAGTTACAACAGATTGATAAACAATAAAACTAATGCGCAGTAGTTTTTTAAAAAGGTTGATTTGGTTTAGGTTTAAGGTTGATTTGGGGAAAAGGGACTTCAAACCTTTGCCTCATAGAAGGCGCTATCCGCGATCCCACAACCCATAGAGTTTATAATAAGGAGAGAGCGATAATGCAAATCTCCCATTCACTGCCTGATACTCACCTTAAAACCGTTCCCTTCAGGGACATGTCTAAATTGTGGAGGTGGCGATAGATGGCAGCATCTGTCATATATGTGTGTGTATGTCGTGTCCGTCCTTGACGATGGTTTATAAGCGGGTCTTTGTGACCAAGCACACAAGCCTGAAAATATATGTCTACCAGCCAACCAACCGTTCCCCTCACGTCACGTGCTTTAGGGCTGTGATATTTGGCGTTGATCCCCAAGGTCAACCACCAGATGGGATTACCGCTCTTGTAAAATTTCTCCCTTTTTGGCGCTCCTGGTAAAAATCGTATTTCTTTTAAGCGGTCTGTGACGTTTTTTTTTTTTCAAATTGCAATCCACTTGTTTGTAACAGTTGTTTTCCTTTTTTCTTCTACATTTATATTAAAATAAGTACTTATGAAACATGTGAGTTAAGAAAACTTAAAAAAATAATTGAGGGAACTATGTTTATTTTTAATGGGTTTGGTTCGTGCAAGTAAAAAACAATATTAGTACTTTAGCTTAAAACAAATTTAAATTTACACTGTGTTTTATGCAATAATTTTAACTATTTTTCTTTTTTATATGAATATATAAAAGAATAACAAAACGGAATAGGAAGATTTTCGTGCCTCGGAAGTTGCATGACCATATTAATAAGTTTTTCCAATAGTTAAAAAATGTTTAGTTTAGTTTGAATTTTTGTCGCACTATAGCTACACGAGGGCTATTGGCGACGGGTGTCGTAATTTTAAAACCACAGTCAGGTGACGAGCCGTCATCTGAATAGGCACCCAACGCAACCGTTAATTAATATCTTAAATAATTAACATTTAAGCAACGATGTTGGAAATCTAGACCACTAAAAAATCTAAATTTTTATATCAGAAATATCGAAATTCAAAAGAAAAAATATATATCCAAAACAGGAAGGTATACCTGTAATATTTGAAATGAAAAATAAATGTCCTATATACTCATTATAATTTTATAGTTGAAAATGAGATAAAATTAATAAATATTTATTGTGTCATTTAAATAACTTTTAATTTTAATTAATAGCATTTAATTACTGATTTTGTAAATCGAAACTACCAAATTAAATAGATCCAAAATAAATAAAAATATATAATTAATCCATAAATTCTTATCTCAAAAATTTAATTTCATAAAAAAATAAATGCAAGAAATATAATGAAACATTGTAAAAACTGCAATTTAAACTGAGTACAACACACACTTATTTCCAAGAATATTATTAGTTTCGATTTCCAAAATAACGCCAATGGCCAATAGACCGCCAAGCGATTTCCGAAAAATAATAGTCATGAAAAGCAAAAAATACACGTTTAAAAGACTTTCTATTGATGCCGATTATTAAACAAAACATGCATTTTTATTTTTACATACAATTGATAAGAATAAATCGTATTAAATCACATAATATATCGAATATTATTTTTAAGCCCATGATTCGCAATATACTTTTTGATTTTATTTATTAAGTTATTTCTATTTCAATAAGGAAAGTTTATTAAAATCTTAACCCATGAAATGTAAAAGGTCTTCCTTTGGTAAATTTTTCTTTGCAGCCATATGCAGAGGTGCGCCTCCCCCCCCCCCCCCCCCAGAGCTAACGACGCACCCCCCCCCCCTCAAACCTTCCCCCCCCCCAAAAAAAAACACGTTATGGATTTTATGTGGACTAATGGAGTACCTAACCTTAGTAACCTATACCCAACATCTTTAGTTTCAAATATGTACAAGAAACCTAAAAGAGGGAAGCCCATTTTTGAATGAAATTTATATAAGGAAATAGAAGCTATTTTAATTCTCCTTTAAATAAGTTTTCTTTACAGTAAAAGCTATCAGGTGTCCAAGGAATTAGATAAAAATTAATTTATTTAATTATTTTAGTTTTTAAATCATTAAAAAATGGCTGGAAAAGGTGATATATGCAATCTAAAAAGGCTTCCATTTCTAATGCAAAAAAATGTTTCCCTTGTTGTTTTCGCTTTTTATCTAGTTAAACACATTTGACAATATATGCACACAAAAAAATCAGAATTATTTTGCAATGTTTACGATAGTTTCACTTAAACAGTTACTAAAATTAAAAATATAAAATTACCGTTTAAATGTTAAACAAAGTTCTTACCGTGAAACTTGAATTCAATCACCAACACATTCAAAGCAAGACCAGTATCTCCCTACTGTTTCTATTTCTAAAGCAATCATATTTAGTTATTTTCGCTTCGGTCCAATTTGGCGGGAAAAATGACTTGATTATGTATGCTAAGCCAGATATATTATCCGAAGGTCATTGATTCATAGAAAATGTTATACAAATCCGAAAGATTTATCATTTATGATGTCTGCTGTAAATGCTATAGCAGGAATGTTTATAGGAAATAATTGTCAGCACATTGCTTTTTCGACGCCGGGCCTCTTAAAATAGAATATTCTCATTTTTAAGATTGTTAAAGATTTTCGTTTCGATTCCGATTTTATTATGTGATTTTTTAAAAATTAGAAAAATTCCAAAAAGTTTTTGTTAGAATTTTACATTTTAAGTTAGTTTTTATGTTGTTAATAATAAACAAGAAGTTCTGTAAGCACTAAAACATAGAGGTGGACGAACAAAAGACGGTATACCAACGGATGGACAAAATGCAAAAAATATCGGCTCTGTTTTCATATCCTTGAAACAAAAACAAAATGAATGTTTTTTTAATCGGATAGTTAACACTTGCTATCTAGTAAGATTTTTTTTAAAAAATCCTTATAATGATGATTTTTAAATTTAAAACGTTTGTTGCATTAAACTTTTCTCATAACAGCTGGGGCCAGCACGTTTTCATAAACCAGGGATCTCAATAAGACTTATAATTCAATTGATTACTGCACACATTTCAATGTTGTTTGAGTATTAAATGTTGATGCCTTATTACATTAAAACTATGGTTCTATGTATTGAATAAAAAATAAAGTGAGTTTAATTATGCAAAAAAAAATGCAATTTCTGCAACCATTTTGCGGGCTAAATGACTATATTCAATGTCAGCATGGTCCGATTTTGTTTAGAAGAAGGGAAATCTTCAAAAAGTAAGGGGGCGTCCATAAATTAAAAGGACTTGTTTAAGGGGGGGGGGCGGGGTTCTAGCAGAATATCACCAAATCAGGGGGGGGGGGGGGGTCGTCAAATATCGCGTTATTTTTCCCCGTAAAAAAAAAGTAAAATTGCAATAAAATGGAGCAAAATTCAGCAAAAAAAATTTCTGGATTTAAAAAATTGGCACAAAATCTTACATGATAATATTTATCGCGCTCTCCGAACTGTACTGTTTGTTGTTGTCGTGTCCATGATGTGTGCAAAAAACTAGATGGATCCTGAAGCTGTCGTAGACAGCTTTCGCTATTTTTCTTTTCCGAACTGTACTAAAAAGTTTTAGGTGAAAAGAACGACCCGTTCTTTTTATATAGATTCTATTGGCGTTCCCTTCTTTCTTCTATTTTTATTAGTTTCTAGTCAGATCAAAGGACACGTGTTCAATTTTGTTTCATACTTCACAAAGAAAACAAGACAAAATATGCATCGTTTCCAATGTACTTTTCACCATCATCCGACGATGCAGCTGCTGTTTTGACTATCCAAGCTTGGGGTTGGCACGATTTTATTATATTTTGTTTTGAAGATTCCGGAGTATCAAACGTCCAAATATAAAGTTTCGGTTTGCAGAAAAAAAAGGCGTTTTCCCGGGTCTGGTGTCTTCTTTTTTGATGACTCCATTCCCCAGAATTCTGTTCTTGGTTGTGTGGGGGGGGGGGAATTACTTAAAAAGAATAAGGGTTTGTTTAAGGGTTTTTTTTAGCCAAAAAAAGCCGTTTATTATTAAATTTTAGTTAAAAAAAAATACCCCCCCCCCCCCCTAAAATTTCAACGACGCAGTCTGCGTCGTTGACCCCCCCCCCCCCCTGTAGGCACCCCTGGCCATATGCACAACAATAGTGTACCATTTTAGTACATTCCTGCGTGAGCAGACGAAGTTTTCCCGCTATGGGCTATAGAAAAAAACTTTCGGTTTTCTCCTCGAAATCCTCAGATCACGTGACTCCCAGTGTGACGCATCGGTTCGTTCTTGTTTTCGCCCTCTAGTTTACTTATTATAACTCTATGAACCAACCTTTACATCTATATATTTAGCAAAATTTGTTTGGCAGCAAATTTTTATTGTCAATTGTCAAACATTTTGGAAACATCATTGCTTTGGAAGAACAGAAAATTTCTGGTTTCAAATACAAAAAAAATTGTCGACCAACAACAGACCAGAGGCCTAGCAAGGTTGGTCCAAAATAAATCTAATACTTTACCAGTTTCCAATGACTATCAAGATTCTTCTTAAAATCTTCTACTCTCTTCGAATACACCACATAATCTGGTAAAGCATACCACTCATTGACAACTCTATTGTAAAAATGTTTTCTTACCTCCCTTCTAAAGGTAATTTCATTTCTATCTCGCGTAAAATTCCTTTTTTTATCATTATTAATTACGAAACATGTCAGTTAAAATAAAACTATAAAGAAATATATATTATCACTTGGCAAGTAATAGCAGATGTGTTATTCCTGAATTGTTTAATTTAAATGAACTCGTAAATAAAAATACAGAGTATGACTGTTACTATGTGTTATAATAAAAATTGGTTATTGTTATTCTAAATAAAATTTTAATAATTTTTCAAAAAAAAAAAAACCTTTTCTTAATAATTTAAAAGTAATGACCCGGCAACAGTTTGACCTAGCAATACTGTTTGTTTTTGCAGAAGTGCATAACTTTTTCATTTAGAAATGTTTGTTCAGAAGTTAGGATTATGTTTACAAAAGCTTTTATACGCCAGACTTAAGGAAAGTTTAATCTTTGAATCGTTTGCTGATTTTCCTCTCATCTATTTTATTTTTATATTTAGGGATACCTTAAGCAAATGGGCAAAAGTATTTTCACTGCATTACATTAAAATTTAAAGCTCAGTATTTTCACTGCATGGCATTAAAATTTAAAGCTCATTTATTTAAAATGCATTTTTAAATTTATTGTTTCTGTAGTAATTAATTTTTAAGACTCCTGAATACTTAAATTTATAAATTTTAAAAGTTTTATTCATTGTTGGATAAAGTTAGTCATCTGACTGAAAGTATAGGTACTGCTATGGGCAGGTTTTTTTATCGATAAAAAAGGAACTTGGGTTGACAGTGGTCCAACTTGAAACTTCATGTTTAATTTTATCAAGGAAGCATCCAATGCACCATGTGTTCCAGCAGCAAAAGAGTTACACTCACTCAGTTATTTCTCTTCTCTAAGAAAAAGCATTCCAAATAGACGACAGAAATTATAGTGTGCAGTACATATAAACAACAACCCCAACGTTTGTATGTTGCTATTAATAGCTTATCGTGTTCATCTAGACCCACTTTAAGAGACACTAAAACTATTAATTTTTACTCAACAAAATTGGTTCATAAACAAAGTCCTTATTGAAAGTTAAAGGGAGCAATGTACAAAATTTTAGATTTTGAATTGGTGCAGCGAGTCAGAAAAATTGGGATCCTTGATTTTGCTCCAAACATGAAAATAACTTTAGGGTGTAATCTAGTACTTGGGTGTAAATTTTTTAGGTATATTCTTTATCTTAATAGAGATAACGATAAAATTATGCATATCTTTTCTTTAATATAAAGAAATTCTGCATTGTATCTGGGCTTGTTTATTTGAAATGTCTCTTTTAATTTAAAATGTTTAGTTTATGCTACTAACTTATGTATATTTATTTAGGAAATCCTGTGAATTTTATACATCATCAATGCTGTTTAAAATGAAGTTTTCTGAATAACTTTTAAACAATTTTTGTTGCATACAACACTTTTTCAAGAAGAATTAAACTGGCGATAAAGTAGTAGAAAGGTCTTACCAACATCAACATGAATCTCTTATTTGTAAGTAATTTTTAACTAAAGAGTTTATTATAAATTAAGATTTTTTTTCCCATGAACTCTAAATTTTTTCCCACAACGGTTTTTAAAACCAACGTGTTGAAAATATATTCGACATTCTAAAGGAAAATCCTGTTATATTCACATGAATTAGTAATCTTTACAAAATAAACTTGTGGATTGGAGGTAATGTTGTTTTTTTTACCTAACAAGTTTTTAAGATTCATTTCTAAATGATTTCTAGTAGATTTTTTATATATTCTAATAATTTTTTAGGTAGCTCTACTAACAATTTTATAACCAATTGAATGTTTATTTTTTAACTGCAATCATCTGCAAATTATTATTCTGTAGACATTTGACATTAAAAGATTGTGGGTTAGCACACCACTTTGGAAACTTTGGAGTTTTTTCTCATTGGTATTTTGAAAAGGAAGCCGAGTGTTTTAAACTTTTAATTCTGAGACAGTTATTATTGAATCAATAAAAAAATATTACTCTCTTTCGATAAATAAACTTAGATTTTGAAAATGGGTGCAGCTATCTCTGCCGTATGCTGGTTATGAGCCTGGTATTTGACATTACATTCTAGGGATCGACCGATTGCGATTTTTGGCAGATGGACAGATAATTTTTTCTTTCCATCAGCCGTTGCAATCAAACAATTTTTTTTTATCTCATGCGGGAAAAAAACCAAACAAATATGATTTAACTGTGATAATCTATTTTATAACGATAACATTTTAAAAAATATTTTTTAATTTAGAATTTGTGTTATATTATTTGACAATTGGGGATTTCGGCAGACGTCAGTAGCAGGATCATGAAATCATAACGTCGTGGACTGGCCTTTATCATCTTTCAAACTTCAAAATATTTAAAGTTTTGTTTGACCGAAATCTGTACAAAACAACAAAAAAGAACCCTACTACACCATCACGCAAGGAACTAGAATGCAAGGCGTCAAGGTGTGATTGGCCGATTCGTTCTGCACTATAGAGGGTTTAAAGTTTGCAAACAAACCCTACCTTCCTCTGATTGGTTACTCCCAAAAACTACCAAGTGAACTTCCAGTTGAGACACCGGAAGCTCGTTTTCGTCGCTAGCTTCAATGTTGATTTTCTCCTCGTGCCGTAGCGCAATGTTGAAAAATTCAATCCCCCCCCCCCCCCCCCAAACATAATTGGAATCAATTGTATTTTTATAATATGTTATTTGACTCAAAAAGTTTATAATTTGAGAAAAACATTTTTATTTTTAATCTGTTTGCTTTTATATTTAGAAACTTAAATTATTTACATGACCTAACTTAACGTTTGTGCGATTAAAAAAACAATTTAGTTCTTCCCCAAATATAAAAGTAATTACTCCCAATTGCAGATTGTGTTTTATTATTTAGATAGAAGACTGTTTTTATGAAAATCTCTGCCATAATGACATTGTTATTTTTTGTTTATTATCAAAACTAAATAAATGCTAATAATACAAGTTTTTAACAATTTATTACTATATATGTATATTTATTTACTAATATATAGTGCACGTCGATAACGTGTGTATGTATATTTATTTATTAATATATAGTGCACGTCGATAACGTGTGTGTAAAAAATAATACAAACATAAGACAATTTATGAATGATATTCAATTTATGGATTGTCATTTTAATCAATTGTAAGATTATATAGCCCGTTAGACTCTTACATAGGTAGTTTAAATAATTTGAAGAATTGTGCTTTTTTGGCAAAAATTTGTAGTATTTTAATTCATAACTCTAAAGTCTTCTTATTAATTAAAATTATTGATCGTAATTATGATTCTTATTATTTTTAATTTGATGGTAAAGTCGGTTGCATTTCTGTTTAAAATTCTATTTGATGCTAATCAATGTTTAAAATAGTCAACAACAGCTTAGATCATTAAAATCAAGTGTTGAATATTACGAATTCGGAAGCTGCATAAAGAATTTTAATCTAGGCATCCGATTCAATGCTTCCACGTTCGTTAAAAACATTTCCAAAAATGTTGCACATTGGTTGGTACAATACAATAATTGCTGGATATATTGTATTGTACAGTATATTTATTCTCCAGAATATATTGTATAGTTTATTCGTTTTTATACATTCTCGAACACACCGCAAAGCGATAGCGCTGTTTAAAACATCAACAAACCCGTGAACCGGAATATTTTTAGGTAGGTTGGACAGACTTCCGAGTAACAGCGCCACCTGCGAAAGTTTGTGACATTAAACCGTCTATAAACTAACGGATACCAAGACAATTTCGCCGCATATGAGCACAAATTACGAGGCATTAAGGATTGATCGATCTGTCCTGAGCTAAAACTAATGATGGTCACCACTAATATTTTGCCTCAAATAACCACAAATTAAGAGGTGTTGAACTTGGTCAACTGATTCGGCGTGATTTAAAACTATAAAAATAACCAGACGCTTCTACTGTGACTTCGCAGTGAACTAGCAAATATTACGAGGCGTCAAAGTTTTGTTGAACAATCTGTCCTAAACTAAAACTGTATTATAACGTTACACAGTAATTTATTTTAAGTCCTCCGTTGTAAGGTTTTAATAATTAAATTATTTTATTCATTGTTAGTACGATCTATTTCAACCATGCCAAAATTTAAAATTCTAACCTTAGACTAGATAAATTCAAAATGGGCCTTTAAAAAAAGAAAACCAAACTCGGTTCATTTTCAACAAAACCTCCCATCTCGGAAATAAACAGTTTGTTCTTCTGTTTAGTTTTTAAGAACTGAATAAAAAAGTTTTTTATGTAGTCTGTGTCACATCCAACACCTATTTTTCTTCTTAGAGGATTGATGGTTAACCTTGGCCTCCATCAATCCATTTACAAACTTGTCACTATCTATTCTACCAATAAAGCGTTTCCTAGACAACAAAAAACTAATAGCTGCTCTTAGTGTCTAGTAAGAAGACTAAATTAAAACTGTGGAACATGGAGTAGTCACACCCTTATAAAAAACTGATGTTTTTGTAAAAAAGTTTCCAGGGATCAGCTGCGGCTAAATAAGACACAAAAAAATCCAGCGTGGTTGATTTCAGTTAGGTACTCTATGATATACATTATTTAACTAGAATCTCCAGGAGTCAGTTAGCTCTCTAGTTGTAGCGAATTCGGGAAAGTTGGATATAAGGGAAAATTGGACCGGAGGCGAATTCTTTTGTTTTCAAGTCGATATTAGCGAAGGTCGGAAAAACTTACTGATTGGCAGCTGACCTCCCCCAGGGTTAATGGATGTGCTTGAAACAAGCCTCAGTCCACATATAATCATGTTAATAAAAGGAATTGGACTATACTTAATTATTATTTAGGTTAAAATACAGGATATTCTTTTTTTGTGTGTGTGAAAAACATTGGTTTACATCGACATGCAGATGGCAAATATTTGTAACAATCGGAGCTGATTCAGTGGTCGATCCCTATTACATTTTCATTCAAACTAAACTAGGATATAATTGTTTTGTTAAAATTTAATATCTGTAAACAGACAATTTAGAATCTGTAATTGTAATACTAACCCTCCCATTAGATATTTACTACAAAAATGTTTAAATTTGAGCTATAGTATAGATTTTTTATTTATTACATGAACCTAGTATTATATGTATTCTTAACTAGGATCATATTTTTCTTTTCAGGGAAACTATTTTAAAAACATTTTGTACTTAGCTTGTCTGATACTTTCTTGTGAACTATCCTGTGGATTTTATGTGCCTGGTGTAGCACCAGTAGAATTTAAAAAAGGAGAAAATATTGAAGTTAAAGCTGTGAAAATGACTAGTACTTTAACTCAGCTTCCATATGAGTATTATTCACTGCCTTTCTGTCGTCCCAAGAAAGGAGCCATTGTATATAAATCAGAAAATTTAGGTATGCAGACTTTCTTTTTAAAAAAAATTTCCACTCTTCGCAGACCTTAAAGTTATAAGCATAATATATACAGGGTTTTCACACGTATGGAAATCATGCATTTGGGCATTGGGTAAATTTTGTCAGGTAAAAATCATGACTTCAAGCAAAAAACAACAAAAACACATAAAAATCCCTGGCTAATTTCATTCGTGACAGACATGACGCAAGACAACTTTATTGCCCCTTTTTTAAGTACTAAATGTTTATTCAATTGCCATGGGGTGATGCAAATAAAGGTCTTGATTATAAAGAACACTAAAATTTTCATTCAAGAGAAAATACTTTGAATTAATTGGGTTAAAACATGCCATGACAGACAGGACCAAATTGAGACACAGATTTTGAGTGACCATATATTATTACCATTTTCTCTTAATTGTTATACATGTCAAGTCTAAAATTTTTTAGGAATCAATATAAGATTCAGATAAGTCAAGCAGAAAGAAATTTGTAAATAGTAAAATGTTATAAAATATTTACTAGCGTGACAGACATGTGTAATATTTTCTATGAACTTAAGTATTTATTCTCAAATATCACAATTCTTTTAATAAGAACTTGGAGATTACATCATAATGTAACATATATGCATTATGTTATGTGTTTTGCAATAAATTACTAAAAAAATTAAATTTTTATTAAACCCCATGGAATTGACTAGTGTGGGAGCTGTAATATTTACTAGTATTTGCTCCTTCTCGTACCAGATTGCATGATCTACTATGGATTCAAAACTGAACATCCCTTTAATTTTAGTTGATACTAAATATTTTACTTGTTTTAGTTTTGTGCGGTTTCTGTTATCATCATGACATGAAAATCCTCACCGTGTTTCGCGTTCACTCATTGGCCATATTGCAAATTAGGATCTGTTTACTTTGTGCAAGAGGTAGTTTTCGATACATTCAACCTATATTGAAATCAAAAAGAGTACCCACATGTTTGATTCTGAAGTCAGACTAAGACTATATGGAGGGGGGGTGATACGAGACATTGATTCCAGTACAAATTTTTCTCGTAGCTTCACATGGTGTTCGACAATTTATATTTCTGGCTCAGTAGTCCCACCAATGCCATCAATAGATCCTTTACCATGTGATGAGGCTAAGAAATTCCAGACTGATGACAGTTTACAAAGTCATTGAAAATATTGTGCATTTTTGTTTAAAATCTTGACTTGAATTGCCCTGAATTTTTGTAATGACTAAATTGCTGATCACAACAACAGCACTATCAAAATAATATATCATTGTAGCTATGCATTTGTTTCGAACTACAGCTTCCTCATACTATTATGTAACTAAGTATAGATGGTAACAGCATTTTTTTTACAACTCAACTCAATAAAATGCTTTATTTATTGCTTTGAGAATACATGTCACACATGTGATAGTGACCATGACTAGATTAATTATGTAGAAATGGCAATGAAAAACTAATTGTGACAGACATGGCAAACGTGACAGACATGACAAAGTTTGATGTTCTATATTTCACTCAATTTTTAAATGTATTTTTCAATTTTTTTTATGAACTGTTTATTTTAAGATATAGAAAAAGAAAATGAAGTGTCAACAATTTTTACCAAGTAGATTTTGTTTAAAATTTAAAAAAATCCATGTTTTTCGTGACAGACATGACATGGAGACTAACACTAAGTTTGGGGGAAATAGCAAAATAATTAAAAGGTTTTCAATAAATTTTTTTGTGTTATTATGCATAAATTGATCGATTCTTTAAGAAAATAATTTTGTTTTTAGAAATCTATAAGTATTTAAATACTTTAAAGGACATCAAACTAAAGGTAAAAATTAAAAAATTTGGGTTTCAAAGTTAGTCTCACAATAATTATCGATAAAAAATTATTTATGCATTTATATTATTATATCTTGTTATTTTCATAAAATTTGACTTATTTTCTATTCCCTGGAACCAAAAAATAATTTATTTGGAGTTTAAAAAAAGATGTTCATGTCACACTTTCGTGGAATCAACCCCCTATATATGTTTGGGTTTTATGTTTGGGTTTTAATAAATAATATTAAATAAATCAGTTGATGCAATTTGACCATTTTAATAATATTACCCATATATTTTTTATGTAAACCTAATAAAAATTCATCCAAATAATGATGTAGTGTAGTTCTTATTTATATCCTGGTCTAATTAAAAATTCATCAAATTGAAGTGTATTTTATTTATATTTTATTTTGTTGCTATAAATTCAAACTACTGTATCATTTTGAAATTAATATTTATTCCACATTATTTTTATTGCAAAATGACTCACTTTTACATTTGAAAACTTACAGCTACAGGAAAGTAAAACACACACACACACACAAATCATCCATTTAAATGGATATCAGGTCTCAGGAGGTTATAACTATTAAAATAGCTGAATGAAAATATTTTTTATTTAAGGGGAGGTATTAAGAGGAGATAGAATTGTTAATACTCCATATGAAGTACAGATGGCAACAGATCAGTCTTGCCGAGTTTTGTGCAACAATCCAAAAACTCCATTAAATTGGTCAGTTGCAGAATCCAAACTTGTTGCAAACAGAATACAGCATCAATATCATGTGCACTTGTAAGTATAAAATATACTTATGTTAATATTTAAGACTTATTTTTTACTGTTCCAGTAACTTTTTCACTGCTATTAATCCAATGCCAATCCTACCTATCAATTTCATAGGAATGCTCTAGTGCAGTGTTCTCCAGAGACAGTAATATTATTTATTCATATGCACTTTAAAAATATATTTGTTTTTCCTTCCCATCTGTAAATTTTCTTTGTGGAAATTTCCTCCTGAAAATTAATACTAAAAAAAAATACAAAAATTCAAAATAATGAGTAAAATCAATTTGAATCCATCTATATATTCAAGTTTACTCTGGTTATGAAACATGCATGATTCTTTATTACTTGACCTTTTATAAGCACTTGTTATTAATAACTAAACTAGTTCATTAATAGCCTTATAAAAGTCTTGTATGTTTGTATCTTAGTAGGAATAGAGTGTCTGTCGAACTTTATATTGTACCTTTCTACTAGAAAATGGCACAATGGAGCAAAAGAACTTGTCCGAAAAGACAGAACTTTAAAATAGGGGAATTTGTTTTCCTTACTGTTTAAGATTTCTTGCTAGCATTAAGTCGTCAATCCTGAAGTGGTCAGGTATTAGAGCAATAGAAAACCTCTTTATTTTCCTATTTTTGTCATCCTCTACTAATAGGGACCTTAATTGATTGGAGTTTTTTTTATTTGTATTGCTCATATCACAAATTGGTGCTTTGAAGTGCAATTGTTTGCAGTAAAAAGTCTATCCAAGTATTAAACTAACTTTTTCTTAAGCCAAGTTTTTATATATGAATATGTATTTTTGCAATGTTAATTCAAGAGTCCAGGGGAAGAACCACTTGATTGATTAGGAATCTTCCCGTATTCTGGTCTGCTTGGCAGACATTGTTCACAGGGAACCGGTTTCTCTCGTGGTTCGTTTCTCATTGTACAAACGTGGGACTCGTGTCTGGCGTGAATTGGGATTGCCGGGAGAGAAGAATGACGCAAGAAACCGGTTTCCTTGCCCCTCTCGCTGTACAAACGTGGGACTCGTGTCTGGCGTGAATCAAGGTTGTCGGGAGAGAAGAATCAAATGAGAAACCGGTTTCCTTACCCCAGTTTAGGCATCGCCAAAGAGGCCTGATGCAGACAGATTTCTTTGCAATGGAGGTTTTCCCCTTTACTCTTCAATTGTGTCCTTTAATATTGAACTTAAAGCTTAATTTTTTAAGGTTAATTGATAATCTTCCATGTGCCATGATATATGATTTCACTGAAGGCGAGTCTCAATATGCACATGGATACCGACTAGGTTTTGTTGAAAAAGGAGTGGTAAGGTCTTATCAGTTATTTTAATTTAAAATAAGTAAAAATAGACACTCATTAATTTTGTCCTAAACTGGTGTTTTAATGAAAAATTGTTATGTCAGTTGTAATTTATGCTTGATATTTAATACTTGAATTTATAGTTATACCTCATTGAAAAAAATCAAAGGAAATATACATTAACCCTAATTCTGACTATTTGAAGAATAATATCTTTGTTGAATGCAATAGCATTTGGCGTTTTATCCTAAGCATGTCTGAATCGCCATGTTCAAATTATACTTTAGAGTTTAAGTTTAATCTGATTTGTAAATGCCATTTTGAATATAAATATTTACGTACTGTAAAATATCAGCATATCATAAGATCGCAGATTGTTGTAGCAAGTGGGGTATCAGTATGTCCTCCTCCAGTTGAAGAAGAATATTTGTTGGCCTATCGACACAGAAACTGTTTTTGTTTTTTCAGTTGCAGTTGCCTTTTGTTTCTGATGATTTCTTTATTTCTTTTTTAAAAATGCAGGCCGATTGAAAAAAATATTTTGCCAATGGACGACATTCTCTTTCCTTTTATCTCCCAAAGCTGCATTAAAACGCATTAGTCGGTTTATTATTTAGTGATCCTAATGATAACCACAAGAATATAAAAAAGGCAAATAACCTATGATTTTCCTATTGTCAAGGTTTCACAATTTACTTTTCTTTGAGAATTTACAAGATAGGCAGAGTAAAGATTTGCTGATTGCCTATAATTTTAAGACTTAAAATTTTGTAATTTTTCAATTTTGAAGTTTTACAATTTTCTGATTTTGAAGAATTTGCGATTTTCGATTTCCAAGGATTCAATATTTTTTCTTTTTTCTGAGTATGCATAATTTTTTGGTTTGAATCTATCTTTGGAGTTTTAAGAATTGTCAATGTTACTAAAGAAAATTTTAATTTTCTTCTTAAGGATTTTAGTAGATCATGTGAATTAAAACTTTTAGATGAAGCAAACTATTTCTTTGCAATTATTTTCTAATTTCCACTGTCTTTCCTATTTTTGTGTTCAATTTTACTATCCCCTCTCCCATTTTTTGTTTCCCAATTTTCACTTTTTTCACAGTGTTGCTAGGGTCCCTACAGGATTCTTTTATCTCTAAAATATACCTGATGTCAGCACAGGTTATCTGCTTGTGCTGGCGTCTTGCACCAGTCAAAAGACATCACACGCCAAATATAAAAAACAGCTTTTCTTTCTTTTAATATTTTACTTTTATTCTACAAATTCTATTGATTTTTTCAAAAATTAAAAGAAAATTACCAAAAAGGTTCGTGTTTCTTACATTGCTATCCATTTTTTATCCTATATATTTTTTACGCAAAATGTTTGATAAAAAAAGGGATTAGTGAGGAAAAACCCAGGATTTTAAACCATATATTTTTCGTTATCTGTAGTACTAAATCAATTAAAATTTAAAAAACACTAAATAAAAATAAACTGTGAAAAACTTTAAAATCTCCAAAGTGTTTTATACAGGCTATTAGTCGGATATAAAGCCATTTGATTCGGCTAATTTTACATTTTGCCCCGCCCCTTTGAATTTACAGCTCGCTATGGCCCTGCATAATGTATCTTGTGAAGAGCAAAATGAGAAATAAGGCTGTTAGTAACTGGAAACACAGTGAAATCTGGAAAAAATCAGAGAATTTTTGATTTCTGGAAAAGTCATGTTTTTTTTTGTGGCTGGCCTAGAAAATGTTTTGAAGTTTTGCCTGCAATCTTTTAACCCCCAATAAGGTTATTGTTTTTTTATATTTCTATTTTTGATGCTTTTTTTATTTGGCTGATAATAAGTAAAGAAAAGAAAAACGATACTATAATTTTGCTTTCGAGAAATCATCATTTTTACGAAATATTTTTTAAGTAGTCAAGTTTGATTCTTTATTAGTTTTGAATAATTATTTAAGAATACAAAGTAAAAGAAATTTGAAAAAATGCTTTTTTTTTCAAATAAGAAATCAATATGATCTATGATACTGAAGTGGAAGGGGAAAAAATCAGACAGGGTAAATCAGAGAATTTTGAAAGTCAATGTCACTAACAACCCTTGATATCCAATTTATTACATTCTAATAGATTTTATTTATTTGCAGCCATACATAAACAACCATTTGAGGATTGTCTTAAAATACCACACACAACCTGGGTAATTACTTTCTCCTAATATGTTTTAACAATTTTGTGTCCGTTAATTTGAATTGTAATTTCATAATGCAAGTTATTTTTTTAACTCGGTTTATGAACTTCTTACTTCCAGGGAGAATTATCGAGTAGTTGGATTTGAAGTTGAAACTATGAGGTAAATTTCTCTTTGAAACCATGCAATCTTTTTTAATTCCTAGAGCATCCAGATTTTTTACTATGTACAAATAAAAGAAAAACTAAATATTTATGCTACCCTTTTATTTAATACTTAGAAATATGATTGTTTAGCCCCTTCCCTAGCTACCAAGATTAGATCTTTTCACTTGGCTTCAAGCAGTGTGTGATATCATATATTATAAGCAAATTGAGTTTTCTTTTTAAAAAAAATTGTTACTATTTTTAAAAGCATACTAGTGTCTTTTAAAAGCATCTTTAATTTAAAATTAATAGAATAGTTTAATAAAATATTTAACCAAAGGGTAATACTGTTATAAATGTTTGCATTAAGAAAAATAGCAGCTGCATGGGTCATTCCCTATTAAAAAAAAGACAAATCCATGTCTCAAATACTTTTTAATTTTAACTTATCATATTTGGAAACTATTCATTTCCAAAATTCTGCAGTCCAATAATGTTTTCTGATTTACTTATTTTGCTGCCTAGTAATTTTTGCAAAATCCACTAATTACGTCGCATTACCTCATAATGATTGAGACAGGGATCTGTAGTCGCATTTTTCGCAAAATGCGACGAGTTGCACGAAAATGCGACACCGTAATTCGGTGAAACTAAACTTAAATTTCAATAAACAACAAGTTCAAATAACCGATTCTAATAATGAAAATAAAAATTATAATCAAAATGTGAAGATTAATTAAGATTGGATTACACTAAGATGTCTTCAAATCTCAACCAGCCAGTGCAACCTCCCATTAAGAGGAGTCCAAAAATGCTTCCTGATTTACTTATTTTGCTGCCTAGTAATTTTAAAGAAATCTACCGATAACGTCACTTTGCATCAGAATGATTGACAGTTCTCTGGCTCTGCTTGATCGGAAGATTATCGCGTTACTTTTGTAGCTCAAGTTCAGGCCCAGTCTGACAACCAGAATATGTTTTCTGATCATGTGTTGGATTCGCGGAGTCCGTGAGACGTAATCACAAGAACAGCTTGAATGTTAAAATACTTTTTGGTTACGTTTGAACCTTTTTTTGTACTTCCGCCAGTACTGGGGTTTCTGATTTTAGAATAATTTTAGTTTTTTTTTTTAAATGGACTTATACACGCTTTATATATTTAGATTTTTTGTTGCTAGTAAATTTCTAGTCATTGAATTTTTCTGGAAAAGTGCATGAATATTTTTTGCCTAACAAATGTATGAACCATGTTAATAAAGATATGTATTGAAAGTGATATATTTCAAACTTTTAAAAAATCTTGTGTATTTGTAGTAGCGGTTTCAATTTGTAATGTATTGCATCAAGTATTAATTTTTGGTTTGCCTTTTTTTTTTCGGAATTGATCATTTTAACCGTTGTAAGCGTTTCTGAAGAAGGTCAAGAAATTTTCTAAAAAAGTCCCCAAAAGGTCAAGAAAAAGTCAAGAAATTAGATTTGAGAAATCTAGTAGACACCCTGATCCACTTAGTCAATCCGATCCCAATGAACCTACACTATAAGATCTTTTCTGTAAATTTTAGAATTCTAACAGGACATGACTACTTAAACACATCTCTTTAGAATCGGTATCAAATATAGCCCTGTCTGTCCCATGTGTTCGAGTGGAGAAAACATGACTTTTATTCATTTGACGACTTGTGCTTCCTTCCCCATTGCAGTTTTTAACTTTTTACCCCTTGACAACTTTTCTTCAAAGGCTAATCTTTATTGGACTGCACAAAAGGAAATTGTCTCTCCGACTGACTCCTCGATGCAATTTTAAAAAAAACTTCGTTAAAATGGAAATTTTAAACCATTATTCTAATGGCATTTCAAAAGGGACTGGAGATTTATTTCGTTATGCAAAATATTTCATTGTAATGATATTCATTATATAAAAATTGTATATTTTAAACATGTTTTTATCACATTCGAGGTAAAAGTATACTACTTAATTTTCTGCAAAAATCTGATCAATAGACGATGTTTAAGTACAATGTTAGTTACACCCGGACCAAAAGTCTTCATGATTTTGAACCACAGTAACGTGAAGAGGTTGACAACTGAGCGTGCATTCTTACTGTTTGGTTTAAGCAGAGGTGAATGTAACTAGTCGGAAAATAATTTGAAATTAAATAAGACATCCTTGTCACAACAATATGTTTGGGTAAAACTAGTAACCGACAAAGTAGTTAAATTTTTGTAATTGAGAGAGAAATAACTTTTAACCAGTCGTTATTTTTTTAACTAAAAATATGTAGAACTATTAAGAGGAAATTCTAAAATGTTAAAGTTTTATGTTTTGTAAGTCACCAACAATTTTTTTTTGTTTCTTTTTAGTCCTCATAATGATACACTGAAAACTCATTCTTTCTAATAGAATGTTATATTTTTCAAAAAAATGTTGTAGTTTTGCAATTTCTAATTGTTAAATTTTTTAATCTTTATTCAAGTACTTAAATGATCTGCCGTTTGTTTATTATTTTTAGTAGCAAAATGTTTTAAGTAATGTATTTTTCGGTCCATGTTCGCTAAATCAAAAATTTTGTCAATGCGTGTCTTTTCCGAATTCAAGAGTATTTATGAACTTGCTTAGAATGGTTTGTACTAATACATGTGTGTAATTATAAAGTCAACAGACAGGACATGACTATTTTTGTTATATTATTAATATGCCACTAAAAACAATTGATGTTAAATAACAATAAAATAAAATTTTGTGCCAATTTTTTGCGATGCTCTTTTCGAATCATGAGTATTTTTCTAGTAATTAGACTTAAATGTAATGCGGTATTGTACTAATACACTGTGCATCGCACTTGAGGCAAGTCAGAAAGACATGCTATGTTTTTGGTGCCGTATATTGCGAATGTGCCATATATTGCCTTTCATGCTAAAGAGGAGGAATAAAACAGATACACTAGGAAGAGATACAGTAAAATTTCTTTATAACGAATATCATTACAATGAAATATCCAGTTTAATGAAATAAATCCAAAGTCCCTTTTGAAATGTCCACAGTCCCTTAGAATGTTTTTAAATTTCCGTTTTAATGAAATGACTAAACTCGGGGATTTCATGGTTCATTGTAAAGACACCAAACAAGTTTCAAAACGGTTTTGTCACATGAGAGGAGACGGGGGAGGAGGGGTCACTGTATTTCTATTCTTCTGCAAATCCGCACCCCCCTCCCAAGAAACTTAAAATTGCTATTCAATGGGTCAAACATCTGTAGTGACCAGTGCAATCCCCTCTTTATAATTCTCTAATGATAACCCTTCATTATGACACTTTAAGATAATGGTGTTTCCGGGGTTTAATTTGAAACCCTGTTCACAAAGGCGTTACTTTTATTGTTATCATAAAGGAAATCTTTTAAGAATGAGAGCGGTTGTTTGCTTTGTTGTCACGGAAAGGTATTCCTTGAGGAGGTTTCTACTTAACATAGACTAATGTTTTTTTTTCCCACACAAACTTTTTAACCAAAGGGGATAGGGTTGCAATGTTATGACCTTGTATCAAATAACTAAAAACGAAATTATTAGGGATCGACCGATGGCTCTTTTTGGCTGATGTGCCGATGCCGATTGTTTAAAAATACGATGGGCCTATTATTTTTTCTTTCCATTGGCCGATTTCCGATGGAAAGAAAAAACATGTGATAAAACCAATGGAGCGATGCGATAAAACCAATACAAAGTTTGAATATCTCATGCGAAAACAACCGAATTTTTTTTTTATGTTTTAGCTTTAATATAGGATTTGTGCGTCAGTTTATTTGGTAACCTGAGAGTTTGGCACATACAAGTAGCAGGCCTTGAAATCATAACGTCATGGACCAGCCTTTATCATCTTTCAAACCTCAAAGTAACAAAATATTTAAAGGTTTGATTGACCAAATCTGTCCGAAATTTAGAAAAAAGAGATCCTATTATGATATTAGGCGGCGAATTAGAATACGATGTGTCACAGTTTAATTGGCCGTTCCGTCCTGAACTATAAAAATAACGGACACCACGGCGATTTCGGCGCAAATAAGCAAAAATTACAAGGCGACAAAGATTGATTAAGCGATCCGTCCGTAACTAAAACTAATAACGGACACACTGGAATTATTCCGCAAATAACCAAAAATTAAGAGGCGTTGAAGTTTGGTTGACCTGAACTAAAACTATATTGTAAAGTAACGTGGTAAGTATTCTAAGTCTTCCGTTATGATTTTTTGATAATATCAAAAAATTTGATTCATTGTTAGTATGATCCATTTCAATCACGACCGAATGTAAAATCCTAAACTTAGACTAGATAAATTAAAAATGGGCTTTTGAAAAAGAAAACCAAACTTGTTAATTTTCAACAAAACCTCAAATCTCGAAAGTAAACAGTTTGTTTTTCTGTTAAAATTCTAAGAACATTTTGATGTATTCTAAAACTTCACATCCAACACCTATTTTTCTTAGCTTTGGCCACCATCAATCCATTTACAAACTTGTCGCTATCTTTTCTACCAATAATGTGTTTCTTGAGCTATAAAAAACTAATGCGTAACTGCTTCTGGTGTCTAGTAAAAAAAATAAATGTGGAACACATGGTAGTCGCTCCCTTAAAAAAACAAAGAATGTTGTTGTAAGAAAGTTCAGCTGCGGAACAAATAAGACAAAACAAATATGGCGTGGTGGATTTAAGTTCGATTCTCGATGGTTCACCTTATTTAACTAGAAGCCCCAGGAGTCAGTTGGCTGGATGGCAAAACAGGTGCTCGATTTACACAAAAAAACGCTGGAAGGTTCTACAGTGGTCACGACTTGCAGGTTCGGGGAAAGAGAGATAAAGGGAAATTGGACCGGAGGCGAATTACTCTGCTTTCAAGTCTAGATTAGCGAAGGTCCGAAAAAACTACTGATTGGAGGCTGACCTCCCCCAGGATTGATGTATATGCTTGAAACGAGCCCCAGTCCATGTGTAATCGTTTTGATACCAGGAATTGGACAACTTAATTATTACTAGGATTTAGGTAGATTTTTTTATAAAAAACATTGGTTTACATCGGCAAGCCGCTGGACCGATTTTTTTCTAAATTAACATGGGCCGCCGATGGTAAATTTTTTTAACAATTGTTGCCTATGCATCGGTCCACCCCTAAAATAAATATTTCAATTTAAGAAGATTTTTTTATTTAAGAGTGCAATTTGTCAAATTTACAGAGAATGACTCAGCTACATTTTATTATTGATGTAAGTTAGCCCAGAAAAATGAACAAAAGTGTTTGTAACCAAATAATATGCATATTAAACGTATAACAAATATTTCTAACAAAATTCATGTACATTGGATATAAATTTGTTTCACTAATAGATAATTCAATTCCAATTGAATAAACATGATGCTGTTGAATAAAGAATAGGGATTTTTTTGTAAATCCTTGATTTTATTTTAATTATTGAGAAAAAAATTCTAACTCATTTAATTTGATACTTGCATAAAAAAAAATTTAATTGAAAACCTTAAACCTGTTGATGATTACCAATTTTTACTATAATTTGTTATTGAATAGTCTAACAGTGCAACATTTTATGTTTGTCATTTAAAATTCTAAACATTTTCTGCTATAGCGTTGATCATTCAAGCCTAGAATTTTCTGGAAGTACATGTTCTTTTACTGAAAATCACAAAAAGCAGGCAGTGAACGTACAAGGTATGTAAAGTTTGATTTCGTAATCATTCATCATCACTTTACCCATTTCAGGTGATTTTCACCATATTTGGACCGCCAGATTTTTTTAGTTTAGTTATGAAAATTTTTAAATCACCAGAGTTTTGGCATCTATGCACTTGTTCAATATTATGGCAATCTGTTTTTTGTAATTTTACAATAATCGGAATTCAATACTTTTGGATCACCGGACTCTTCTTTTTATTTAGAATGCCAGAGTTTAGATATTTTAAGGCCACTGGCGTTTTGAACTCGCTTTGCGATTTTATAATAGGCTGATTTTCATACTACTAAGATTGATGGAGTTAGCGGCTTTTTAGATTTTCAAAACCCTGATGCAATGTTTGGTTCGCTATTATTTCGTGATTTTAAGAACTTTGAAAATTCCTCAACCTTAAGATGCTCGGATTTTCCGAATAAATAATAGCTATTACAATGCATCAAGCTTTTTCTTTGAAAAACAGTTAATTTTTAAAAAGTGAAAAAGAATCTTGAAGAAATTCATAGATGAATATCAGGCATTCTGTGGCACATTTACAGATTGTTAAATATATCTAAAACAATTTTTCAACATTGAAATTACTAGTTTAGATAATTTCAAAATACATAAATACTTTGTTATAAGCAATACTTTTTTTATGTTAACATTAAAAAAACTAGTCTAACCATAAATTCTAAGATTGGAAATTTTGTTGCCTTTAGTATCTAACTGTTAAAAGTAATTTAATATAAAAATTTAATAACAATACTGTTTTCTACTGCTCCAATGTAAAATGTTTACCTTTGGCTGATAACAATATCTAAGGAACATACAATAATTTAGCTTGAGTAGCGTAATAATTCTTCACTAAATATTTTAAAACTAAGTAAAATTTGTTTCTCTCAATTATTTTTGAATAATACCTAATTATGTTTAAATCAATCAAGTAAAAGGCCTATTTTTTTAAAAATAAAAACAATACTGAAGTGTAGTAATCAAGGGAAAAAATCAGTTGGTCAGGGAATCTCAGAAAAGAAGGTCAAGGAATTTACTATCATTGCAATCTTTAATGTAATGTAAAAAAAAACATAAAACTATATATTATTACCTAACATTAACTTAACAAGCTTAAGATTACTACATTACAAGTAGTATATATTTTTTTTAGTTTGCATGGTTTAAAAACTGATATTTAACTTTTATTTTTAAAAATTTGTTTGGGACTAAAGTTACCTCAATTATCAGTAACTTTTTTTATTATATACTGAATAAAATAGTGTTTCTTTCTTTTGCATCATAAACTGTGTTAAGCATATTTAAATACTTTATTTTTTGTTAGGACCCACAAAGCTGTATTTCACTTATGAAGTTAACTGGATGGAGAGTAATGTCCGATGGGCTTCTAGGTGGGATATATATCTTGCCATGACCGATGTTCAAATACATTGGTTTTCAACTATAAACTCTGTTGTAGTTGTTTTCTTTTTATCAGGTAACTGTTTTATAAATGCCTCATATATTGATAAATACACAATGTCTACGTACAAATTTTAAAAAAATTCTTACTACATTTAAAAGATCTTATTTTTTTCATAAATATAATAAAATATTTTTTGATTTTTTGGCCCGTAAAATTCCTAATTTATTGAAAATCTTGCATAACTTTTTGATAAAATTGGTTTTCATAAAACAAAGAATATAGCAATTTTTTAAAAACTCATTTGAAGCAATTTAACAATCACAGTTGCCCACTATATTATTCATGCTTTCTGAAGTTAGTGGATGGCCCCTAAGTGATACAACAGCAACAATCACATTTATGGCAAAATGCGAGTCAAAGTATAGACTTTGCTTCAAAGTTACCATATTTTTAACATTTGTAGACTTGGTACTGAAAAAAAAATCATGTAACGATAATTTTGGATATGAGTGTATTTTATAAGATCAGTGTTATAAACTAGTATATTCAATTAAATGTTTCACTATCAGGTTAGCTGTATTTAATATTAATGCTGTTTTACAGAAATGTACCTTTCACATAAACAAGACTACTAGTTACTTTTTTAGTTGACATGGCTAATCACAGGAAACTTAAACATTTTGACACCCTTTTCTTCTTACTTTTAACTTTCAGTTGAACACATTCGGTGTATTTTTCCTTCAACTTCATCCATTTTCACCCCTTCGACTTGAAAATCACTCATTTTTGTGGTTAAACAAAAGAAATCTGGTTCCATTTACTCTTTTATTCAAAAAGCTAAACTTCTTGACTAAACTATTAAATGAAATTCTTAATATAGGAAGTATTTTAGAAATGTCAAAAAAATAGTTGGTCATTATAACAAAGAATTGCCTGTATTCTGGTTGTTACAACGTCGATATAACAAAAAAAGTTTTCATGTTTCTTTTTAAAGTGATTGGTACTTTCCGAAACAGTAAGTAAAAGAAAGTTGTTGTATCAGGTGGGTTCCTAAAACAAGTTTTTTTTTCTATTTTTATTTTAAATTTGTTATTTATATTTTAAAGGAATATTGACAATGATTATTGTAAGGACCCTACGAAGAGATATTGCAAGATACAATAGATTCTATGAAACGGTAAGAAGTTATTCTTAAACATGTATTCTTTTTTTAAATAAGATATTTTGTTGAAAATTTTAAGTATTTTCTTTGTATTTT
The DNA here is from genome assembly GCA_019343175.1 of Oedothorax gibbosus. Lineage (NCBI taxonomy): Eukaryota > Metazoa > Arthropoda > Arachnida > Araneae > Linyphiidae > Oedothorax > Oedothorax gibbosus. The sequence continues at coordinate 2,555,307 of CM033276.1, forward strand.
CATATTTCTGCTCGCATTGTGAAACTACTAACTTTTTTTGTGTCTTAAATACATTTATTGCACCTTTTAAAAAAATTAGTGCTGTCTGACCTTATAGATATTCCATTTAGCAAAAATTGCTGCTGCGTAAAGTTTTATTTAGAAGTTACAAATTTGCTCTTATGCAAATACAGTAAATACAATGTAAATTGTTTAGTTATTTTTCCTAATAAAAGACAACAGTTAAATAATTTTAAATAATTGGTCAGTTGTAATAGATCAACAACTATAATTACTAGAAAGCTATCTTTCTGTAAGGATTTGTTAAAGATATACTGCTTTGTACACTTCTAACGTTTAAAAAAAATCAGTCAAAAACCAGATATTTAATAGATTTATATGAAGATTTGCATTTCCATTATTTGCTTGTACTTTTATTAAGACTTGCAGTAATCCACAAACCTTAAAGTTTTCACTCTTAAGTCAAATAGTTGTCACATTCATTATTTTTAAGCTGACAAATGCTGTTGTTTTGTATTATTATAGGAAGATGCTATTGAAGAAACTGGTTGGAAGCTTGTTCATGGGGATGTTTTCAGACCACCTAGATATCCTAAATTATTTGCTGCTGTTATTGGAAGTGGAATACAAATTTTTCTAATGACATTTGTTACCATATGTAAGTAAATATTTTCTATTAAAGTACAGTTGAGCCTCGTTGTAGCATAATTTAACGACGGCAAGTACTATAATGTTCTAAGCAAGTGATGCTATAAATTTCTTTGTAGGCCCAAGCTAACAGTTAATAAATATTATTTAAACAAATGGAATATGAATTCCACTTATGCCCATGCTAATCAGCTCAGTAAAAATAAACAAAATAATTTGCTCAGTTTCATTTGGTGAATTCATCAGGCTAACAGTAATCAAAATAAGACTTGATCAGTTTAATTCAACTTAAAGCCAGGGGAAATGCTGTGAACATGAGGTCTATTGATAATGTCATGGATGTGTGCATGCGTGCAGTTATTTAAACTAATTCATCCTCAAAAACAAGTAACCAGCAAGCATTACTAGGCATTCCAATCTGATTGTACCATTATCAAAAGATTCTATAATCACTCAACAGTGTAGGATCCCAAAATAATGATTCATAGATTTGAACCACAATCAAATTGAGTCGTATGGGTAATGTAAGGGAATAATATGATGTTATGTACAAGATCTCTATTGCCAGGTTTAGCCACAGTTATAAAACCCTTGTATTTATTTTATATTTTTAATTTACTCCCAAATTATTTTAGTTTTTGCAATGCTTGGAATGCTTTCTCCAGCTTCAAGAGGAGCATTAATGACTGCTGCTATCTTTTTGTATGTTTTTATGGGGTAAGTATTCTTAGAAGCATTACAAATAAAATATATTTATAGTAGAGCATCTCAAATCCAGAATCCGCTCTTGTAAAGGCTTTTTTTTACCTAAATTAAACTCTTCTATGTCATTTTGCGGTAAATACACTCATTTATACTCAACCGCTCCTGAGTGAACTACTTTTAAATAGCCCTAAGCCTTTAAGAACTTCATATTTTACATGACATTTTCTTAAGTTCTTGTTGAGATAGTTATTCAATAGAACTGGATACTGATTATGGTAAGCGTTTCCACTTATTTGGACTCCATTTAATCGGATATCCCCTTTAACCGGATGTATTAATAGCTAAAAAAAACACATGTTTTGTTTATATGGCTCGTTGCTGAACTTCTAGGCTTCAATGAAAAAAGGTTTCTGGTTTTTCTAATGGTATGCAACTTGTAATGTCTTAATACATTGAATAAAATATAGCATTTCAATTGTGTATTTATTTATAAGGCAAATATAATCTATGTAGAAATGTGCAATTAAATGTACATCTACATCTTAATTTATTTCACTTCTTCAGTTTAACCAGATTTTCCCTTAACCGGTGGTTTACCCTCAGTCCCATTTAAGCGGTTAAGAGGGTGTATACTGTATATGTAAAACAGATTGAGTATTTGTAATTTAGTATTCAATAACAAGTATGCTCCAATTTTTTTTCTTGTGCCTGTGTAAATTTGTGCTTAAAAGTGCAGCATATGCTTGCATAAAAGACAGTAATTTGTTTTCTGAAATAGCTCTATCAAAAGTTTTATCAGCTTTTATTTGATACATTAAATTTCTCCAAGAAGGTGCTGCTTACAAAAAGTTTATTTTAATCAATTATTTATTTTTATTGGTGAGCTTTATTGCAATAAAAATTTAATTTAAATAGAGTTTTTAAAAAAATCATTGATTTGAAGATGCGTTAAGATAAATTTACTGTGAGGTATATTAACCCTTTGTGTGATACTGGGACAAATATGGCCCACTTTTTTAGTCTTTGCCTCTTTTTTCCCATATACGTAATTTTTTTCTAAAGTAAATGCATAGTTTTGAAAATCTTCTATCGGTAGAATGTAAACACTACATTCCTGTTCTTAGACAATTCCGTGCGTTAAAAAAGGATTTTCTAAAAGAAAAATTTAATGCTTTCTACATCAAGTTAGTTTTTGAGAAATATATATTTTTTTATTATTTTCTCCAGTGTATTCATACACAAATTGATATTTTATTTGGTCATAAATTAGCTTTGTTTTCGTTGAAGTACAAGAGCTTGCATTCAATATCAATCATGTAGTGTTACCAAAAATATTCCAACAACCTGTGTCTACCAAAAAGCACGTCAAGGTAAAAAACGAGTAGCTTCGCATTATTTACTAAAATATTTGTTGTAATCTAGTATTACAGTGGTAAATCAGCACCATCTAGTGTAAATATTCTTTGAGGTTGTGTGTGCGACAGACTGCTACACCACAGATGAATGAATGTTTATATAAAATGATGAGCTAATGTGATGCTAAAATAGTTGACATAATGCTAGTAGCATATAAGACATTTTTCGAATTGAAACAAAAATTCAAGGCTGTCTAAAATTGGGATGTAACAAGGTTGCTTAAACAAGGTGCTAAACCTAATGGGATAAATATAACCCACACTGCAAAAATTCTTTGGTTGACAATGGTATAAATAAGACCTACTTTTATTTCATTAATGAAGTAAGCAATTAATTTTCTGTTTGCAGTTTCTGGTTTCTTATTGTGTATACAATGATATTTCGTTATGATTTATCTTATATCATTGCTATTTTTTCACACAAAGGGTTAAAATATTGCTCACAGAGAATGATCACAAAAGGTGTTGAGATATTTTTTGCATCAAAATTTGAAGCATACACATTTAATCTACTTTGACATGAACCTGTTTTATTGTGCAATCTTTTGTCTAAGAAAATATTTTACGCATTTTCATCACAAAATAAAATAGTTGATTTTATTTTTTCAGATGTGTTTCCGGATATTTTTCTGCTAGACTGTACAAAACAATACGTGGTGTGGAATGGAAGAAAGCAGCTTTATACGTAGGTTTCTGTTCACTGTGTGTGTGCACCCATTAAATAGCAATTTCGGGATCTCTGGAGGAGGGGGGGTTGGGCTGAGCCAATTAGCAAAAGAATAGTGCATCCCCCCCCCCCCTCTCCCGTGTGACAATAGTGCTAAGCAAACCCGTTTGAATTTTGTTTGGTGTTTTTACAAAACAGCAGAAACATAAAAGCATGATGTTGCCAGGATAAGAAATCCTTTGTTATCATGAAACTATGAGGTTTAGTCATTTTGTTAAAATGGATATTTTAAACCATTATTCTTATGGCATTTCAAAAGGGACTGGGAATTTACTAGATATTTCGTTGTAGTGATATTCATTATAAAAAAATTTCACTGTTTTGTATTATACATTTGAATTCTTAAATTGCATTTTAATATAATCAGAATTATTCATTTTTTACTATTAAATATAATGCCGACTATATTTTTATGACTTTTGCATGCCTATCATTCTAGACTGCCTTATTGTATCCTGGTGCTGTTTTTGGAACAGGCTTTATACTGAATTTTTTCATTTGGGGAAAACAATCCTCTGGAGCAGTAAGAATTTAACTTTGTTATCCTATTTATCAAAATATTGAAATTTGTATTCACATTATGTACTGTTTTAGCAGTTTTAATCGAAGAGCTTTATGGAAGAATGTGTTATGTGACAAAATGCTGAAAACAACAAAAAGAGCTTAAACAGTTTTTGGTTTACACTTGGTTATAAATGGCTCTTGCGAAAGGTAAATAATATGCTTAACTTGAAGTTTATGGAAATGGAGGAAACTTGTTATCTTTAAAGTAGAGAATAACATGATCATTGACAAAAATAATCAATAAAAATTTCAAATAAGTTGCATTACATGTTCTTCCACTAAGCTCTTAAATTTTGAAGATTGGTGGTTGTAAATTATTTACTTCATTTTACTTTTTACCAACTGGATAAATTACTTTAAAACACAACAAAAATGTATGTGTTTAACTATATCATTTAGCCATAACCGGGCATGATATTATAGCATTTTTATTTTGCTGCACTTTTCCTCCCATTATTAGCAAAGACATGGCTGGTTAGATTAAAGCCCTGAATTCTCCCAGACGTAAGTAGCGACAGTCTTTTCCCCTGCGCTTTTTTGCCGCTTTGTTTTATATTGGACGTCCAGAGTCTGTCGCGGTCTTGAATTTCATCGTTTTAGTTTCATGAGCATAATGGTGTTCGATAGATGAAAGATAATATGTTACGAAGATTTTTCGTGCTTTTGTTATGTATGAGCAGTTCAAAAAGCGGATATAAATATTTTTTAAACCAAAAAGTCCATTTTTTAATTAAAAAGAAAAACAAAGCTTTACAACAACATTTTTAAAAAATGTTCTAACAAGAACATTGGCATGAGAATTGCTGCCTCAGAGATAAGTATTTTGCCTGCTAATAGCTTTATAGCAGTAGATTATTATTTGTAAAATGTTCACTTGGTTTTTTAATTATTGTTATTAAATACCATATGAAATTTTTCTTAAGAGTTTATGTGGCCCTATTAATATTCATAAGATAATTTATTATTGCATTCATTACTGTTGTCATGTCTATCTATTACAAGAGAATGTCTAATTAATGTTAGAATCTGACTTAATCGAATTTAATTTTAAAGAAACATATAGTTAGTATATATGTATTTTGGTCAGGGTTTTAAACCCTCCCCCGACCCCGCAAAAAAAACCAGGCGTTTTTTTTAACCCACCTTAAAATAGAAAGTCTATTTTTTGTTTGCTTTATTAAAAATCTAAATTTTCCAATTGTGTTTTGTTCAATTAAAGTAATAGGAAACAACTTAGCAAAAACTACATAATTTCGCTCAGCACAATATACTTTTATCTTTAGTCATAAAAGGAATTGAGGATATTTTATTAATACAAGTATAATACAACGTTAAGGCCCAGTGACTTAGAGGTAGTGCTTCGCATTACCACGCCACAGGTCCGGGGATCGAGTCCCTGATTGGGCAAGGTTGACTCAACCTTTCATCTCTAAGTGGATTGATAAAATGCAGACCACGCATGCTTGGGAACTTAACACTGGGGGGGGGGGGGGTTCCGTGTGAGGTTGGCCACCTAATCAGGACATATGCCTAGCACCCCAGAGCCCTTGGTCAAGTAAGCTGAAATGGGCACGGCAGGCCTTGGTCAACTAAAGGGCTGTTGCGCCGAGGAGTTTTTAGGATACAATGGTACTAAATTAAAATGAAATTATTATTCTTATTTCAATTATTTTTTCTGTAATATTTTGAAATGTAATTTTTTTAGACTAAAATTAATATAAACAAATTTTGTCATAAAAGAAAAAGAAACTTTTTATTAATAGCAGGAATATGGAAGTAACTTTGAAGCTATTATTGCATTTAAATTAGTTTTTATTTTAATTAAATATTTTTTATGTAAGTTTCTTCGCTATTAAAACCGTTTTTTGTTTAAAATAAAACTTAAACTCAACATAATTTGTAATTTAAAATAACTAATGGTGACTAAACAGTATATAATATAAATTATTCATAGTAAAAATATATTATTTGGAGTTTAAGAAATGCATTATTCATGTTAAAAATTTATTACTTGGGATTTAAGAAATGCAGTCATTGCTAAATTTACAAGCAAATCTATCATTTTTGCTGCTAAACTCTACAAAACATGAACCCAAATCGAGGGTATGATATTTTAACTTCCTTTTAAATCAAAAATCAGTTAAAAAGTCTTTTATGTTTCAAAAAATTATGCATTTAATTTATTAAGGTCATACTAAATACCTTCCTGTTCGTTTGACTTTTGCCTTCTTAACAACAGATGGCAGTACTGAAAGTTGCTATTTAGGGAAAAAAATTGAAGCAAAAAATTCCCTGACAGTATAGAATTCCCCAAATGAAAGAAGAATTTATCCCGACTTTCTCCGAAATCCCCCCCCCCCCTCCTTATAAGGGGATTCCGATTTCCACCCCATGGTCCCCATGACGGGGCTTCTTTTTAAACACAGTCACAGACTGCATGTATGTTTGTTTTTCTTTTTTTCGGAGGGAGGGTGAATGCACAGGATTTTTAATTTATTTGAGAAGGAATAATTTCCATGTCGTAACTTACCTGACATAAAATAGATTCTCAACTGTCGTAACTTTCTTGACATAAAATAGATTTTGTATACTTCATAGGGTTCTTTGGGGGAAAAAACAAGATTTTTGCACATTACCCGGATCTATACCAATGTTATATATATGGATCTATACTATATGTTGGGGCCGTAAGTCCTGTTACAGCTTACGATGTCGCTATTTTGTTGCGTTGAGTGCCATTTCGGGTTTCAGCCTCGTTACTTGACCAAGAATCAAAATTAGAGGAGGGCCATTGTTAATGTGCAACTCTAGAGCGACATCAGTTAAACCAATGAAATCAAGTATTAATAAAATATTACGGGTAGCAACACCCAAGTTTAGTAGCTCACGGAAACAAAGTCGTAAAAGTATAATGGCAAATATATTGTGAGAAAAGCACAAATTAGATTATAAATGTTCTGTACAACATCAAACTATATGATTGGTTTCTGATGTTATATCAACAAAAAAAAAGGTTAAAAGGGAAGTTAAAACGTTAGACAGGAATTTGAAGGGAGGGTTTCGACAGAAAAACAGACGTACCGTCAGAAAAATATTCCGTAGATATATTTCCGATCTTTCTTGATCACGAATATACAATAGTATAAGTAAAATAACAAGATCACATTTGATGAAGCACAATTGAACCACGGTAGATGTGAGCAATTTTAAGCCGCAATGAGTGTCGAGGTAGACACTTCAGCTAGCACCCGACACAATTTTATAGCGGCGTCAGTCTTCAACAGATTTAGTTTCAGGACTACAACAGATTTAATGTGCACTAGTCCCATACATGGCGCTTTTAGCTGGCGGGCAGCATTACTTGTTTATAGAATAGCTAGGAAGAGGACAATATCCTCCGAGGCATGACGCTTTAACCTACCACGCCCGACAATTTTGTTTATTATATGTAACAAATGAATGAGTAAAACTTGAAAAGAAAAAGCATTATGAAAAGTTAATATGTATTGCTATTTAAATTTTTGCTTCAAACCATAATTGTTATGAAACATTTACATTTGTCAGAGTAAAGTAGCTCGCAATGAATTCACGAGCCTCTTGTCTCCCACAAGACAGTGGTAAAGAACATATTACAGTATCGACTTGTACTTTTACTAACAGGGAATCGGCAATTATTTGATTTGGTAAGTTTCCGAATGCTACCTTTCACCAAACGAGGCATTTTAGTGCTGATTATGTACCCTCTAATCCAATTACAATTCGTCTTGCGTTCACCAAAACAAAGACCTCACTAGTGAACGCAGGTTGCCATATCGCATCTACCTTGTCACTACTCTGTTGACGTTTGTAGAGCCAATATTTTGTGTATCTAGCCAGAGCAGATGTTTACAACTCTTTCATAATTCGCCGTTCCTATTGAAACTACATTTTGTAAAATTTAAATGAGTTACAATTGCAAAAAATTTGGGGTGTGCAACACCACACACCTTTTAATAACAGCTCAATAAATCAATAGAATACATTTAAAGGTAATTATATACATTATAAGATAAATTCAAAACTTTTAAAACCAAAAAGTTATATGGCAGTTGTCTTTTAAGCATGCGTGACTTCCTCTAAAACCTTATTATGACGTCGGATAGGTACTGGAAACTCGTATACCAAGTTTAAAGTCTTCTCTCTTTGTTTTTCTAACAATATCTTTAAAATAAAAAAAGGTCAATGGCAGCTACCCCTTGTGCATGCGCAATTTCCTCGAAATTCACCGACAGGTACTGGAACTTTGTGTACCAATTTTGAAATCCGTAGCTCTTTTAGTTGAACTGTAGAGTGGTTTCAGACAGACAGAAGGACCAATGTTCAAAAAATAATATATTTTTTTTATCGGCACCCTCCAAAACATGTACAAAACACAAAATCTCCTTTTCGGACTTTCGAAACAGATCGCAATACTTTCATTACCTTATATTTTATATAGGCTGAGTTATATTTCATATTAGGTTAATTTAAATAATAAATTTGCTATATAAAAAATTTAGAGCATTCAACAATCAACAAAATCTATTAGAATATTAAGATCAATTTTCTCTACCCCACCTTTCCTCCTTCTCAGTAAAAAAAAACCTCGGAGCCAAAACAGAAACTCATGGAGCATTTAATTGAATTGCAACCCCCCCCCCCCTCCCCACATACACACACAGACTTTTACTCCACAAAGCTTTTCTTAACTGTCTATTACTGAATAAATTGACGGTCTGACGCGCCCTAACAGTAACACCTAAAATTTAATCCTGGCTACGACCATGTCCCTGTCAAGGTACAACCCTAGCAGGTGTGCCGCGGAAAAAAGTTTATTAACGCCCACACACCCATTTGAACATTTTGCCCGCCCTGTCCGCTAGATAAATATTTCCACCACACGTATCACCTACTTTTTAAACAGAAAATTTAAATTTAAATTATATGTAAGATTTATACACAATTTCATTAGATTATTAATCCTAAAAATAACAATCGGGAAAAAAGAGTATGTGCTCGTTAAATCTGTTGGGTCCGAAAGTCCTGTGGGCGGGGTCCTGGCCACGGGTACAGGTCCCTGGAGACTATTTCCCTCCCCTTCAGGGACATGTCTAAATTGTGGAGGTGGCGATAGATGGCAGCATCTGTCAGCACGATGCTAAGTCGGCTTCCTGCCGTGTGGTCTCTACACGGGCATCTCTCCTTGGGAACCGCACCCCTTTGCCTTAATCCTTGCCCGCTCCGCGGGAAGGGCTTGGGTTCCCCAAGTGGCATTAGTAACAACAACAACAATCAAAAAAATACTAATAACTGAATAGAGATTTCTCCTGGTTATTCTCAATATTCACAGATACACTCAGAATAAAAAACAACCACAGAACCCCTCAACTCTCATGTTTATAGTCAGAAGTAAGAGAAAAGCATTCTACGTACAACCTTTGACCTCTTTAACTGAGGGGGTGAGGAAAGAAGTCATAAAAAGCCCTTTGACACCCCCATTTTTGCGACCCCTGATTTATCCCTTCCAAAAGGGAAATTCGCAGACGGCGCTACTCTACACTAGCAAAGTAATCTGATAATTTTTTGGCATGTCAAGACAACTTATTATATTCATATCTTCGCTCCCTTTTAGAGTTTTACGATGGAATTTGCAGCAAATTACAAAAAAAAAAAATTGAATTTTAGATGCTAGCATTTATTTTTTTAGTAAAAAGTCTTAATCTGTTGGAAAAATAGCAGGAAATTTTTCTTTAAATTCTGGCTTAGTAAAATGCAAAGGTGAGTACGAGAATCGTCAGAAAACTTTCTGGACTTCCTAATGCAAAAAATTGTGAGTTAATAAACTTAAGAGCAAAGACAGTGTGTTAAAATAACTGTCCCATAGACTTAGCATGGAAAGTGAAAAAAGGATGCCGAGTCTTTGACTTCCCCTTAAAGTTATATATTTAATAGGCTTTAAGCAATGGGGAACTTGCATGTTTGCCCTTTGTGAATGAATCTCCATGAGATTTGAAAAACATCAACATAAATTTTACCTCAATCCGACCATTGGTTTATTTTTAATTAATTTCAAAGTTTTCGCTTAGCCCCACCCCTTGAAAACGGTGCCTCTAGCCCCTCTTCCCCGCGTGACGTCAGTCGACTCCAATGGGCCAGCCAAATATCTGTGTTTTGTGAATGTCACTCTTCCTAATGCTTTTCTTATCGCCTCTAATCCATTTAAGTTCTGGAAAATATTAGTGAGCATAAATATTGTATAGTACCTTGTTGTAAAAGCACCACACAAAACCCATTAGAGAAGCTGTTTTTTAATGTTCCTTGAATTGTAAAAAATGCGTGTGTTGATACGTAGTTGGTTGAAAAACGTTTAAACAATGAAATTGCTGACATGTTGGCAAAAAGGGGCTCCACAGAGACTATGATTAGTTGTGACTCCCTCACTTTCCACGAAATTTCTTCTGTATGGAAAAGAAACTATAAACAAATATGGCTTACTCCCCCTGCTCACCACTGGTATCGTAGAAAGCACCATTCTAGAGCTTGTGGGGGATGGACCAGATATGACAGCAATTTTAAGTCAAAACAGTGTAGCCATCTTAAAGGAATGATTTTTATCTTCCGGCTGCAAAACTTTTCCAACCTGCAGCAAGTGTCATCTTTTGCCAGCCTCTCCAGAGCATATCTTGGACTGCCTGGGTCTAGGTTTAGAAGACCCCAGTACATTGCCACTTGTAATTGACTTTGCTAGAATACAAAGACCAGATCTAGCTGTTGCTAGGTCACAAAGGTTTAGAAACAACAACAACAATGTTTGAATTTGAAGCAAAAAGCTATTTTTATTCTTAATAGTAACAGGCTTATGTTATAAAACAAATTCCTATGCAATTATACTATTTAATTGTATGTATTTGTACTTATAAATAAACTGTATAATTTAAATGTAGATTATATATAAAATTAAATTTAATTGATGGAAATACCTGTATTTAAGATAGGGAAATATTTTTCATTATTACAGGGATTCGACAAAATAGTGTACACACATTGCAATTTTTAAATTAAATCGCATATCTCATTAGCTACTAAGATATAAGTAAAATGCTTTTAACGACTTGTAACGTGTTACGGCTAACATGCTTGAGCAAAAATACTGTCTCGTATGTAATTATATGGTAAGCAGAATTCAAGTTTTGTACATTATTCTCGTAATGAGTTCATCCAATCCCTGTAACTCTGAAAAATATTCCCCCTTCTTAAATGCAGTTAATTCCATCAATTAAATTTGTATTTAAATTTCATAGAAGCAATTTAGTTTATAGCATAAACATGGTATATGTTACAATTAAGAATAAAAAATACCTGCTTCCTTTTCGAACATTGTTGGACCTAACTATCAACACATATTTTTTTACATCTCTAGGAAAACTACAACAAGTATGTTTGTAACAGTAACTATCACCTAGAACTGCTTCCACATACGAGCTATAAAACTTAGAATTAAATTCGCCAAACACAGCATTTAGTTATAATTTATACTTTAGTTGCAAAAATTGCCGATCTTCATTAACTTTCTTTTGCAAATTTGATTTAAATTAAAAATGGCCAGATATTTTATCCAACTCCCACTCTCTCTAAAACTTTCTTTAATACAGTATATAGCATTTTTAAAAGCTTCCACTTTTAACGTTATAAACGTACTGCAGGAGCTGAAATAGATTTTTTGGTGTAAATTTTTTTGTGGTTACTATACAACAAGGTACTATGTGACACTCGTATGCACTAATATTTCCCAGAACTTATATAACTTTAATGGATTAGAGACATTAAGAAAAAAATTGGGAAGAGTGACATTCGCAAAACACAGCGGCCGATGATCTCTGGCCGGCCCACTGGAGTCGACTGACGTCACACGGAGAAGAGAGGCCAGAGGCACCATTTTCAAGGGGCTGGGCTAAGCGCAAACTTTGAAAATTAATTAAAAATTAACTAATGGTCGGATTTAGGTAAAATTTATGTCGATGTTGTTATAATCGCATGGAGATTTTTTTAATAGAATAAAAATAATACATGCAAGTTCCCCATTTGTGAAGTTACCATTCAAGATGCAAATTCTGTTCCCCACTATAATTAACATTGGGAGAAGTCGTCGGGTCGGAGGATCCAGGGCTTTAGGTTAGATAAGTAGTCATGCTACGGTCAAAAAGAATACCTTCTCCGGTTCTTGCTGCTGATAGCACTCACAAGACATCCTTTTAACATGAAACAAAATAACAAAGGATAGTAATAATAAATAACAGAGACTTCATTGGTTTATGGAAGTTTTCATATTTGAATTATATGATTTTTTTTATAGGTTCCCTTCACCACAATGCTAGCTCTGTTATGTTTGTGGTTTGGAATTTCCTTACCACTTGTTTTTATTGGTTATTATTTTGGAAATCGTAAGCACTCGTATGAACATCCTGTACGTACAAATCAAATACCACGTCAAGTACCTGAACAAGTGTGGTATATGAATCCTATTCTGTGGTAAGTGTTAGGTTTGTTTTTAATGTTAAAATAAGATGCAAGACTATCTATTTACTCAACTACCGTCAAAGCGGGTAACTTTGGCCACACGTCGGAAAAAGATTTGTTTCTTAATTTCTCTTCATAAAATGATCCCATCTTAAATTGTTTTACATTTTTGAAAAAGGTGGAAACATTGCCTATCATTTCATGTAAAAAAAATCTCATTCTAATTTTGACAATTCCACAAATGACGTTTGTATTTTACGAGCATTTAATGACAAAAATCTTTCTTCCAACTTTTGTCTGGAACACCTAAAAAAATATTGAAAATAACTAAATGAAACACTCTATACTATTATTTTATTAATGGGGATGAATATTACACCATTTGATTTAATCTAAGTTGAATACTTTTTATGCTGTATTTAATTATTGGTGACTGGGAAACTTTTGCGGATGAATGAGGGTAACTTTGGTCCATGATGTAACTATTTCTTTATGGAACTTTGCACTTTCAAAAATGTATGTAAAAGTGTATTCTGTTTAACTATTTTTGAGTCTTAATTTTATGATTACTCATTTATTAAATGATTTTTTTAAAAATTAAACAATTTTAAACACTAAAAAGATAAAATGCAAGAAGTGTACAACATTCAAAATCGCTAATGTTGAAATGTAAACATTTTCGAATTCCTAATTATGAATATATTATTTTTTCTCTTTTATAATAAAATCGTTTGCTTTTTTAAAGATATTTGTTATTAAATATTGCTTCCAAAAATAAGTTATTTTCCCTTATTAAAATTGAAGTTTACTTTTCTTTTAAGCGACAATAAATGCTGGTATTCATAGTGTAATGTCATTCTACGATGCACTTCAATGTAAATGTTAAGTTATATACCATTTTTAATAACTGTTCGTTATGACTTTGTTATTTTTATGTTTAAACGTTTTAATATTACTATTTAATTTGATAACCAACCTCTAAGGATGTCAAAAAGTATGTTTCTTATTTATTTCATTGTTTGGACCAAAGTTACCCGCCCGGATCCTAACCGCGCCCGAATTTTTTTAAACTAACTCCAATTTTTTTTTTAATTATAAAATTTAATGAAAATGCTTGGAAATTATTCCTAAAAGTGCAATACTTAGAATGCATAATGATTTTTAAGTGTTTAAATCGTTTTTGTAGTTCAATTTTTCTTTTGTAAAAAAAACTGATTTTGGACAAAGTTACGCGCACTAACGGTACTTCTCTAACTAATCTGTTCACTATTGTGTATTTAATAATCTAACGATATTTTTTCTTTTAATCAGGAATTTTTCTTAACGTACACATTTTGTTTTGATTGCAGCACACTTATGGCAGGAATACTTCCTTTTGGTGCTATGTTCATTGAGCTTTTCTTTATATTTACAGTAAGTCATTCTTTTAATTAAGTCATAGAATTTTTTTTTTTAAATATAAAATTATTTGCTCTTTAATTGCTTGTTTTCTTAAGTTTAAATTTTCTTTTTTAGGCAATTTGGGAAAACCAATTCTATTATTTATTTGGTTTCCTATTCCTAGTCTTTATCATTCTGGTCATCTCTTGCTCTCAAATATCCATTGTTATGGTATATTTTCAACTTTGTGGAGAGGTTAGTTTTGGGCCCATTAAAACATTTTCGAAAAGAATAATTGTTCTAATTTATTGAATGCAATGTATGATTCATATAATTATTCATTTTTTTTTTAAATATCGAAATCATTTAATTTAAAGTTTTAAACAATTTTTTCTGCTCAATAAAGATCAGTATTCTAATATTACATTTGTATCTATACTTTATTTGTGAATTAAAATAAATTGTGTGTCTGAATTTAGCATTGTTTAAAGCTATACTAAAGACAGCAAAACAAAACTTGTATTACTAGTACAAGTTTATACAGAGTATATTTGGCATGCTTAGCCAAACAAAAATAGCTCAAGACGAGTAAAAATGGTGCAACACTTGTACATTATTTTTAACCATTTCCAAGTTATGAAATGAAAAAGGAAAGAGAACAACAAAAACTTATCAAATCTTAAAAAACAAACTTATTTGTTTATGAAAAAGTATTATGCAAATACTCATATTTAAAGAAAATGAAAAATGGACTACAAAAGGACAATATTTGTTAAGATATCTGCATTTACTGTGTTGCGTACAATGGCAACACTCTATTAATTTGTCGCCAAATCCTATTAACAATATTTCCACAGAGCTAAAACCAGTAAAATTTACTGAAAATTTTACCATACAACAAGTTTTAATGCAAGTCCGTAATGGACCATGTTACTTTTCTAGTTCAGGAAAATCCACTATTTATGTAACACTGTAATATTTGAAAGTTGATAATCTATTCTTTATGAAAGCGTGGCTGAATAGTTTCTGGACCACTTTACCAAAGATGCAAAGACTAAGTTTATTAAGGTTAGGAGAATTATCTGTTATTTTTCAACACAAAAGCTAATTAGACTGTAGCATATACTGCTCTGGGCTATTCCCGGGGCAGTTTATTCAAATTCGGCTATTTCCCTGGGGCCAAAAAGTAGTTGGGACATTTTTTCATACATTCAGTTTTACAACCAATAAAAGTGTATTAATGATTGAGTATTGTACAAAAAAATTATGGTTTGTAAATTACTGCTCCTGTAGCAGTGAAAGTGATTATGAGTGACATGAAAATTATGTCCATGCCTTTTTTACAGATTAAGTGTGTCACATTTTTGTTACGAAAAGAACGTTTCCATGTGGGTAGCTCTATATTTAATGTAATTATTTGAACAAAATTGGATTTAATCTGGCAGGCCATTTTTCATTATTATATTCTTTATTTGCTTGTTACTTCTTCACAAACATTAAAAATCAAGCAAGGTAATTTTTTTTCAGAAATGGGATAATATTTAAAAAAAATCCTTTTGTTTACAAACAGTAACAGTTTTACACCACATGTATGAGTATAGTTAATGAAAAAATTTAAGTATTGCACCTTTTTTTTTCATACTAAGCTCCTCTATTGTCTCGTTTTGTTTGAAAGATCATGGGAAATATACCTTGTATGCAATAAATATCTAAATATTTTACAATATAAGTCTTTCTCATTGTACATTTTAATCAATATGGTAAACAAAAGTGTAATTTCCACATAACTGTATTTAAATTGCATTCAATAAAACTTTATATTTTCTTTCAAATGTGCTTCATTTTTTGTAATTTTAAATTATTCAAAGTTCTAATCACATATTTATCTGAATTTACATATATTTCAGGATCATCATTGGTGGTGGAGATCAATTACAGTTTCCGGTGGCTCTGCAGTTTATGTTTTTGCATATTCAGTATTTTATTTCCTTACGAAGGTAAAACATACTAATAGCTTAGGTTCACATTTATTACAGTTACTGGAAAAATAATTTTCTTCTAAAGCATAAATTGAATTTCCATTTATTGGGAACTTGCCCAAGCATAAAACCCTTTTACTACATTTTTTAAAAAAAATTATTGTTCAAAGCTGTGTTGCTAGTGATAAAGTTAATATTTTATTAAGTATATTTAGTGAGGAGTTATTTTCTTAAATAAGGTGGCAAAGATTGGGTCAAAGTAACTTGTAAAAGTAAAGGTTGCCTTAGTTAATGGTTTAACAAAAAATTTTAATTTAATAATAAAAAATTGTAATTTGGTAGTTTTCATTGGATTTTTAGTCACTTTTGTATTTATTGTATACAATTATTTGAATATGTGTTAATTGTATTTTAATTAATTTTGAAATTGCTTTACATATACTACTTTTAACTTTATCTTCTTTTTTCAGCTTGAAATTACTGAATTTATTCCAACTGTACTGTATTTTGGATATACAGGCCTAATGGTTTTAACTTTTTGGATTTTAACTGGAACCATTGGATTTTATGCTGCATATTTCTTTATCCGGAAAATATATTCTGCTGTCAAAATTGATTAATATTTCAGTGATAGTAGATTGTACAATGTGCTTCTTGTGTTAGGAAAAATGCTTCCAAGAAAAAAGGGATTTGTAACAAAGCTCCCAAGAAGTTTGGTCAAAACATACATTTGTAAATATGTTCCTTCATTAAGCAATACTCCAAAGGGAAAAGATTTATATTCACAGCCCACTTGCATAAATAAAACTATTTAATTCATTCCACATAGCCTGTGTCATTCATTTGTGTCAAAAAAATCATCTATTTTTTAAAAAAAAATTGCCCAACAACCACAATCTCTAAAAAATGGCTTAACACTAAATGGACTGTAATTTCAATGAGGAAAAAAGTTTAGTGAAATTAACAAACTCGTATTTGACTCTTTCTCTACTTAAAATTAGTCTGTAAGTGTAGATAGCAACAATGAACTACTTCTTGTGAAAGGGTTTCCGCGCTTATGAAAAGTCATGATTTGATATGAAGCGCCGGTGAACCTTAAAAACATGGCGAAAACGCCCACTATTTACAAATCTTTATTTTTGTCTTAACTTTATTTGTAAATGGCTAATTGTTTCTTTTTATTCAAAATTATTTTGATATCAAGTTCGTTTCTTTGCTTCGTCACTTCGTGTCACGTTTTATTCAACAGGTTTTAAAGATTTTATAATGGCTTTTTGGATCGCAGGAGTTTCTTTTCTTTCGGATTGCCGGAGTTTAGCGAATTTCGGATCGCTGGAGTTTGCGAATTTCGGAACGCAGGAGTTTTTTCAATTTTCAGATCGCCAGAGCTTTTAGATGTTCTGATAAACAAAGTTGCATGATTTTCGGATCGCCGCAATTTATAATGGTAGCAAAAAATCAATGAATATAATTTCGGTGAAATTTTCGGTGGTAGAGTGGATTTTATAGTCGCCGCCAACCAAATAAGAACAGGTGTAATTGTTCTACGAAGATGATCTTTCCGCAGATGTAAATAGTTCCATTTAAAACAAGATAATTTATTGAAATATATCTTAAAAATCATGAATTTCGTTTAATATACATTAAGTACAGGAACGTATTGTAAAATTCAATAAATTTTTCTCAACGAAACTTGTTTATTTAAATATTTGTGAAAATAATCATTCGGTTGATTTCAACCAATTATTCCCTTCTGTGTTTTCCCCTTGATATGGTTGCTATAACATCTGCCCTTGACATTGGCGACTTTTCGAACGTTATTTTGTTTTGATATTGCAAATCGCCGACCTAAGTTATCTCTTTTGATTATTTTTTTATTGCTGCAGCTTTTTGGCTAAATGATTTGGTGTTTCGTTACGTAACCTTGCTTAATAAGCATTGAAATGTTGTAACCAGCCAGGAGTATGAAGTAGGGTGATCACGGGGGAGGGGGCGCCATCTCTGCACAGGATTTTTTTTTGACAAAGATTTCGGTTCCTAAAGGAATACGAGCAGCAATGAAATAATGTTTTGAGGAATTCAAGCCCAAATAATGAAAATATTTTATGAAGCATTTTTGCCTATACAGTAACCGCCGCTTTTTTAGGATCAGTGGTTAATTGTATCAACTGCTTAATTGAAATGAAAATTACGTACAGCAGAACAAAATAACTTTTTTACATTGGAAGTTCGCTGTATACACTAAAAACTAAATGCGTAAATTTACACACGAAAGCAGGTATTTTTTGCCACTAGAATGATTTGTTTGTGTGTAAAAAAGCGTGTAATTTCAGTTTACACCCTTGACTGTGTAAGTGAGAATTACACACTTTACTGTGCAACCGAGAATTACACACTTTACCGATTAATTGAGAAAGACACTTTATTGAGTAATTCAGAAATACTCACTTTATTAAGTAATTTAGATATGCATACATACAATATACATGCCTAACCATATTACACTTAAATACTTATTTTTAGACAACAAAAATTTGAGTTATAATATGAAACAAAAAATAATGTGGAATATTTTTCATAGATTTAATCACTTTGGTAATTACCATCATAAACAACGAACAACACAATAATAATGCTACACTACTTCTTATATATCAAGTAATTTCAATTCATGATACACTGTAAAAAAAATTCCTGAAATTAACGGGAAAAGTACAAGCAGCAGAGTTGCCGGGACTTTCCCGTTTCGTTAAGTATTTTCCTGTGTATTTACAGAAGTTCCGTTTCTTATTTCTCCGTTGTTAAAATTTTCCATTTTGCATTTTCCCGTGTATCCACCGTAGAATATAAAGTTAAATTAATTAAAACTAATCCACACTATTAACAGTAAAATATAATTGTCACAATTACATATTTTTTCAAACTTAGAAGAAACTATTTTAAAAGACAACAAACTGTTCAATAGGGTTGTCCAGCGAGTGGCAACTGCCTCATAGCAACCATCTCTAAGGATAAACAAACCACATGTTGGCCATTTGTTACTGTGCTAATCTTTTCTTTTGATCAGAATTTCGAGCGTTTTTCAGATATAATTTCGCAATGGAGCTTAGAGCACTTGAGTAAGGATGAGAAAGAGAGATATAACATGAAAATTAGTTATCTTCTGTCTGGTTCATTAAACAGTTTCCAATTGATTGCATATTTTAATATACTCATTTCGTTGACAACAAGAATGTTCGGCGGCGAAAGTGCTCTATCAATCTTTAATAGACAAAAATTAAATTTTTTCAAGGTAGTATTAGAATTTTAATAATTTGTAAGCTTAAATTTATTTAAAAAAATTAAAGTAATACAAAGTAATTTTAAGATTTAGTCATTTAAAATTTAGTTCTAAATTAAGTCTTAATAAATGTAAGGTAATAAGTGTAGTGTGGAGTTGTTTCATGTCGTGGATGGCAATAGCACCAACTCCAACAGTTTGTTGCCTGGAATTACTTATGTTTTGGTATTCGAAAATAAGTTTTCTAAGAATATTTTTCTTAATAAATTTTTAAATGCCAATTTCTTGCTGGGCTGTTGGTTGATCAAGACATGTGTTAAGAAAGCTTGCATAGAAAGAAACAATTATTTTCATCTAAATCGGTCATTTTGAGAGTGAAACCGAAGCAACTGAGGAAATCCAGTACGCATACAAATAAAAAAAAAGCGTTACATCATCTGAAACATTCCCATTCATTTAATTAGTAATTAATAATAATTGAACTAGTAATTATTTATTAGTTAATAATTAACTAGTAATTATTTAATTATTTATTAGTTAATAATTAACTAGTAATTATTTAATTATTTATTAGTCAAAAATTAACTAGTAATTATTTATTAGTTAATAATTATAGTTGTATAAGATAAATAAATGTTATAATCGATTTTATTTTTAAAAAATTTATTCGCATTAAGCAATTGATATTTGATTGGATAAGTAAAAACCACATGAGTTAACTAGGGGAAGGGGGGTTCAAAGGATAATTCCCTAAAGAAGGGGCTCATCCAATCCAAAATTAAGAAAATAGGGGCCCCTAATGTTGCCTGCCCCCCTCCCCCTTAAATCAGATCCTGGATACGCCCTTGGCAACGCTAGCTGTCGAAAAAATACTCAACTTTCTTCTTTTGAAAAAAGATGTCTAATTAAATGTGGAGATTTCAAAATTCAATTCCGAAAATAATGAAAATCAAATAAGCACGACACAAACAGTTAAAAATTATAACAGTTAAGTCTGTTTATCCTTAGGATTCCATCAGGTGACGTCAGAGTGGACAGGGCTATATTAAATTATAGTGATTTAGCACTTTGACTACATATTAAAATTACTTTAAAAGAAAAACAGCAAGTTACAAAAATGTAATGGATCATTACACAAAAAATAAATTTATCGTTCAATGTAAAACATTCTTGATTAATAACCAGAATTTAAGACACAAATATGCATCGTAAAAATAATACTTTTAACTATAAAGAAGTAGAAATTATAAAGTATTCCCTACTGTTTTTCTTTTTTAACAAGTAATAACTAAAAGATTTTATAATAATACTATATGTATCGGTTGAATGAAGAAATTAAAGCAATTTATAGAAAACATTTTTATTTCAACAGAAAAAAGTATTACATTACTCACACTTACCTTGATAAATTTTTTAACAAAATAAACCAAACCTTTCCAACAAAAAAATGTTGTTTCAGAATTTCCAGCACACATATTTTTAAAAACACTTTGAGTTATATATGAAAATGATTAAACATTACGTTTGAAATAATCGAATTTGAGAATATCGAACTGACCATAGGACTACCTATAATAAGACAGCAATTCAATTTTCTGGTATGGAAGAGCAAAACAAGTGACAGATGTTTTCCGAATCAAATCCCGGTTTCCACTGCATTGACTTGCAAGCGTCGAATATGTTTATTTTTCTTTTCAACTCTTCCGATAAAAATCAGCTGCACATTTTGTATAGCACACATCACCTGCTGGCGAAATTCATACGAAAGAGTGGCGTTATAAAATTATCTTTTTTAGTTGACTTCGAAGTTATAACTAATTTTATACATTTATTTATTTTTCTGAAAGCCATAGAAGCCTTTGCCGCAAATATATTCCACAGCGAAACGGCTAAGTAGTACCTGGGACACTTTGGGGACGGAAGTGACGTCATCAGAGGAGGAGTCGGGTGCGCTCTAATCGTTCGGTAGACACGTGACCGGAAGGGGCGTGGTCGAGGAGGAGTTGGGTACGCTCTAAGTGTTCGGAAGTATGATGTGGAGTTGAGTTGTTTTTGGCTGAATGTTGAGTTGTAGGGGTGCTGCTTTAGTTTCGTGTGACGTATGCAGGAATTATAATAGTTAATGGCAACGGGTGGAACTTGCCGTAAGTAGAGTGGAGTTGAGTTGTTTTAGTGCTGATGATAAATAGGGTAGGTTTATGTGACGTCATGGAATAGATTTATGTGACGTATTATATGTCTAGTTTTAAGGAAAGCCAACTAAGTGGTGCCATCTATCGGTAGGGAATGGAAGTAAAAATAATGTTTATGACGTACGCTCGTGGTGCCATCTACCGGTGAGGAAATAAATGATTTTAATGTAAAATAAGGTGAAAATAAATACATTTTAGCGCGAAAAATATTAAAATGTGAGTTTTTGACGATTCGAACCCCCGATCTCCAAAAGCGAACGTGGCTCAGCGACTTGTAGTGCGTTAGCCTACTGAGCCACGTCCGCTCGACAGTATGTGAAGAATTAACATTTATTTGCAGTTTCTATAAGTGCTCATGGTGCCATCTAGTATAAAATATTTCATTTAATATTAGGTCTGTCTAAATGGTGAGACATACTCGAAATACTTCGTGGTATATTTACTTAATAATTAAGATAATCAGTATATATTATTGATATTGAAATAAATGCTATTGCACATGTCTAAATGGAGACACTTAGTCTGAATACTTTAGATATATATCATAGATTTTAGTGAATGCATATTTACACAGCAATTAAGATAATCTCTAGAATCACAGTCACGTATGTGCCAAAGGTTTCGTATACAAAACCGATGACATAATGACCATCATCCAATGAGCATAGATGTAGATGGCGTTGTTTTTCCTACCGGCCAATGAAAAATGTAGATAGAGGGCGCTGTAACCTTTGAGTTATTCTAGTTTCAGGACTTTGGAAATCATTCCTTCACTAACCTCTACCAGCTTACATTCTCTCTAAAAATGAATTCAAAATTTTCACGAAAACGATCGAGCAGCACTCATCCACCAAGTAAAAAGGTCAAATCACCTACAATATCAAATACAGTTGTGTCTTCTGAAGAAGAAGTTCCCATCCAGCAAGGAGACCTCTTCTATGGAACAGATGTCACCACCGATGAAATTCCGGCTGGAGATTGGTTGACTGCTATGTGCCAGTCCCTTGGAGAAGTTCCTGCCCTCTACGAACCGTCGACTGATGTCCTTCCTCAGCTAATCATCGACACCTCCGACTCTAACCCCGCACCTGTTGAATCAGTACAAGTCTACAATGAGACGGCTCAATTTCAGAAAACCACCGCAGCATGTCCCAAGATCGAGAAAAGTACCTCTCATCTATCGAAAATCAACTAAAACTCTAGAAGAATGGCCAATAGATGACTGTCTACAAGTCTCTCTCATACAAATAGACTATAAACTTTATATACATTTACAAAAGTGTTCGCTTATGGACAGTACTAGCGTATTAATGAACACCACCACTTACGTTGACTTTAAGGATAAAATTCATCATGTGAATACTACATATCCCTCTTCCAGTGTCATATGTAATAACCAACTTGTTATATTTTCCAGAAGGGGTGAGTTGATAATGCATCAGATTTTTCATTATAATGAGTTTAAATTAAAATCAAACCCACTTAAAATAAATCACTCCACTCTCGAAAAAATTCGAGAAATAATTCATGATATCGATAGAACTATCGAGAATGCTTTAATTTGTGATATACTATCGGAAAAAATTTTAGAAAAATCTGGTCCATTATCAATTCATTTTTCTGATCTGATGGACGATTTTATTCAATCATTACAAAGAGAAGTCGCTCGCAATGTCAGCAACCTTTTCAAGTGTCCAGGATGCGAAATCGCAGACCCCTCGCAATTTAATCATATTTGCAAGACAACAGATTACAAACATCAACTTAGTTGTAAAGGCACGGATGCATTTTTAATGTTAAACGTGAAACGTGTTATTGAAGATTTAAAAACCATGGGTATTTTAGACTGTTTTTCAAAGACATTTTTCGCAGGTTTGTGTTTCTCACATATTGAATCTCGACTGAGGGAAGCACCTGGATGTTAATGTCCTATCATCTTATTACTGAATTGAAATGTATATAATCACTTCTTCACAATAAAAATAGATGTTACCTTATTTTTGTATCTTTCTTGATTATGCATGTGTGCAATTTCAGATTTTTACAAGTCAGTTAGCCATTAAAAATATATATTTAGCTTTTAATATTTCAAAGTATAAAAAAAAAGTATATATTTAAAAAAAAAATACTAAAATAATTACATATCAAACTAATTTATATTATAATAAATACTTGTATAAACTTTTTAAAGTGCTTAATATTTTTATTCGACATGTTTAATATTTCCTACACTTATAGTTTTGCAAAATCCTATTTGTAGGGTCGTATTACGCAGTAATTTTAATGAAATATATCAGATAAAAGTCTTTTCGAACGTAAAATGAGGATATCTTTTAAGTTACTGAAATATAATTACTAATAGTGTTAATACATACTATGATACACATATTGTTTTTACTCACATATTGGATAGTGGTTGATGATAGCTGCAGCGGCTTAGTGGGGAAATATATAGTATTTGCAAGAACAGCTCTAGACTTTGTAATTATACAAATCAACGAAACTAGTATTAATCATATTAGTTTGACATATTATAAAAATTTTTCATTATGACTTATTATATTTTCGTAAGTAAATATTCTTATTACTTTCAATAGATTATTAAAAACCGAGTTATTCGAAGTCATGTTACAGTATTCTTAAATTATAATTTATTACTTTTTTTTTCAGAATATGTGTAATGTAATTCTATCAAATCCTTTACGTAGAAAACAGTAAAAATAATATTTTCTCAAATATCACAAAGTTTTTAACGAGACATGTTTTTCTCCGTTGAAGATTTTTTTTTTCATAAAAAAATAGTTTAATCATTCACTTTTATTCTTTTTAATATACATTTAAAAACTTAGTCTTATAACTTTTAAAGTTTATTTTGAAGAATCAGTGTCGACTATCTGCCTATTGCTAGAAGCATACACAAATGCTCAGTCATAAAGTTTTCATGTGATTAATAGTTATTGTTTTACAACAAGTCTATGTATGCATTTTTTCGAAATGCGTAAAAGACTTGCTACATCAGTAAAATATATACTCTGTTGACGTGATTTTAAAATGACGACTTATTATATTTGTAAGTAAAGATCCTTATTACTTTCTATGGAAGATTAAAAAACTGAGTTATTCAAAGTCTTGCTATAATATTCTTAAATTATAATTTATATTTTTTTTTCAGAATAGGTGTAATATAATTCTTTCAAAGTCTATACTTGAAAAAGCCATTCAAAAGGATCTCAATGTACAACGAAATAATGACATTCATTTTCAAAGCAAAACGTATGTTTTCAAAGAATTAGGTTTAAAATTTTCAAGACATGTTATACTCGTTTGGTTATTAGGTTTAAAAAACTATTGTGTTTACAGAACTATAGATGCTGTGCTGTATCTTATCATGTAAAAATAAAAATGGATTCTTCACACTTGATATATTTCCTATAATGTTTTCAATTGCACTGTTCTCTATTACAATCAGCATGGTAAGACTAACGCAAATAAGATAACCCCTCTCTAACTAAAACCCACCAAAATATTTTAGATAATGATAAAGGTAGCTCGTGATAAAGTTTGCTCCAAAACAAACAGATAGAGATAACTCCCTCAAGAAACTTCTAAACCTGTAATCATATTGACATGGGAGAATTTTTGAATATTTTTTTTCTTATATTAAAATTGTATTATTGTTGTTATATTAAGAAGAAAAATACCGTGATGAAAAGGAATACATATACCATCCCATCAATAACTTCCAACAGAATACTAGGGATACACATTCTCTCTGAATCACCTCGAGGAAGTGAAACTTTTTATAATGCTTTAAAAGAGGTAAACTTGCCTCCTGAATTTATTGTGAATAAGAAAATGTTTTATTCTAAAGATAGTGTCTTGTATGCTAAAATGAACAATTGGCTACCTTATTAAGTGTATTCTACATTATTGTAAAATGATTTTGTCATTATTTATATGTATTGTAACTAAAGTAATTAATAAATAATAGTTTGGTTTGTAAAAAAATGGATTTCTTGTCACTTTTTTTTTCCATGTGAAATTTTCTTTCCAGGGATTACTGATTATTTGTACAAAAATATTTTGTTAAAGATTTTTTTTTTAATTTTAAATAATAAGTAAAATATTTTTAAGTTGAAAAGTATTTGAACTTTTTCTTAAATAGTATTTTCAGTAAAATTTATTTTTAGTAAAAGTTGTTTTTTAAAGAAAAAAATTTATAAACTGTATTTTAGTTTTAGTTTTTTTTTAATAAAACGTAAAGTATTTTTAACTTGAAAAGTTTTAAAAATAAAAGTTTTTCTTAAATTTTATTTTTAGTAAAAGTTTTTTTTAATGAAAAAATTTATAAACTGTATTTTAGTTTTAAGTTTTATTAAAACGTAGTCAAATATTTTTTATGTAGACAATGAATAAAAAAGTAGAAACACACTGCTTATTAAAATATTATATTTTTATTTTCGAAAGAGCATTCTAACACCAAATTGTTTCTTAACAAATTGATATATTCTAAAATCATTTTTCTTACATTGATTTAATTCATTAATGATACAATACAGAGAATGTCCTTGACTACGTTTTAATAAAAAGTAAATACAATACGCTCCACATACATTAGAAGTCAAACTTTGAAAACATGTATTATTCCAGCTGACATTTAAAAAGTTTGATAGGAAAGATTTAAATATATCTCCGTAAAAATAGGGAGATTTGCCGTAGCTACAAATAAATTCTAAGTGTTTTCCATCTTCAGTAAACATACAGATCCAATGACTTCCACTTTCGGACGATTTGTCTAAATTGACAACAACAGCTGACTTGTTTTTGAGAGGGGGTATAGTGTCACTTGCATAAACTCCGCGAAAGTAAGGTGATGTGTAAATATTTTGAGATAAGATTCTATGTATCAATGTAGCTTCCATTATTTTCTTTAATTACCATAGTCATACAACACACTTCTATTCTTTGAAATCTCGATAACGCTGTCAAATTGGGTATATACTAAAATATTAATGGTATTTTCCAAGGCCTTACTAAATTTCAGAAAAGGGATAAACTTATAAATCAAAGTATTATTCTCACACTTGGTCTAATTTCTCGAGGTTTAAACGAGTAGTTAATAATTTTGAATAATTTTTATACATAACATAGTATAAAAATTATCAAAAGTTAATTAAAAAATACATTTTTACAACTAATAAAACTTTATAGTGAATAAAGTCTGAATAAAATAAAGCCTAATTTCATAAGGTAATGACGAGAACCGTCTATAAACATCGCATGTATCTTCCAAAATATCAAAGAATTTTATCGCCAAAACTTCCAACTTATCGCCAAACGAACGGAAAATAACTTTTAAGAACAAAAATAGCGCAAGTCAAAAGTAGAATTTTTTTATCTTATGATTTTTGATGTTAAATATTTTTTAATTGTACGGATGATTGAATAGAAACGGATACGAGAATCGTATCAAAGATACGAGCCGCAATTTCTATTCAATCATCCGTACAATTAAAAAAAATATATAACATTAAAAATCATAAGATAAAAAAATTCTACTTTTGACTTGCGCTATTTTGTTCTTAAAAGTTATTTTCCGTTCGTTTGGCGATAAGTTGGAAGTTTTGGCGATAAAATTCTTTGATATTTTGGAAGATACATGCGATGTTTATAGACGGTTCTCGTCATTACCTTATGAAATTAGGCTTTATTTTATTCAGACTTTATTCACTATAAAGTTTTATTAGTTGTAAAAATGTATTTTTTAATTAACTTTGATAATTTTTATACTATGTTATGTATAAAAATTATTCAAAATTATTAACTACTCGTTTAAACCTCGAGAAATTAGACCAAGTGTAAGAATAATACTTTGATTTATAAGTTTATCCCTTTTCTGAAATTTAGTAAGGCCTTGGAAAATACCATTAATATTTTAGTATATACCCAATTTGACAGCGTTATCGAGATTTCAAAGAATAGAAGTGTGTTGTATGACTATGGTAATTAAAGAAAATAATGGAAGCTACATTGATACATAGAATCTTATCTCAAAATATTTACACATCACCTTACTTTCGCGGAGTTTATGCAAGTGACACTATACCCCCTCTCAAAAACAAGTCAGCTGTTGTTG
Source organism: Oedothorax gibbosus (assembly GCA_019343175.1). Classification (NCBI taxonomy): domain Eukaryota; kingdom Metazoa; phylum Arthropoda; class Arachnida; order Araneae; family Linyphiidae; genus Oedothorax; species Oedothorax gibbosus. The sequence goes on from CM033276.1 coordinate 2,582,868, forward strand.
TCAATTTAGACAAATCGTCCGAAAGTGGAAGTCATTGGATCTGTATGTTTACTGAAGATGGAAAACACTTAGAATTTATTTGTAGCTACGGCAAATCTCCCTATTTTTACGGAGATATATTTAAATCTTTCCTATCAAACTTTTTAAATGTCAGCTGGAATAATACATGTTTTCAAAGTTTGACTTCTAATGTATGTGGAGCGTATTGTATTTACTTTTTATTAAAACGTAGTCAAGGACATTCTCTGTATTGTATCATTAATGAATTAAATCAATGTAAGAAAAATGATTTTAGAATATATCAATTTGTTAAGAAACAATTTGGTGTTAGAATGCTCTTTCGAAAATAAAAATATAATATTTTAATAAGCAGTGTGTTTCTACTTTTTTATTCATTGTCTACATAAAAAATATTTGACTACGTTTTAATAAAACTTAAAACTAAAATACAGTTTATAAATTTTTTCATTAAAAAAAACTTTTACTAAAAATAAAATTTAAGAAAAACTTTTATTTTTAAAACTTTTCAAGTTAAAAATACTTTACGTTTTATTAAAAAAAAACTAAAACTAAAATACAGTTTATAAATTTTTTTCTTTAAAAAACAACTTTTACTAAAAATAAATTTTACTGAAAATACTATTTAAGAAAAAGTTCAAATACTTTTCAACTTAAAAATATTTTACTTATTATTTAAAATTAAAAAAAAAATCTTTAACAAAATATTTTTGTACAAATAATCAGTAATCCCTGGAAAGAAAATTTCACATGGAAAAAAAAAGTGACAAGAAATCCATTTTTTTACAAACCAAACTATTATTTATTAATTACTTTAGTTACAATACATATAAATAATGACAAAATCATTTTACAATAATGTAGAATACACTTAATAAGGTAGCCAATTGTTCATTTTAGCATACAAGACACTATCTTTAGAATAAAACATTTTCTTATTCACAATAAATTCAGGAGGCAAGTTTACCTCTTTTAAAGCATTATAAAAAGTTTCACTTCCTCGAGGTGATTCAGAGAGAATGTGTATCCCTAGTATTCTGTTGGAAGTTATTGATGGGATGGTATATGTATTCCTTTTCATCACGGTATTTTTCTTCTTAATATAACAACAATAATACAATTTTAATATAAGAAAAAAAATATTCAAAAATTCTCCCATGTCAATATGATTACAGGTTTAGAAGTTTCTTGAGGGAGTTATCTCTATCTGTTTGTTTTGGAGCAAACTTTATCACGAGCTACCTTTATCATTATCTAAAATATTTTGGTGGGTTTTAGTTAGAGAGGGGTTATCTTATTTGCGTTAGTCTTACCATGCTGATTGTAATAGAGAACAGTGCAATTGAAAACATTATAGGAAATATATCAAGTGTGAAGAATCCATTTTTATTTTTACATGATAAGATACAGCACAGCATCTATAGTTCTGTAAACACAATAGTTTTTTAAACCTAATAACCAAACGAGTATAACATGTCTTGAAAATTTTAAACCTAATTCTTTGAAAACATACGTTTTGCTTTGAAAATGAATGTCATTATTTCGTTGTACATTGAGATCCTTTTGAATGGCTTTTTCAAGTATAGACTTTGAAAGAATTATATTACACCTATTCTGAAAAAAAAATATAAATTATAATTTAAGAATATTATAGCAAGACTTTGAATAACTCAGTTTTTTAATCTTCCATAGAAGTAATAAGGATCTTTACTTACAAATATAATAAGTCGTCATTTTAAAATCACGTCAACAGAGTATATATTTTACTGATGTAGCAAGTCTTTTACGCATTTCGAAAAAATGCATACATAGACTTGTTGTAAAACAATAACTATTAATCACATGAAAACTTTATGACTGAGCATTTGTGTATGCTTCTAGCAATAGGCAGATAGTCGACACTGATTCTTCAAAATAAACTTTAAAAGTTATAAGACTAAGTTTTTAAATGTATATTAAAAAGAATAAAAGTGAATGATTAAACTATTTTTTTATGAAAAAAAAAATCTTCAACGGAGAAAAACATGTCTCGTTAAAAACTTTGTGATATTTGAGAAAATATTATTTTTACTGTTTTCTACGTAAAGGATTTGATAGAATTACATTACACATATTCTGAAAAAAAAAGTAATAAATTATAATTTAAGAATACTGTAACATGACTTCGAATAACTCGGTTTTTAATAATCTATTGAAAGTAATAAGAATATTTACTTACGAAAATATAATAAGTCATAATGAAAAATTTTTATAATATGTCAAACTAATATGATTAATACTAGTTTCGTTGATTTGTATAATTACAAAGTCTAGAGCTGTTCTTGCAAATACTATATATTTCCCCACTAAGCCGCTGCAGCTATCATCAACCACTATCCAATATGTGAGTAAAAACAATATGTGTATCATAGTATGTATTAACACTATTAGTAATTATATTTCAGTAACTTAAAAGATATCCTCATTTTACGTTCGAAAAGACTTTTATACTGATATATTTCATTAAAATTACTGCGTAATACGACCCTACAAATAGGATTTTGCAAAACTATAAGTGTAGGAAATATTAAACATGTCGAATAAAAATATTAAGCACTTTAAAAAGTTTATACAAGTATTTATTATAATATAAATTAGTTTGATATGTAATTATTTTAGTATTTTTTTTTTAAATATATACTTTTTTTTTATACTTTGAAATATTAAAAGCTAAATATATATTTTTAATGGCTAACTGACTTGTAAAAATCTGAAATTGCACACATGCATAATCAAGAAAGATACAAAAATAAGGTAACATCTATTTTTATTGTGAAGAAGTGATTATATACATTTCAATTCAGTAATAAGATGATAGGACATTAACATCCAGGTGCTTCCCTCAGTCGAGATTCAATATGTGAGAAACACAAACCTGCGAAAAATGTCTTTGAAAAACAGTCTAAAATACCCATGGTTTTTAAATCTTCAATAACACGTTTCACGTTTAACATTAAAAATGCATCCGTGCCTTTACAACTAAGTTGATGTTTGTAATCTGTTGTCTTGCAAATATGATTAAATTGCGAGGGGTCTGCGATTTCGCATCCTGGACACTTGAAAAGGTTGCTGACATTGCGAGCGACTTCTCTTTGTAATGATTGAATAAAATCGTCCATCAGATCAGAAAAATGAATTGATAATGGACCAGATTTTTCTAAAATTTTTTCCGATAGTATATCACAAATTAAAGCATTCTCGATAGTTCTATCGATATCATGAATTATTTCTCGAATTTTTTCGAGAGTGGAGTGATTTATTTTAAGTGGGTTTGATTTTAATTTAAACTCATTATAATGAAAAATCTGATGCATTATCAACTCACCCCTTCTGGAAAATATAACAAGTTGGTTATTACATATGACACTGGAAGAGGGATATGTAGTATTCACATGATGAATTTTATCCTTAAAGTCAACGTAAGTGGTGGTGTTCATTAATACGCTAGTACTGTCCATAAGCGAACACTTTTGTAAATGTATATAAAGTTTATAGTCTATTTGTATGAGAGAGACTTGTAGACAGTCATCTATTGGCCATTCTTCTAGAGTTTTAGTTGATTTTCGATAGATGAGAGGTACGTTCTCGATCTTGGGACATGCTGCGGTGGTTTTCTGAAATTGAGCCGTCTCATTGTAGACTTGTACTGATTCAACAGGTGCGGGGTTAGAGTCGGAGGTGTCGATGATTAGCTGAGGAAGGACATCAGTCGACGGTTCGTAGAGGGCAGGAACTTCTCCAAGGGACTGGCACATAGCAGTCAACCAATCTCCAGCCGGAATTTCATCGGTGGTGACATCTGTTCCATAGAAGAGGTCTCCTTGCTGGATGGGAACTTCTTCTTCAGAAGACACAACTGTATTTGATATTGTAGGTGATTTGACCTTTTTACTTGGTGGATGAGTGCTGCTCGATCGTTTTCGTGAAAATTTTGAATTCATTTTTAGAGAGAATGTAAGCTGGTAGAGGTTAGTGAAGGAATGATTTCCAAAGTCCTGAAACTAGAATAACTCAAAGGTTACAGCGCCCTCTATCTACATTTTTCATTGGCCGGTAGGAAAAACAACGCCATCTACATCTATGCTCATTGGATGATGGTCATTATGTCATCGGTTTTGTATACGAAACCTTTGGCACATACGTGACTGTGATTCTAGAGATTATCTTAATTGCTGTGTAAATATGCATTCACTAAAATCTATGATATATATCTAACGTATTCAGACTAAGTGTCTCCATTTAGACATGTGCAATAGCATTTATTTCAATATCAATAAGATATTACTGATTATCTTAATTATTAAGTAAATATACCACCCAAGTATTTCGAGTATGTCTCACCATTTAGACAGACCTAATATTAAATGAAATATTTTATACTAGATGGCACCATGAGCACTTATAGAAACTGCAAATAAATGTTAATTCTTCACATACTGTCGAGCGGACGTGGCTCAGTAGGCTAACGCACTACAAGTCGCTGAGCCACGTTCGCTTTTGGAGATCGGGGGTTCGAATCGTCAAAAACTCACATTTTAATATTTTTCGCGCTAAAATGTATTTATTTTCACCTTATTTTACATTAAAATCATTTATTTCCTCACCGGTAGATGGCACCACGAGCGTACGTCATAAACATTATTTTTACTTCCATTCCCTACCGATAGATGGCACCACTTAGTTGGCTTTCCTTAAAACTAGACATATAATACGTCACATAAATCTATTCCATGACGTCACATAAACCTACCCTATTTATCATCAGCACTAAAACAACTCAACTCCACTCTACTTACGGCAAGTTCCACCGTTGCCATTAACTATTATAATTCCTGCATACGTCACACGAAACTAAAGCAGCACCCCTACAACTCAACATTCAGCCAAAAACAACTCAACTCCACATCATACTTCCGAACACTTAGAGCGTACCCAACTCCTCCTCGACCACGCCCCTTCCGGTCACGTGTCTACCGAACGATTAGAGCGCACCCGACTCCTCCTCTGATGACGTCACTTCCGTCCCCAAAGTGTCCCAGGTACTACTCGGCTATGTCCTCACTACGACATCAAACGCCACAAAGGCAACAAAATTTGGCGATCGCCAAGCGATGCAATAGCATGGGGGCTGACTCTGCCAAGTCGCCAAATTTTGTTGCCTTTGTGGCATCTGTGGCGTAGTCAGGACATAGACAAAAAACACGAACAGAGAACTATTATTTTAATAAAAAAAAAAGAGTTGAGTAGTACTATACATTCTTCAAAAGTTTTTTCAAACGATTTACAAATATTTAAAGTTGCTTTAAAAACTATATTTAATTATTTAATGTGTTCTAATCGTATTTTCAGCAACAACTGTTTGTTTTAAATACTGTTTGCATTTTTATTATACGATTTTTATTAAACTGTTTGATAGAAGTTTGCGAAAACAAAGTGCTCTTTGACTGCGCTAAAGCTCAATTCAAGAACGTAGTGTAAATTGGCAGTTGAAAAGCAGTTGCAATAGTAAACAATAGCTATAATTTCGTTCTATCTTTATTATACTGCACGGGTCGTTTATAGGTCGGCAGTTATTTTGTTAGGAATAGCCCTCATGTAGCTCTAGTGCGACGCCAATTCAAACTAACAGTGGATTGTTAGGGTTTTATGTTGAAATATCGTCACACTAGAGCTACACGAGGGCTATTGGCGACGGGCGTCATAATTGAGAAACACAGTCAAGTGACGAGCCGACACCTGAGAAGGCATCCAACGCAATTTTTTTACGGTCAAGGTCATCTGCAGCTTTGTGACTTTGGAGCATATTTAAAGTGCACTTCCTCTATACGGGGTATTATTCCGAAGAATAATTTTTAGCTGCACACACACAGACCGTTTATAGGTCCAGCAGTTATTTTAACAATACTCGGTCCCGAACCTGGGATCGTTCGCATACAAAGGCAAGCGGCTTACTGACTTGGGCTCTCCAGCCTTTTGCTGAATTGTAAAATAAAGTTTAGAGTGATGTTAATTAAGCATGTGATTTACTTAACACATATATGTGTGTAAATTAAAAAAAAAAACTCACAGGTACTAGGTAAAATGCTTGAGGTTTTTTTTAACATATAAATATGTGTAAATTAAAAAAAACTCACCATACTGGGTAAAATGCTTGATATTTTCATGTTTACAGATAAATATGTGTTTTTGACCATTTGTCAATTTACACGCCTCTCGTTTACACATACAAATGCGTAATTTGGTGCCTCATGTGTAATTCTTGAAATATACCCATAATCGTGTGTAAATTTTCAAGTTTACACAATTAGTTTTTAGAGTGTAGCTGGATTAAACCAATATTTTGATAGTTTAAAAATAGTCATAATTTATTTCTCTCATTAATAATTTTTTTATAGTTTTATTTTTTGGCCCCATGACAAAATATATTTCATCGCTGATACCATTTTAAAAAACAGGTAAATTGTAATAAATGTGGAGGATGGAGGTGTGGAATTTTTTTTTTATGGTGTTCGTTATGGCGAAATAAGATTTTAGTTCAATAAAAAAAAAACACGAACCTACGAAGAAATTCGATGTAACAGAGTCAATAATACTTAGTCATTTTAGTTAAGAGAGACTAGGAAACGTAAACGAAACTGTCTATGATAATTCTCATTCAAGTAAAGTAGGATATAATAGTTTGTAATAGTAAACTTGATATTTTTTCTTATTAGAAAAAAATTAAAATGTAAAATTAATTTAACTTACGCATGTTTACGAAATTTCTGCATCAGTTTTTTTACATTAATTAAAATATTGAAATATGTACATTTGGTTTTATAAAATCAATAACCTAACATTTTATCTCTAATTATTTATTACCAAAATTGTTTTAATATCACTTTTTGACCTTCTGGTCAACGAAATAAATTTTAAAAAAGCATGTTAATTGTACTCAATTTTTTAAAAATTTGCCCTCCCCATCTTTACCAAAACGGCACTAATTTTTAGTCATTTGTTACTGCTTCCCCCTACAGTTTACTGATTAATTTACGACTACACTCCTGAGCCCTGAACCAGTGTTTATTACCAAAAATACAATTATATAACTCAAAAAATTAGTTTATGGCTAAGATAAACAGCTGTAAACCAAAACTAGAAAAAAAATTACACTAATTTCAACAACTCTAAAACTAGATTTTAAAGAGTTTTGGAGGGTTTATACATTCTGTTAGTACAAACTATGTAACCCAAATATGATAGCAAGTGGAAGGGTTAAGGTCTTAAAATATTTATTAGTTGATTTTGACAGGGAATTACCCAGTTTTAAAATTTTTAATGCTAAGTAAAGCAATGAAATACTGTAAAACCTGTCGGATTTGTGGTTGGTCAATGAACTTAGGCATGAGTAAAAACATAACAAGAACACTTTATTACAGTTTAGCAAGATATTTATACAAAGGCACCCTATCGGTGAGAAATGGAAACTAAGTGATTTACATAAAGCGCGCTATCTTCTCCAACAATCTCCACCTGCGAATTATGTAAATACAAAATGACAATTTATAAATTGACAAAGCTTTCGTCATAAAATCAGAAACCATCTCATTAGTACTCACATAGTTTAACTTAATAACATTACTTTCTATTAAGTCCTTCACAAAATGAAACTTCAAATTAACATGTCTGGTTTTAGTTGAAGACTTACAACCATTTAACCAATTGATCGCAGATGTACTATCTGAAGACATAACAGGTTCTTGGACAAATTCTGAAAAACCCAATTCTTTAATGTAGTTTGTTATCCATGTTAATTGTTTGACAGTCTCTGATATAGAAAATAACTCCACCTCACATGTCGACAAGCCAACACATCGTTGCTTGTTGCTATTCCAACTTACTAGAGATGAACCAATAAGAATAATACCTCCTGAGAATGACTTTCCACCAGTGGCGTTACCCCAGCTTGCATCCGAGCTAGCTTGAACATAACTAATATACTCAGGCCCGGACAGGCCCGCCGGCCCGCCGGCCCGCGGGCCGATGCGCCTTTTTCCAAAAAAAAAAAAAAAAAAAAAAAAATGACTCATTACTTTTTGAACCCTACATTCATCTATCTCCTCGAAGGGTGAAATGCGCATGCGCTTTCGAAATACGATCCAACGGTAAGAAGCGGGAGAGAGTGAGTCATTTTATGCTGTGTCTTGGGTATGAAACCTATGCATTAAAAGGCGCCTTCACTTCGTTGACGAGACGATAAAATAAACGGTTATATTCAAAGCAAACAATTTTTATTCTTTATCTATTTTAAATGAGGCGCGATAATACGCACCGAAGGTAGAATTGTTAACAATTCCATTTTCGTAAAAGAGGGCGTTCGACTTTGATTTTAGTTAAATTAACGTCACCGGTCACACTAGAGTTGAAGTGGGCTATTAGTAATGGACATGTCGGTCAATTGACAAAGAACAACGCAACCTTATATACTTATAATATTTATTGGTGGGATTTGCTTGTCTTGCTTGATCCATTTGGGTCTTGGGAGGTAGTTGGATGAAACAGAATCTTCAAAGGAGGTAACTACCATGGCATGACGCCTCAACACATTCGTCCGAATAAATTTTTACTATATACATTTTAAGTGGGACAATTTGATAAATATTAAAAGAAAAGGCGCCTCCTTTTCATAGAGACGCCTTCCTAACACTTACATAAATTTTGATGCGACGAAAAGTATTTTAGGCGTTTCATTCATACATATGTTGTTGGGTTTTTAAAGAGAAAATTGGAGCGCCTTTAATTTCATATTAGGGGCTTTTAGAATTCCTTGTAAACATTTCTTAATTTTCCGAGTAAAACTCATTTAATTTAATTTGCTAAGCAGAGCGCCGGCGTGGCGGATTGAGGCGTCACATGCCGTACTGAAGATACCTTCTAAGGCTCTGTCCTCGTCTAACACTGATGTTGCTGGGCAAAAAGATAATTCCGCCAGTAAATAGTGCCATGACTATACCTTGTCTATCTAGAATGCGATCCTCGAAGGCATTTTCCTCCCCCATCCACGCATGTTGTTTTCTTCGAAACGGCGTCAGCATGCTTTTTCTCCACCCTACTTGGGTTTGAACTGTTCGGATAGTTAACCTCACAACAGAACCTCAAACGCGTTAGGTTTAGAAAAGCGATGCTCCCCCCGTTTCCTAGAAAACCAAGCGAAGGGATGGGGGAAGAGCTCGCATAGCAAATAGACAGACTATATAGGTATAATTGAAAAATATAAAAACCATGCGCCAAGGAGCAGCATCGTCACTTGACTTTGTTTCCAAAATGTGAGACTTATTTTATTGCCAATTGACTTAGATTAGCTATAATGCCACATTCTTCAACAAGTGATGTTAGTGATATAAAAGGCAATTTCTTTAAACACTTTTTCGACATGTATCTTGTTTATTATTCTTGAAAACCTATGATGCAAAAAGTAATTTCAATCGTTTCATTCACACCCATAAAAACCATGCGCCAAGGAGCAATGGGGCGCCTACGATATCACATAAGGCACTTTTGGACTTTCTTATTTACAATTTTGATACTTGGTGCCGAGACGTACTTCATTTCTTTCGTTCAAAAACATATCATGTCGTCTTAATTGTTTTTTTTAAATGAGGGAACTAAAGAAACATGTGTCAATGAGTATAAGGGCGTCTTTAACTTCAAATTTGGCGCTTTTAGACTTTCTTGCACACATTTCTTAATGTTATAAATAGCGCCTTGTATATGGGAGTATGAGACTGGTACGCTAAAGATGTCGAGGACTAAAGTCCTGACGCCACTGTCGATGCCGATCTGAGGTTGCGTTGAGTGCCAGGTACGGCGTCGGCCTCGTCACTTAACTGCGCTTCTAAAAATCCCCGACTGGGAAGAAACCTGGCTGGTTCGAAATATCAACAAATTTATAAATTAATGCCGTTGTGCTTAATTAAGGGCAATTTAATTACTGATTTTTGCATTAACATTATTCCGTTTGGGAAGAGATTAGAGAATATTCTTTTATTACTATGTAATCATAAAATAAACTTGGTTCGAAAATTGGAGTATTTATAATAGTCCATTGTTAATGTTCATTTGCTTATTGTTTTCGTTTTATAATTTGGATTTATTTATTATGTGGCCTTGGCCTTATACCTAAGGACATATATTTTTTCTTATAATGGGAATATTTCTTATGATGTCACGCTCTCTATACTGCGATTTCATTGGTTGTTTTGTTTTCTTTGACAAAGTGTTGAAACAAGCTCATTGGTTTTTTTATGACGCCACGCGCCCCGATACTCATCGCCGATTGCCCTATAAGGCGCTTTTGAACTTTCTTGTTTACAATTTTGATACTTGGTGCCGAGACGTGCTTCAGGTGTTTTGTTCATATCATATCACGTCGTCTTAATGGGTTTTTTTTAATGAGATAACTAAAGAAACACGTGTCAAGGAGTGTTAGGGCGCCTTTAACTTCAAATTGGCGCTTTTAGACTCTCTTGCACACATTTCTTAATTTTATAAATAGGTGGTCCCATAAGGTGTAACTGATGTGGTAGAACAACCAGTGACGGCACTCATAGTCATATTGCTTTCCAATGTGTACTGCACTTTAAAACTAGATCTTATTAGACGATATGCACTTCTGGTTCTGTTCAACACAATTAGAATTACTTAACAGTGAACAATGTGATCCACATACAAAGCTAATTAAATTGATACAAAAAAATTGCAATTTAATTACAGGGACTTCTACTTTTACTGATCCCTTCAGAATTATAATTCAAAACAAAAACAAAAATTGCACTGAAATCCCAATGTAAACTTTAAAAAATAATCCCAATAAGTCCGATAAAAAACATAAGCAGTAATCTTCGAAGAAGATCTGCGTAAGAACTAAGTTTACCCCTCATCGGGTTATATTGTTGACGGTTATATTTGAAATAACGAATTTATTTGTGCTTTTTTTTTTGTTCGTCGTCTGAATGGCGTTTTTCTTTCCCACATTTTTGAATGAAATTTATAAAAAGAATTCGAAGCTATTTTTAATTCTCCTTTAAATAAGTTTTCTTTACAGTAAAAGCTATCAGGTGTCCAAGAAATTAGATAAAAATTAATTTATTTAATTATTTTAGTTTTTAAATCATTAAAATGGCTGGAAAGGTGATATGCAATCTAAAATGGCTTCCAATTTCTAATGTATAAAAATGTTTCTCTTGGCCTAGCTTTTTATCTATTCTATTATTCTATTATTATTGTATTTTTATAGGACTTCTCCTCAACATTTTTTTTTTTCAAAAATGTTTAATTCCTTCGTTAAAAAAATAATTAATTTGCGAAATTTTCAGTATTAATGTATTTCGGAAACCCGAGATCCATAGGGGATATTAGTTTTTAGTCAGATTTACCAACGGGCCCTTTATGACCGGCCTAGGGCTCCCAGTAATTTAAACCTTAAAAAATATTTTATTTTTAAAAAAATGCAGAAATAAGATATATTGGCTTCTTAAAATTCGTAATTAGTACTGTAATGTTCCCTGACTCTTCATTATTTTTTTTGTCAAAAATGTTATAATTTAATCCTTTTTTGAAAATTGAAACTGAAAAATTGTTTTTCTTCATAAATAAATTTCACAAAAATGGCCCCTTATCAGAAAAAAAATATTGATAAGTTTAATTTATTGCAGATCCAGGCCCCGTTACAAAAGGCGACTAAGCCAGATTTGTTTAATTGTATTTTAATTTTTTTAAAAATCAGATAAATTTTTTCAAGTTCAGAATTTCATCGTTCGCCATGAGAAGATTCTTGAAGAAAACTACGTAGATTATTGGAGCAAATAGTTTATTCAGTATTTTTTTTTCCCATGAATAAACAATTTGCGTTAATAATCTACATTTTTTCTTTGTGAATCTTCTCATTTATCATGCGCAAAGTTGAAGATATTTTCTGAATATTCATCGCTCGAGTTGATAAAATAAACACAACTCGTCACGTCAACACAAACAAGCTGAAAAAAAGGGGGGGATAAATGGAAAGATCCCTGTTCCTCAGACTCGCTACACACGAATGGTTCAAGGGAAGTTTTCGTTATCTGAGGCAATAAAATTACCCCCGTTTTCCACGAAAGACGTTGCAAGGGGATATTTTCCATACTCCTACAGGGTTGCTATGAATACAAAAGCTATAGATGAACTGCACCTTATTTTGGCCGCTTCACTCTAAACTGGCCACATCAAGATATTTGATTGATTTTTCTACTATGTTTTGGTCCCAACAGAGAATATTTTGTAATTTTTAATAGAAACGAGGCACTAATATTAAGTGGGTATTTTGGTTAGGATTTCCTAACGTTTATGTTGATCAAGTGCAAGTTCATTAGTATTAAAAAATATATACTCTTTAAGTCTTAAATACCCTTCATTTATAAGATGGTTTGAGGGTTTTAATAAAATGCCTGTTTTTGACTTAATTCCAAAACATTCATGATTTTTTCTCCAAAAGAAATAAAATTCATTCATTTTTTGACCAACTTTCCATTTTGTTTTTATTCGAAATAATTTTTTAAAAAAAATAATAGAAATTGGGTATTGACATCAGGGAAGTTTCCGTTCACCTGTCTCTATCCCTCTCAAATTCCGTTGCAACCTTCTAATCTATGATTAAAAAATATCTTTTTTTTTGTTTAAAAGGTAAGGTATATGACAACAGGGACCATCTTTTATACTGTATAGAGTATACGGGTTACGGCTGCATGTCTGTACTTCCGGACGGACAGGGACAGCAGTGGAATTAAGCCTTAAAGTGTATCTTGTGAAAATTTTGCAAATCATTTAATTTTAAATGTGAAGTCGAAAAATAACTTGAAAGATTTAAATACGTTGAATTTCGCAATAGACATACAATGTGTTTAAAAACTACTTTTTTCGCAAATTTGCTAAACTAGATTTGTAACATATACTGTAAGCAACATTTACTTTTATAACAACCATATTTTAAAAGGTACATCGCACATAGGTAAACAGTAGAACATCAAGACAATCTTTGAATTTGTAGTGTCGTGTGTGTTTAGAGAGAGGGGTCGACACAAGTACTTTCCGTGGGAAAGGATGGTTGGCGATTTTTCTCGTAACCTCCACTCCAAGAACAAAATCCGAATCCCTATTGTCCAGCTTCTGCAAAACTTATCTATGATTTTTATCAAAACAGGAGATGAAACCTTTTAGGTTTTATGACCATGGAAGAAAGACACGGTGGACGAGACCGTAGCAGGCTACCGTAGCTTGTTTGAAACTCGAGGCAATTATTTTTACGACCTCCCACACTTTGCTTTCGAAACATTTTCCGAGAAACACTAGTACGTTTTCTCAGAACTAACCAGATGTTTGAGGAATTTTCTAGCTGGCCAATGGACAAAAAATAGATAAGACGCTAAATTTATTGCTGGTACGTCACTAAAGGTCGTAAGTTCAATCCTTAGTCTTAGACTCTTTGGTTTTTGGCAGTATAGTACTTTATTCTGTGTTGAATGGTTTATGTTGACTTTTTCCCCTCTCTCTGCGTGGATCTCGAAGCGTTTTATGTCATTCCTGAGTTTCAGAATTCCCGTTTAAAGGTAAGAAATTAACAAACTTCATTTTCAAACAATGCCAATTCTTCATTAAATTGTACTTTCGTAAAATATAAATATATTTTTATTGTGCTATTTTTATAAATATTTTATTTGAAACAGGTGTTCAGATAGTAGTTGTTTTAATTTTTGATCAATCACGAATCGTTTTTCTCTCAGAATTTTAGATCTATTAGTATGATAAATAAATTCCTATTTTACTGTTTTGACAAATTATTGTTTTTTGTTGTATATTTGTTTTAAACCAATTAAGTTTGTTTAAAACAAATAACTGTTACATAATTTAAAAATTAGGACTCTTGCTTTTGATTGGATTGTAATTTACTTTTATTCTTAAGAAATAGTCTACATGTACTTAGATTAATTTATACTAACTCATCCTTTTATAATTTTAATATTGCACAAAAGGGAAAAAAAGGAAGCCTTTGGGGAAAAATTAACTGTTACATTTAAAAAAGTTAACAAACTTTTTTTCTTTTAGAAAAGGTTATAACAGGAGTATTTTACTTTTTCATTATGTGTCGTAAATAATACAGTTATTGCCAATAAACTAATTTATGTTTTGCATTAAAAAGTAAAATATGAATGCCTTTTTATAAAATGTTGTCTCCTATGATAATAAATGATATTCGGGTGATATGATATTTTTGATTTTTATTTCGTAAAAACAAACATTTTTTGAAAAGTTTTAGTCATTATATAGACCTCGCGTATCTTCTTAGTTGTAGTACTTTTGCAATGAATAATTATTTAAAAATTAAAATCGGCTATTTTTCGAAATTTGAAAAAGGGTAATCAAGTGTCACCAATTGACTGAAGTGAAACCTGGAGACTTGATCCTTGAAGCTTCTAAATAATATCTTTTATTACTTTGTTTCAAAAATTTGGATTTTATGGGTATTAAGTTGAAAATATATTTTGATCGTTCAATTGGGAAATTTTCGCTCTTGTCTCTCTGAGCGCGCTGAAGTGAAAACTTGTTTTCACTGTATAAGACTAAAGTGTACATTTTTAACTGAAAATTTAAGTTTCGAAAATTGTTTTTTGAAAATTGTATTTCTGTAGCAGATTAATAACTCTTCCAATATTTAAATTTTAAAATTCACTAAAATTTTAAAATGTATAATTTTTTTGAAATATGTGTTATGCTGGAAAACCTGACAGTCAAGGTGACGGATTTAGGATTGACATCAGATTGACATAATGCCTCAGAGGATTGACATAATGCATATAATATATCGTTTGTATAGTTTTTATCTAAAACAATATACTAATTTTTTTAGAAAACATAAAAATTTTATATTTGAGGCTTTAGAATGGAAATAGAAATTAATAATAATACCTTTAACAATTTTTTTTTCGATTAATTGAAATGATTTTTAGGAAAGTTAAAAATAAGGGTGGAGGTGGAAAACATAATATTAGGATATTACAGACGCGATATAGCGAGAGGACACTTAATAAAACGATACACTTGCCGATAGATTTGTTTCTTTAATAGGATCTTGCTCAAAAATTATATATATCGAGATGTATGATTTCAGAAGGGGAAACGTCTGTGAACAACTAAATAAAGCGACTGCATTGGTCTTTAACCTCATTTTTTAAGGTGCAGTGGAATAATAGACAATTTATTTATTTATTTTTTTGTATTGCTACCGACGCCGTCGTCAAATAACTTATAAGGGATTTTTGATTATGATATCCATCACATTTCAGTTTAAACACTAATAATTATAAATTGCATTTAATTCGGAGAAACAATGAAAACATTGAACAACTTGTATCAAATTAAACAAAGTTGGTAAATAAAATACGTTAGGGGAATGGGGATGCGCCCTTGCGAATCCAAAGGGCCGGTAAACTTGCGCCTTTTTCAGGGAGCCAGTCCGGCCCTGAATATACTTATCATAAAATAACACTTTCTCTTTAGTACCTTTAAGATATCTCAAAACCTTCTTTAATAACATAAAATGGCGCTTTTCTGGCCTTTGGTTGAATTGAGATAAATAACACATCACGAAAGATAAATCAGGTCGCGTCCGATTTGAAAGATACAATAGTTCACCAACTAATTCTCTATATTCCGTTTGATCTACCAACTGATCTGTTGGATCGAAACACCTATCCTCACCTTTCGCTATTGGAAGTTTCACACTCTTGCATTGATCCAAACCATACTTATTCAATAAATGATCAATATATTCTTTCTGCGAGAGGGAAATTCCAGTAGCGGAAGTGATAATTTCAATTCCCAAAAATTTATTTGAACTAGTAGTTTCTCTCAAATCGAATACACCTTTAAGTTTCATTAAAATATGATCTCTAATCTTAGAATCATTACTAAACACAGCCAAATCGTCTGCGTAAACACAAATTACCACAAAACTGTCATTGTCGTTTAATAAAAACACGCAACTATCAGAAACAAGAGGATTTAATCCAATTTTTAAGAGTTCAGATCTTAGTTTTAGGTAGCAATTTCTACTCGACTGTGGTAACCCATAGAGGCTTCGCTTTAATTTACATACTTTATCCTCACCAAACTGTTTTTCACATCCCGGAGGCAATGACATGTAGACAGTCTCATCTAAATTACTATGAAGATATGCAGTTTTTATATCATAAAATTTAATATCTAAATTAATCTTGGCAGCAATAGCTAGTAATATTCTCAAGGAGTCAATATTCACCACAGGTGAATAAGTTTCAAAGTAATCTACATTTTTAACTTGATTAAAAGCAGCAGCACAAAGTCTTGCTTTGTACCGTTTTTGACTACTGTCAATGCCGTCCTTTAAAGAAAAAACCCATTTACTTTTGATAATTTTCGAATTCAATGGTTTATCTACAATTTCAAAAACATCATGTCTTTCTTAGATCTTAATTCTTCCTGAATTGCGCACTCCCAATTTAATTTATTTTTACTTTGCTTAACTTCGGCTATATTCTGAGGAATGTCTTCGGAAGTTAGGGGACATGAATTTCTAGGTACAACTCAAACTGCAGCAAAAACCATTCTAGGATCACTAAAGGTCCAAGTTAAGGGAGGAGTTGGTTGTCAGTCTCTACAATAGACCAGTGACACGCCCCACCGCGCTCGCTCTAAACCCCCCAATTATGTTCTGAACAAAATGAGGCCTGCTTCGACATTGAAAAAGTCACCTTTGGGTTTAGGATTGAAAAAGGTTTTTCGTGTGTATAGTTACGTGTTTATTGGAGTCATGTAGAGTTTTTGGATTTATAGATGTATTCGAAAGTTCTATAAAGAGTTCGAGGAAATATACTATTGATTATTGAATTATTAATTATCTGCTTAGATAAAATATTTCTTAGTTAGAACTCTAACTAAAATTGTTTCAAATAATTAAATTTCGTTATGATTTGTTTGTCAATAATATTTTGGTTCGTAGTTTATTGGGAATATCCAGTACCATAAAATATTCCTTCAGAAAACTGTCAAAATCAAACAGTATTTTAGAAGTAAAATTAAATGACCTAAGAATGTTATTAAATATTTCTTTTATTATTAGACCTTAGATCTCTACTATTTGCGAAGTAATGTTGGAAATTCAAACGAATTTTGAATTTAAGTTAAAATTAAAATAACCTTTTTTTTACAAGAGCGTATAAAATTTTATTACCCCCCCCCCCCCCCCCTCTTTCAGGATTTGTTGAGTATTTAAAGGAAATACAACAAGAACAATATATACCGAAATAAAAAAATATATATATGTGAATAAAAATTTCGGTATTTCCACAAAACAATTGATTTGGTGTAGACAAAATTTTTTGATTTAACAAAGATTTCGTTACTTGACAAACATATTTTTGAATAATATATGTTCTTTAGTTTTTACTCTGCAGAAAACAGTAAAATAAAAAGAGTACATAGCATTTAAACTTTTAGCATAAAATTTATTCATTATATATTTTGCATTTAAACTTATTTGGAAATAAGACCTTTTTTAGTACCTTTTAAAATTTTGATTTTTGTTTTATACTTTAAAGATTGATGCCATTATTTTGGATAATAAATAACACTAAACAGGATTATAGACACACATTTATTATTAGATTAAACACGGATAAGGATACATGATTCAAAATGAAAGAATAGGGACAGTCGTTCTGTTAATTATTAAACAGGCATTGTTAAATATAACAAGGTATTTATTTATTTTTGATTTTTTTTTTAATTTTCGTGTTTTATTTTTTCTTGAATAATATATTCGGGGTCTCGAATATTCATCGAACGTGTATATCGGGGATCAATTATTTCGGGCGTTAAACAATAAAAAAAAAAGTTTTCAGTTTGTTTTTCATTTCTTTTCCCAAAAGTTGACATCTCTTAGAACTTTTTCTGTATAATTCCCCAATGGAGTCCAGAGAACAAAAATGCAATAATTTCTTTTGGTTATCTGTAACTGTCCCTGAATTTGAAAGAAATATTTGTGTCTTTTGTTTATATGTATTGTCTCCGTTTTTAGATCAAATTTTAGAAATTTTTTTTATTTTTTATTTTATGGCTTCTTCCGGTGTAAGCTTTGAAAATGAAGATGGACATTAAATCTCAACAATCACCGCCTAGAAAAAGAAAAAAAAACGTACCAATGAAAAATAAAGTAATATAATGCTCAATAATTTGTGGTCAAATAGTGAAAATTTCAAAGGAAAGGGTATTCTGAGACTTCTAGGGGTGGAGCCCTTGGCTTCAGTTAGGGGCAGGGCCTGTTCTTGGAAATCTCAGACTATAGGCACAACCTGTTTTCTGGGCCCCCTTTACGGAAAATGTGTATGAATTCCAGTAATGATGGTGCTATATGACCTAAATATCAAATTTTTACTACAATTTTATGGACTTCCTTTATAGCCCTCATGCAGCTCTAGTGCGACGATAATTCAAACTAAACCTATGGGCTTCCTTATAAACATCGATCAAAACCATCACGTTAGGTCAATTTCTCAGTCAAAATTGAGGAAAAAAAACAGTGGGGTATCTGAATTTTTTTTATTTACTGATATTTTTGGGATTTACAGTATTTAGCTTAGTAGATACTAAAATTTAGGGGCCCTAGGCCCGAGCCTAACGGAAGAACAGGCCCTGGTTAGAGGGAAAATGTTTTATTACATTTTAATTTATTTTTATATTTTTTTCTTATTGGTTTATTTTTCGAAAAATTTAGAGACAATAAACACATTTTAAAATGAACAAATTGGTGCACACATCAGAATTTGATTTTTGGGATTGTGCAGTCAAAGTTGAGGAACAAACTAGGGTTTGAGAAAGCCGCAAAAAACTTGTGTGTTTGTTTAAAAGGTTGAACCCGAATGATGAAAAACTTGGATGGTTATATAATTCATTGTAACCTTGCCCCAAATAAAAAAAAAACTAACTTCTGTTCTTGGAATCCACGTCTTTTTTTCGGGTTTTTTTAAAAGTCGCCGACTAAAATATAACTTATTTCTATATTTTTATTAAATATTCTCACTACGATAAAAAGTATTTGTTCAATATCAAACTAATACACGGACTTTGTCAAAATTAAAATAAACATCTAATTAATATTCATCTAAATAGTCTACCCTGGGCAGGTAGACTGCAGTTTCACCACCAATGAAATGGGCCCGCCATGAAAAGGGCCATGTTTTAGTATGCTTTCTTATAGGTTGTAGTTATGCAAAAACTTTCCAAGTTATTAGTTGTGATAGTGCAGATTTACCTCACCACTTCAGTAGTGTCACCACATCTATAAATAATTTAACTGAACCTAATTATGGGCCCCTTGAAAATGGGAAGGGTACGTCAGGGCTTACCGGGCTAATTATGTGAATTTTTAATAGTAATCCAAAAAATTAATTACTATCAATGGTATATTAAAAAGTAAAAAGATTTGTAAAAATGCGATTTATTTCAATAAAAATATTCAACTTTCTGTTGAATAGTAATTAAAAAATTCTATTGAGTAACTAACTAGTAGATCCATAGAGTTATTGGATCCCAATAATAGTCCATAGCCGAAAAATACTTTACAGAAATAAATAGTAAATTTTGGTAAAGGATGGAGAAGATGAGCCAAAAAAGAACATAACTGAGCGTGATGTAATAGATGACCCAGGAAATGTTTCTAACACATAAATAATAAAAAATGTAGATAAGAATTTCCTCCATTCTGCTAAATTCGCTCCTGTGTTACGTTTTCTTTTTTTTTTGATAAATGCAAACCCTGTTTACCATAGCGGTAGCTTATGGTGAAAGATGAAATATACAAAGCAGTTAAAAATTTCCAAACATAACATTTGGTGCTCTCAACATGCTGTCTCAAACTATCAACACGTGACCGTTTATCTTGACCGGTTTGAGGTGTTGTTTGAGCTCGTGGAGAGAATTCGGAGAACTGGCTACTTCCACACTGCCCCGAGACAAGCCCTTTGTTCACTTCCACAGGGTAGGTCCTCCCCTTGCAATCAATCAATGTCACGAGCATAGAAGCGGCAAAGATACAAAGTGTTTTGAAAAGTTTTGAAAGCAGCTAAGATACGTGTTACTTTTTGCACAAATTACTCAAAAACTTTAAAACCAAACTGCTTATAATTAATTACAGCTAAAGTAGAAATTCTAACAAATTAAAATGCCTTTTCAAATTGTCTTTAAGTTAATTAGAACGTTTTTTATAAACTGTAAAAAACCCGATGCTTTACAAAGGATTAAAATAATTTTCAAAAACAATAGCAAGAATTTTGCTATGCCCAAATGTAAAGCTTATCAATACCTAAGAATACCAACAAGTCCGGAAACAATAAGTAAAAAATTGTGGTTGCTAGTTAAGAAAAACTGCATCCAATTTCTCCATAGGTTAACATGGGGGAAGTTAGTTCCGTTTTCGGAAATTCATGTCCCCTTAAACGTTCTGATCTTCGAAGATTTAACTCTACCGCGCGTCTTTCATCTTCTAATCTACGCTGGTCAGATTCTTCCTGTCTCTTCTCGTTAGTCGAACCCAACGGTCTACCTGGTTTCTTAGAGTGATTAGGATTAGAATTCCGCGATTGACCATTCGGTTCCAGATTAAATTCAATTACACCTGAATCTTTGTTGTCATAACCACTATTTATATTCTGAAACAAATTATCTATAGCTGTTAGTTCACAAGGATTATTTTTTAGAAAAACACTACCATTAATTTGCTCATTGAAATTTACTGAACGTTCTTCAATTACCTTCTGACTTTGTATGTCATATATTCGAAATCCACGTCTTTGTATGGAATAACCTAACATTATGCCACGCTTACCCGAGGGTTGAAACTTTCCTCGCGAAGACTTTCTAATATGAAAATATACCAAACAACCGAATACCTTCAAGTAGTTCAAGTTAGGTTTTCGCTCTGTAAATAGTTCATGAGGAGTCGCGGTTTTCCCTTTGCGATATGTTAAGTTCGAAACGTGCGTAGCACAAGCAATGGCCTCAGCCCAAAAACTTAGAGGTAGTTGACTATCGTATAGTAGCGTTTTTGCACAATTAACTAAAACCCCTATAGTCCTTTCAGCTTTACCATTACTTTGGGGGTTAAAAGGAACAGTTAACTCTCTCACTATTCCTGATTGAGCCAAGTATTCATTGAACTCGCGATTAAGAAATTCCCCACCATTATCGGATCTCAACCGCTTAATCCTTACATTATACATGTTTTCATATATTTCTTTAAACAATTTCAATTTATCTAGAGCTTCACATTTATATATAAGAAAATAAGTGAAATACATCCCAGAATAGTCATCGACTAACACTAAAAAATACTTAGACCCACCTAAAGATTCATCAATTTTCCCACAGACATCAGCATGTATCAATTCCAAAATTGAATTACTTTGGTCATACTCAATACTTTTATGAGGTTTTCATTTAATTTTACACATGTTACAAGCATCACAAGTTAAGTTACTATCAACATTTAGATCTTTACAGTTAATCATATTTGCATTGATCATCCTAGAAATATAATCAGAATTCAAATGGGACAATCTTTTGTGCCATAAGAGACCAGCATCAACTTTCTCAGCATGATTAACGACACATGACTTAGTGATTACATTAGGAGTCATGACCATTTCCAAACGATTATTCATTAGTTTAGCAGTTAATATAGTACTACCAAAACTATCAATTATAAACACTTTGTCATCTTTAGAAATAATCTTAAAACCTTTTTGCATTAACGTTGTTAAAGATAACAAATTATTTCTCAAGTCATTAACAAGTAATACATTTTCCATACTAATTGCAGAACCATCACAAAGTTTAGCTTTTACAACACCTATACCCTCGGATTTCAAGTTGCTATCAATACCAGCCTGAAGAACTAAACCGTGATTACTTTTAAAGTCACTAAACCATTTAATATTGTTCGACATATGCGAACTAGCACCCGAGTCAAGTATCCAAATATCAGACATACCTCCAGCAGATTGATCAGCAGCGGTTAGGGCACATTCTCGGCGATCTTCGTATGCTGGATTAGAGTCTGGCTTGCGTCTAAAGGGATGCTTCTTGCCCTTTTCCTCTTTGTTCTGTACTTCTGGCTTTCTCTTCAGAAAACACTGTCTCGCCAGATGTCCTCTTTTGTGACAGTTCCAGCAGATCACACTATCCTTACGGCGTTGCTGCACAGATCCAGTCATGTAGGCTCCTTCTTGCCTCGGATTCCGATTTAGCTCCAATTCCTCCTCTCGTAAAACCTCCATGACCTCCTCAAGAGTCTTTTCACGTTGAGTCTTCAACATCTCCCGGATCTTGCTGAACTTGCCTCGTAGACCACGCACTGTATAGAACACCAGCTCTCTATCAGTTATCGTTAGTCCGAGTGAAGCACACTTGACACTTAAGCCTTTTGCTCTTGCAACATAGTCTTGAACAGACTCTGAATCAACAAGTTGTAAACTTCTAAGTTCGTTGCCAGCATCAAGCTTTCTATCCTCTAAAGTACCGGTAAAGTTCTTTGCAATGCTACCCAACAGTTGTTTTGCATTCAACTCGTTGGCGTATTGTAATGCTTGCTCATCACTCAAGGACAGTTTGATGTAGGCTACTGCCTCAGAGTTCTGCTTGGACCACTCAGACAGCTTAGTTTCATCGGTAGGCGTATCTCCTTTGATGACGTCGCTTAGTCCACGCAAACATAGCACCGACTCGATTTTTAGCTTCCAGACCAGGTAATTCGTACCTGTCAAAACTGGTATAGCAGGATATCTATCCACGTTCCAATGCCTCACAATTAACTACACGCTAATTAACAATTTAGCATTTACACTTAAATGACCACCAACCAACAAACCCGACGAATCCAAACCACGCTCTGCTACCAAATGTCGGATTTGTGGTTGGTCAATGAACTTAGGCATGAGTAAAAACATAACAAGAACACTTTATTACAGTTTAGCAAGATATTTATACAAAGGCACCCTATCGGTGAGAAATGGAAACTAAGTGATTTACATAAAGCGCGCTATCTTCTCCAACAAAACCAACATATTTCTTCATAATACGCGGCAATTTGTAATAATTTAAGAGGGGAAAAAGATTTTCTATTTTAAAGATACACTTAGCGTGAATATCTGTATGCTGTCAAAAAAAATCAAAAATTATTTTTTCCCTGATCCTGTTTATACATCTATTGAAATAAATAAGGGAGATATAATTAAATTTGTGCGAAAGATCTCCACATGTTATATTTATAGATTCTTGTGATTTTGATAAGCAATGTGTTTTTGTTGGTCAAAAGGGAAAATGAATAATGCAAGCTTCGAAAAGTTATTGTAATCATTCAAAGTCGAAGAAATTCTATAAGAATCTTGTAACAGCATTTTAATAATAAAACAGTGTTTCTTGGTTATTCAAAAATGTTTTAAATTATTTTCGAGAAAATTATGAAAAATATACTTGGAAATTAAGTAAAATAAGTTAATAGTACTACATTTAAGATTAACTATGGTATGAGCTTATAACGATCATAGTTCTCAGTGAAAACAAAAAACATAGAGAAAGTGATATTTTAGAAGACCCTAAATAATGATGAATAATGTATATTTAATTTATTAACGGACATTTGCAAGTATATATGCAACTTTCTTACATAAACTTTCATATATAAATTATAATACAAGACATTTTATAAACAATTTTATTAATAAGAAACACATTGTTCAGGTATGCAAATGATCACAATGAAAAAAAATGTAAGTAATGTTTTAAACTAAGTTCCAATTCACATTATGTGTAATTTAAAAAAACAACTAAAATGATAATGAAATACAGAAATATATAAAAACAGACAGGCATATTTTTAAAAATACGGCAGCACACATGGAACACTAGGTAATGGGACACAATGAAAAGTGAAGATGGCATTTGAAACAAATACGATATGAATTTGATGATACATAATGTGTATAAAAACTAACAGCAATCAATAAAATACACAACGAAATTAAGAGGTTACAAATGGTAAAAAAAATTCAAATTTCTTTTTTTTAATATTCACTGTTTAATTTTAATAGCTACTATATACCATACGAACATCTCAATTTTATTTTTTAATAAAATAAAACTTCAATTGAAGACAATCTTTTGTGCATAAATTTTTCAGTGTTATATTTTCAAACAGAAATTTAACCATCAGTTGGACGAAAAGAAATTTACAGAAACTTCACTAAAATAATTAACAAGAATGCAGAATTACTAACCACAAAATTTTAAAGTCAAGATAAAATATAAATTTATTTGTTGACAAAAAAAGTTGCGACAAAGTTAAACAATTTATGGGAGATTTGAATTTTTTTTACGTTTTAAACTAATTTCCAATTCACATTATACGAGTAAAAACCAACTAAAATGATAATGAGGTATAGAAAATTACAAAAAAATGTCCAAAAAAACGGACAGGCATATTGTAAAATACAGCACACATGGAACACTAAGTAATGAGACGCAATGAAAAGCGAAAATGGCATTTTAAACATGATAGGAATTTGATTGCAGGAATAAAAACCCAACTAAAATGATGATAGATATAAAATAGCAAAAAAAAAATGTTCAAAAACAGACAGGCATATTGTAAAATACGGCACACATGGAACACTAGATAATAAGGCACAATGAAAAGTGAAGATGGCATTTTAAACATATGAATTTGCTAATATAAATGTGTATGAAAACTAACAACAATCAATAAAATACACAATGAAATTAAGAGAATATAAAAGGTAAAAAAAAAAACTCAAATTTCTTTTGAAGATTTACTGTTTAATTTAAATAGCTACTAAATATCATACGAACATTTCAATTGTATGTTTCAATAAAATAAAAATTCAATTGAAGACAATTTTCTTTAATTCTGTGCATAAATTTTCCAGTATTATACTTTCCAAACAGAAATTCAACTCTAAATTGGAGCAAAAGAATTTTACAGAAACTTCATTACAATAATTTACAAAAATAAAGAATTACTGACCGCAGTAGAATTACTAAACAAAAAATTTTACATTCAAGACAAATATAACTGTATTTTTTGACAAAAAAGCTACAAAATAAAGTTATACAATTTAGTAGGGGAGATTTCAAAATTTTAGAACTTTTATATCTGTCACTTTAGCAAAACACTATCAAATTGTGAATATTTAAAAAAAAACATGGTTATAGGGAAAATGCTATTAAAAATCAGATAAAAATTCCACATTTTTGAAACACTGTATATACCTAAATTAAAACTACAAACAGGAAGAACTCCTGATTAGCCGTGTGATTACTTTGCTAACAATTACAATTGGAAACAAGTTTGAAAAAATGAATTATTGTTTAATGGTCATTTTCTGCATAATACAACACGATGCCATTGCACCAAAAAAAGTAGAAATGGTGTTAAAACGTTTGCAGGTTGATTTGACAAAGATATTTTCCTTTACATCGTTCTATGTTATTGATTAACCTTTCTAAAACAGAGCAAAAAACATTGAAATCGAATAAAATAAAAGTATTTAAGGTTATGCATTTCAGGAGATTTAGGAAAACTAAGTTTGCACTCGCTACATAAACAAAATCATATTACAAAAATATACATATTATAAGGGAGACTGGGGAGCCTTGGCCATAAGCGAGACTTGGCCCACCTTTTAATTTTAGTATTTAAAAATATGTTAGCATTAATTCTCAATAGATGGTACTCAAAGCTACTGTTGTCAGCAGATAGCCACCTTAGTTTTATTGAGCTACTTTTTTGCATTGAGGAGAAAATAAAAAAAGAAAGTTTCTCACCCCAAAAAGTAAACATTTTAGACATAATTTGTAAGATTTTTTTTCAGAAAAACCAATTCAATTAAGTTTAAGTATATGGTATTATTTAATACTGTTATATTAAGGTTTTATTTTAGCTATAAAGTTTGTGCAGTGAAGTAGGCTTCAAAGCACCATGTGCCATTCTTTACGAAACGTCTAGGTCTAGGTGGTGAGGGTTGGTCACTGGACCAAGGCTCCCTAAGTGACCTAGTTATGGAAATATATACATAATGTTTATCAAATACACGGTTAATAACAACGTATGATTATAACTTTATGAAGGTAATAGATTGATTATTAGTATTTGTACTTGTTTAGAATAAAACGAAAACCTCAACTAAATCAAACTTATCATTTATGACCAAATATCAAACTTTTTCTGCAACTATATAAGTTATTAATTCAAGTATAATAATACTCCAGGTTAATATTAAGATATTATCAGATTTTTTCTTTATAGGGGGAGGGGGGACGAACGAGTAGCTTTGAAAAAGCGCTTTGACTTTGACAGTTTGTGCCGTTAAAATAAAAAAAAATTCAAACTGAGGCTTATATCTTGTGCATTTTAATATGTGTACAAACTGAATAAAATATATTTAACATAAATATAAAAAATTATTTGTTATGGACAATATCAGAATTTTTAATTCATACAATACTAGAAATGTATTACTCTAAATATTACGGTAAACATGATTTTTAAATGAGTTCCAGAGTGTTGAATTATATATTTTTTTTTACATTTAATGCTTACAAAATTAATTTGAAATATTTATTATTTTGCCCTTTAAAATTATGCATTTTTGCATGGGCCAAGTCTCCCTTACCATGGGGGCCAAGTTTCTAAGTTTTAAAAAACAATATATTTAAAAAAGAAAAATGCATTATTTATATTATCACTATTATATACTTGTTGCCAATAAAATTTCCTTTAATATGTGCTATTACATGAAACTTTTAGTGCAAAAATAAAATTTATAAAAATAAAATTGTAAAAGCATGGCCAAGGCTGCCCATGCTCCCTTAACTGACAAAATTACTTAAAAGCATAAAAATGTTAGAAACAAACTTATTAAGCTAGCCATTTATAAAATAAAATTTGAAATAATGCAATCCTAAACTAGAGGAGCTCCTTCATAGCATTGTTCACAATACTTAAATATTCATAGTAACGAGTTTGAATCCTAGCAGGGTGCATAGAAAGTGTATGAAATGAATCCTAGAAATGTGGCTATTTCGTTTGAATTAAGCACAATGTCATTGTACACGAAACCATATAGCCATATTTAAAAGACTACAAATACTATCTCGGATATTATACTACTAATCTAAAGAATTAAAACTGGCACTTTTGTAGGTATCAATACCCTTGACATGCTCAAATGATGTTATAAAATCTTTCAACCATTAATAAAAAGATACTATTTAATATATGTTATTTAAACAAACATGTTTCAAATGACCATTATCGTCTTTAAAATAGAGGGTGTTAAAAAATGTCAAAGTAAATTTTTAATTTTTTCAATTTACAAAACATTAAATTTTAAAAGTTTAAGGACAGATTATTGAATGCTTTTTTTCTATTAAATATTAATTAAGAGAAGGTTAAATTGTACTAACTTTTGTAGAGAGTTATTTTTTTGCTATAAGTTACAATAGGTATTTACAAAACAGATAAAAAAACCACCATTATTTTTAAGTGCCTATATACCCCCCCCCCATTTAAATTTTTTAAAAAAATATTAAGTAAGCAAACAAAGCAAAATGTTTAATGGAAATAGACGACAGTGAAGTGCATAAAATATTGGCAGTGCATAATATATTTCTTGAAGATAAAGCTAATCGCATGTTCAAAAGGATAAAGATGACCCAGGTGTTTTAGTCATTGAAAGCAATAGAATTCATGCTTTGCAAATTGAAAAATTAAAGAAACCAGAAACATTAAAATTGTTATGAAAGCACTAGAAGTTGTAATGAAATGTGCTAAAACCGGGAAGGGAAACCTCTTGGAGCTTTCTATTGAAGCTGCCAGAGCCCTTCTCCCTGATAGATGACCACCCTTGTTAATTGTCCTCTCACTATTTCTTTTAGAAAAATGGTGATGAAAGCCTTACCGTGATTAGTGATAACATGTTTTAACAACTACAAGACATCATTTTCATTATATTGTTTTGAGTTTTTTAATAGTTTTTTTGGTGCCTTTTCTTGAATTAGTAGAAAAAAATTGCCTCTACAAAAAAATCTGGCCGAAAATTTAAAAAATTTCATGCACAACTTTTTTTTACAAAATACTATCAGGCGTCAACTTTAAATCTAATGAGATACCATTTCAATATAAAAGTATTTTTATATGTATAAATTAGGTTTTCTAATGCACTAAATTATACTAAAAATATCTTACAGTTGAGTTATTATATTTACAACACTTTTGAAAGCATCGACTAATATACAGGGTGGCAAATTTAAAAGCGGTCTCAAACAAATAACGGATTGTGCTTTGCACCCTCATTAAGAATTGCCACCCTGTATATGTATATGAAACATATGACGGCAATAATTGTCTTTAAAATAATTGTTAACTGCAATTAGTTTTCTTAATGCAGAGTGGTTTGAAAATAGTTGCACGGTTAAAAACTTCATATCATAACCCTTATCAAATTTGGTAGACAATATGGGTGATTTACAAATAAGATATCCACATGATCTCTAAATGATTGAAGAATTCACAAATCAAAGTTATTTGTGTAAGTCTATTCTACGTTTTGACCATCTAAGAAATATCAGCGTTTACGAATATGGTTCATATTTTTTGGAGTCAAAGTGCTAATAAGTTTTAAGTGTATTACTGCAATCCAATCATTGACAAGCTGTTTCTTGATTATAGAGCTTCATCAGGATTCATGGATATTATCCAATGAAAATTTAGGTTAAAATAGCAACAGTCTGAAAACAATGCCAGATTACTATAAAAATGGAAATTATGAATACTTTAGGAATCTAACGTTTCAATGCTATGACATATTTTTAAAAGTATATCTAAGTAAATAATTTATAACTTTTTTCTTCTTAATGTTAATACAAAAATTAAACGTATCTTTTCACATTCTGTGCCCATCTATTTTGTGTGATGCAATTATTAATGATCAACTAACCACTCACCACTGTATGTTATAAACCAATTGAGTAATATTTGAAATTTGAATAAATCTAATTAACTTTTAATTAAAGCATTTTTAAACATAAATGGTATGTTTTAAAATTTTTTAGGTAAAGTACTTAGTAACCAAATTAAATTATACATGGTCTTCACCGGGAGGTAAGGGTTCACCAGTTTTTTCTACACTATCCTCTAGATGGTAGTCTGGACTTCTAGAAATAGAAGATTCATTTTTTGACTTGAAACTTTCTAGAACACCCATCACATCTTTGGAAATATGAGCCTTTTGATGGTCTGTAAAAGTGTCTACATGTTGGCACAAAGGATCACGCAAATCAAGACAAGAATCAAGTACTTCTTGCAATTGAGGAGGTGGGAGCTGCAGCAGAACTTGAAATGACTGTGGTTTAGTTCTTTGACAACATTTTATAAATCCTTCCCAGATCTTTTTCTGTTTCCAAACTTGCTTAACGATAAGCCGCTGCAATATATTGGTAACAAAACCCAGAAGATGTGGGTAGTTTGCAAGTGACTGTATCACAGTACGCATTAATAAGATAGGTAGAGGGTCTTGTTCCATCAGTTGTTGCACAACCATAGCAAGTACGACTTGAGTGTAAACATTTTTTTCTTCAAAACATAAAGACGTTGCCTTGATAATAATTTTTAAATTACATTCAGACGAATCAATGTTATGCAGAGCAACCAAAAGTTCAGCAGGTGAAAGAGGACTAGAAAAGTTACTTCCCAAAAGACGGTGAAATACTTCTTTAACAACAGTAGGATTTAGCTTAATAAGCTCTGGCAATGCAGCTATAACTTCACGTTTTGTTAGACCATTAATTATGGGTATGAGAAAACGCACATCTGGAACACGTTTACGATATAAATCTCTAACTCGAGAGACAAGTTCAGCAGAAGGAGGAGCTTTATCAGTTAAAATATGAATTATTCGGGTAACTAATGTTTCGGCTCCTTTAGGACATTCTTCGACAAAACGCAAAAGTTCAGGGGATGCCATGCTCATTCCCTTAACTGGTGCTTCTAAAGCACGCAGAATTGTACGCTTTATGTCAGCTGACGTTTCAACATAAACAGTGCCAAGATTATGAATTAACTTATGATTAATGGGCAATAATGCCAAATATAAATGCAAACACACTTTGGTTAAATCTTCAGACCAGGAATGAGGTGGATGGTTATGAAATAGAAAATTGGTAGGTGTTGGTGTTTCACTTAGTAGAAACTTCAAACTTCTTAATGCAAAAGCTTCGATAAAAGTTTTTAGATTTCCACTTTCATGAATTTCAACAGCGACACTAACAGCTTTTGTGCGTATTGCGGAATTTTCATGCAATGTAAGATCTGAAACAACTCCAAGAAATAACAGTTTCCTAGATGGTCTATAAATAGTCATATTTTTAGCAAGTTCAAGTCCAGTTTCTGTGGAAGATTCATCTGTGCAGATTATTTTTAAACATTCTGCCATGCCTTCAGTAACATATGGTGAATCAACAAAGAAACGGCTATACAGAAAACGGTTATGTTCATCATTTTGTAAAATACCACTAAGAAGTCGATTAATTATATCTTCATAATATTCAATCGGCTTCACCATTGAACTTTCAAATCCCCTACAAGTTGCAAATTCCTGATAAATCCATGCAAAGGCCAATTCTAATCTTGCACGAGGATTCTCAAATATATGATTTCTTAAATCAATAGCAAAATCATCCCTGAACTGAGTAGCCAATGAAGTAAGAATTTTTGTTCGTGCACCTGTACCTCCTCGTTTGGCAACAGTTTTTTCAGCATC
Organism: Oedothorax gibbosus; assembly: GCA_019343175.1. Lineage (NCBI taxonomy): Eukaryota > Metazoa > Arthropoda > Arachnida > Araneae > Linyphiidae > Oedothorax > Oedothorax gibbosus. Next base: position 2,613,863 of record CM033276.1, read on the forward strand.
TAATATTCGTGCATAAGCAGCCCTGCTTAATCTGTCCGCCTCTTCACGACTGAAAGGTTTGCAAACTGAAGCAAAGTCAAGTTTTTTAGCTTGTCGATTACTTTTTATACCAGAACTTCCACTTGGCATTAAAACAATACCTTCTTGCTTTTTTGTGCCACTTCCAACTTTTTGACCAACAACGGTTTCAATTTTTTTGGAAGTTTCTTCTTCATCACTCAAATCAAGTTTTACCATTTCAGTTCTATTTTTAGTTTCTTCTATGCCTTTGCCTATACCAGCAAGTGTTAGCTGAGTAGCTAACAATCTAGCTAAATGTTTAATCTGTGGTTCTGTGCCAGCAGCAGCAATGGGAGTATATGTAGATTGAAAATTGGTTGGCATGACGTCAGGCAAATCTAACATACTAACAAGTACTAAATTAGCAATATTGACAGGAGTAAGTTTCGGAACTAAGTCATCAGCAGTAATATCAATAGCGGAATTTTTAGATTTTACATCTCTACCAGATACCTTTATAATTTTAATTTCATCATCTTCATCCTTGTTTTTTTTCCAAGAATCATTTGAAACTTTTTGACGCTTTTTAGTTTCTGCAACTGGTAATACCTTATTAATTTGATGAGGTGTAGCACCCAAATCGCAAAGCATAATAGAGATTCGTGAGCTAAACTCAATAGCAATAGGATGCTTTACTAATTGAAATATTTGCAATTTTAAAATTTTTCTGACACTAGTAACTTGGGATTGGCTTAAAGTGGGTGGCAAATTAGCATGCAAACATTCAAATGCTTGCAATACTTTAGAGTAAAATTCTACCCTATTTTTCCCGATTGATGTTAGCACTTGCATACAAGCCATAAGATTTAAACTGGAAACATGAGAAGCCCCATGAAAATCTATAATTTTCTGAAATATTTCCTTGGCTTCTTCTTCCATTTTCGTGGGTCGAAAAATTTTCAGTATTACAGGAACAATGTCTAAGGTTATTTCATTATCTGGTGAGTGTTTATCTTTGTAAGTTTGTGTCAAAACTACAGATTCCATAAATTTTACAACCATTGCCCGAATTCCCTCATTATCAGATTCAAGTAGAGCCAATATGCTTTGCTTTAATTCAGTCATTTTGGCCCATGTAGCTTCCATGATTGCATCAACACTCTTTGCTTTACATAACCATTTTATTATGTACATGTAGAGCTGAAAAGTTGCTTGAATTACTCTTTTCTGGATGCTAACTTCAGGATCAACTAGCAATAAAGCAAGGTTTCCAATAACGTTTGGAAGTATTTGAGTGTGTTGCTTGCATGTATCTTCTATAAATTGTACAATAAACATACGGATTTTTGGATTCGGATCTATTTGAAAGCTCATAATTTCATCCAAAAAATTGTCCAACAGTTTAGGTTCTTTATGAACAACAAGTTGTTGAATGGTTCGTAGATGTTTCAAAGTGTCATTTTCCTCTTTTGATGAAGATGCATTGTTTAAAAGCTTAATCACTTTCTCAGCCGTCACAGTTTCTTGAACTTCCTCTTCTTCAACAAAAAATTGAGCTGCTGTACTAAGTCGACAATCAACCTTCTTCCTTGGTCTTTGACGGGATTCTCCATCTGTCAAAATAATTTATAGATTACATAATTTCACCAAGTTGTAGAAAAACTTGGTAAACAGAAAATGTTAACCAGGAATTGAAAGTCTTTCAAGGAAATTATAAACAAAAAAAAATAGATTCTTTCAATAAATTACTCAAAGAAGTAGCATTCACACATGTGAGAAACATAGTTTAGAATATATTACTTTCATTTAAATTCAACTAGGGTGAACGTTCAGGTGTCCCCCAAACAGTTTTGGTAGTAAAGACAGAAATTTAACATGATTATACAAGGTCCTTACGAATTTCAATGCTCGAAAACTACAGAGTGTTAGAGGACCAAATGACAAAATCTTAACTAATTTTGGTCCAGTAATTAAAGAGATTGTGCAAACTATTTATAGTGTGTACCAGTAAGAAGTATGTATTCAATTAATAGTAAAATATTTAAGAATATTTTTTTTTAAGTTTCTATTTAAATGGTTAAGCTTCTATAATACAGTATATTTAACAATATGTTTTTAAATAGTTATGAAGAATGAAGAAAAAACAATGTTTTGTACCATTTGGCAATGTTAAACTTTAGTCTAAAAAAAAAGACTTTTCAGGACCTAAATCAAAACCTGAGCAATTTTAAATCACATAAAATTTCATTTAAAAATAAAAGTCTACTAAGCAGGGTTGCCAAAAACCCGGGTTTTTTCATGAAAAACTCAACCCACTAGGGATTTGGTTTTTTTTTCAGGGTTAGTTTTTTTCAGTATTTTGAATGTGCTCTTTTCAGGTTTTGTGGTTTATTTAGGGAAGTTTTAATTATTTATCTATTTATTACAATTTTTAAAACTAACAGAACATATAGGAAATGTTATAGAGATAATCAGAAACGTTGCAATTTAAATTATAGAAAACCTAATAATTACATATAATTGTTTGATAAATGTACATTTAAATTTAAAAGTATTAGTATAGTTAAGTTTTGTAACAAATTTAAGAAAACAGGATTTTAAATTAAAACTGGTTACCGACGATCGAAAACATATGCACCTCAAATCAATGCTGAAAAACCAAGATTTTAACCTAAGCAGATGAAAATATTTAGTTAGAACCTTTAAACTTTATTTACATAATAATAATGGAAAATCAAGTTCCTTTCTTAAAGAATATCACGCCCTTTCCCTCTTATTGTGTTTCATTAGATAAGAAGTGTACAATCTTTGTAGCAAGCATAGTTATGCAGAGACTAAAAGTTAAGTGGTCTAAGACAAAAATGTAAACTAAAATAGTGCCAATCTGTTGTTTATTCGAAGTAAGAACGTTAAAGTTCTGCACTGCACCTCCAAAGGCAATGAATGTCATCAGTAGGGAGGGATAAGTGCAGGATGGGACAATGGTGCGTCTCGTAATTTTTTTGGGGAATCCCATCACAGTAGAAAAAAGGCTGCTGTATTAATAGTATTATAGATCTGAACAACTTTGTTTTTACTACTAAGAGTAGTGTACTATAGGGATGTTAGTGTTTGTTGAACAAAAAAGCTGAAATCCAAACCAAATGCTTGGTTTGGAGAACCAAAAAAACTTAACTAAGCGTGACCGATAAAATTACAATTTTAACAATTATAAATGACACACAATTATTTGCAAACTAAATTAGATACAGGAAATACCAAAGTTAAACAAATTCACATCATATAAATTTAAGGCATTAAATTAAGACGAAACAATGCTTTTAAATATACTTTTTTGCATACATTAGATTTTTTGTTTGTAAAAATTAGTTATAAATCAGTTTTGGTCGTTTTCAGTTCCACAAGGCTGGAAATTTATGCACGGGGTTTTGCACAAAAAAATTCTTGACTGCTTCTTTGGGATTGAAATCCCCAACTTTTGGTCTTTCAATACATATCCTTATTATCATGGTTCATACATTTGTTAGAAAAAAAATTCAAGCACTTCTCCAGAAAATTCAGACTAGAAATTTACCAGCAACATTAAATCTAAATATATAAAGCGTATATAAGCGTCACTCCATTAAAAAAAACCCTAAAAATTGTCCAAAATCAGAAACCTCAGTATAGACCGAAGTAGAAAAAAAGGTTCAAACGCGAAACTATAAGTATTTAAAAATTCAAGCTGTTCTCATGATAACGACTCACGGACACTTGATCAAAAAAAATATTCTGGTTGCTCCCACTTGGCCTGAACTGGAGCTACAAAAGTAACGAGACACGCAGAGCCACAGAACTGTCAATCATTCTGTTGCAATGTGACGTCATCGGTAGATTTCGTGAAAATTACTAGGCAGCAAAATAAGTAAATCAGGAAGTATCAGTGGATTCTAACGGGAGATTGCACTGGCTGGCCAAAATCTGAAGACAACTTAGAGTAATCTAATCTTAGTTCATCTTCCCATTTTGATTAAAAATTTTATCTTCATTAGTAGAATCTGTTATCTGAACTTGTTGTTTAATGAAATTTAAGTTTAGTTTCATCGAATTATGCTGCGAAGAAAAAGTAAACAATCGTTTAAAAAGAAAAGGTATCGCAGTTGTAGCGAATAGGTTGACGATTTGTATCTCTGTTTCAGAGAATTTGCATCGCAAATTACGATGCGATACCGCTTAAGGGGGAATAGGACAGAGAATCGGCTTCTCAAGCGAAGGCTTCTCTCTGTGTTAATCCTATGGGACAAAATAAAAAGTCTTCCACATTTCTCCGGCTGTATTGAGTATTTTTACAAACGGTTTTTTTATATGATACATGTAGCTGATTTGTAGGTCCCTATAATCGCATTTTTTTAATTGATTAAAATAATTTTTTGATTATTAATAAATAGTTTTACAATATAAACCAGGTCGAAATTTGAAAAACGGCGATTATAGGGACGTACAACTTTAAATTTCCTTCACATTGAAAAAAAAAGTGCAAAATTATTTGCATTTTTGGGTCGAAATCTGGTAGATAAATTATAAAACTTTCTTATCCAGCAATGAGCGCCCCCTAGGAGTAGAACTTAACTCCTCCCCTGGTAACTCCCCTTATATTTAAATTTGCTGAAACTCCGATAAGATAAGGTACGTGTAGTTCAATTTCAAGAGTCTGCGAATTTTAACTTCTAGTCTGTAAACTAAAGTTTTAATTCATTGTTGCTGTGGGTTTTTAGACGCTGATTTCGAAAATGTAAATGGATTTTTTACTATCGCATCCAGTTTAAAAGTATTAAAAAGTTTGAAGTAGCATTGATTTATTCTATTAGATTCTAATTCCTAATTAGTAAAAAGTTCTTTTTTAATTACTTCCAAGTCTATGATTTATTTAAAAGAACATGAAAAATGTTTTGGGGACCAACAGCTCATAAAAATGCATTATAAAAAGTGTGAACAATTGCACAAATTTAGGACTTATTTTTGTTGAAATATTAATTTAAGTTTAAATCCTAAAAACTTGTATTTCTTGAAGCTTTTATTTTAATTTTCCATTTCTCTAAAAAAATTATTTTGCATTACATTTTAAATCTGTTTGGGCATTGAGTAGCAGTATTTGCTTGTTTTATATAAGGTAACTCTTTTCAGTTTTTTCATTTTTGACTTTTCGCGATTTCAATGGATGTTTCGTTTCCACTCTCAATGCGAGGTATTTTCATCTGTCGTGTTCTATTTTAGTTTAGTTAAGATAGTTTGAATTATCTTTGCATTAGAGCTACACGAGGGCTTTTAGCGACGGGCGTCATAATTTAGAACCACGGTCAAGTGACGAGACGACATCAGAGTAGGCACCCAACGCAACCGTTAAGGGCGGCATCGTACGCAGCATTGGGACTTTGGAACATAATTAATGTGCACTCCCTCTACACGGAGAATTATTCGTCGGGCATTTTTGGCTGCACGGGCCGTTTATAGGTCGGAATTTATTTTGGCGATGCCCGGCCCCGAACCTGTGACATTCCGCATGCAAGGCGAACGCCTTAACCGACTGGGCACCCCATCCCAGTCGGTTAAAATATAAAAGAAACCAAGAATAGTAAAATAAAATTATTCTCGGAAGTATAGCTGTAATCAAGTTAACCTTCAAACCTAGAGATCCGAGAATCGAATGTAGTCCTCCTATAAAGCATAACATCAATCAAATATATACCGTCTAGAGTGAGAGGGTTTGTGCACGTTAAATCCATTGTGGTGCAACGGCCCATTGTCTTCTACGACATCGCGAATTGGTTCCTATTCAGATATAAGCATCGTCTTTTTGACGGCATTTCAAAATTACGAGGCACGTCGACAAAAATTTACGTATAGCTATTATGACTGCAATGTTTAATTTCTAATCTAAGTTCTAAAACCACGTACAGTAGAACTCCAATTATCCGAAGCGGGGCTGATTATCCGAATACCAGAAAAAATTACACCCGGCCTACCTAGTAATGTTTTTCTTTGTTGGATGTCATGTCTAGCAAATCTTTTTGTACCGACCAAAAAAATTACTAGGCATGACATCCAACAGAGTACTTATAGTAATAGGTAGGCGGGTATAAAAGTTTATATGTCACACATAACATTTTCAACCAACTGTAACTGCTTTGATTTTTTGCACTCATCTGTTATTTATGTAAATTATCTTTTTTGAATATATAGTGCAGTAAATTTTTGTATATCTATCATTCACAATGGCTTCTAAAAGAAACCTACACATTTCAACATAAATTGAAAAATTATTACAAAAGCTATAACTCAATTTGCCAAACGACACTTTATAATTTGGATTTGGTTGGGTTGATGACGACCAAAACTAGAATTTACGTGGTAAGTTACCGTTGCTTAAAGCGCAAGTGTAGCTTTAGTGCAACGTTTTTCAATTAACCTGCAAACTAAACTAAGTGTGTCGTCCCGTCTTCTCGAAGGGAAATGGTTGGTTGGAACATGTATTTCATGCTTGTGTGCTGAATCAGAGACCCGTTTATAAACCTTCGTCAAGTAAGACAGACATAGACAGAATTTTTACTGACACAGAGAGAGAAATTACACCCAGGGTGAAGGCGGGAATTTATCGAAGGGAGTGTAAGATGCGTTTACAAGGGAGGGGCTTAGAAAAGTTAGTTAAAAGTGACCAATCGGCTATTTATAGAACGGTTGAAATCAGAGATAATTAGGATGAAAACGTCAATCAATGAATTGAACATGGTGATTTGCTGGTCTCCAAATTCTCTGACCCTCCCTCTATAGCAGTTCCGATATCTTCACCAGATGTCGCCCTCGGACACGTTTAGTTGGCTCCTCGGGGCTATTCCGCCTTAAATCGAGCTCTGATCTGTACAGTAGATGACGATGGCTACGCTATTTGCACCAAGGGGAAAATGGCGAAACGATGCGATCAACGCCCGATGAAATGCTGAATTTAGGGGACAAAAGCAGTATGCTATTTTAGTTTGGAAGAACAAAAAAAAAATTATATACCGATTTTTTCGGAAAATTAAAAAAAAGGAAAATTTTGGAAGAGCGGAAAATGTTTTGGGAGAAGGAAAACAAAAAGCAGAATTTTTCGGTGAGAATAAAAGCAAAAAAGCAGAAGACTGGCATCCTTGGTACTAAGATTTTTTGCAAACATGCAATCCACTATCACACAGTTACCACAAAGTTCCAATATCTTTCAATAGTCAATTGTGTCAAGCTTGACTGCTAAAAGAAACGAAAACACATGAGGGTTAATTTCGGCTAGTGGTGGTGATCGTTTAAGATTAAAATAACGCTCTAGGAATATCTTAACAAATTAACTAAACACAATTACATACATAAAATATTTTAACTTGTAGGTTTGTCTTCCCAAACATTTTTATATCAATTCATTATTCAAATTTATTCTTAATTTATACTCTTTCTTAATTTTTTTTAATGTCCAGTATGCTTTTTTACACAATTTCTTTTTTTTTTGTTTGAAACAAAAGTTACAAAAACAGTTATGATATAAATAAGATATAGATATTTAAACTTATTTTTTAAATGTGTATTTAGACATATGTCTACAAGTAACTCTAATAAATATTAATATTATCCTTTTTACTTTTGGCATATGTATGTAAAAAAAGACACAATGCATTCAAATGTATCAAGTGTATACCTTTAAAATTTTAAATATGTGTAAGGGAATCATTTTTTAAAAATATTTTTGTTTTATTGAAATTGTAGCCTCCTACAGATAAAATGTATCTTTCTTCATTTAAAAATATAATTTCCAAAATATTTACTACTTTGGGCAAGTTAACTGCAGTATCTACAAAAATTACTTAAGTTTTTAAGAGAAAAATCTTCTATTTTATTTTTGCAGATAATTTTATTGACATGCAGAATATATTCAACAAAACTGATTATAGGAGCAGTTAGTTTATACCTTTATATACTCTTAAACTAGACATCTGTTTATGTCATAACTTGGCAAAAATGTGTATTTCAAATCATACTCTAGTTACGACTTTTGAACAAGTTGAAATGTTCTTTGGAGAAAATCCGAATTATCAAAAAAACTACACCACTTTTGCTCAAACTTGATATTTTTTGTCCTTTTGTGTTGCCATTAGCTGAAGACAGTAAATTAAATATTTACAAATATAATTAAATTTCAAAATGTTTATTTTATTCTGTTGCCATTAACTAATGACATTATTTGGAAAATCGTCATATATTTTATGTGACATAATCCCGTCCAGCTTTCATTACAGGATTTTATTGATGCATGGTTTAAGCCTTGGTTTCCTATCAGTCCGGTGAGAGAATCGAGCGGCCGCACGAGCTGGTCGTGATGTCACATTTTGACGTCACGCCGTACCAGAATAAAACGGTGGTCAAAAAGTGTGAACCTACCGAAACTGTTGACGGTCGGCAGAAAGTGTCAAACATTCTGTGATTCGGACTTCAGAATGGATCCACGTGCGTCGTATTTCGGCCCTTGGCATCGCTATCTTTATGAAGATGAATTATCATCGGAAGAAAATTCAAAGGATGAAATGTAAAAAAAAAACAGAGCGATCATAATATTTTGGTTTGGCGACATGTAAAGTTAAACGACGAAGAGTTCCACCAATATTTTCGATTGAAGCCCAGCCTCTTCGAATATGTGCTTGTGCATATTAAACAAGATATATATTTTAAATACTTGAAACAATGTATATATGAATGAAATTCATAGTAAATTTCTTTGATATCCACTTGTATTGCAGCTAGCACACTTGAAATTGTCGATACATTAAAACTATCATTCAAAAATACTTTTAATTTTAAATATGAATGTTGTTATATAACTAGAAAATGGTATAAAGCTCTGAAATAAATGTTCCAATTAAGTGAAAACAAATAAAATAAATTTAATGCTTAACTTGTTGATGAATTAAATTTTGCGCAGGTTAAAAAATATTGTACAAAGGGTTTTTTTCTCTAGAAGATACAAAACAGAGTTAAAATAAAACATATAGTACAACTATTTAGCCAAAATCCGATTTCTATCAATTTTCGTTTCTTTAATTAATGATTTTTTGTAATTAACATTATTTTTATTTTGAATGATCTGGTGTTTCCTTGTAAAATCAATGAAGATTTCATCCTCCTCCATTGAAAAAATTAATTTTCGTGTTCCGCATTTGACATCCTGGCCCCTTTTGTTACCCACAAAGCAAAAAAAAAAATCACTGCCGTTCAGCAACAGACAGATAAAAACGGTGGAGCCAACGTTCCCCGCCGCACTCCAGGCGACAGACTATAGCGGTGGTGAACGGTGGACGGAGAACGCTCCCTAGGAAACCATACTGGCTTGTTTGTATTGTACCCATTTTTCCCCAAGACTTTTACGGCCACTCGATTCTGTCACCGGACTGCTAGGAAACCAAGGCTTTAGGTCAGTGGTTCCCAGCCTTATACAGATGGCGACAAACCTATCCTTATCAGAAAAAGAGGCATTTCTCACATTGGTCACCAGAAGTACATTTAAATTTACAATGAACTGAAAAACGTCAGATTACACAATGGTTCCTAACCTCTTTCAGCTTCCTTGCCTTATTGGAATACCACCACAGTCCACTACAGAGTGAAAATCCTTATTTGAATTGCATCCCTTCCTTATGTGTTATTTAGGAGATTATTGACAAACAAGCGTTCTAATTAGAAAATAGTTGACAAAACACAAGCACTTTGTAGCAAAACAGCTGGGCAGTAATTGAAAAGTGGCGCACTTTTTTTTTTTAAATTTTAATAAGTTTAAAATTGTACGAGTAGGGTGTGCTTATCCTTCAAAAGACCGCTGGTGTCGATTGTGGCAACTAGACATGTGAAACTACGTTGTGATTATAATTTATTTAATCAAAAGTTGTTAATAAGTTAAATTATTATCGGCCTGCGGCCGATTATAATAAAATCCAAACCAAACCTTACACACCTTTCGAACAAATATTAGATTATAATCTTCTCAGTCCTAGAAAAAAAACACCTATTCTTAAAACTTTGCTTCAGCATTGAAAAAGAAGGAACATGCTATGTATACCTACTATTTAAATATGATGGAAACAGCAAGTTGTCAACTGCTTCAAATTATCAAACAGTGTCGTAAAATGGTTTTATGCTGAAAATTACTTTCCATGGTTGCTAATACAAAGTTTTAAAAAAAAACCTTGGTTTGTTGAACGCAGCAGATTATCAAAAGAAATTTGTTGGTTTTAAATTAAGTCGAACTAAGCATCACATGAAGAGCTTAGTGGAAGAACATGCTAGGTGCCAAAAGGTGAAAACAAGAAAATTAGCTTTAAAGATTCTAGTTTGCATTTATACGGAATTGCATATATACACATCTATACGAAACTTGCAAACCGTAAAAAATATATTAAACTTAAAGTTTATGAGGAAGGGGAAACTTGTTATCCTCAAAGAAATTAGTAATATGTTCATTGACACAAAAATCTCAATTTTTTCAAAAATGTCAGTTAGCACATTCTTCCACTAACTAAGGTCTTCAATTTTAAACTACGATCAGATTACCAACGATCAGATTACCATTACTATTTTTAAAATTAATTACAACTATGCACGTTAGTAAATAAAGAATAAGTAAACGAACAGTAAGTAAAAAGAAGTGGTAACAAAACATTTTTTTGTTAATTGGAAAATATTCAAATAACTTATACAGGGATTAAACATGTTACATCATGCCTAGTATAGCAACACATGTATTCTGATTGCAAATATTATAATTACCGACAAAGCGGGTAACTTTGGCCCCACACATCAGAAAAATATTTGTTAATTTCTCTTTATAAAATGATCTTATCTTAAATTATTTTAAATTTTTAAAAAGGTGGAAACATTAGCTTTTATTTCATGTAAAAAAGTTTATCATTATAATTTTGGCAATATCACAAATGAGAGTATTCTATTTAGCAATTGTTTGAAGAAGTTGTACTCAAATGATTATCCATATTTGAGATTTTTAAAAAATAACAATAATAAGATAAAGATACGATTTAAGAAAAGTACAACACAAAATTGCTAATGCCTAAATGTAAAAAGTTTCAAAATTCCTAATTATGAATATATTATTGTTTTCCTTTTGCAATAAAATCATTTGAATTTTTATAAAGATAGATAATTGTTACTAAATCTTGCTACTAAAAGTCAGCTATTTTCCCTTATTTAAATTTGAGTTTGCATATTTTTGTTTTAAAACGGCGATCAATAGTGTTATTCATAGTGTAATGTCATTCTACGATGCTGTGCAACGTAAATATTAAGTTTTAACCCGTTTTTATAATTTCGTAACTTCTAACTTTGTAATTTTTATGTTAAGACATTTTAATATTACTGTTTAATTCTGTAACACAGCCCTTAAAGATGGTAAAAGGTATGTTTCTTACGTATTTCATGCTTGGGCCTAAGTTACTCCACCGGCTTCTAACCGTGTCCCAATTTTTACCCCAACACATTTACTTAATAATATTCTTCTATTCCCAGATGTTCAAATATGTATTATGGCTGCACAGTCTAATATATTAATTTTCTGGACCGTTTAATTATATGCATAATTTCTTTTATTTTTATGATTTTCCAGTTTTTGGAATTTCACAATTTGTTTCTCATGATTCTAAATTTGTTTCTTATTTATTTTGCATCATAATTAAGATTTAAACTTGAATTGGTGCCAATCAATTTGATAGCCATATAGACAAGCTCACCCAAAATAGTTAAATGTGTAATAAGTTTTTTTTTATACAGGTTGGTTGTTAGGAAGTCATCACTCTAAGAGTATTATGGGCGTTTTTATGTGAATCTGCATTTTATTGCCAAATTTATCACTTTTTCCAAATTATTGTCTCATAGTGGGCCAAATGCATGAAATTGTGTTTTTTACCACAAAATTGAGATTTTTACAAGGAATAACAATACTGTACAATTATGATTTAACTGGTATTTATGAGGAAAAATACAATGACAGTAAGTTCATATTGAGGATGATTTTTGTGTTACGAGAGTGTGCATTATATATAGTATTTTGGAATTATTTTGAAAAACTGCATCAAACTTTTACTGCAAGAACATATTCTAATACCTTTTACTTAGAACTAATAAAATTTATTAAAAATATATATAAAATAGGTAAAGATGAAAATTTTTAAATTTAATGAAGTTATATATAAAATGTAAGCATAAATAAAAATATTATCACCTTTCTTTCTTTTATACTGCTCTTCCATTTCATCATCCAAACTGGAGGATTTACTATGGCTTGAAGTTCCACGATCTCGTTCATCTTTGTCCTTCCAATATCGGTTAGACATTTCTACTTTTATAAATTAGGATGCCTACCTAGAATAGAAAATATTAAATAATAACTGGGGAAACTATTAACAGAAATATTTTATTTCTGTCACCATAAAAGTAACGAACAATTACAGTCCCCCTTAAGTTATAATCTCAGACTTGAACACCATGCAAGAGTGAGCTTTTGGAACAGTTTTGAAGAGCTAATTACATTACTAGCCTCTGGAGAAATTCTCATAGGAAGGAATTTATAATTTTCAGTCCTGAAAATAATGGATGGACATTGGAAGACAATCAATAGAATTTTGACTGGTTTAATGAGATCAATTATTATAGGGTAATTCCATGTAACTGTAGTGCAAGTCACAATTTAAGAGGAGAATAAAAGCTTTTTAAATTTGAAAAATAAATCAAATTAAGCACCTTACATTATTTAGTTTTAATAAGTGTAGTTCAGCTATTCCACTAAATTTTTTTTTCATTGAATGTTAAAAGTTGTAGTGATAATCACTTTTTACACAATTGATTGACACTACAGAAAGGATAATTTTGCATGGAATTACCCTATATAACTAAATTATTTATAAAATTAATTGCTGTCTATAACTAAATTAAGTAATAGAAATTTGTTGCTATTTATTTAAATTATTGCAGTAATTTATAAAGCTATGTTACATAACTATATAATTATTACTTTCACGTTAATATGCATATCAACCCTTTATGTGTGTCTGGGGAGGGGGGGATGCTTGGCCCCTCATCAGCATTCTAACTGTACTACAGTTTCTATGACACAGCATTCATGACGCTCCGATCTCCCGCACGGAAAGATGTTTGTGCTCTTCTGCATACCGACCCTTTATGTGCGCCTGAGGCGATTTTGTCCCATCCGATTGGTTTGGCAGCTTACAAAAAGCATTTAAATAAGTCTCCGAGTAATATCTATAAAATTCAAGTCTGAGATTATAGCATTAACTTACTTTTTTTTTAACTGAAGAAAAGCAGTTTTTAAAAAAAATTTGCAGAGAAAGTGCAATAAAGCCCGCTGTTCGTCCTTTCGAAGGTAATTGTATTTTCATAGTGTGCTGATCTTAACACTTTACGGAACACCTAGCGTATTCAGGCCGGAATGCTATTTGGCAACTTTTGGCGTTCGTGAAAAAGTAAACGCAGGGTTGCTATAGTTAGTACTATTTTACGAAATATTTATATTCATTCCGGTACCGCATCAGTAAATTCACTTAAAAAAATTATTATTTTAATTTTTAACATTAATATTTGGTTCCAAACGTTGAAAAATTATTAATATTAGTTAATTTAGAATAATAATTACGTAGCTCGTTACTTGTTTGTTTTGTTTCATAGCTGGTTTATTACTTCTCCAGATGCGGCTTATTCCTGTCGTTGTAGTATGGCTTTTTTTCCCGTGACGTATTCTCTCGGTTGCATTTCTTGAATTCCTTCCGCTGCCTGCTGCTTCTGCTCACGGAGTGGTGTTGGTAGCGTGAGGGAATAGTTTCACATCATGTTTTGTTTTTATCATGTCTTGAAAGCCCAGTAATGTTTTAATGGTCGAAACTTAAAATGTTGTATGCCATATACGTTACGAAATTATCATGACTGCGCCGCAAGTTGTGAAACTCGGAAATCTTTCGACTTCCTCCGGGCCGTCGATCGTGGTCACTCGGCAATCCTCCGGGCCGTCGATTGTGGCCACTCGAGCCGTGATATCCTTAAAAAAACCCGCTGGTATCCCCTCCGGGCCGTCGATTGTGGCTACTCGGCAATCTTCCGGGCCGTCGATTGTGGCCACTCGAGCCGTGACATCCTTAAAAAAAACGCTGGTACCCCCTCCGGGCCGTCGATTGTGGCTACTCGGCAATCCTCCGGGCCGTCGATTGTGGCCACTCGAGCCGTGATATCCTTAAAAAAAAATGCTGGTACTCCCTCCGGGCTGTCGATTGTGGCCACTCGAGCTGTGACATCCTTAAAAAAACCGCTGGTACCCCCTCCGGGCCGTCGATTGTGGCTACTCGGCAATCCTCCGGGCCGTCAATTGTGGCCACTCGAGCCGTAATATCCTTAAAAAAAACGCTGGTACCCCCTCCGGGCCGTCGATTGAGGCTACTCAGCAATCCTCCGGGCCGTCGATTGTGGCCACTCGAGCCGTTATATCCTTCAAAAGACCGCTGGTGTCGATTGTGGCAACTAGACATGTGAAACTACGTTGTGATTATAATTTATTTAATCAAAAGTTGTTAATAAGTTAAATTATTATCGGCCTGCGGCCGATTATAATAAAATCCAAACCAAACCTTACACACCTTTCGAACAAATACTCACCTGCACAAAAACCGGAATTTTCAAAATAAACCCATTTCACGCTTTACTATTGTTTACATAATTCTTGTACGCTGTATTTTCAACCAAACCAACTTAAAAGTAAATTAGTTTGCAAGATTTGGCAACAAAAAAGATTGATGTAAACATCCATTGAGTTGAAAGTTGAACTGGAATGTTTACCAAATTAAGCACGTTTTCGCTACTTGGCTGCAAAAGTTAAGCCGCCAAATCGAGACCGGCCTGAATACGCTAGCAGTACCCACTTTACCGACTCGATTAATCGACATTTTCTTCTCAGTGCATACCGAACGGTTGTCGATTATTCGACGTTTGCTCTCCAGCGCTTACCGACCGGTCGTCGATTAATCGACTTTTGATCTTTCTGTTAGATTTGGTTAGATTAGGCCGTGTTCAGTCTACGCCTTGATCCTCGACCGGTGAAAGGGAATAGTAAGACCGGTGACAGCAGTGAAAGGGCATAGTATGTTTGAACCGCTTCCGGTCGGTAAAGTGTTAATTATAGGATTAAATCAAGGCGAACACCTTAATCGACTGGGCTCTCCAGCCTCTGTTACGTTTCTTTATGATCAGCTTTATTTTGTGATCTAACAAATAATTTTTAGTTAATGGCACATTTGCAGGTTCTTTTCCGGGAGCTATAACTTACTTTAACCGATGAAACATTACATTTTGAAATATTGTCAATTTTCAGGTTGGTTTTTGCAAATATTTTTGATCAGAAGCAATAATATAGGCATTAGCATTAATTTTTTGTCATTTCAACATGGTACTATTAAGTAGTCTGGTTAATAATAATCTGACAGTGCTTCTATCAACAAATAGATTTCTAGAGGGCGAAAAATACTTTGTGGTTATATGGCATTTTCTGGCGAAATGCATCGTGATTAGGTGGCGCTGGTATTGTGCACACAAAAAAATTTCGGAATGATTTTTCGTCATTTTGTAAAGTTTGAGTTTGTTCTGCAAGTAGGTTTGGCTATTAAATGATTATGGATTATGCATATTTGATTTCAGAGTTTTTCTAGATGTTTTCAAAATTGCTTGTTTTGCTCCAAGCTTGTTTTGTTTTAAAACAAAATTAAACAAAGTCCCCTGAACACAAAGTTGTCTGTATGCAAAAAACCAAAATGGCCCGGTTCCCCAAACTAGTGTTTAGTCTTTCAATAGGCCCTTCAATACTGCCCCATATTGGAAACTGATGTTTTTTAGAGAAAACAAAACTGCCCGAAGCCCCAAACGAGTGCATACTGCATTACCACACCGCCACTACTAGCCCAATTGTGTTGTGGTACTTTTGTTTATGTTGTCATAGCAGCCCTAATTTAGCTTTAACAACTATTTCTCTGGAACTAAGGTTAATGTATCGGCATTAAGAATTCCAACAACGAAAAAACATGCAAGCATGGCAAGTCGCCAAGTTAGCAGCCTGGTAGGATTAAAATTTACCAGTAGTAATTTCTTGCCTTACCTTTAGGTTAACAAAAAGTACCCGATTTGTATGTGTTGCTTTTCTTTATTTTCAACTGCATTTTATTACCTTCTTTCTGAATAATTATGTCACTGTAGAAGCAATTATATTCCATAAATAAAAGTTAAATATTTCAATGCTATTTAAAAGAGTATCAAGTGCTTTTATATTAAATTAACCCAAAAGCACAACCCATTGAAGTGTCACAGAACACACTTAAAGTGAACCTGTTACAGAACTGAGAATAAACATTCTCTCCAGAATAATTCAAATTATTTTTGTGTGTTACTTGTGCAGAAAAACATTATTCAATTTTAGGTCTATATCCCAAGCAAGGGTTAATTCCTAGTTTCGGTATACAGCGACTTTTTATTTCTCGCCAAACTTGTTGGCGAGAAAACATCGCATGGCGACGCGTGATTGGACGATGCTACTCGGAAACCGCGAAGTCAAACAACTGTGGATCACGTGACGCTGTTCTGGAAGCGTTGTTTTTGAAAAAAATGGCCGCCATTTTCAAAATCCGTAACACTACATATGACAACAAGATTATCAAATCTGACGTTGCCTACAGCCACGCTGACAATTAACCGACGATAATAGCATGCAAAATACAGCAAAAAAGTATTTTTTTTATAAAAATAAGTTTCCGCCGATTATTAAAACGTTCACATATCCGGCTGCAAAATTATTAATGAAAAATGCGAATATTGAAAAAATTTCGAAATAAAGGCAAGGTACACAGCAAATAATTAACATAATTGAAAAAGCCAAAAATTTATAATTATATTATGAATAAAGACCTATAATTACGCAGCGAATTTTCCGGTACACAACAAAGGCGTGCGCGCGTCAAAAATCCAATGGGATAGAATCCATCACCTTTTCCGTTGTTATTAAAGGGTTTAAATTAAATTTATTAAACATTTCGCATTTAAAAGCAATAATTGAGAAAATTAAAATCCAGAAGATTTACGCGTTAACAACAGCAACCAATATCCCAGTAGCATCATCTGAAAAAACGCGAGACCGGAAATGAGCGTTCACGACTGAACGAATCCTAACAAAAATATAAGCAAAAGTAACTCATCACAGTGCAAACCCCCCTTTCTTCCTCCGTCTGGTTTAAGGGTTGCCATAAACATCGCAGTAGGCGCGGGAGTGAAGTAGTACATGGTTGTCATATTGGAATTATTTATTGCCCTTTTTCTGTCGCCAAAATTTTCAAAAAGGCGCCGTAACGAATAGATAACCACAGATCAAACTTATTCATTCTATTCAAGTAAGAGCCCCCAACATGACATGGCTTTAAAAACAAAGTTCAATGTACATTTTTTAATACACTTTTTACAAAATTATTTAAGGAATATATTTTGTGTTTGCATTCAGAATAAACATCTTAAACTAAATAAGCAGCATTTTTTACAACGTTTATTTATTTAACAAATCAAATACTACAATATGGCTATGTTTTGTAATTTAAAGACAACAATACAATTTTATTGACAAGTAACAACAATGTATGTCAGCAATCCTAATAAACATACCTGCCCCGTTATTTGATGGAATTAAATACAAGCTCAAAATATTTTATTATCTTAAATAATATATAAAGCCGGCATAATCAGAACAAGAGTAAGATCATGGCGCGAAAACAACTAACGACTAAACCAAAACAACTCCCGACTGTCTCAATCAGTGTTGCCAATCAAAAATTCGCATTTTTAATATTTTACCCTAGGGCTATGTCCTCACTACGACAACAAACGCCACAAAGGCAACAAATGCGACAAAATTTGGCAACCGCCAAGAGCGCCAAGTGATACAAGCATGGGACTGCTCTGCAAGTGCAATTTTTTTGCTTGTGCATTGTGGCGTATCAGGGACAAGAGTGAAAATCTTCTTATGACGGCACTTCAATACTGCGTTTTTATGATATTTTGTTTCTTTGACACGGTTGAAAAAGCTCATTGTTTTTAACGTCACGCGCTCTGACTGCATTTCATTGTTGTTTTGTCAGGATGTTCACTCGTGATGGCAACAGCTCCAAATGTGGTTTTAAATGTAGAGAATTAATTGTTTTTGGTATTCAAATGAGTTCTAGAATATGTACTCATTAAATTTTTTGAATGCCAACTTTGCTGTGCTGTTGCTATTCAAAACATTTGTTAAAGAAAGTTGCATAAAGAACAGATTCTTTATTATATCGGTCACTGGAGTGAAACCGGCAATGAATGAATCGCAGTACAAAAAGTAAACAGAGCTAATCTTCTGAACACTTCCAATCGACGCAAAATTTTCGAACAGCAAGAAATTTTTTTTTTTTTTTTTTTTTTTTTTTTTTTTTTTCCCCCCCCCCCCCCCCCCCCCCCCCCCCCCCCCTAAATGCCGCCAATTTCCCAGCACATGTGAACGCGCCTAATAGCATGGGAGCTGACTCTGCCAAGTCGCCAATTTTTGTTGCATTTGTGGCGTAGTCAGGACATAGCATAGTGAAAATATTTCTTATGACGGCCACTCTCAATACTGTTTTTATTGGTTGTTTGTTTTCTTTGACAACGTGTTGAACAAGCTCATTGGTTTTTTTAAAACGTCACGCGCTCTGAACTGCGATTTCATTGGTTGTTTTGTCAACGGATTGTTTCACGTCGTGGATGGCAACAGCTCCAAATGTTTGTTTTCATTTGTTAGCTAGAATTAATTTTGTTTTTGGTATAGTTTCCTAAGAATATTTTACTCATTAAATTTTTTAAATGCCAACTTCTTGCTGTGCTGTTGGCTATTCAAAACATTTGTTAAAGAAAGCTTGCATAAAAGAAAAGATTCTTTTCATCTATATCGGTCACTTTGAGAGTGAAACCGGAGCAATGAATGAAATCGCAGTACACGGAAAAGTAGAAACAAGAGCCTTACATCTTCTGAAACACTTCCATTTAGCAGACGGCAAAATTTTCGGAACAGCCAATGAAATTAAAGGAAAACTAAATTGAAAACAGGAGAGTTACATTATCTGAAAACAAAAAGTACTTAAGAATCACTATCAAACTATGCACATGGGGTCTAATTTTTTTATTTGTGAAGTGTGAAAATACTTTGAACTAGGTCTGTCCTTGCAACTTGTTTTTATTCTTGCTATTTATTAAACTTTATCGGTTCGATTAAGTTTCAAATATACAAACCATTATCAAAATGTCAATGTTGTTGGAAAACTTCTTACAAAGAGATATACCTGGTGGTTATAAAATAACACTGGCTATTCGGAGAGGTTTGTAGTTTGAATGAATAATCCGAATGCAACAAACTTCGAGACAGTTACTATTCAAGAAGGGGGGAAAAGAATGGAATCATAAAAAAAAAACCACCCTCGTCTCTTGACCAGGGTTCTAAACTACGAAGCGTAATTGGCTGTGTTAAAGCTCCTAAAGGAGGCTAGAAATAGGCAGCCGGAATCGATTACATTACATTAATGCAAGAAATGACCGCTTCTTGGTTTTGCCAATGCTTACAATATTGTGTTGGCATTGGCAGCGCCATCTGTCTGTGATTATTAAAACTATTTCTTTTTTAATGTAATGTAATCGATTCCGGCTACCTATTCCGAGCCTCCTTTAGGAGCTTTAACACAGCCAATTACGCCTCGTAATTTAGAACCCTGGTCAAGAGACGAGAGTGTTTTTTTTATGATTCCATTATTTTCCCACCTTCTTGATTAGTAACTGTCTCGAAGTTGGTTGCGTTCGTATTATTCATTTAAGCTACAGACCTCTCCGAATAGGGAGCGTTATTTTATAACCACCCTGTATTTTGTCGAATTGAAATACACCTATGTTTTCATTAGCTGGGAAAAAATATTCTTCTTCTTTACTCTATGTCCTACTCGCGAACTTGTTTGAGACTTTCAAGTCAACAGGTCCCCCGTGATCTTTGAAAGATTTCTTTTTTTTCCCAGTACAAATACGTTTATATTTATACTATGGTTGAGACAAAACCAAGTACCTTCTACAAAAGAAGCACGGTCACCTTGGTCAGGGAGGCCCAAAAAGTGTTATTTACTTTATTCAAGATGGCTAAAAAGTGATCTCCGGGAGAAACTGGTTCTTCAAACAAAACGATTGAAGAGATTATGGGTAGTGCATGGCACCACCGCACCGGTTTGATTCGGGGCCGGTTTGATACATTAGCTCGGGGCCCGAGCTAATGTATGATGCTTATACATAAAGGGCTCCCGATTGTCGAGGTCAATGGCGTTGGCACAAGAAGTCGCTCGAAGTTCTGTTGAGTGCCCGCTCAGGGTGGGCCGGCCTGACAACCTCGTTTTTTGACCAGAATTGTAGATTACGAATCGTAATTAGCTGTGTTTAAACTTCTCATGGACGGCTAAAAATAGACAGCCGGAAAAGATACCTACGTAATGGTTTCAAATAACATCAACATTTACTTTCATATGAAACATGATGTTTGTTTTGATATATCGAGTACGTGCTCTTAAATTTTTCCGAAGTCTGTGGGGTATATGCGCAGTTAGTACATCACTGAGACATTTCCTCCCTTCCATGTTTAGAGTATTGGACTCTCATTATGTTGATGTCTTGTCTCCTTTTGACGATGTTTTAATCTTTGTACAAGAAAAGGAAAAGGCACAAACACTTACAATGAAATATGTCAATTTTGTATAGTACCATGCTTTTTAGTTATTCTCTGATTTTTGCATTTTGAAGAGGCACCAAGTGTCAATGTGTGTGAATCTAGTATTAATATTTACTTTTAGTAATAACAAATCTCGCTCCACTCTTTATTTTAGTAGTTTTGACTATTATTACTTGTTGACAGATCATTATGGTTTCACTCGTTAATCGTAGTTTACAGCAATTGTGTGTTGGTAATATGTACAATTAGGTGCCAAACCTATATTGACAAGTTTTTATACTTTTAATTAGTATACTTTTGCATATGAATCAGTGTTGGCCCATGATAAAAAATGTTGGTGCAGGCAGGACAACGCAACCCCCCCCCCCCCCCAACTTTTCGTAGCTAAGCATAAACTGAAAAGCATACCATTAAAAAAGTATATAAAAATTATTTTAAAAAAACCCTAATGTTTGGAAAACTTAAGCATAATACTTTAGCATAGCGGGCTCCATTTTGTTTTTCTAAAAAAAGAACAAATGAAATATTGAAAATAATAAACAAGTATTCCTTTAACACCGAAAAATTATAATCTTTTGAACAATGAAGAGTTCAAATTCTTGAAGTTGATACCCCCACCGCAACACATGGCCTAACATGTGTTGGGCAGCCGCCAATCATATCAGCGAATTCCGCAACTACAGCCAAAAAGCACAATTCCTTCAAGGGCATACTCAGTGCTTTAATCCATTTGATTTGTACTACATGAATTAAGCAATGCATTCCCCGTCATGGCAACCAGGCTCACGAACAGCAGCCTTCTGTCGAGACTCTTCACGGCTGCTGGCAGTAAGATTGGATTATAAGCCAGCAACTCATTTGATATCCAAGTGGTACCTTGTACCAATCCACTATTTGAGCGGGATTTTTTATGTCTGGCATGAAAGCATTACATTAAAAAAAATTTTACTCCTTTGGAAAAATATATAAATAAATTATTCATGATCGGATTCAGGATTTTTCTTTAAACTGAATATTTAGGTACAGCCCGGCTGTACTTGCTGTATGCCACGAGCCGCCACTGATATGAATCCTGAAAACTGTTTGTCAGCGGAACTTGAGTATAAGGTTTAGTCAAATAATACCCTGATGCTCAAATTGACTTAACGTACCAAGAGACAGACATGATAGTTTGGAGTTACTCAAATAACCTAAAAGAGATTTTCACTCACAATTTAGCTTAGAAACCATTTTCCAAAATTTGTTTGCCTGGCCACCCTGCTTATATATGTTATTAAAATTCCTTAATTTTTATTTATCAGCTATTGTACTCTAATATTGTGTTTGAACCTAAAGAAACACTGGTATGAACCAATTTTCTAGATAGTTAATTTGATTTATTTTCTTCCTTAAATTTAAAAGAACACAACACACTGCATAGTTTTTGTGGCTATAATTTCTATTGACTTTTGCTCAAAGCACATTATTTCCATTCAGATGCAAAGACAAATCCATGGTAAGGTTTAAGGCAAAGAAATACAGAAATCAGGAATAACAAAAATTTTACCAGGTTTGAAAAAAGCCTTTTCTCTATAGGGTTTTTCTGACCCAACCCACAACACTTTATCTAAAAGTGAATTGATTGCTATGCTTGATACAAAAGAATTTACGATTACCTCCCTAATGAAACCTGAATTCAAGTCAGAAAAGGACTGGCCAAATTGCTTTTCTTTTTCTTTTATCTCTTGCTCTTTATTTCCCTTAAAGGGCAAAATACTACCAGTTAATTGTGTGCCTGATGGAGCTATTGTTTTCTTGCATAAGGTTGATCCTTACTAGATAATAAGTTTAGATAAAAGTCCTGACTAAACATGGCATCTCAATGCATATATGCAACATAACCTCTCATTTTTGTAATGTTATAATACTATTTTCATTCTATTCAAGTTAGAAAAGTGCATTTGCAACCAGGGTTTGAAATTAACGGTCATTAGTCGCAAAATGCAATCTAAAGTCTAAATCATCAATTAGATCTTTATCTTGTTGTGATTTCCAATGGTCTCGCCAAAAGTAATCGTCTTGACATCCCAAATTTCGACCAACCTTTAATTTGTCAATCCCTCTATTGTGATCCTAAAATGACAAAACTTTAGCAGTCCAAAATTTCACAACTCCGGCTATCTCTAAACTGCGTAACTCCGGTAATCAAAAATTCCCAAAATTGTGGCGATCACAAACTTCAGAAACTATGTCGATTGATAATAAATTTTCTGTAATTTATATATTGCAGTAAATATTCAAAATACACTATTTTGTTAAAAAAAACTATTTTGGAACACAGTCACCACAGTTGTGTGTTATAAACGCCAATAAATAGTATGATTCATTCATCTAGTTACTGTACTAAAATGCGTTGAAATGGCAAGTTTAAGAAAACATTTAAATATAGTCTGCAAAGTATTGTACAAAAAATAACTTATTTAGGTGTTAAAAAGTGTGTAGAAGAAATGTTAAAAAGAAGACGATGTTTGTTGACCTTGTGTGAATTGGTGTGACAAAATACTTCTAATTTTTATTATACATATAGGTCGAATTTTCTATTTTTAAAGTCTGATATATCTTAATTTAAGAATCAAATATTGTTAAAGTTGCATGTATACATTTTCCTTTCAATTAAACTCTGCATTGTGTTTAGTACTTTAATTTGCATATTATGAATACAGAATAAAAATTCGGTAAAAAGAATCAATAAAGAAGAGATATGAATGTGTTTATATTATATATACAGTCTGAGCGGCATATTGGTAGAGTGCTTGACTCATAACCTCAAGATTGCAGGTTTGGTCCCTGTTTTCCTGCTGTTGGTAGGTTTCCTGGAAGTAAAAATAGTAAGCACATATGTTCCCATTCTTGAAAAAAAAATAGTGCTGATTATTGCTTTATCTATTTATTTACATATAAAACTTTTTATGGTATGCAGAAGTTAAGTAAGCTTGGAAAACTATGACCCTGACCTGTGTTCCTTACACAAAAATCTTAGTGCAAGTCTTGAAGAAAATTTTATGTTCATAAATTTTATATCTTCAATTTTTATGTAAAATTCAAAACAGCCAAGTTAATAAGCAAAATTTATAATTTAGGGGCAATTTTTATATTTAAGATTAAATTTGTGATGGGATTCTTTTATCCAAATTTAATAAAATTTCTGACTATTTTGGATAAAAACTGAAAATATAGGAATAAAATTTTTTTATGTTGGAAAATTCATAAAATGAAGGACTTTAACGACCTTAACTTAATAAGACCTTTAAACTTTATACTATTATTAAACTCTTAATACAGTCATAACTGTCAGCCTCCACATTTTTGTATGCTATGTGTGAATTAATTTCTTACTGATTAAAAATATACTCTGTCCTTTCCCTTTATTTAAAGTTATAAAGGTGCAATATTAGTATTAAGTTAATCTGCAAGCTATAATTGTGCTGTATGGATTAAATAAAGCTTTTTACTTAGGTGTACAGCTAACATTTTGGACTATGGGACAGAAGCAAAGTATTTTACCCGAAGAGAAAATAAAGGAATATGAGGTTATGTTTTTACTTTTATCATTCTTATTGATTTTAATTTTATGATGTTTCATTAAATTTAATTATATTTTCTTGCAGTTACTTACACATTTAACAGATCGAGAAATCATTAAGTGAGTGCATTTTTCCAACTACTTCTGTACTTAGACACATTCAACTACAGCCAACTAATATTTCTTTTATTGACCTGTCTATTTTAAATTATGTTTTAAAAATTCTAAATCTTCTAAATAAGATAAATTTAATCATATAGAAAGATTTAGTGAAATGCAAATGCGAGTCCTAATAATACAATTAATCATACCAGGGTAATATAACTATGTATTTCACCAGATACAACCTGGTGCTGTTTTTTTAAAAATATTTTTCTTATACCAAAGTACACAGCATAGGCGTCAACTTTAAAAACAAACTTGTGGTGGCCAGTTTCTATAGAGCTATTTTTAATATTATGCTCTGATATTTTTAATATTTTAAATAACGGCTCTTTTCTCTAGCGGGGCCGTTAACTAACCTTATACATTTGGAGATTGGCCTTATTTTTATTATAAAAAGGGATCGTTGTAGGGAAACACAAATAGTACTATACAGAAATACAAAAGGTATAAAACAGTAACATGTTTAGAAAATTATATGTTCTGTAATGGGCAAATAATAAATAAGTTATATATAATTATTATAATAAAATAATAATTATAATAAAATAATTGTTAATAAATAATTATTTTTTTAATTAATGTTCGACACCCTTCCTGGCCTGAGTGGAGGCACCTTTCTGGCATACATATATTATGTTATGTGCTTTGGTGGCCTGCCACGTAATTTGATCAGATAACAAAATCTTTTGATCTCATCTACTGCCTAGTAATTTTGTTGAGTTTTGTCACTATGTTTACATGTTTTAACCATTGGTTTCAGTTTTGTGGATAAGGTTATCTTAGCAGCTCATTTTTTTACCTCAGCATGTCATTTAAAATAATTGGGAGAATGAAACTTGCTCTTTTTGAAAGGAGGGTGGGCAGCCTCCTTAAAATTTGAATGTGGGAAAGACAGCTTTCCAGGAGTTGACGCCTATAGTACACAGTCCTTTTTAGTTCCTGAGTTTAAGGTCTATATTGCAGAAACCTTAAACTTTGTTAACATATTGTATTTTTTATATTTTGTTTAACTAGTAGTATGATAAAAAAAAGTCTACTTATAAATTCAAAATTGATTTTTAAAAAATACTTTTAGAGCTTACCAGCGCTTCTGCAAAATGAATCCAGACATAAATCCTTTTTCTTCAAACCCTGCCATATCAATAGATAGACTGGAGGATTTACCTGAATTTCAAGTAAAATTTTACTTAATTTTTTTTAATTTTTTCATATAATATTAAATTTTGTGTAACTATATAGTGTAACTATATAGTGATCGTAAATTTGACATGCAAGCTACAAATCTTATGATTTCTTTTCCTATACAATAAGGCACAAAGGTACACAGAAGCACAACGTTTAAACTATTAAGGTATTGTCAGTTACAGGCGAATATTCTTCATTCTTTTAATTGTTTGTTATGATAAAATAACTTTAAAAAAAACTAAGACATTTTTACAAATTATGTGCTTCAATTTGATTTTAAATTCCGAAAATTTTACTTTTATCTTATTTTTCGATTTTCTCCTCTTTTTGAATTTCTTAATGTATTCAAAAATGAAATAAAATTTCTTTGCTTTCTAAATTTGGCGTAATAAATCAATTTGCTTGAAGTGGAAAACATATTTTCTGTATTCCAGCTTATCTATTATTTACATCTTAATCGAAAGGGAGATCTCCTGGAGGTGGCTCTCAGAGATGAAAACAACAATTTAACATTCTTTTAGATAGCTTTATATTTTATCTAAAGTCTTGAAAAATAGCTAGCAGTTTATGACAGGCTTCATTAACTAAAACAAGATGAATAATTTTAAAATTTCCTGATTTACTTTCCAAAATTTGCCAGCCACTCCTGATACATTGCAATATTGTAATCTAAGTTTTACATTTTGATCTGGAACCCATTTTTTCACCTATTAAATTTTAGGTATTTTTATTACTTTGAATCTTGAAAGATAATAATGAATGCCTGCTACTTAAATCCTGACGAAATCTCTCAATGAACAAATGCACAAATCCTAAATTAAAAAATATACAGTAAAATTCCGTTACAACGAAATCCAAGGGACCGAAATAGTTCTTCGTTATAGTGGAATGTTCGTTAAAACGGAATTGCACAAAAAAAAATCTTAAATTTAAAATGCTACAAAAGTCAATGAAAATATGCAAAAATTTCATTAATATACAAAGTACGATATTTAT
Organism: Oedothorax gibbosus; assembly: GCA_019343175.1. Lineage (NCBI taxonomy): Eukaryota > Metazoa > Arthropoda > Arachnida > Araneae > Linyphiidae > Oedothorax > Oedothorax gibbosus. The sequence continues at coordinate 2,640,625 of CM033276.1, forward strand.
ATTTTAAATAAATAAGTTCTAAATAAATATAACTAAGAATTAATAGTTTATAAAAGTTGAAGAACAATAAAAAAGTTAAAAAGAACAAACCTGGGGGGGGGGGGGAATTTATTCTAACTTTCATCTAAGCATGAAATCGGTAATTTTCTTTTGTAAAGTGATTTGGTAGCTGAAGAGGTAAAAAATTTTCCAAAGTATGAATCGATGAAAAAATTGTGTCCTTGACATTTGCTTGGGAAAAAACAAAAGTTCTAAGCTTTTCTAAACTAGCAATGGCTTCAGAAGCGCTGACAGTTGCTAGCTCAGATGCATCATATTCATCTGTGTCTTCGTCGCTTCCATCACTTGCCTCAACTTGTATCTGGGAATCTTTAATAGACTGAATAATTTCCTTTTCAGTCATTTCATACGTTGTCGTGATATCGTCGTCCGCTGAAAGGAAGTCCTCCAACTCTATATCCTGAGGTGTATCTGTTGATTTCTTTACAGTTTCCCATAAGGCTTTTAAATCTGCATCATCTGAGATTGTCTCCACAGCTTTTGAGGCTTTCAAATCATCGATTGGATTTAATTGGGCATGCTTCCAACAATTTGAGATAATTTTTGGACTTGTATCGTTCCATGATCTGGAAATCCACTCGATGGCTTCTTTTACGTTGGCCTTCCTTCTGTTATTGCTTTCAATTCCCAAAAGTATGTGCTTCAAAAGAAGTGTTCGGTATCTGGACTTCACCGTTTTAATGATTCCTTGATCCAGTGGCTGTAGAACGGACGTGCAATTGGGAGGAAAATATTCTACGCGAACACAATTTAAACTTGGTGGGTCGTTGTGAGCCGTACAATTGTCGATTAGTAGAAGCACTTTTCTCTTCTGTTTCTCCATTTCTTTGTTAAATTTTTTCAACCAGTCATTAAAGATGTTTTGTGTCATCCATGCTTTCTTGTTAAATGTATAGTCGCACGGTAAAGAATGACAGTTTTTAAAACAACGAGGTTTCGCTGATTTTCCGATTATCAAAATCTTTCTTTTGTCAGTTCCTGATTGATTGCAGCAAAAAAGAGCTGTTATTCGTTGCTTGGAAGATTTTCCACCTACACATTTGTCTTTTTTAAATGCTAATGTTCGGTGAGGTTCAAGTTGATAAAAGATTCCAGCTTCATCTGCATTATAGACATCATCTGGGTTGTATTCTTTTATAAGGGCAGCTACTTCTCCAGACCTCCATTGGGTTATAGACTTCGCAGGTGCATCGTTCGCCTCACCACAAATGACTTTCGATACCACTCCGTATCTTTCTCGAAATCGATTTAACCAACCGACACTGCCTTGAAAATCTTCAACGCCAAGCATTGTTGCGAATTGAAGAGCTTTCTCTCTTAGAAGCGGTCCATTTATAGGAACATTCTGGGAACGCGCATCTTGGAACCATTTGAAGACGGCTGTGTCAACGTCTTGGAACTGTGCAGTCCGTATTCTTTTTCTACTTGGCCCGATCATTGAAGACTGCAATTGGGCTTCGATTTTATTGCGGTCCTTCAAAAAGGTTGACAAAGTTGACGGAGAGATTTTGTATTTTTTGGCAGCATCCGATTTTTTTAATCCTTTTTCAACATCCGTAATTATCATCATTTTTTCCTCTAAAGAAAACTGTTTTCTCTTGGTGGAGGCCATCTCTAGAATGAGACAGAGTAAAAGACAACCCGCTCAACACTAGAGAGAAAAGAAGTGAAGAAAAATACAGAATGGACGTGTCTACCCTTTCCCATTTGGTTAAGAAGGTTGAGTGTCGAAAAACCATTAGTCTTCAAGGAATAACTTTCTGTGACAACAAAGCCAACGGTCGTTACTCATTCTTAAAAGACTGCCTTAGTGACAACAATGAAGCCATGCCCATGTGCACAAGGTTTCAAAATCAATCCCAGAAACACAATCTCAAAGTGCCATACTGACCGGCTAAAATTAGAGAATGCTAAAGGGCATTGTACTGGTCACTACAGATGTTTGAGTTTGAGGCATTGAATAGAAATGTCTGCCATTCTTAGGGGGTTAGGGAAGAAGGCAGATAAGCAGAAGAATAGAAGCCCCCCTCCCCCTTTTCCTCCCGAGTGACAATAAAATGCTAGACACACCCATTTAAAACTTGTTTGGTGTCTTTACAAAACAGCAGAAACAGAAAAATACGGAGTTCCCACAGAAAAATCCTTCGTTATAATGAAACTAGAGGTTTTAGTAATTTCGTTAAACTGGATATTTTAAAGCATTATTCTTATGAGATTTCAAAAGGGACCGGGGATTAATTTCGTTATACTGGATATTTCGTTGTAATGATATTCGTTATAAAGAGATTTTACTGTATATATTAAAGGGTCGAGGTTAAATTATATATTTTTGCTTCTTTTCACATAAGATAACCAAGTTTTGTATTTGATTTTTCCATCAGCAATCGGTCGATGGAAAGAAAAAAAATTGATCCATAGGTCAATTTAATTTTCGAACAATTGGTAAACAATCAGCATCATCCCATCGTCCAAAAACCGCCTTCTGTTAATCCTTAGTTTTACCAAAGTAATATATCTGTGTAGTGTATAACAGATTCTTTCAAAAAAGTTTTCTAGTTTCATAAACAAATCAATATCTCAGTTACAATTAAATTTCTTTAATTATGTTTGATATAACTATATTAAAATAATTAGTAATTAATTGAAAAATTTACTTTAGAAATATGTATAATGCTTTAAAGGATTTTTTTTCTGTGTAATAAAAATGCAACTCTTAAAATTAATAATAATAAAATTATATCAACTCAAATATAAATAAATCCTAATAACTAAGCTAAGCACAGCAAAATTAAATTCTAAATATTAATATTGCAGCTTGTTTTATAATGTTCAATAATATGATGAAAAAAATTATATTTCACTTAGTCAATGTTTTTTTTTGTATGTTTAACTACAATATTCTTCAAGTAGTTAGAACCTAATCTAGTACTGCCACTGTTTCTTTTGAGCTGAATCTTAGTTTTGACTTTTATTCTTAGATTATATTCTTACTATATTTTTTATTGCTGCTTCACATTTAGTATGAGCTATTCTGATATTGAGTTTCAATATTTTTTAGGTAAATCCTTTCAAGGATAGGATGATTTATGCATTTACAGATCCAGTATCTAGATGTATGACATTTGAAGATTATTTAGACATGATGTCTGTTTTTAGTGAAAAAGCACCATTATTATTAAAGGCTGAATATGCTTTTAAAATTTATGGTATGTTTTATGTTCATTTTTGGTTGTCTAAGTAAGAAAAATGTGCACAGGCAATAAAATTTAAACTCTAGTTTATAACAAAATATTATAATCTAATACGAAATGATATATTTAACTGCCTATATTGCACATATTTGTCTTAAGAAATACATTGATCATGTAAATAAATACTAAATTTGTACTTTGTAAAATTTGTATTACTGTATTGTTAAATTTATTGAAACAGTAGCAAGTTGTAGTCACTACATTAATTAAAGTGCAATTCCATGTTAGCATTATCCACAGCTAACTGCTATCAAATATTTACTAGCCGTTATTTTTTTAAAAATCAAACTGCATTAAGGCGGATCAAGGTTCAGTCTTGCTTACATATTATGGCTGATAATGTAATTAAGTAGTAGAGTCTACTTGAAAAAACAGTATGACATGGTTTTTTTAGCTGCCTATTAGACAAAAATAGAAGTCTGTCCACTAATGTTCCGTGTTCCTTGCCTAATTTCAAAATAAATTTGATTAATACCCAATTTTTCATTCCACCGAATATGCAGACTACTAATATAACCAAGTTTATCTGCATATCAAAATATATCTGTTTAAATCAAAAATTTAAATTGAAACTTTTACTATAAAATACCAACAGAAGTAATATAACAGGATTCCCACGGTTCCTTGAAAGTTATTAAGAAGTCCTTTATTTTTATTTTAAATTTCATGGACCCTTTAATACTGCTTGATTTTTACCAAAATCGTTCAAAAGTCTTTGATTTTCAGTAGGGGAGAGTGGGGGCTAATGGGACAAATTTTTATTAAACTCTGTATTTCAGCAAAAATACAAGAATTTTAATTTCTTTTTTTACCAGCACATACACTGAAGATTCGTTTACTTAAAAAGTCATTCGACAGATGTTAAAATATTACCATATTTTAGTTGCTGAGAATTTTAAACAAATATGTAAATGTCCCATTAGCCCCCATATGTGGGGTCTAATGGGACATGTCAAATATTGCATTAATTAAAATTTCAAAAAATAGAAAAGGAATCAGAAAATGACCTGAAATTTTTTTTAAAGCAAACACCATTTACATAATGATATTTTATATTTTTAAAATAATTATTTCCCGTTGAAAGGTTGAATATCAAAGTTAAAACTCAAAATGGAAGATGCTCCCATATATTTTTGTTGAATCACTGGAAAGGATAGTTTTGTAACTAAATCTTCTCAAATTTATCCCAAATTTGTCCTCTTTTACAGGGTCCGTGAATTTAAAAAGACTGTCTTTATCTTCAAATAGCTCACCCGCAGTTCATCGCTTTCAATTTCAGAAATCAATCCAACGTAATAAAGAATAATTTGCTTTCTAGCAAATTTTACCAATAAAAAATTATATATTATCACCAAGCTCTGTTCAGGTGTAATTAATAAAATTGCAGGTAGTAAAATATGTCAACAATAAAGCTACTTGAACTTTCAGTTATTATAAGACGAAAAAAGTTCAAAAAATTTAAAATTAAAGTTAAAAAAAGTTTTTGGCAACTTGACTGAATAAGATATTAGATATTTATATAGATTCTTTAAGAGAAGCATAGAAAGCTAGGTTTATTCGTGTCCCATTTGACCCCACAGTTTCTGTACCATTAGACACCACAGTGTTATTATTTATAAATGATCCAACACAGAACCATGTGTATTTCACCACAGTATTTGATACATAATATCTTAATCTATGATATGTCTTCTACCCTAAAACTATAGTTTAATTCATGAAAAGTTTTTATTTAATACTTTAAAAGTATAAAAAAGATACTTTTAACTTACTTTGGATGCTCCAAAACAACAATTGTTCTCTCCACTTCAATGCATGCTTTTAATAGCTAATCTTTGGTTGTTAAAATGTGAAGTCTAACTGTTACAATGTTGTAGTGTAGAAATATTTGTTAAAAAGTATATTTTTCTCCGCTTTTGGACCCTTGTCCCATTAGCCCTGTGTCCCATTAGCCCCCACTCTCCCCTAAAATAAAAGCCTGTTTATCCGGCTCCCGATCAACTGGAAAGCTCAATATCGTGAAAATTTCAAATTCTGATTTGGCGATAAAATGATTGTTTTCGCCAAAAGCGATTTCTCGCCATATATTTTCAGATTTTTTTAAAGAAAAAATTTGTTTTGGCGATAACATTTGGCACAAAAATTGTTTTTGGAACTGGAAGTGTAGTTTAATGCCAAGTATGGTGCTCCTTTGGGTTGGATTTCGCTAAAAATGAGTTCCAATAGAATCGCGGAAGTTTGATTATTGGTTTCAGCATTTTTACATGATTCCACTATACAAAATCTGAAAGTTAAGCGGATTAAATTCTTGATTACAGTTAACAAGTCTGCTTCGAAACTTATCTAGAATAAATTAATAAGTAATTTATAAATGGTTTTAACATTTCCGAAATCGACATTTTATCCAGAACTAAATTAGTTTTATACGGAAAACTATTGGAAATTTAATTCTACTTATTATGAATTTATTTTAATTATTTTTACTATCGGTGCAAGTATTTTTTCCGTTTACCGTATATTGCTAGTCGGAATTTAAATTAGCTTTATCCTGACTGCTACGTATGTTGCTGTAAGGTTTCGTTAGGTACCACCTCAGATGTCGGCCTGGTAAATATTTTTGCATTCTTTGGTGTTCTTTTAATATAATTTGTGTAAGAGTTCCAAAATATATTGTTTCAATTAAAGATTTTAGCTTAAATATTTATCTAAATATGGTTGATGAAGCAGCAGGTTATTAACTCCTTTCACTACTTTATGAATTCTATGTAATTTTAGAGTCCTCATTCAGACATAATATTGTAATTGTAGGTAGTAAGAACAGGTGAAATTTGATGCTTAGTTAATGAAGTATGGGGCTATAAAACTTTGCAGAGCAGAAAGTGAAAATATATTAAAATTAATTATATTTTAAGTATTGTTTGTAAACTTATTTATAGTATTTTCTTGAACCTCCAATAATTTTCTTTTTTAGATTTTGATGAGGACGATCTGTTATCAAAAAACGATCTAAAAGAAATTTTACACCGCTTAAAAGTAATTGAAAGTCCTGGATTGGAGCCACAAGACTGGGAGGAAATTCTTGACTATGTATCTATATTTTCTTTTTTAGAAGACTTTTCATTTGATGTTTAAAAGTTTATTTATAACGCTCACCTGTTTTTTTTTATTTAACTAAGTATTAATAAGCTGTATATTAGATTAAATTTTTGCTTTAACTCCCGAAAAATGTCAAATCCTGACTGTGCAGTGTGTGGTGAAGAAATCTTAGTTTTCCAGACTTTCTGTTATGCAACGGTGCTCGCAAATCAAACTATCACTCATTATGTGCTGGGTTTACTGCTGTTCAATTTAAGAATTTTTTTAACCAGAAAAAAACTAAATGGATTTGCACTACCTGGAAGCCATTATACCTAAGACTTCGGATGGACACATTGACTTTGCTGCCATACTGAACAACATTCAATCGCAAAACACCGACCTAAAAGCATTTATGCCCACTACGTTCAGCGAGAGGACCTCTTTGATTAAACAGAACAGATATATTATACATGATCTAAAGTCCACTATCGCCGACCTTCAAAACAGTAACCTTGCCTTACAAAGCAAACAATCCCAACTTGAAAATGAAAACATTAATACCAATAAGCAAGGACAAGAGCTCAAACAAGAAATTATCGAATTGAAACAATATTTGTGCCGTAACAACTTGGAAATCTCTAATCTGCTGAAATCCCAAAAAAAGGATATCATCCAAGTTATGAAAAGCCTTCAAGAAGCTGCTGGTGTCAGTTTTGTGGATAAAATTATTGCTCTACATCGAGTATATACCTAGTTTCAACAAAGGAAAGCTAAAACCGATTATTTGTCAAGTAGCCTCCAAATCGGTTCGGGACGATCTATTGCAAAAACTTCGCAATTCCAAACTCGCCGCAAAACAAGTAAATTCCAGATTCCCCAAAATGTCTCCATACTTTAACAAACATTTGACTCCCGAACTCAAACAACTATTCTTTCATGCCCGAAAATATAAAATTGATCAACAATTTAGATTCTGCTAGACGAGAGACGGTAAATTCTTCTTGAGAAAAGACGAATTGTCCAAGATTATTCGTATTAAAACAATTCTTGACCTAAATGTCCCACTTCCTACCTAATGTAATAAGTGTACCTGAGCCTGATTGCTGGACTATCAATAACTTGGATGATTTAAGCACCTTTTTAAAATCCGTTCCATGTAAGTCTGTGTTTAACATTTTTCATTTAAATGTCAGAAATATTAGGGCTAACTATGCCAGTTTGGAATCTATTATTTTTAAATCTCTAGAGAATCTATCTGTGTTATAATTCTGTCAGAAATTTGGATTTATGAATGTGAAACGTCATTCTACGGTTTTGTAGGTTATGCCTCTTTCTTTTACTGTAGATGTGATAATCAGTTTGTTGGAATTGCTGTATTTACCAAAAGTGATTTAGAGTTTTCTAAAATAGATGTTACTTTTATTTCAGCTGAAGTTATTCTGTTATATACTAAAAGTTTAAATATTACTTTGTTCTCAATTTATCAGAATCATGATTTTGGTATTGTGTATTTTAATTCTGAACTTAAAAATGCCCTAATTATGCTGAATCAACCAAACATCATACTTATGGGGGATATTAATATCAATATTTTACTTAATGAAAACTGTATTTTAGAATATTTGAGTATTTTATCTCAATAAGGATTTTTTAGTTACTTGATCAGGTTTATCATCGTCTATGTGCATAGATCATATTTTTGTAAAATCAAATGTTTTTAAAATCCAATCCGGTATATTATTAACTGATATTACTGATCACTTCCCTACACTATGCAAAATTAACTTAGATTCACAATGTTCAGTGGTTAAATCATATTCCTCTAGCTTTGTAAACTATTCTAAGTTTTATGATTATCTAACATCATACTCGTTTATCTTTAGCGACAAAATTAGTCTTAATGATCAATATCTTTAATTTTTGAAAAAAATAACATTAAAAATAATTTTAAATGTCCTCATTTGTCAAGAAAGAAGTTTAAAAACTCTTGAATGACCTCCGATATCCTTAGTCTTATCAAGAGAAAAGAAAAGTTATACATTCAAACCTTGTTAACGCAAACTCGCTTAACACGAAATTTCGCTTAAGATGAACTGAAAGCATTTTCCCGGCCTATAAAGCTTTAAGCTAATGCTAAAAAATCTCTTAATGTGAAATTGCCTTAGGCGAAATCCCACTTAACCGAACAAAAATTGAGGATTTGACTTTTTTTCTTAGTGATTCAAAGTTACAAAGAAAAAATGAAGCAAAACATTAAAAAAAAAAAGCGGAAAGTGATTATTATAAAAATAAATTGTCTTCTACTTCTGAGAAAATCACAAGATCTCCCATGATTCGTCAGTTTTAATCCATTTGTTAGTATATACTAGCCCAAATGAACTTTATTAATTGAATTACTAATTCTATACAGTGTGTTACATTGTAAATTTAGAATAATTTTTAGATGTTATTTTTTTTTATCCTATTCACTGGTTCAATGTAAAAAAAATCCTGACGGTTAACATGAAATTCGGTTAACACAAAATGTTTCGGTGTTCCCTTCGAGTTCGCGTTAACGGGGTTCGACTGTATTATAAATCAAAAAAATATCCTTTCAACACTGTTTATAAAACAGTCGTTTCTGAAGTAAAACACATCATTATATCCACGAAAACTCAATTCTATAAAAATAAATTCGAAGCTTGTAGCACAAGTAAACAAAAATTGTATTTTATCAGTTGTGTCGTGAATAAATGTTCTAAATCTTGTACTTTACCTGACAGTCTAAATAATTATCTGCTAGCTTTCCAATTTAATGCTATATTTAATAATGTTAATCATAATTCTGGTATTGATTTTAAAAATAACCAAAGATACCTCGTAAATAGTGTATCCTTTGTTTAATATGAAGTCACTGAATTTGATGTTTTAAACTCATTATCTAATTTAGATTCTTTTGACTATGATGGTATTTCCTTGAGATATTTAAAATTGTGTGCTTCTAATAATATTAGTTTAATTAAAAATTTTATTAATTAATATTTTCTTACATGTGAATTCCCTAACTCATTGAAACGAGCTACGGTCACTCCAATATATAAAGCAGGCAATAAAAATGATCTTACGAATTATCGACCTATTTCTATCTTGCCTTGTTTTTCGAAAATTATTGAAAAGATTTTAACAAAAATGTTTAAAATTTTGAACTTTACATATTTCTTTTTTAGTAATCGATATGGATTTATAGAAGGCCGCTTTACTGAAATGGGTCTTCTTGAATTTTCAAAATTTATTTACAAAAATAAATTTTGAAGCAAAATTAATAGCAAAATTATGGTAGCTATTTTCCTGGATATAAAAGAGGCTTTTGACAATGTCAATCATTCTATACTCATTTACGAATTAGAAAAAGCAGGTTTTAGAGGCAATATTTTAAAATAATTGAACATCTCTTATTTAACTAATAGAACGCAACGAGTTAAAATTGGTGATAGTTTAAGTGAGTACATTGTAACAAATCGTGGAGTCCCCCAGGGATCTAATTTGGAACCATTATTATTTGTAATTTTTTTTTATAAATGATTTCTGTAAATTGCAACTATTTGGAATTTTTTTTAACATATGCTGACAATACAGTTTTATTATATGCTTGTTTCAATATTAACGAACTAGCTCTCCAAATTGAATCTGATTTAATAGAGGTTGAGACTTGGTTTAATGCAAATCATTTAACTTTAAATCTTAACAAAACAAAGTATATTCATTTCAGCTTACAGCAGTCCCACTTGAACTTTAATTTTAAATATCACACAGCTTTTTGCAGCAAGATGGCTAGTGATTGACAGTGTCCCACTATTCAATCTGTTGATAATATTAAATATTTAGGTTTATATATAGACTCTAACCTTAAATGGAAAACTCACATCAATGAGTTGTGGAAAAAATTATGTTTTGCATTGTTTAAATTTTACCATCTCAAAAACAAAATTAATTCATCTTTCTTAATTACTCTATATTGTCTTGGTTCTATTCATTATTCAATTATGGTTCTATCATTCGGGGAGGTGAATATAGATCAAATTTGCAACCATTAATTTCTATACAAAACAAATGTTTAAAACTCATAAATAGAGAACACTATCCTCTTAATTTTAGAATTCTTAAGATATTACCAATTCGATACAACGCCTTCTTTCGTATTATACCTTATTTCCATTGCAATAAATCTCCTCTTTGCAGTTTTAAAGTTAATCTCCACAGCACTGATCAAATAATGTTTTCCAAATTACCATAAAGATATCTTTTGTAAACATTTCTTCTACCTTGCTCCTAAATTATACAATAGACTTATTTAATAAATATTAATAATTATGCTACCTTCAAAAGCACACTTTTCAATCTTCTAATCAATATCAACGACTTAGATCTTTATTTCTCACTTTATTGAAGCTCATATTTTTTTTTCTTATGTTATGCATCTTATTGCCAAACTTTCCTGTATATTTTGTTAAGCAGTTTGTTGTTGTTTTATTTATTATTTTTCATCCCCTCTCTGTGTTATTTGTGTGTGTCCGTTAAATTAAATAATAATTTTTCTATTTCGCCTTTACGGGATTTTCATGTTTCCCCTTGGCATTTGTTTGCTAATTTTTTTTTTTGATTAATAAAAGTTATTATTATATTATATTATTATTAAAATGTATCATGTTATTTCAAGTTATTTTTGTTAACATGTTTATTAATGTAAAATTTGCTGCTTATACTTAAAAGAATTTAAATTTATTTAAAAAAAAATATCTAAATCTTCCATTGATAACTTGAGGTCTACAGACTTACATGTGCAGCCCTATTTCTGTTTAAAGTCAAATTATTGATTATTCCAAATAAGTTTTCAGGTTAAAATTTAAATGTGTACAATTTTATTCTTATTTATAAATATTGTGTTATACAGGCCATGGAGGATGGGGATATAGATGAAGATGGATTCATAGCATTTTCTGAATTTTCCCATTTGATGCAGAGAGTTGCTGACTTCACAAGGTTAGATTTTTAATGTTTAATATTTACTTAACACGTTGACTGCGACGATAGCGATGAAAAATTTTCATCGATAGAGGCTGATGTGAAGTTGAAGAACATCCTGTTTTTTAAACCAGTTCGTTACAATGGAAATGAACTCTCTTCTTCATTTTCGAAAAAGTAAAAATCTTAGTTCGAGGTCGCTAACTAAAGCTACACGACAGCTAGTCGTAAAAATACGAGGAAATGTTCCTGGGCTTTTCCGATTGGATAACTCATCATCTGTCACTAATTATTGAATCGAAAGCTAATAACCAGATTTGTTTCAGTAAATAACTTTTCGACAATGAAATCATCATTAAATTTTCATAATTTATATTTTTTGGTTGTTTTTGTTTGAAAAAACTACAAAAAAATAAAACAGACTATTTGCAATTTTTTTATAGCTAGATCGTTGAATAACAAACTAAACCGCACTGCGAAATGCAGTATGTTTGGTGTCTGGTCGCCCTACACTTGAGACGAAAGATTTAATTTCCTCGTAATTTGAAATAGAATGTACTCTTTCAAATCATCAAGTATTATTCCAAGCACAGCAGGATCGGTTGCAAAAGTGTAAAATCTACGTTCTATATCCTCAAATTATTACCCAATAACCTTAAATTTGCTTGCGGTGAACCCGGGAACTGGTGCGCAGGGTGTGACATACTCAAGGATTTTTTTAGAACTAATATTCTTATGTTACTTATATTTTTCAAAGTTCTCCAAACGTTTCGAGTTGGTTAGAAAGTCACCCAATCAACTTATGTCCTAAATTTATCTACGGCAGAGATACCCCTAAAAAAATAATCACCATCAAAAAGTGTCGTCAATAGGCGAAAGATACCCTTCGCAATAACACAAAAACTGCATAAGCTTTAAAATCTATGTACGGAAATTCATCAGTCACATCTAGGATTACTAGGTGTCAATTAAATATGATACAAAAGGGTAGATGAAAGAGCTAGATCGTGTAGTTTGTGTAACCACCAGTCCACCATGTTTATCAAGTTTTCAAACTAACTTGAACTCTTAAGAACGGTTAGCGAAATGGTACTATGAATTTTATCAGACTGTGCTGTTATCGCTGAATCGGAACCACGTCACGCGCTGGCACGTGATTCGCAGTCAAAGTGTTAATAACATTAGGATTCTATGATTAAAAATAATAGCTGACTTTTATAAGAATTCAAAGTTTGACTCACAGTTTCTATTTATGAAACGAATATTTTTTTGATTAATCAAATAAAACCTTTCTTTAAGTATCTAGATATTATTTTACAATTTGTTGTACGTAAACAACTTTTGATTTAACTTTATATTACAACCTATGCATAATCATTGATATGATCTTATGCATAGCAATAAATTGTTTAGTATTTTTTTAAACCAATTAAAGAAAGTATATTAAAATTCTGTAACTAAAAATTTCTTCTTTCTTCGTAAGGAAAATTGCAAGAAAAAATTTAGTTACTAAGTTATTAAAAAAATCACACAAATAATGCAATCACAAACGCTTCCTGATATTTGATATCAAGAGTTAGATCATTTGTGTGTATCACTTCAAATTTTGGTTATTGGTCACAAATTTTGTCATTTTTGTGTACATTTTGGACTGGACATTACAGAAAATGTTGCTATTTGAAAAAAAAACTGTTAATATATGCTCCAAGTTAGGCTGAATTGAGATTTATATCAATATTTAGTACAGTCAAATAGTTTATATCAATATTAGTTGGATAGTTTTATAGTTGTTATTAGTACAGTCGAACCTCGTTAATGCGAACTTGAAAGGAGCATCGAAACATTTTGTGTTAACCGTTAGGAATATTTTTACATTGAACAAGTGAAAAGTTTAAAAAATAACATCTAAAAATTATTCTCATTTTATAATGTAATACGTGTATACAATTAGTAATTAAATTAATAAAGTTCATTTGGAGTAGTACATAATATAGAAAAATTAGGAAACTAAAAAAAAAACAGCAATTAAGAACAATGCATAGTTCTTGCAGGTTCAAATTGGTTTACTGCATAGGACGCTTCAATTTTATCCCGATTTATTAAAATCGTTGAAATGCTGCTTTCAGCTACTCCATATTTAGACGCAATTTCCGCTTTTTTAAAACATTTGTCGTCAATATCATTATAAATTTTTTTGTTTCGTCTCTAAAGAAATAGACTGATGCTTTCAATTCATTTTGAATGAAAATTGATAAGTTTAAATGCGAACCACTTCTAATTTCATTTGTTCTTGGTTCATGCTTTTCTTAACGTAATGTATCATCCTACACTTTCCGCCTCATTCATTGGATTAAAATTGATGAATCATGGGAGATCTCATGATTTTCTCAGAAGTAGAAGACAATTCATTTTTTTTATAATTTTCGTTCTTGTTTTTTTAATGTTTTGTTTCATTTGTTTTTAGAAACTTTGAATTACTAAAAAAAAAATGAAGGAAAAAAATGTTTTTTAACGCTAAAAAAATGGGGGGGTTTAGCATTAGCTCAAAGCTTTATAGGCCGGGGAAATGCTCTCAGTTCATCTTAAGCAAAATTTCGTGTTAAGCAAGTTCATGTTAACGAGGTTCGACTGTAGTAGTATTTTAATCTGTTTAGTATTAGTTAAATGTTTTTAAAGATATTTCTGGTATAAAAACTTGCAAACTGAATTGAAAGAAAACCATGAAAAATATACCTGTTCAATTGTTCATGATGTACAAATAGTATAAAAAAGCTTTCGAAAAGTACAGGGTGGTGCAAATAAAAGTGGCCCCAACGTGGAGATAAGAATACAACAGAAATGTGGCCAAGTCAAAAACCAATACAAAAAAAGGTTTCCTAACTGAAGCTACTGATCACTTCAATATTAAGCCCAAACAAACGCTTGGCAACTTATTTGCCGGCAACTACGCTATGGTTTGAGAAACTATAGTTGAGATTAAATATAAACAAGGTTTGTAGAGCTGATAAAAAAAAGTTCCCACTGTTGATTATTTTGGTCGTTATTTATCCTTGAGAATCGAACCTTTTTGGGTTTGTTAATACAAAACATTCTAAATTGATTGCAAGACCCAAAATCTAGTGTTCAGACCCGTTTCGGAATGTTTTTGGACTTGTTGACAGCAGATCCTGGCTGACGCCATTTCTTAACTGATCATTGCATATTACTCTTTTTTGACACTTTTACACCTTTAAATTCTTTAACAAACAACTGGTCACATTTTTTACACAAATTCTTTTAATAAAATTTTCTACAATGAACACTCTCTGCTGTACTGTGAGTTTCATCTTCACCTGTGAATTGATCTACTTACACTCAGGCACAAACAGGTTTGTCAAGTGAAACCATTGTACGCTTGAATATTTTATTTCCACTTGAAAGCTTTCAAGCGGCTTCGAGAGTTTTTCTCGCCAAGCATTTCAACATATTCCTATCTCTAGACCGGGGCCACTGTTATTTGCCCCACCCTGTATATTATGCTTTCGAAAAAAACAAACAATGAATGTGCCATGTAAACTCTGTTAGCAAAGTATTTAAAAAGAAAGCTTTTGTTTAGTATATACTGTTTTATTCTAGCAGCTCTCTTTCACTTTACCTGTTAAATAGCTGCCTCACCTGAACTTTTTAACCCCACATTCCCCCCCCCCCCCCAAAAGCACTTATAATGTAACAAATCTGAAATTACACAACATATGTATAATAAAAACACAGGTAAAACTGACATTTTAAATTATTAATGCGATGAAAACTTGCATATATCACTGCATATTCATTACAAAAGTATCACTTAGGTAACTGATTTTATTCAGTTTTAAATCTAGATCGACAGCACATTTTGGCCGATATGCCAATGCAGATTATCCAAAAATTTAATGGGTTGCTTATTTTCTTTGCATCAGCTGATTGCCGATAGAAAAACTCAAATACAAAATTAGGTCATTTCATATGAAATCAACCCAGAAGTCCTGAACCAAAACTTAAAATAATAATAATGACACATTAATAGTGCTTATGCTGGGAACTAGGAAATATTTCGGGGCACCATAACAACATGTTTTTCAAATGATGATCATGTTTCCGTTAAGGATGCAAGAAAGTTATTCTATAATGGAAAATGGGTTCTAATGCTGCTTTGTATAAGAGTTCTGTTTACGTTTCGAGTGCCATAAATCTTTATTTTATTGCTGACTTTTAACCAACATTGAGTAAGAGTCGAAGTAAATAAACTATTCAGGTGTCTTTCTTGAGCAGCTAACACTGAAAAATAAATTCTTGTGGACTCCAGGAACATACCAGGCATTTCCTAACTCAAAATTTCAGTATTTCTTCCGAATAAAGTAACTCTGATACTTCCTTTGCCTAAGGCGGTTAAAACTTAATTTCCTGCTGTTTTGATGGTACAGGAACTTGAATCTTGAAATTTCTCGAAATCGACGACGTAAGCAAACAAGTTTATTACATGTTTGGTTGCTCCATTATATATCCAAAATGTACTTTCTTCTCCTTTTGATAGATAATTTTTTTTTTCATATAAATATGTTCTTGTTATTTTTAATGACAAAAGGTTCTCTTTCTTATTGCTTGCATTACTTATAGCAATCGAATTTTTTTCTTTGCAGTTTACCATCTGCAATCCATTTGCAACATGATTGGAAGCCACAATAGTTACAACAAGTATCATTGTTATTTACACTTTTCTTAACGGAATCTTTTATTTTTGACTTTATATTAGAGTCATTCTACATCAAATCGCCCAGGTCAAAATCTTCATGTCACAGAATTCAATCTTGATATTTTTTCCAAGTACTAAAGACCAATTTATTTGACCCATATTTTTTATTTTTTCAAAATTCCAAGAATTAAGAAAGTTATGGTTTTTTGAAACCGAAATGTTAAGCCTAACTTTTTCTCATTTAGCATTGCGGTCCATGGGAAATTGAGTAGCTTTGAACGGGTATAACTAAAAAGGCCAACCTGGGAACAACTAATAATTTTTTTTTATGGAATACTATTACTAATGGTAACATTTTGTTAAAGTGCGCTGTTGTTCCCAAAACTCCTTCTACTGAAATTTTTTTTTTTTCAAAGTCAGAGAATAACATTAGTTCTAATGGAGAAATGAGTGCAATAGGTTTATGTATACAAAAGAATATGTGCAAGCGATAAGATTTTTTTTTACTTAAGTAATAATACTGAAATTCCAAATATTATAGCAAAATTTTTTTAAACACTTCGTATTATTGAAAAATGTATGTCTCTTCTTCCTTTCAAATTTTAATTGATATTTATAATAAATAAAAAAAAAATATTATAAATATAAATTTGAAAAGAGAAAGAGACTTACATTTTTCAATAATACAAAGTGTTTAAAAAAAATTTGCTATAATATTTGGAACTTTATTATTATTACTTAATTTTTAAAAAAATCTTAGCGCTTGCACATATTCTTTCATATACACAAACCTATTGCACCCATTTCTCCATTGGAACTAATGTTATTCTCCTCTGACTTTGAAAAAATAATTGCAGTAGAAGGAGTTTTAAGAACAACAGCACCTTTTACCAAAATGTTTTTTTTCTCCAATGGGGCTGCAATATTGGCGGTCAAGCCTTTGCAGACTCGGCATATCCTCCAGAACTGAGAGCCATTTTCTTGCGGCACCATCTAGGGGCCTCTTGCTACCAATTTTGACGTGCAGATTACAATGAATCTGAGCTCTCTGTGGATGTTAAAGTATGCCGAGATTTAATTTTTGCCGAGAGAACCCAGAGGCATGATTTATATTTGTATGTAACTAATTAGTAAATACTTTAATTAACTGCAGCTGCTACATACTAATTATTTTCAATAATTAGGTAATTACTTAATTAAATCATGTATAATTAATTACATCGTACAAATTAGTTTTTATTACTTATTGTAAATTAAATATTATTAAATAATGTGAAATAATTTATTTTAATAATAATAAAGTAAAGGTAATAATAAAAATTAATTGAATTAATTTAAAGTTATTTAATAGGTGGTGTTTAATGTATTTCAGTGAATAATCACACGTGAGAAAATTAATTTCGTTAGGTAGTAGTAAAACTATTCATATTCAATAATTAACTATATTTTTGTGTAGAATAGAAATAAAACATTAGCTTTAGCATCTTCTACACCCAAAAAACAGCATAATTAAAAAGACCAAATGAGGAAATGGCATTGTTTTGAGGCATGAAAAATCTTTCTTTTAACATTACAGCTTTACCAAACAAAAAGTATTTGATTTTAAGTTTTGCTATAAATTTGATTAATAAGTCCCATTTTAGTTTAAATCTTAGCGGATATTCTGTTCATATTTAAGGCATCAGCAAATTGTTAAACTAAATATTAAAGAAAACATGATCAAGTATATGTGATAACTACTAATAGACAAATTAACAAAAAAAAATTAATTCTTTCGAAATTAGTTTTTACTCTATTGACTCTTTCAAAAAGTCAAATCTCACAATATTTGATAATTCTTAAATTTCTTTAAACAACTATAGACTAATAACAACAAAAAAAACCTATTTGCCAGAAATATGCTTATCCTTGTGTCCTAAAAATTGCACACTAAATTTATTTAAAAAACAACTACTAAATTTGATATTAAAGACAAGAATCAATAATTGATTCTCTCAATAATTACAATATAAAAGAAGTCGTAATCTCTAGCAAAATTGTCATTGGGAACCTATTTTGAGGCGATGGCTTTTTTCTTTTTTTAAATATATATTTCAACACATTATGCAATATTGCAACGACCAGCTAGCCATAAGGACATCACCATTCAATCAGAAATTCCGATTTTTTTTCTAACTTATCAAATTGGTCGAAGAGTAGGAAATATTGTTTTTGCATGTACAAAGTGCGAATAGAATTGAAATTGTAGAAAAGGAAAAATATTAATTAAAAAAAATCATGCATTCATGGGAAGGATTTTTAAAAGTTTCTTTATAAAAAAAACCACTTGGGCGTCCAAACTTCCTTCATTTCTAGAAAGAATAAGTCTACTATTCAGCGCAAAGGAAAATCGTTTACATATATAATATAAAAATATTTCCTTACCTTATTTTCAACGATCAACAAATGTTTAATTCCGGTAGAAACATTACAAATGTCATGAATACTTATATTAGTGTATATAAGTAAATTAAAAAACAATTTCTAATATATATGTCTTTTCATTAAAACACTGTGTAAAAAGGTTTTTTTTTAAAGTTAGTAATATAAGTATCCCGCAAACCACAAAACTTGAGATCGTGTGTAACATCCATTGGGGGCTTGTAGTACTAAACATCTTCAGACAAACATGAGCAAAGAGAAACCCGTTTACAGCCCGCGTGTAGTGTACTTTTTATTGCCTAAAAAAATTCGACAATGACCATGACTCTGCAATCTACATGGCTGGCGGTCTGTGTCTAGACCTCCTCTTTGTAGTGTACCCCTCCTCTAAGGCAGTAAAAGCATTATACGATCCCAATCGGCGGCTTTCAAAGAGGGTAGCGAAAATTCTCCCACATCTTGACTTATGACTTGAGTGGGGTGGCCCGTCAGGGCCAAGCACCGCGACCACTGGTCTATTGTACTAACCCCATCGTTTAACCTTGAAGCAGGCCGATTGCTGAAATGAACTTCAGAATATCCCTGATTGATAAATTATCAACCTCCCAGGCATCGATACAATGGTACCCAAGATACTCAAATCTTTGTGCAGAGTAGTTGTCACATTCGCAGAGAACGTGAAACGAACTTTCCTCAACCTGTTGACAAGCCCTACAGAGAGGGTCATCTTTCACACCCATTATACTCAGATGTCTATTGAGAGCACAGTGACCTGTTAATAAACCAATAGCTGCACGAATCTCTTTCCTGCTAAGGCTAAGTAACTCCTTGGCTCTCCGCCATGGAGCACTCTGATTAAGCTCCCTAGCCTGCCTTTGATCGGCTGCCCTTTGCCAATTTGTAAAATTATAGGCCTGGAACAGCCGTCTAATGGTCTTTCTAACAGAATTATGTGGAAGACCTAGCACGGGCTCAGGCCCTATGAAAGCGGTCTTAGATCCCGCTTTTGCCAAAATATCAGCCGTTTCGTTTCCTTCAATCCCTCTGTGCCCGGGTACCCAAAATAAGGACACTTTATTAAGGCGAGCCAAACTTAAGAGGGACAGGTGACATTCCCATACAATGCTAGAAGAGAAACATTGTTTGGACAGTGCAAGCAATGCTGCCTGACTATCTGAAAAGATCCTAATCTTTTGGTCCCTAACATTCCTGTCAAGACAGTTGTGTGCACAGGCTAGAATAGCGACAATTTCAGCTTGGTACACTGTGGCAAGGTTCCCAAGAGAGAAAGAAATCTTTGTGTTATTAGAGACACAATAGGCCCCAGCGCCTGTTCCTGAGGACGTTTTAGACCCGTCTGTGAACCAGACCTCATTAGCACTCTTAGTGTTAATCTGGCAGCTATCCCATTCCGTACGTGTGGGAATATGTATGGAATAGCTGTCCGCAAAACTGTATCGCTTAAGAATCCAGTCCTTGTTTGCATTAAGGCAAAGATGCCCTTGAACATGAGTTCCAAGGTTTTTAAAAGTAGTAGTTTCATTGGCAGTCTTCCAGTCACCAGTAAGTTTAAGCCTATCAGCACACAAGACTGCCTCCATTTCGACTTTCTTTGGAAGGGGTAAAAATCAAGTAGAATCTCCATGCTTTCAGATGGTGTGGTTCTAATTGCCCCTGTAATGGCTATTGTGGCCATTCTTTGGAGACTGGTAAGTTGCATTCTAACAGTGTTATTAAGAGTTTTACCCCACCAGACAATGGCCCCATACGAGACACTGGGACATACAATCGCGGTGTATATCCAGTACATTACTTTAGGAGATAATCCCCATGTTTTTCCAATAGCCCTTCTACATGCCCAAAAGACCCTTTTTGCCCTATTGATGCAGTGTTGAAGGTGGCTTGAAAAAGTAAGCGTTTTATCAAAGATAACTCCAAGATATTTTACCTCGTCTACAAGAGTAAGGCTTTTTCCGAAGAACTTAAGAGCATTAATGTTATTGATTTTATTAGCTCTCATTCTAGTGAAGGGAACCAGGTGGGTCTTATCAGGATTTACTGTCAACCCAACAGTATTACACCATCCCTCTACCTTTTTTAGGGCACTTCCCATAAGATCACCGACTGTGTTTGGGAACTTCCCTCTTACGACAATGGTGATGTCATCAGCATAGCCGATGCAGTGAATGCCCATAGTGTTAACTTTGCAAAGAAGTTCATCAACAACAAGGCACCAAAGAAGCGGGGAAAGTACACCCCCTTGTGGACAGCCCTTACAGCTATCAACTCTGACCACAGCACCTAGAAAGCTGGATGTAACAATTCTAGTTTTAAGCAGATTTTCCACCCAAGAGCAGACAATCCCATTTGTTCCAACTCTATGTAAGGCTCTTACAATGGCTTCAGTTGGAACTCTGTCAAAAGCCCCTTCTATATCAAGGAACGTAGCCAAGGCCAGTTCCTTTTGGTTGACTGCCCTATCAAGAACCGTAAATAGGTCGTACAGAGCTGTTTCAGTTGACTTACCAGGTTGATAAGCATATTGAAATTTTGATAAGGGTTTTTGTGGTAACACCTCATCACGAATGTATCTGTCAACCATTTTCTCCAGTGTCTTCAGGAGAAAGGAGGAAAGACAGATTGGTCTGAATGCCTTGGCAACAGAGTAGTCTGCTTTACCAGGCTTTGGGATGAAGACTGCCTTGCTCTGTCTCCAGGCCTCTGGTATGTGTCCATAGACAAGGCAGGCCCTGAAAATTTTACACAGGTGAGGAGCTAAGAGGTCGATACCCTGTTGCAGTAGCACAGGGTAAATACCATCCACTCCCGGAGATTTGAAGGGTTTGAAAGTGGAAATAGCCCATCTGATCCTTCGATATGTAACGATATCCTTTACCACTTTCCATTCATCCTTGCTTTTCCTGGGAAGAGAAGGTGGATAGTAGGTTATCTCAGACCGACACACTTTTGATTCGGGGAAGTGTACATGCAATAGCTCTTTAAGTGTATCTTCCCCATCTTTGGTGAGTTCTCCGTCCGATTTACGGATGGAACCCAATTGACTATAATCGTCTTTAGTCAGTATCTTGGTTAGCTTTGCGGCACAGGAGATACCTTCCATTTGGCTACAGTAATCCTTCCAGGAGTCCTGTTTTGCCTTTCTGACAGCCTTATTGAACGCTGTAAGTCTCATCTTATAGACAGACCAGTCACCAGTCTTTTTGGCTTTATTAAAGAGTTTCCTACACTCTTTTCTTAGATCACCGAGATCTTTACTCCACCAGGGCACTCTTCTTGGCAACCCTGAAGAAGCTACCCTAGAATTGGAATTAAATGACTGCACAATAGCACTCTGCACATTGTCAACAGTCATATCTATATCGGCAAGAGAGGGAAAGTTAAAGACATTACCTCCAAGAAGCAACCCCAGCTCCTCCCGGTAGGAATCCCAGTCAACCTTTCTGGGATTCCTGTTGCCCGTAGGCGGTGTTAACAGCGGGCCTGAAAGGTTAAAAAGAATTAGTCTATGGTCTGAGAGATAGTCTCTCTCGGATACATGCCAATTCGAAATGCAGTTCACTGCTTTGGCATTACAGAACGTAACATCTATGACCTCACTTCTTTGAGAAGTGATAAAGGTTGGACTATTTCCCCTATTGAGAATTGAGAGCCCATTGCTTAGAATATATAAAAGCAGTTCCTCACCTCTATTGTTGCAGTCTTTACTGCCCCAAATAATGTGATGTGCGTTAGCATCACAGCTGACAATGACTTTCCAGCCAGACTGAACACAATTGTCAACAAAGCGTCTGGCAGGAGCCGATAGAGGCACAGTTTCCTCGTATGGGAGATAACAGGACATTAAACATGTTATTTCACCTTTGCTATCTGTTAACTTGATGGCAACATTGTCCCCATCTAAAAAGTTAACCATAAACATAGCATTAAGAGACCTACTAGTAACAATGCATGCTCTGGGTCTCTCGCAAGTGCGGTCGTAAAAAGATTACCAGTGCCTCCAAGGCCAAGAATTTTTCCATGGTGCACCCAGGGCTCTTGAATAAGAGCGATATCGATTTTACCCTCAATCAAATCCTTGCTAATAAGAGCAGTAGAGGATTTGCTGTGATGTAGGTTGATCTGTGCTACCCTAACAGGGTTAGCACTACCTAGGTCATTTGAAACATTGGTTGTAGTAAGGGCCATTAAATAAACAGTCAAACAGCAACCAGTCCCTCTAGAAACTTAAGTTTCCTTTACTCCGCCAGTGAATTCATCGGTTTCCCTCAGAAGCTCACTGCCTGAAATAACTGTAACATCCGAGCCGGAGTCAGAATGTATATCCAGATCAGATTGTAAATCAATGGAAAGTTTACTAACCTCATCAGACTCATCGGCAGGATTAACTACCTTTGAGTCTGTTGGAGCGTTGTCAGCGATGTCGTTGCTGACCTGCATCGGAGTTTCCTCCTCGACAACGGCTGTTGGCGGCTTTTCCACCGGAGATGTGACGGTGGAGCTTGCGGAAGGGCTTGCTGTGCCTCCCACATCTTTCTTTTACCCTAGTCTGAAAATAGGGGCAGAAAAAAAGAGATGTGGACTTAATTGGACCCCCCGCAGAGAGCCTGGAGCAAAGAGTGGGTGATGTGAGTGCAATGCTGTCTTGAAGAATAACACAGCTTTTTTGAGGGTGTCAGGTCGTTCTCCAGGGTCTAATGTTGCTAGGGTTTAAATTGCTATTTACTGCTATTTTTATTTACTATTTCGGATGCCTATGCAAAAGCTATGCTTCAAGATCATCATTTTTAATTATTAATAAATGGATTTTTTTTAAACTGTTAGTTCTCAATTGTTAAACATTTTTAATTCCTACTCCAATTTAATACGTATAAATTTAAATATAAGAAACTTTACTACTACATGATTAGGTTCAATAAAATTTAATGGATATTAGTAATTGAAAAATTATTAGCAATCGAATAAGTAAATTAACAATATTTGTTGACGATAATATAAGAAAGATACGTTCTAGATACTAATTGAGTGCTTAAGTTGAGTTTAATGTTATATCACCTTGAATATAGTTGCATTTTTGAGTCACAGATCTCCAAATTAGTACTTTTGATATACTTTAAATACATATCCTTGATCAATCTGTTATGATTAATTATTACCAATTATTACAGATAATTTTTACATTAGTGATGTTTGATTATATACATATAATTTGAAAAATTTTGTATTAAAATACATATATTTTGTGATGTGCTGAGTAGACTCAGGAAGCGTGAAATCCGGGCTTTGAAGAGTATATATATTGTTCAAAATAAGTCAATAATAGTTTGATGTTCAACGTATCAGTCTCTAATTCACCCTTATAATCAGAAATTAAAACGAAATAATTGAAATAAGTTGTATTTCAGTCGGTTTCCCATAGCAAGGTGAGCCACTGACAATAATCAGGACTTCGGCTCCCTGAAGCAAAGCACCAAAGTTCAGATTATTAACATCTTGAACCCTCAAATTATGTTTTTACTAAAAAAAAACTAGATTGAAATGAGGAGCAAACGTTAAAAACCCAATATCCCCAACTTTGACTTAAGCCACTTTTGCTTATATGTTTTGCGAAGCTACCTAAGTCCGGTGTGTTGATGTTTGAATGTAAAAGTGGCTTAAGTCAATGTTGGAGATATTGGGTTTTGAATGTTTACTTTTTGTAAAAAAGTAACAGCATTTAAAAAAAAGTTTTGAATATTTTCAAACAGTTAATTTTGGGAAAAACGTTTTTTTCTAGTATAAGTTTGAGTCTCATGGGGGGGGGGGGGGTTAAAGCCCCCTGAGCCCCCCCCCCCCATAAATCCGCCACTGACACTGTCTGTATGCCATCTAAAATTTCATCTTTTGTCGTTGTCAATATATTAATTTGACACCTCCAAGCTCATTATGTATTCTTCTATTATTCGAATCGAGAAATCTTTTGAACATCATTCGAATTAAGCACTTTTACAAACTCCCGAACAAAATAAGCACCTGTAGACCAGTATAATCGTGTCTAATTACCCTTTATAAATCCAATTATCATGAATTAAACTTGGGTCAATAACTGTTCTAAATATATATAATCTTCATTGAATTATAATTTAGAAAATAACTGTTCTAAATAACTTATGATAAAGTAAATAGCAATGAGAGAAAAATATAATAGAAAATTTGCACAATAGATAAGAAAGTTATGAAGAACTGTACTATGAAAAAGTGGAAATTTTTTAAATCTACTGAAATGTAAGCATGAAAGTTGGCATCACGATTGCTCAGCCATTAGCAGAACGGTTCAAACAGAAACTAAATTTGATGCATTTTTTAAGTTGAATATTTAATAAACTAAATTTTTCTTGAAACTTTCATTTAGATATTTGAAATCAGCATTACTTAATCTATCGCAAAAATGTATTTCTAGGTATTTAAAATAAATATGGGAATTGTCCATTAATCATTTACAAAATTAAGGTTTTATTTTGTGTTAGTAGCAAAACATATCAAATAAAAGTCTTCAAAGAATTACTACAGTACTATTTGTTAACATAATTCTTAACAATCCAATTAATTGATCCTCTTTTAACACGCATTTTTGTGCCAGCAAGAAACTGCAAGTTACTAACATTTTCGGCAAAAGTATAATGAAGATATTCTTTTTCATAATTCTAAAATTTGATCACCATTAATACCTTATAAAAAAGGAGGGGGAGAATACACGTTTTGCAACTCGTTATGTGATTTCTTTACCACATGATCATAGCTTATATGAATAGGGTTCTTATTTTCTACTCCCAATACCTTATCTAAGGGTCCAAAAGGACTGATCTGGTTATTACCTTTATAGTGTACTTAATATTTTATTAAGCTTGTTGTAATGCTGTTTCTTAAATATATGTATTTTTTGCTTTTCAGCACATTTGTGATTCGATTATGAAATAAGTTGAACACAGCCAATTGCCTTGAATTAAGGGTTATTTTGAAAGAATGTTATTTAGTTTAGATTAAGGTTTGTATTATGAGTATTTTATATGTAAGTTTCATACATTCACGACTAAAAAAATCGGAAGACCAGAATTTAGAGGACTGTATTTATTACATGCGTAAAATACACATACAAAGAACTAATTATAAAATGGTCAACAAAGAAGTCCATGGTTAATGAGTCTTTACTGTTTTTATACTGACAAATCATAATCATCACACTTAAAAAGTTTTTAAAAAAAAATATGGAACTACCTGTAATTTCTGTTCAGATGTATCACAGAATGAATCCTTTACTCTGATTGATAAAAAGGTAGTCTGGAACCCTCCTTTCTCGACTAGCTAACCCTTTTGATTTTCCAAAGATGATAAATATTTGGGTTGAACCATGGCATCGTCTGTCATTGAACAGGTTTGTAAAATTTCAAAAAAAAATTATCCATGGACAATGATTTTTTTTTTGTAATAACTGACAAAACTATGTCATCAAGATATCAGTAACAAATTTTTAAATTTTATGGTAGATTGCAATAATATTTTGCTTTCTCATTAAAAGAACAATTTTTTAATGAAAATGAACTGCTTCAAAATTAGTTTTACATTCAAAAGAATCAATATTCATCAACAAATTCAAAGGTAAATTAATTTTTGTTTTTGCTGATATTTTTTTAGCAGTATAGTACGTACTAATATTTATGAAGTACTTGATATGTTTTTATGTGTGGCATTTATTGGTGTATGATGTGCTTTTTCAAATTTGTGCATACACACAGCTTATGTGATTGAAATAATGTATTAATGGAAATATAATATTTAATTAAAGAAATATAATAATGAGCTTATGATATTAGTTTTGCATTTGGTTCAAAATGAAACAAATAAAGTTAGCACTTTTTCAAACTTTAATTTTAAAATGAATTTGGTAATTTTAACTAATGGACAGGCATTATAAAGTATTATTATTTGTTTTTAGTGTATTTTAACAAGTTATTTTACAATACATGCTTAAAATTAGTTTTTCATTGTATTTATGTATTGATCTGTTTTAAGTTGTAATGGAATGATCTAGGTAATTAGCTCAATAAATATCAATTTTATATAAAATAATCTGATCTTATTTTACTGTTAAGACCCTAAAAGAATAGATACAAATATGAGTTGAATTATATGAAACATGAAATAAGCATTCTAGTTTTAAATGATCAAAAATATAGTGGTTTGAATAGGATTTTACAAAGGGAAATCGGAAAGCTATGGCAATTTTTTAAAATATATTTTAATGTTCAATTCACAAACAAAAATAACAGACCTGACAACCTCAAAATTAAAAATAATCCTGCAATAAATTTATCATGTTTATCATTGACATCTTAACACAATAATATCTGAAAAAGAATTATGAACCAAAGTCAAATTATATCTTTGAGAAACACATAGTGAAAAAAATTTTTAGGAGAAGGGGCAGACAAGTTTTGTTTAACTTATTGCAATGGCATAATACAAATGTCACTATCTCTTCATCTAATAAATATTAAAGTATTGCTCCCTACAAACAATTTTAATGTTCTTATCATTCTAGCAAGCAAAATAGCTATTAAAAATAGATGAAAGGGTCCATTGATCACTTGATGTGAATTTGATGATTTTTTACCTCCCCCCTGTTGAGATTTGGCTCATCAATCATTTTCACCATATCGTTAGCGAATACCGGGTGGTTATATAAAATAACGCTCGCTATTCGGAGAGGTATGTAGCTTGAAGGAATAATCCGAATGCAAAAAACTTCGAGACAGTTACTAATCAAGAAGGGGGGAAGGAATGGAATCATAAAAAAACACCCTCGTCTCTTGACCAGGGTTCTAAATTACGAGGCGTAATTGGCTGTGTTAAAGCTCCTAAAGGAGGCTAGAAATAGGCAGCCGGAATCGATTACATTACATTAATGCAAGAAATGACCGCTTCTGGGTTTTGCCAATGCTTACAATATTGTGTTTACATTGGCAGCGCCATCTGTCGGTGATTATTGTAACTATTTCTTTTTTAATGTAATCGATTCCGGCTGCCCATTTCTAGACTCCTTTAGGAGCTTTAACACAGCCAATTACGCCTCGTAATTTAGAACCTTGGTCAAGAGACGATGGTGTTTTTTTTATGATTCCATTCTTTTTCCCCCTTCTTGATTAGTAACTGTCTCGAAGTTTGTTGCATTCGGATTATTCATTCAAGCTACAGACCTCTCCGAATAGGGAGCGTTATTTTATAACCACCCTATATTTCCCGTGAATTAGTTGAAGCAGCGGTGAGAGGTTGCCGAGTTTGAATTTTGTATGGAAACTCGTGTAAGCTCTGGCGCAGGAGACGTAACGTCGACGCTGGCTTGATTTGAACCGTAGCTGCATCACGGCGAACGGATACACAAGGCTGCTTTTGTATTACACTTCCCACCAGCTGAGCATTGGCAGCGGTTGTTGTCGAACGCGGTCTCCCGACATTTCCAGCTTTCTCATCATTCATGTTCCCAGTTCGTTGAAATTTCGCAAACAGTTCCGTTATTGTATCGGTTTTTGGTCCTTTTGTAACATTAAACTTCTGTTGAAAACTTCGTCTTGTTGCAGGAACGTTGTGTTTTAGGCGGTGAAATTCCAATACCAGAAAAATCTTTTCTAAAGAATAAACCATATCTTCACAGCAAGCTGGCGATTAGTGAACAGCACACGCTTTCAGCAGAAAGGCAACTTACAGATTGGCGATCTCACAGTCTGCGTTATTTTATTAATCTCTCAAATCACCTATAGATACAGTTATATACAAATACATGTATATCAGTTGTTAAAAATTTCAGCAAATTTCAAAAACCTGTCCACCAGACCAGAAAGCTGACGGCCCAACACATACACATTTCGACAAACTGTACATTTCCATCGCAAAACGTTTATAATGTTTATTGAATTTTTAAATATCTTGCTCAAATTTGAAACCCACCAAATCATTTAATTTAAATTGAAATCCAAACACAAAAATTCCATTTTAGTAGTTACTAATCATTTTTAGTAGTTTTAGAAACTGTGATGTACAGAGTCTGCAAACTGTAAAATTACTAGACGATGTCAATTCAACCAAACCAAACTCAAAACGAATGCATCCCTTCGTCAGAGCATTCTTGTTCTGCCCTAGTTCAAGGATGCAACTACGACCAAAATGCGTGACCAATTGGCTGCGTACTAGTATTTGGAGGGGTTGGGTAAATATTTCAGAATTGCATCCTTTCCATTTCCGGTCAATTTTGGAATACCCTGTATTCTATGTTTGTTTAGTTAACAGTATTGTAGTAACCTTAATTGTAATAGTGTTAACAAATCACTCTCTTTTTAACCGTAATCGGAAAAGAAACTTTTCAATGAACTCACTAAAATAGCTGTTAAAAAAATGCCCAAACTATTTGTAAAAGTTGTTACATGAAAATTTACCAGATTATTAACATACTATACTATTTATTTTAATTACACTTACATAATTACAATTATTAACAAACAGTGGAGTTTACCTCAAGTATTGTCAAGCCGTTATTCTGTAACTTAAAATTTTCCATACTTCACTAAAAACAATTACTATTTGATAGTATCTAATGCTTTATTTAATCTAAACTTAATTATGTACTAAATTTTAGAAAATGATTTGTAAATAGATAATAAACAGATTTTTGTATAAATTATAGATTAAAAGAAAATTCGCCTACAATGGAACCATAATCGTCACTAAATGTTCTTTTAATACTAGAAAGCTTTAAATGCTCAGTCAGTCACATTGTAGAAAATAATATATTCCAGGGTTGAATTTTTGTATGCTTTGGCTATTCTGTCAATACATTTTTCAAGATGCCCTGCTATAATATTCCATCCCTGCTCTAAATTGTAACCGTACAATATCTTCAATAATAGCCAGACTACGAACAAAACATTTAAAAGGAATGAAAATCTCAACGGAAGGACAAAGAAGCTACTCCACACACTGCCCAAACTGTTCTGGTGTCCAACTGTCCCCGCAGCATATCTTTGGCTGCCCAGCAATTCAAGCCAGGCTCTTCAGGATTGGCTTTGAAGACCCAGATGTTTTAATTCTCTCCGAAGATGCAGAAGAAATAGCGAAAGCTGTCTACGACAGCTTCGGATCCATCTAGTTTTTGCACATATCATGGACACGACAACAAGAAGCCCTGCATTATGAAAATTAGGATAATAAACGTCAAAAACCTTTGTTTACTAAAAAATCAATTCGACAAGTGTGGCTAAGTTTTTTTTATTGTTTAAAAATGGATATTTGCTCAATAGAATAGTTAAAACTAATTATTTACATAATTTTCATAATCTCTAAGCCACTGTATCAAATGGGTGAAACCCTGATGTGGTTTGTTTGCGATGTAGTTCAAAACAAAATAACATTGTGTTTTGCTGAAAAAGTGGTTGTTTTCACTGAAAAATGGATTTTCTGTAGCTGTTAAGGTTTAAAGAATAAATAAATGTAAAAGGAATGCATACTTATAAACAAGATCAATTATTAAAAAAAAACAATTACTATGAAACTTTATTTTCTGTAGACACAAATTTTAAATGCAGTTTACACATAATTTTGAACTTTCATAAAGATATTTATTACAAAATATATGGTTAGTTTTCTTGGCTGTTAAAAAGAAATCTGTGTTTAATTTAGGTGGGTATGACAATAAAAATGTACTTATAACTCTTTATAGCAATCTTAACTCAATTCTTCCCTATTTCAGTACATTTAGTGAAACCTACATTAAAATAATAAAATAGTAAAATGAGAAACACAAGTTTATTAAATGCATATAACTGCTCTAACAAAACCAGCTTCTTCGAACAGAAGAGTATTTTTAGACATTTAAGTATCCATCAAAGCACTCATTGCCAGAGCATCCAAGATTAACTCGTTTTAAGCGATTTTACTTATACACACTGTGTGGGAAAATTACTGTTAAGATATTTTTTTTATATCATATTAATTAAAAACTGATTTTTTTTTCAGTTTTCTATACTTGAAATATATTTTGATATATTAACCTGAAGTGAAAGAAAATTACTGTAAAAGTTCTGAAACAGACCAATCTCTATAAAAGGCAATTTTTCACATAAGTAATGCAAAAATCCCCTTGGAACAATCAATAGCTTCTTAAAAATTGTCATGTTTTCTGAAAGCAAATAAAAATTTGACATTGGGTGTCCCTCTTTTGTCCTTTGGATGACCTTCATCTATTGTTAAAAAACCTGAATGAGAAAAAGAGGGTTGCATACTAGGCCACTAGGTTGGGAATTTACCAACATTTTTCATATTCTGGTAATTGTTTATAATTTCATTGTCTTTTAAACTGTATTGGGCAGTTTTTAGCATAAAAAAATACATATACCTACATAATTTTTAAGCAATTTATTAGCATTATTTTATATTTTTTTATATTTAATTTTTTTAAAGAAAAATAGTATAAAGAACATGTACAACACTAAAAACCACAATAAATCATATAAAAGGGGAATCTTGGAAAAGGTGATAAGTGATTTATGTGTCAACTAGAAAATAGTATTGCTTAAAAAATACTAAAGTGTAATTTATTAGCTAGACGTTTTATACCCACCTCCATGCTTTATAAAGTTGTATTTAATTCAAAACTAAGTATTTAAAAATTATTTTCTGATTGGAAACTGCCATTAATGTTAATATTTAGCTGTGTTATTTTACATAGTACAATTATACAAACAC
The DNA here is from genome assembly GCA_019343175.1 of Oedothorax gibbosus. Taxonomy (NCBI): domain Eukaryota; kingdom Metazoa; phylum Arthropoda; class Arachnida; order Araneae; family Linyphiidae; genus Oedothorax; species Oedothorax gibbosus. The sequence continues at coordinate 2,671,936 of CM033276.1, forward strand.
ATCACTACTTTTCTGTTTCCATTACTTGGATAACTTAAATATATGAACCTAAAAAACACGGCCTATCCACACTTTGATCACTTAAATTAATTTAACGAATTTTTGTACACAAGAGGCATCAAAAGTAGTTACACAATAAATTTTTATCCAGTTCTACAGAAAACAGCTTAGCTCGAAAAAATTAAGTTGTTAATAAGTGCATAGAATGTTTAGTTCAATTGTTGTAGCAAAACATTAAGTTTAAAAAAAAAAGATTCACCGGTAAGTTAGTAAAGGATTACAAGTAAAAATTTGGAATCAGTGTTTATAATTCAATTTATTCCATAGAAATTATCAAATGCAATACTTTTTAAACTAATACTTCTTGAAAAGACCGATTTTTCGAACAGAGGGTAGTCGCTCCCAAGTTAGTGGTATTGTATAAACCTCAACAAAACTTACATTATTCATATGTAAATCAACACTATTTTACAAAAGATGTTTTAAATTCGATTGAAGCAAATTTCCAACTGTTCCCAATTTCCAGTCCAATATAAATTCAAATATACCAGTTTATTTATAAAAAAACAATTTGCCCCAAAACACAACAGATAATTTAGGATAAAAAGAACCCAGCCTAGTGACGACAAGTGGTATTACCTAGCCAACAAGTTGCACAACCCTGGTATACATACTAACTTTTTATGACAAAATTGATAGCATTAACATTTTTTTAATTCTAAAAAGATAAGATCAATTGTTCAATGAAAATATGTTATAAAATACTGAACAGCATTATGTTACCTTACAATGTGTACACTTTATAAATTTTGAAGACAAGAAAAATTATGTTAAATGTAGGGTTCACTGATCTATCATTATAAATCTAGGTTAAAATATAGTATTTTAAAATTTTGTAAATTGATATTGTAACCTAATTTTACTGATTCTCAAAAAGCACATTAAGACAGGCTATATCGTCAGTCAAATGACAAAACCATGTGTGTGCACATTCTAGGGATTGGTAGTTTTTGAAATCGGTGGGCTTATCAGTATCCAGTTTTCCATCCTTGTGGTTTTGCACATTCATGGTTTTGTCATTTGACCAACAATATGCAATGCGACACATTAGATATTGCAATAAATTTATTTTTCTTAATTTGTTTTCCATTTAATTTTGAGTTTAATGATACTATATTAAGAATTAGGCTACAATATAAGACAAGAGCATTCATAATAAAGTATACTTCAAAGATAAGATAGAATACCTAAAGTCACAACACAAAAGATGAAATGCATATGAATGGATGTTTATGAGGATGAAATTTAAAGTCTGAAAATTTATCCAATTTAAGATTTGGATATACTTCACAATAAAACTAAGCAGTTACAGCTTATCATTTGGCAAATTTAAAACACCACATCATTTATTTTACAATACCCATTTAATCATGGGTAATAAATAACCTATTTTAAAGCTCCCACTCCATTAAAAATAGTAAACATAAAATTGAACCAGCTAAGATTTAAGAAGCATAATGTGGTTTCTTCACATTTATTCCATATTCCGATAAAGCAGGCGTAAGGTCTTCCATGGTAAGTACATATCTTTTATCCTAAAACAGATTAAAATAGATCAAAAGACATTCAAAGCAAAATTAAACACTGTTGCATGACTACCTACAGTCAAACCTTATTGATTTGAAACCTAAGGGACCTACAGAAATAATTTAAGCTTAATTCGACTTATTTGAAAACATAGCACATAACAATATTTCTAAAATCGACAAGAGAAGGAATGCAATAGATTATGATTTTTTTTATTTATAGTTGAATCAACAGAAATTCAGATTATCTATGTGTGGATGAATACAGTTCAACTGTAGTCCACAGGGTTATTGACATCTTTAAAAAATGTCTTAAGATTTTTAAACAGGTTCCTAAAACAGTATAATAAAAAATATCTTTTTATAAAAACTAAGAAAGTCTAGACTATCTTTACCTTCGTTTAAGTTTTAAATTTACCATCAACTAATTATTGACATCCACTGTACTTAAAAACCAAGCATTCATCAAAGCAAGCCTGCCATGGGTATCATACTAGTGACGAGATTTTAACTAGAACACTGTGATATTGCACTTATTAAGGATAATCAATTTATAAACACTGTGGCAGGAGTGAGCAATTTAAGTAATTGGAAAGGGCTCACTGCTGTGTTAATGGAATGGGAAAAGGGCTAGGCCAGCATGGACATTGGCCTAATTGATGAGGGTGATGGGGAGCCAGGGCTTTACATTAGTCAGAGTTAGGAGTGAGGGAGCATGACCCAGGCTAGATTGAAAGATGAAGATTCTGAGGAATGTGGGATAGGGCATGTGAAAGACATGCAGCCGACGTGGACATTACAAGGAATACCTTAAAGGAGTCGCAGGATGACATCTTACCAGGGTTTCTCCTGGACAGATTGCTATGTGGAGATTTCTTACCACAAAGCAAGCACAATATGCCTTGTTTGGAAGCATCGTTGTCGACCGTATTTATGTGCGATTTATAAATACATATTTCTCAATATGTTTCTGAGAATTTGTGTCTGCTCAAACAGCTTCCAAAAAGGGCTAAAGGTCAGAATTTAAGACATCTGCTTGAATTTCGGGCAGGAAGTGACCTAATAAATTCTGAGAAAGATGTAGCTAATCTAAAATCTCCTTTGAATAGTTTTTGGATACATGTTTGATTATACAAAAATAAATAATCTAGTAATTTTCAAATAGGCGTTCAAACACAAAAAACAACTTTAAAAGGGAAACTTCATTAAGAAAAAAAAATCGGGATTAAACATACTTCTAACGGATTAGTACCAATGTTTTCATACATTCAAGGTAAATCCCAATAATTGCAAACTTCATTGCCACAAGTATCCTGGTCACGGCATCGAAAATGCCATGAGGGATCACTAGTGTTGAGATTTGAAATAACAGACACACTATGACAATGTGAATACTTTTATTAATAAAGAAAATAGATTATAAGAAAGACTGACAGGAGTGCGCAATTTAACGATTCGGAAAGAGCTCACCACTGTGTTTATGGAATGGGAGCTATGGGTGAGAGAACATGACCTGGGTTGGAATGGAAGAGGATTCTGAAGCCGACAAGAATGGGAAGGATGTGTGACCGATGCGGACTTAGGGTACAAGGAGTCTTGTGATGACATATGCCCATGGTGTTTCCTGGTGGAACAGGAGACTGGAGTTGGGTCTTTTTTCATTGAAGTTTGTCTAGTGTGGGAGTGTTTCTCCTCTCCCTAGTTGCATACAAAGAAAACTTCAGGGTTGTCACTCAAATCAACCACCCCAAGGGATTTAAACGAATGTTCTCGGATGGTAGGCTCCCTAGACTCATTGGCTAGGTGAGATGGCTCGATTAACAGTTCCATGCCCATTGTTGGATTGGTATTGATCTGATATGTGACAAAGCCTTTGATTTTTAAGTAGAGTTTGAGACCAAATAAACAAATATCAAAAGAAAATATATTTGACAGAATTATTTTAATACTTATGCTACTATACAGTTGAACTCTGTTATAGTGTCATCCAAGGTAATCATGACATAAATGGGTGACACTACAGAATATAATTTTTACACTTATCACTTACAGAATATAATTTTTTTTCTTGTTTGACTAGATTAAGGTCAATGATAAATAAAATTAAATACAATCACTTCATAAAGGATGGAAATACAGTGGAACCTTGATTACCTGACCCTCTTTTATCCAGAACTCTGTTGACCGACCGTCCATAAGCCCTAAACCAACAAATTTTTTTCTAAAATAAGGCCATTCTCCATTGTTAAAAAAATGGCTCAGAAATCTACGGTGATTCTAAAGTGAGCAATCTTTGGCGATACTGAAATCAGCAAACTGCCGAGATTCAAAAATCACTAATCTCCGGCGATTCTGAAATCTGAATTTTCAGGAGATTCTTTTATCTTTAGATTCTGGCGTTTATAAAATCGGGAAACTGCGGTTACTTTAAGATAATAAAACTCAAAAAGTAACAGTGAATTTACAGCAAACCTATGTTTTCGAAAAAAATCCCGGAATCATCTACAAGTGATATCTACAATAAAACAAAAATTTTAGATCCGCCGACTTTCATTCGACTACGATTTAATGAAATTTTCTTATCCGGAATTTTCGATTTTTCGACCTACCTCTGGTCCCAATTAGATTAGATAATCGAGGTTATACTGTATTCATTTAAGGAAATTAAGTGTATTGTTTTTCCTAATACAAAAATTAAAAAAATCCTTATCCACAAATGGTATTTTACGCAGATGTGATATTAACATGCATTGTATGTACCGGTGGTGTTTCCCAATATATATTTTTTTAACTATTTTAGTTTCCTTTCAATAATTTTCCTTCTATACAGTATAAAACAATTTTTGAAATTTAATTTAGGGACAAACATGATAATTTTTAGATTTACCTTTAAATACCAAGCTAAAAAAAATTCACTATGTGTTTCAAACATAAAAATATACAGCGGTAAATATATATATATATATATATATATATATATATATATATATATATATATATATATATATATATATATATATATATATATATATATATATACAAAAAACACTTAGCGATAATAATATGTAGAGTTATACACTCAATAGTCAATATTTTTAAATAAAAAGATTATAAAATAGAAGTTTGAAGAAATGAAGAGCTTAGTGGAAGAACGTGCTAAGTGACAAAAAGGTGAAAATGAGAAAATGAGTTTTTCGTTTGCACTTGGATACGTTAAAAAAGATGCTTGCAAATCGTAAAAAATGCCCTTAACTTTAAGTTTATGAAAAAGGGGGAAACTAGTTATCTTTAAAGGAGGTAATAACATGTTTGCTGACACAAAAATCTCAATTTTTCCAAAATGTCACCTAGCTCCTTCTTCCGCTAAGCTCTTCAAATATCTTTTAAATTTTAGCAATTAATGCAATTTAAACAAATAGATTTACTTTAGCTGCTTTCTTGCTCTGACCAGCACCTCTCATTTTGCAGTGTTGTAAAGCATCATTGGCAATGTCCGAAACAAACTTTTGGGCAGCAATAGATATCAACCGAGTGCTAGAATTTATATACAAACTACTATGATAAATGTTTAAAACAAATGCATTTAATTGACTAAACAGGTACAGGGCGTAAATACATTTTATGACATCAGAACAGAAGATATAATCAAATAACAAATATATTCTATGGAAGCTATTGTATGCTAAATGTCAATAACTGCATACTTTAATAATAAGTTTTATTACCGATTTAGAAATAAAATTATGTAAATCTTAATTTAAGTGTAAAAGCAGTCTTAAAGTGTATATATCCTAACTCGTCAGTAAACATCAAGCCATGAAATCCGAGCAATGTCAATATTTATTGTTGGTTCCTATACCAAGAGTACTATTTTTCATGAGGTGAAGTTCATATGTGGGTCAGCAGCAGTGTGATTCGTAGGTTTAGGGCATACCTGCCAACATTCCTCTAAGCTCTGTCTGTAGTCCCTTCTTCGGGGGGCGGGCGATTGTTTACTAATCACTCAAAAATAATTGATTAGCGGTTATTTTTCTTTTAAAACGGCCTTTTCACGATGGGAGAAAAATCAAGCACCAAAGTTGGTCATTTCGTGGGAAATTTGTTTGAAACACGTAAAAAAAAATACGATTTCACTGCGAACCTTCCGAATTTAAAAACTTTTATTGCATTAAAAATTTATTGTTTTGTTAATTCTTGGTTTACGAGCACTATTTTAAGTTAAACAACAACCTCTATATTTGTGTAGGGCAGACGTTGAATAAATTGTCTTTGGTTTCAATTAAAAACACAATAACATTCCCTCAGCAACAACTAAAAATCTTAAGTAGCGACGTAATTTTTGAAACTAACAAAGAACCTGAAATTTGGTTGACTGATCTGTCCTGAACTAAAACTAAGAAATGGAACCCTGATCCTATGCCGATTACACTGCCAACTAGTAAATATTACGAGGAGTTGTGGTTGGTTGATCGATTTTTTCAGAAAGAAAACTTTAAAAAAAATCAAAACCCTGCTACGATTACGTTTCTAACTAACAAATATTACTAGGTGCTGAGGCTGGTTGACAAATCTGATCATAGCTAAAACTATAAAAGGAACACCCGCGAATCCGACTCTATAACTAACATTACTAGGCGCTGATACTGATTGACAAATCTGATCATAACTAGAACTATAAGAAGAACACTAACGTACTGCGATTACGCGCCTACTTAGCAAATGTTACTAGTCGTCATTTGCAGGTTAAGTTTACTTTCCGCAAAAATATTTTTAAAAAACACTTTGATCCGCATTTCAATCTTTTATTTCCACGAATGAAATATGTTGATAAAATATTTGGATTTAAAAAAAAAATCTTATTAAAACCATGGGCATTGTCTTTCAAGGCCAACGAACCTATTTTTTCATTAAGTGCTATAAGATCACTAATACCAAGGCGAAAAAAAACTCAAAAATAAATTTTTAAGAAAATATCGAAGCTTATCCGTAGTTTTGACTGTGTTTCCGTAACTCCGTAGTTTGATACCTTCATCCGTAGAAACTACGGACAATCCGTAGTAGTTGGCAGGTATGGGAGGGATTAGCACAATTCACACCTTGAAAAGTGATATGTGGAATAAGTCATAAAATATGACGTCAAGTGTTTTTAATCACGTGCTCATAACTTTGTGATTATCTCTGTGACAATTGATAAAACAAGAATAAAGAACGTTTTCCTGTGTGTTCCTAAGAAAACCCACAAAAATTACTATTAAAAAAACCCTGAATATTAATTTATTTAATAGCACAAAAACTTCTCCCCTGTTTTTTATTAAATTAAAAGGCAATTTGGTTGTGAAACTAAAATAAACTTTGGCTTAAAAGTTGTGGAATTAAAAAAGGCAAGATTAAAATGAGTACATTTTGCAAGAAGCTACATTAATTATGTGATTATAAAAATCGTGACAAATGAATAATATTGTTGGAGATTTGAATTACTACAGTCGAACCCCGCTATAGTGAACCCTCTACGGAACCAACACTTGGTTTATAACCCATGGTTAACTATAACTAATTTTTCTGGAATAAAATTTTGTAAGAATAAGGCTTAAAAAATATGAAAATGGTTTTGCGTATCTTGAATTAATTGAAACAATAGAGTTGGAAAACTATTAAAAAATTTATATATTTAAAATCAATTCGTAATTAATTTTCGAAATTATTTATCCGAAATAATAATAGTCGAAAGCAGATTTTTCAATGTGTTAGAAACTGTGCTTGGATAAAGGTCAAATCTTTACATATCCTTGATTGACTGGTTATCTTCGATAGTAAAAGCTCTTCTTTATACACAAGTCGAATTTTTTTCAAAATGGTTTTCTCTGATTCAAAATATGCTAAAATCTTTCATAAGGAAATGAGAGTGACAGAAGAGTACATGTAAAATGACTGATAGTTGGACATTCCCCTTATGTTCAGTGTTCAAGGTGTATTTGAAAAGAATAGTACAGTTGGGGACTCGGATGAATGGCTTCATTGAATTCAGGAGGGGGCAGGGTAAGTTACAATAGGAGTTATACTTGACACGCCTTCTTGTCAGGAAATGTGTCTGAGGTTGGGGGGAGATGAATGTTTTGAAAAGAAAGGTTGGTTCCTGGAACCCAATGTTGCTTGTTTACTGTGAAGCAGGTTCAGTTTCAGTGCAACAAGATTGGAAGGACAGGTTGAAATTCGATACACTGTTTAAGATTGTCATCCCGCTTCCACTTGCCACTTATAAAACTTAAAATATAAAAATCTGAAGAAAAAAATAGAAATTTGGGTTCACTATAAACAAACTCTCATTTTCTAAGCAGTTCAATATATCCATATAAAATAACATTAGTTAAATAGGAGTTTGGAGGGGACCACTAAAAAGGTTCACTACAAGCGAGGGTTCACTATATCCCAGGTTCATTATAGCGGGGTTTGACTGTATAAAAAATATTTCAAATGCTGTTTTTCAAGAGTGTTGTCCACAACAATGGGTTTTCCAGAATTTAGTACCTGGTGATACCTTCATGAGATAGTAATGGTTCTTTTTGTCACAAGGCCTTTTAAAATAGATTTAAGAATAAATAACAAAAAAAGAAAAAAGAATATTACATTATTCAAGATAGCTTTTTTCATTTTGGATTTTGTTACATTTAATTATTCTCTTCTGCCAAAATAAATAATTCCTTTTGTAATTTATGTAATTTTTAATAGTAAATTCTATTCTATTTTTTAAAATGTGTTAATTTAAAGTGCAGTCTTCCACAATATTAAATTTTAAAATTGTAGATATGACAATCTATTCAGATTAAATATATGCAGGGATTGGAGTAACGCGTTACTTGTAACTGTTACTTTTTTTAGGTAACGCCGTTACATTTTTCAGAAAGTAACTGTAACTCAGTTACTTTTAGCGGTAACGAAGTAACGAAAAATTTCGTTACTTTTCCGTTACTTTCCGAAGGCTGTCTGATGCCTATTTTGAAATTCCACTCAAAAAAAAAAAAAGGGAACATTTCGCATTCCCGAAATACGAGCTTTTCTTGGGAGTTAAAAAATAAAGCATAATAGAATTGTCCACTATGGCAGCTAAAGGCGTGACAGCGGCTCAGCCAGAATTGTTAAAGTACAAATTTTTTCTTTGTGTGTTATTTTTCCAAGTATCACATAATAAGCCCTGCAATTACAAGCATCTACCGAAAAGGGTCTTGAAATAAATCACGCTAACTGCCAAGCAGGTTGGATCCCTCAGTGCAAACCCCTTTGTGTGTTGTTTGAATGGGTTCTACAACAATGACCCACAACAAAGTCCTTCCTCTCGAAGAGGGGTGGGGAGGAGGGAGACAGAGATTTCACGTTCATTCTTGAGATACCCCTATTTCTGTCTGTCAGTACCGACCCAAGAGTTAACAGATGGATGTCGGCTGATTATCAGGGTAAAGGATTAAAATTAAATATAAAAATATGTTTATTAATTATAATTTCAGTGTTTTAAAAGTAACTTTCCTATCCCTGAATATATGCATGATATTTTCTGTTATAAGCACATTTTGAAATAGTGAAATAATAACAAATAATTGTGTATAATAATAAAAAAATTTAAAACTAACTTTAAATATTAAAGAAAATTTTCATTTACATTTACAATATGGCGTGTACTCGTGGCCAACGTAAGCTGCGTAGAAACAATGAGTAAAAAGGCAGAGGGAACAGCGCAGCGCAATGATACTGGACAATAAATCACGGCAGCCATGCCGATTCAAACGAAACAAGAAAAAAAGTTCCAATCAGTCGTCTGGGGTTTGGTGCCGCTATCGCTTTAAATGGCTTATTAAAAATTGACGTTATTACAAATTTTTTATTTATGCATAAAAAGCTATTTTTTAAAGCAAAATAGCAAATACAAAGACAGTTAATTGGGAAGGGGGTAAATTTTATAAACAACGTAATTTTGATCTAGTGGCTCTTAGAATAGCGGTTTAAAATTGGATGAGAAATGTATTAAAATTATTTCTTCAAATTTAATAATTTTTTTTTTTAAAAATCATACTTATTTTAATTATAACTGCAATAGGTTAATATTTTTAAGCGAAAAATAAGAATACATCACAAAAATCTAATAAACATGAGAGGTTATGTTCTTATTCAAAATTTTAACCATCATTAAGATTGTAACACCGCAAAAAACGGCAAATGTTTTATGGTATTTAGTGTGAATTCCAAACTTTTATTGCAATTAAAACCGAAGCAAAACCTCAAGAAACGATATAACAAACTGTCCAAAAAGTTTTTCTAAAAAAAAATAAGAAAATCAAATTGATATTTGGAGATTTTTTCAAGTCCTTTTTAGCATTGATCGGAAAAATATTTCTAAAAACCGAAAAACTATATTAGCAACAAATAAGGAAAAAATAAGGGATTGCGCGATTAGAATGCACAGTAAAAATTCTGAATAATGTACAGCACAAGTTTTCACTATTCGTACATTACGACTCAAAAGTAACAAAGGAAAAAATCTGTATGACATTTATTGAATACTTGACTACAATTACCAACGACTTTTCTCAAAAAATTTGAAATTTTTAAAATCCAATTTTGTTCAGCCAGATTGGACAAATGCTTTTGATAACTTCTAATTTCCACTTTAATAATTGTAAATTGTCTTCTTTCATAAACAGAAATTCATATTCATTGCCAATTACACAGTGAATTATACTATAATGAAAAAAACAGCTGCCTGTTAATAAATAAAATCAGATCGAGACGGCAACCATAGAATGCGAAAAAGAATGATCTGTTGGTTGGAAACTCTTGTATGGTAATATTTATATGTAAAATGAATCTGAATACAATTTAACCAAAATACACTTTTCATTCTGATAAAATTGCCAAATTTTCTCAAATAATATTCAAATCTGTTAAACCTTAAACAAAATTAATGTTTTAAATATGTTTTCTGGATGGAATCATAAGTAATTTATGGAACTCTTTACATCCGCGGAAGGATCTTCTCCCTAGCATATTTCTATTTTAGCAATTTAGGTTGGCCAGGAGTATAGATTATGTGATTGTTTTGGAAGTATTTTTTTAAATATTAAAATATTAATAACAATGGGTCAAGTTAAGAAATTGAAAGATAGTAAAAAAATGTTTCCTTATTTCAAAATGAAATAGCAGTGCTTCACAGGTGATACAAAGTGACTGAAGCATTTAAGTAATTCAATAGAAGTACTTACATCCTTGGATCATTTGTTTCAAACCCAGCTGTATTCATGTAATGATTAACAACTGGATCTGGTATCTAAAAAAGAAAATATCTTAAGTATCAACAAGAATTTAAATGTGTACAAGTAATTCAACAATATCATTGTTTTTTTTAACATTTTAAAAGAAAAATTATTGGGTAGATTAAAATTTGTATTTCGTCTTCGCACTAAATGATTATTTAAATATTAAGAACAAGTATTTTTATGAATTAAATAATTAAAAAACAGTAAAATTGTGTTTTTTGAATAAAAAATACATATTAAATATTTAATGTAAATACAATAGAAATACAAAAATGAAGAACAGATATCTCGACTGACCTTTTCGTCAGGGGGTCTAGCCAGCCAAGATCTCCGAAGGCGTTTCTGACATGGACTGCCAGCTGTAAGCAGAAACGGCAGTTCCACAGACCCCAACGCCTCCCAAACCAAATACAGAGGAAGACAATTTTTTTTTCTTCGTCTGTATTTGGTTTCGCAGGCGTCAGGGTCTGGCAGCTCATTTCAGAAACGCCTCCGGAGGTCTTGGCTGGCTAGACCCCCTGATGAGAAGGTCAGTCGAGATCTCTGTTCTTCATTTTTGTATTTCTATTGTATTTACATTCAAATTATATTGTACAATCAAGCTGCTTTCAGTGCTATAGTCTTTATGATTTTTTGTTTTTTTATTTCATTTAAATTCCTATTTGTTTATATTAAATATTTAATGTTGCATTAATATAATTATGCGTTTTATTATTTTAACTACTAATACTTAATTACGAGCCATTATAAGAGATTAGGGAGAAAAATTGAATTTGACATTAAAAAATATTTTCGCTGAAAAGAAATAGAACTACCCCAAAAAATAATCCTAGTTTTTGAATCACAGTATAATCAACGTCTTTAGAAAATTCCAAAAAGCTACTATCCATAGACTTCGAAATAAAAGCTTCTAAAAAAAGTCAAATTTTAGTACCGTTTTATTCTACACAACTACTCGAGCAGACCTCAACGTGGCTGCCACTCCGGCACGAATTCCCCTTTTTGTTGGTCTCATGTATTTCCTCTAGGAAGTGTGTGATAGTGCACAGTTTTAGTATCTCTATCGAACAGGTCTTGTGTGTTGCTATAATTAACTGGAATTATAGGTACACTACATGCCACCAAAAGCAAAACTTTATTCTTAAAAAAATCACCTCTTTGAGCTGATTGCTAATATGCTTCAAAATGTTCAAATTTTTAGCAGTCATTTGTTTTGAATGATTGGTCAGGCAGTATTTGTACATTGAAATTAAAAAGTATATATATTGCCAATAAAAATTTAGAGCGATTTTATATACAACTATTTACCATTGTTATGGTTTACTAATGATACAAAAAAAAATGTTAAATACAATCTCAATATAACATACTGTAGGAGAGTAGTCTTCTAATTGAAGAACAAAATCTGATAGTGACTGTCCTGCAGTTTTAGAATGCGAATGATGGCCAGTAGATGTACTAAGGGCACCTAATATTGGTCCAGAAGAAGTCGAAGGAGTTGATTCAGAAGAAGATGGTTCCGATTCTTTAGGCGATGGTGGTCTGGATTTAACTTCTGCCCCTGAAAAAATTACATAGAAGAAAAATATTTACGCCCATGTTACAATATATTACCTTCTTTATTATTAGGCACCTATTTTTAGTTCATTGTTTAACAATGCACAGTAATCAGGACGTGCAGTCCAAGTTAATTATGAAAAAATAAGCACCCTTTTCACCAAAAAAATAAGTATATAACATAACATAGTTAAAAGTAACTAGTTAGAGTTACTCAATACAAAAAGTAACTAATTACAGTTACTTTTAGAAGTTTCAAGAAAAATTGAAATTTAAACATCGTACCGTTTTCCAAAGAGAACCAAGATTAAAGAAATAGGGACAATTGGAAAAAAGTTTTAAAAAAAAATTCAACATTGTTAAAAGTTAAATTATACATGGTTACATTTGAGCCGAACGCCAAACTGAGCCGAAAATGCCAGTGAAGAGTGACGCGAGAAGTAACGGAAAAGTACCAAGATTTTTCGAAACTTTGTTGCTGCTAAAAGTAACTGTTCAACTACCCACAACCCACAAGATTTCTGGCCTTAAGTGTATCTTGGAGAAGTTTGTGAATTTAACATTGAAATACATAAACTTTTTATTGATTTTCCACAAGCTTATGATAGCATCCATAGAGATAGTTTGTTTTTGATCTCGAGTGAACTGGGAATACACCTGAAACTTAAAAGATTAATTAAGACTAACACTGGCAAACTCTACTGCAATGGTTAAAATACAAAATAACAAAACAGCATAACATACAGAAAATAACAAAACATACAGAGTCGGCATCAGGCCGATTGTTTTTTTATGGCTCTGAAACATGGACTTTAAGAAAGTGTGATGAAGAATTATTGAGAGTTAGGAACGAAAGATAAAGGAGAATGGAGAACAAGAACAAATGAAAGCATATGAAATTTACTATGAATTGGTCATTGTCACAGGAATAAGAAAGAAAAAAAAAAGAGTCCAGTGGCTAGGCCACGTAGAAAGGATGGAGACTAACAGAACCAGAAGACTTGTAAAAGAAAACCCTAGTGGATCAAGATCTAGAGGAAGCCAAAAATTAGATGGATTGATCACAGAAGAAGATCTAAGACTTGGGGAATTACCAACTGCAAGCAAAAGTCGTTTAACAGGGTAGAATGGAGAGAAATCTTAAACAAGGCCAAGGCCCTTCATGGACTGTAGTGCCAGTGATGCTGATGGTGGTTTCAAAACTTTAAGTGTATGACTATGGGGACAGGAAGAAATTTGAATTTCTACTTTGAAGCGAAGCTTCAACTTTAGCAGATGAAAAGGGAAGAGATGAAGATTCAAAAAAAAACTTAACCAGCAGTGAATTCACAATGGTTTTAATGCATCCATTTATGCCCCGTAGCTATACCGACTAGTTATTCAGGTAGTTAGATCACATTATTAGTACCCCATTTTATTTAACTTTGAACTATTTTATAAATAAAGGTACAGAGAAGCGCTGAACATAGACACAATTTGGGAGAAGTGTTTGTGCGGATTTCAGGATTTGGCATATTTTAGATCATAAAGACACAATTTTTATGTTGCCTGTAAAAATAAGAAATTATTTATGGTTGACAGTAGTTTTATTACTTTTATTCTTTCAAGTTTTTTACTTGTATAGTTTCGGCATAAATGTGTGCGATGACAAAAATTCTTTTTTTTAGTTATAATAAATATACACTTTAAGAACTTTTTAACTTTCTATTTGAGCTTTGAGAAATGTTGGTCTTTATATTTTCTAACTATGGTAGTGTGTACTTTTGAAGTGCAAGTCACCACATTTAGTAGTTTACTTGTTGTTTTAGTTATGCAGTAACTTTTTAGTGCTGTACTCATTAGCATATATAGTGGATTTATAAAAATTTTCACACTAATTATATCGACCCTAATAATTCAGATTTATAGCATTGTTGCAATATATTAATATTTCTGTGATTTAAAAATGCTTTAGTTTCGACTAGCTATAACAGCTAACTTGGTTGCGATTCACAACTTAAACAACTAACTGTAAGTAAGTATTAAATTATCTATACATAATAGGACAAAAGGAGGAAGGAGAGGACGCAAGAGTACTTGAAATAAACTGTCTGGGGTCATAAAAGAGATTATGTTTAGAATTGCCACATTTAACTGTTTCCAAAGAGAGCATGTTTAAATCATAAAGAGACAATCAACGAAACCAGCTTCAAAATATAAAAATAGCCAGTTTTTCGAATTTGATTAGCCCATTGTATTTAATGTACATTTAAGTTTACATCAGGTTTGTATTAGCAACTTATGTTAAAGCAGCTCAATGATCAGATTCAGTTTAAGTTTTTTTTAAAGACAATTCCATAAAAATGGGGTTAGTCGATTTGCGTAGGATTTTGGATTGATGACAATCAAAAATTTAGTGATTTTGGATAATTGTCAAGGTCTGAGAAACGCTTGCGGCAGCTTTGTAACAGAGTATAACCAGCAAAATTATGCATTTATGGAGTCAGTATCCGAAATTTTTTCCTCCGTTAAAAAAATTAATTAAAACCCAAAAAGTCATGCAATTACACATTTTATAAAATATTTATAATCCCATAATCTTACAGAAATAATCTCTTACGAGATATCACTCTTAGTAACTGATGAACATTTCTGGCATTTCTAGCTAATTTGTTTTCTATAAACATTCGTCACTGTATAGTGAACCCAATAAATTTTTAAATTAATAACATACCAGAACTAGGCGTTGAAGAAGTTGATGTTGAGGACATATTTCCAAGATTAAGTCCTAAGTTACTTTACAATTTTTCATACTCAAAGCGGCCAAAATATGAATTGTTTCTTTGCTTGTTTGGTATGGTAGCTGGTTTAACGCTTCGCCAGAGGCAGCTCATACCCGCTTGATTTCGTTTCATTTCGCCTTCACCGTCGAAAGTCATTCTAAAAACGAACATCCCTTAAATGTGGTTGTGATAACACAACCACTTTTAAGCGATGTTCGGTTTTTAGAGTACTAGTGTTTTCCGGTGTAACTAAAGTCGAAAACAGAATTTTCGGATTAACTATTTCTGGTTTTCCCACTCTAATCCACCCTTTTTACATCCCTTGACAATGACCTCGTGAAACAACACCATTGTCAATACTGACAATGGTGTTGTTTCACGTCGTGGGTGGCAACAGCATTACATATCAGTACAATTCAAATTTCCCCTTTTTTAAAATTTAATTCCAACTGAAAAAAAAACTAATTATAATTTTTTTAAAAAAGAAATAATTTATGTATATAGAACATTGATATCAAAGCATTAGTGCTGCCATCTATTATTTGCAATATTTATAATATCTTATTTTTCTGACATTTTGTCTGCAAACAGTAACACAAATAATAACTCAAATGTAAAAAAAAGTAGATGAAAAAAAATTAAACTAGTTGTTGTTTCTTAAAATTAAACTAACTGTTGTTTCTGTTAATGTTTGTTAATTTTAACTGTTAATTTTCGATTCCGTTTTTTTTATAAACTTTATCATAAGTTATTTCGAACTATTTTCTAAATTTTATTTCAATGGAGACTCGAATCGTAAAAGGGTAGAAAGACAACAATTTCTAATACCGATGAATAATTTTAGCATGTACCCTAGTTTGAAGAAAACACCCCAACTTTATTTTTAATAAAATGCGTGGAGAATCAATTTTTAATAAAATACAAATACAAAAATTGTCGACCAACAACAGGCCAGAAGCTCAGCAAGGTAGGTCCCAAAATATATCTAATTCTTTACCAGTTTCCAATGACAATCGAGATTCTTCTTAAAATCTTCCACTCTCTGTGAATACACAACATAGTCTGGTAAAGCATTCCACTCATCTCATTGTAAAAATAATGTTTTCTTACCTCCCTTTTAAAGCACGATTTATTCAATTTCTGATCATGTCCTCTGATCCGGCTATTAAAGGTAAAAGCAGTCCTCTATGGCTGCGTTGAAAAATACTATTCCACGGTCTATTCATAACCACACTACCGTTTTATCGGAACGCACACAACTTTCCGTGTCTTTTATTTTATTATAAAGCTCTTAGGGCCTATCTTTAGCACACCTAAGCAGATGCGAGGCCATAAGAGAACGTAAGTGCAAGCTATTTTTTTTCTTACGACACGAAATTAAATTTCACTTTTAAAAAAATTGGTTAAAATTTTTTGTTGCTGTTCATTTTTTTGACCCATTTAAAGTTAACCTTTCAAACCCATTTAAAAAAATTAAAGTTAACCCTTTCAATCCCAACTTTTTATTTTTTTATTCTAAAAATCTGAAATTTGTGAAATAGACTCATTATGCATCCAGAATGAAATGGTGAAAAGCAGGGGAAAAATGTTAATTTTTTTACTAAAATTTAAGGGGAAAAAATGGGATTGTAACTTTTTTTGAATAAATTATAACAATAATTTTTCGAAACTTTATTTGTTAAAAATAGTTAAAATTAAAATTTTAAACATTTAAAAATGCAAGCATGAAGAATTTAGCCCAATTTGTTTAATAAAATTGTTTCAGAGTGAATTCTATTTTTACCATGTCATTCAATTTTCATTTAACTTCAACAAACATTATTTAATTCTTCAAAAAACATGAATCTTCCGTCTAATGAAACAAAAAGAAATTATAACTTAATAGAAAAATGCATGGAGAATTTAATAAAATTTATTTAAAATAAGTGCAAGTTTAGTGAAAAAAAATCGCAATTTTGATGATTCCAAATGGAATCATTGCACTGTAAAAAAAACCCTGTTGTTTTTACAGTTAAAAACTGTCAACTGGGGCACCAATTAATAACTGTTTTTTACAGTTTAAAACTGTAATTTTTTCTAGGAAAAGGAAAACTGTAATTTTAACAGGGAGGAACTGTTAATTAAGCAGGGAAAAACTGTTAATTTAGGAGGGAAAAACTTTAATTTAATAGTTTCCCCCCGTTAATTTGACAGTTTTTCCCAGTTAATTTAACAGTTTCTTCCCTGCTAAAATTACAGTTTCTCCCTGCTAAAATTACAGTTTTCCTGTAAAAAAATTACAGTTTATAACTGTATAAAAACAGTTTTTAACTGGCGTCCCAGTTGACAGTTTTTAACTGTAAACACAACAGATTTTTTTATTCTGGTAGAAAATGTATAGTAAATTTTGTCATTATTAGCTTGTCAAATATTAGCTTGTCTCTAAAACAGTTTTTGCTGCTAAAATTTGTGTACACATTAAAACAACCTTTATATTTCACTGTTTTTTGAAAAGTGAAATTTTTAAAAAAAAACAGTAAGTGAAAGATAAAGGTTGTTTTAATGTGTATAAATTTTAACAGAAAAAGCTTTTTTAGAGACGATCTAATATTTTTGGCAAAATTTATTATATTTTTTAAAGGTACAAATTACCATTTTTAACAAAATTTTCTGCATCAAACTTTTTATTTTATTAAAATTTCTATAATGCATTATTTATTGTTATATCTTTTGCAAGTTCTTAACAGCTTTTTATGCTTATATTGTGCTTTTTATATATAAATTATCACGTAAACACCATAGTGAAAATATATCCAAGAGCCATCAATTTTCAAGTCTCAAGTAAAATCTCTAAATTATTTGGCACTCTAAAAATGTTATGCGTTTGACATTTTTTATGGAGCACTTTTACAGGAATCAAACATTGGCAAACATTTAAGCATATTTTCTTTTTGATCATGCTACACCTTTTATAAGTTTTCCATTAATTTATAAAAGAAAACAAGTACTCTTATGAGTATCATTTACAGATAATAATACAACTCCCCCCCTCATACAAAATTACTTATTTTTTCAGCCTTGAAAGTCATATTAAATCCCATTACAATTGCCACATTATTTATGATTGAATTCATTGATTTTTTATACATTACCCAATGATGGATTTGGTTACCAATGGAATGGATAAATGGGCTGCCGCATAACCAAAGTACCACTGTTATAGTTTTTCTAATGCTATGAGTTAAAAGGAATAAGAATTCAAAAAACTTCAATGCATGCAATCACGATCAAGAAATTTGTTTTCATGAAAAAATTCAATTAGCTAGGTAAGTGTCGTAAATGCATATGATAATGCTATCACATGCTTCACAAATGAAAATGTCTTGTGTTAACATAGTTTTTGAAATTTGAATCAAATCACAATGAAATAAAAAGCAGTTATATAAAATATTTATTAAAAACTCAAACATCAGCCATAGATCTTTCCACAATGCTTAAGTTAACAATTCCACTCGAAATTTGACAATTTATTTATTAACGATAATACTTTTATATTTATTTATTTATTCCTTCTTTTTTTCTGTGTTAGCCTTTGAACCTTTGTTTGGAGTTATTCCAAGGAAACTCCTATAAAAAATTATCTTATTACTACTAAACTAACTATTAAACTTTCAACTAAGAATTCAGCTTTCGTGACCAATGGCTCTGGGTGCAAGGCATATGTCCCGGTTAGGTGGCCAGCCTCACGCGGTACCCCCCAGAGTTTAGTTCCCAAGCATGCTTGGTCCTCATTTTATCGACCCAATTAAGGAATGAATAGTTGAGTGAACTCCGCCCAATCTGGGATTCGATCCCCGGACCAGAGGCAAGGCAATGCAAAGCACTATCACTGCGCCATGGGACCTCTTATCTTATTACTTCCGCAAATGAATAATGCATTTAGACCCAGTGCACACTAACTGCAATAAAGCTTAATAAAGTTTTGTACGTTTTTATTAAAATCCTTAACGGGATTCATGAAACAAAGAAATCAGAAACATAAGATTCGAAAAGAAAGCGAAAGCGTAAAATAACTATAGTTGTAACAGTATGGCATATTGAAAAATATATAAATTATACATCGTAATGTTTAATTCTTATGATTGTAAAATAAGACTTACATCAACAGCAATGAATATATCTTCAATATTTTCTTTAAAATATCCGCGGCCGTTGTACGTTCTTCTACACAAACACATTCTTTCTTCATAACCCAAACAAAAACAAAACAAGAAACGCAATGCACGGGAACGAATCAGAACGATGATCTCAATCACGCGACTCTTTGCACGTCTTTAAATTTCTCCCAGGCGCAGGTGCAATTGATGGGTTGTGAATGTGACGTCATATTAACGAAGATAAAAACAGTTAAAAACTGTTTTTCTAAAGAACAGTTTTTAACTGTAAAAATATGGTATTTAACTGTAAAATCAACAGTTTTTTACAGTGTGGGAGTGAAATTGTTTTTTTTTAAAAATATTAATTTGGTTTTTTTCGGTAATTTTCATCTTTTGCCTAATTAAAGTAAAAATATTTCTGCGAATTTCAAATTAAATTATTTGTGTTATGTAAAAATAGATATACGCGTTCTTGTACTTAAACTATTTTTACATGCATTTAAATAGAAGACTTTAGAAATACGTATATTTGAAAATAACACTTAAAAGTTAAAAATGCAAATTGCAAACAATTTAGCTTACAAATTAACAAAAAAAAACTTAACACTAACAAATTAAAAAAAAAATTATATATATTTTTGTCATTTTTGTCAAATATGCCATTTCTTTAAAGTTTAAAACATTCAATTATATAAAAGTCGAAAAATAATTACATTAAGCAATTACATGAAATAATTAACTAAATGTACTGATAATATTAATAAGTTAACTATTGTTCGATGGTTAAACGCCTACCACATATAGGACCTATAATAGGGTTATTTTCTGTGGTTAAAAACACTTAAATATATAAATGTCTAAAATTTAATTAATTACTTAATTTGATAACATTCATAGATTATTTTGGGTTTCAGGGTCATAGTTTCAGGTGAGTATGATAATTGAAGAGCTGAGTGGAAGAACGTGCTACACTCTTAAAACTAAAGAGTGAAATCTACTCCTATAGGAGAAGTGCATTTTCGGCACCGGAAAGGAGTGGAAATTAACTCAGACTGAGTTTAAACCGCTCGTTTTAAGAGTGTAGGTCGTAGATTGTTTTCTTTTATTTCTTTTACCCACTCCGCAAAAAGAGTGAAATCCACTCCTATAGGAGAAGTGCATTTTCGGCACGGAAAGGAGTGGAAATTAACTCAGAGTTAAAACCGCTCGCCAAGCAACCGCCAAGCATTTTGAAGAACCAAACTAAATTATCATGAAGAAAAAACTATGATTTTGTGAAGTAGAGAAAAGTTGCAAACTAAAAACTTTGAAGCTCATTATCTCGTTTTCACCTTTTTGTCACTTAGCACGTTCTTCCACTAAGCTCTTCAATTTTTTTATAGTAAAAAACACACACAGGTATAGATTGAAAAATAACTGCATAAATTCATTACATTAACTAATTATATATTGATGATATTACAAATAAGAGACTATAATTAAATTCATTGCATAATTTTTTAAATTATATTTCCATCGATATTTTTGGAAATATTTTTAATCTCTACCCTCCCCAAACAGAAACAAAAATACTATAATCAAATTTAGCAACAGCACAGATAAAAGCCAGTTTAATTAATTTCACTATACCTATTTTCACTCTAAGTTTTTAGATGTTTCTTATTAATAATAATTTCCTAGCGAGAGCATTATTTTAAATATTTAAACATATTATGTTATTATATAGATGTTTGTTACATACTTTGTTAAAGAAATTTAATCGAAACAGTCATGGTCACACACACACTGACGAAATCCAAGAAATAGTTATTAGCCTATTCTGTTATAATTAGAAACAAGATTTATCCTCTACTTTTACTTGAAAAGACATTAAACGGAAAAATAGTGTAAGAGAATATAACATTTCTTGTGTAGATTAAAACATAAGAACTACATAAACTGTGGCTTTCCATTTTAATCAGGGCAGGTAAAAAAAAAACATTTCCATTTTTTGGCTTTTTATTTTAAAAAACACTTCTTCAACGGCTTCAGAAATTTTTTATTAAGTCTAGATGTGCGTAACCCACTATTCTTCTGATTCTCGTGCGGGGAACGTTTTTGACTATCGCTCAAGCATGACCTTGTTGTTGAACACAATCGAGTAGCGCCAGCATAGCTCCTCCTATCCCTACAATACACGATGTAATTGGCCGCAAAGTCTAGTGGGCGGGAAATGACTATCTCGTTTTACATTCTATATTAGGCTATGTCCTGACTACGCCACAAATGCAACAAAACTTGGCGACTTGGTAGAGTTAGCCCCTATGCTATTGCATCGCTTGGCGCCCTTGGCGGTCGCCAAATTTTGTTGTATTTGTTGCCTTTGTGCCGTTTGATGTCGTAGTGAGGACATAGCCTTAGAGTGACAGAGTATCGGAGTTATGGGTATCACAGTTATTGAGTATAGAAGTTATAAAGTATCCAAGTCACAGAGTATCGGAGTAGCAAATTGTCTAAGAGTATAATTTTACAAGAAGTTATATATTTAAACTGACGGTTTAGTTAAAAAAAAATACCAAGACAGATAAATATTTCGCGTTAAATCCGAGGTCATGTTAAAAGGAAGTAAATGTACTACTGCTGAAAAAAACCCCACTCGTGACTCGACTCATAGTTTCTCGGCTGCTATTCAGATTTCGAGAGCTATGTCATTTTTCAAAGAAAAAAAATGTAGAATTAATTTCCGGAATTCAAAATTTTGTAAGGGATCATCTACATATTAAAAAGAACACCAACTGAGCAAAAAAATATCAAGGCAAAACCTATTTTTTTTACATAAAATTGTTAAGCACTGTTTCTTACTGACTACATTTGATTTTGCTATATTTGAACGCTGAAATGAAATTAATTAATATTATTGATCCATACCTATATTGATATATATCCTACAACTATACACGGTGGCGACTCGTGGCATACAGCAAGTACAGCTGTACCTAAATATTCAATTTAAATCAAAATCCCAAATCCGGGCGCGCCAACATGAAAATCCTGCTCAAGTTAGTGGGATTGGCGCAAGGTACATTTGGGTGTCAAATGAGCTGCTGTCTTATAATCCAATCCTACTGCTTGTAGCCAGTGAAGAGGATTAACAGAAAGGCTGCTGTGACGTAAGCCTGGTTGCCATGACGACGAGAATACATTGCTTAATCCAAATCAAATGAATTAAAGCGCCGAGTGATACCATGACAGAATTGCGGTTTTCGAATTCGCTGATATGATTTATAGCTGCCAAACACGTATTAGGCTGTGTGTGGAGATGAGGGTATCAAGAATTTAAACTCTTCATCATCACGTTTAAATTTTTCGGTTTTAACGGAATACTTTTGTTTCTTAAATTCAATATTTTATTTGTTATTTTTAAAAATAAAGATCCGCTATGCTATGATAAAGTATGTGTAAAGTAAGTATGCTATATGTTTTTTAAAAAAGTATTTATTTTTATTTTTATAATTTGATATACTTTTAATTTTATGCTTATCTAAGAAAAGTTGAGGGGGGGGGGGTTGCGTTGTCTAGACTGCACAGCATTTTTGACCACGAGAGGCCACTGACTATACAACACAGAAAGTAAGACGAAAATGAACACGAGCTCACTTTGGCTCTGAAGTGTTGTTCCTAAGTAGAGTGGAGAAAAGGAGGAGTCTTAGATGCACATAGCGATAAAATATGACGTCTTCAAGACGGCGAACAAGCATTGGACTGTAATCACAGACCAGCTAATTGCCGTCGGACTGCTATTGGGTGCAATTGTATAGTTAGTTTTATGGCTGTTAAGTAACGCCCAGCACTTTTGAAGATAACAAGTAAGGCAAATTGCAAAAAGAATGTGTTTTTTTTATCTATTCTGTAAAATACTAACTCACAACAGGACTTCTTTTAGAATAGTGATTAAAAATAAATAAATATACACTGTTAAAACTGAAGGTGACAAATTGGTGCATTTGTAATTTTTTTTCATTTTTTCAAAACATTTTTCACCCCGGGGTGAAAAGGCGGTCCCATTTGGCACCTCAACGCTTTGAATCACCTTTGGTCGATGAATCTTGGGTTGTTAATCGGAGTGCAATTCTGGCACCCCTAGGGGTGCCAAGTCTTCAGTTTTAACAGTGTATGGCTGCGTTATTTAACCATCTGTTTCTTTCTACCATTAAGTCCCTTTCTATATATATTAAGTCCCTTTCTATAAAATTTCTAAGACAAATTTAAATTAATTTTTAGGTAAATCACCTCTCTAAGCATGGATGGAAATATAATATGTTCATATTATAAAACCTATAATTTTATCTTTTTGCACGGATTCTTTGAGTCATATAAAAGTTCATATAAAAATAACGATGTAAAAAAGGAAATAGCACAGGTTGGCTTAATGCGAAAACTATAATATGCAACGTTGCCAATAAATTTGCTAAGTTTTACTATTTTCACATACCAGAACCTAAAATCTCTTAGTTTCAAAATAATCAAAACTTAAATTTTCTCAAATTATTAAAATTGTTTCAAAGAAAATAGAATCGTAATGTTTCTATAGAAATAAAAAAAAAACAAATTTATCACATTATAAAACTTGACAACATAAAAAATTGTTTTTGAAAAAAATTTAAGTTTTAACATAACAAGTAGATGTTCCAGTACTGGTATGTAATTTTTTTAAATTTTATTAGCTATTTATGAAAATACAAATAAAAAATAATATAATACATAGTTGACTTCGAATTCTTAAAAAAAATATTTAGCCAACATTCAAACAAGTTCGATGCCTACCAGACTATGAAACCTTTCTTTATGGACTACACTTTCAAACTCACTATACGTGCCAGTTTTATCCTTTCATCCCCCTTCAACTTTATGAACTTCATTAAGTTAGTGAGACAAGAAATATTAGCTACTGCTGACAGATTGAAGAACGAGCTCCTTCGCCAAGGTCTCAATATTTCTTCGGTGAGACTTGATTCCACTATTGGATATAACAACCAGGAAAAGTTTTCGATGGCCGTCAACCCCAAGGATTCCAAAGCCCTTAAATGGGCCTCAATTTTATCATATCATTTATCAAGAGGTAACTTATCCCTGTTTTCTGCTTTCACGTTAGATATAAGGAGTTTAATTTATATAATTCTCTATCGTGTACTTCAATTAATAATTCTAGTTTCCCAAAACGTTCACTGAGCGTCAAAACATAGCCTTTTCATAATTTTCAGATGCAACGATATAGATTTCCAGATGCAGCGGGATGGCTCACAATGAATTATTTAGCTCTCGACCCCGTTTTCATATGCTGAAGAAGATACGCAAATTTATCACTGTTATGCAAATGAGGGTCATTGTGAAATTTTATTATAGAGCTTTTTATTGCCATGCGGGAAGAAATAGTTTCTTGGACCTGGAAAATTTTAATTTTCACCTAATTATATCTAACTATAAGTTAAATCGTGATTTCCATTTTAATACAAAAGTGTATATAGTAAAATTTTCGATAAAAGTGGAGATGTATTATATTCATAACACAGCCTGTATTGGTGAATCAGGAAGAAAACAAAGTCCACGTGGACCAGTTTTATTCTAAAACAATTATTTTTCTAATGTTTCAATAGTTTGGGCTGTAAAAGTGGGTTACAGACGGACATAGCCTTTTTAAAAAAAAAAAAAAACTTAAAATCACTTTAAACGTTATAAACGTATTGTGGAAGATAAAAAGACCAAGTATAGGATCTAAGGTTTATGTTGATCTGCCACACCCATAGAAAATTAAAGACAAAATGCAAATAAAGCGAACCAACATTTTTTGTATATTTTGCCCGTTTTATTAAAATAAAATTTTTACAAAAGTTGTACAACAATATTTGGACGGCTAGACCAGAAAAGGTCATATAGCTAGAGTCGGTCTTAAATCAGGTCCTAGCTAGAGTCTTGTACTCATTGAATACTTGGAGTTTAAACTTGACCCTTCACTTCCTAAAAATACATGGAAGTACAAAAATTAGATAAACTGTCCAATGGAACTGTTTATTAGGCGGACTTTTTTTGCTCCTATAAATGAATGGAAATACTACAATTAGAATAACTCGTCAACTGATTTTATTGGACATTACCCTTTTTTTCCTAATAATGCATGGATATTCTACAATTAGATAAACACTAAACTTAATTTAATTGGGTATGACTTTTTTCTTCTTATTAATGTATGGAAAAGCAGCAGTTAGATAAATATTGAATTTTTTAAAAAATTCTATTTAAAGTTCTTAGTATTTTTAAATATGACTCTGACCTTTTTTTCTTTAACTTTAGAAATAAAAATTAAATATAACTGTAAAAAATATTAAAATTTATATAAAATAGTATCATCTGCTTTTGATATATTTGTTAAGGAGTGAATACCATTTTCTTAGTAAGCTGTTAGTATTTCTATACATTTTTGGAAACATTAAATAAAATATAAAATTGTATCAAAAATGCCTTTCACATGTTAAAACTAAACTATCGTCTGTCATACATCTTTATACAAAAAATAAAGTAAAAAAAGTGAGCAAAAGAAATATAAAAGGGTTTCATCCTAAATTTTAGTGGTTATTATTTTTGCATAGAAAATAATATGTCACCGGGTGTCACCCATTTGTTGCAATAACCATCAACCTAAAAACTAGAATCTTTGTCGGAGTTTATATTTTTCATAGTTAAAACGCCTGAATTTCTATCTGCATCATCGTTAGAATTGTTTTTTTTAAATCCTAACTTAAGTTAAATTTTGAATAATTTGCTTCAGCTACATTTCTTTCGCCAAAATCTTCAGTGGTACAAACAACCACACTCTCCAGAGCACCATAATTTCTCTTGGACTGTTCAATAGTGCAATTGTAATTTTTGCGAATCTCATCTAGTCCGTCTATATAGTCATGCAGCTAGAATCAAATTGCCTATTGAAAGTTTGAATATCATTACCAGAATTAATGGTACTTACCGATTTGTGGGTCAGTATCTTTCTCGTCCTTCACGCAGTATATCATTGCGTAGGGGTTCTCAGAAGAATTCTCAGCCTTTTTTCTGTTCATGTAGGCCCTTAACTCAGCCCTTACCTCAGCTTCACGACTAATGGTGGGTAATTCGATTTCCACGTCATCTTGATGGCGCTCATTAAAGCAGCAAATACATTTGCACCACTTGAGAATTTTTTTGATAATTGATATTATTTTTATAATCCTATAATAGAAAAAAAAAACTAAAATAAGTATCAAATCGTCAAGGTTTTTAAGATCCGACGGATAGAAAAGATTTTGGAATGGGGTACGGTCAGACGGATGGACGGACATCGTCAGCATGTCAATACCTACATTTCATTCCATCGAATGAAAAAATGAAAAGTTGACTACAAAATATTGGAATCGCTGAATAATTTTGGACAGTGTATGATATCATAGCAATTTCTTTTGGTTTTATTTTCTCTTATTACACGTTTCAGTGTCTTATTGTTATTTTAACATTGTGTAGGTTGTTTTAGGTGACGTAGAATTCTAGTTTCCATTCTTGCCCCACCGCAATTTCTTTTGTTGTTTCAGTTTCACTCTCACTGTGCGGTAAAAACCGAGGAAATTTAGTATTTAAGATATTTTATATTTAGTATTTTTTATTATTTAAATAAGACTGTTCTACATATTACAGTACAATAAATTACACAACCTAAAAAGAACAATAAAAGATCAAAGGCGACAAAAAGAACAATTAAATAATTATTTCTTCAAAAATTATTATCGTTTGCAAAAATTATTTTATATTTCAAAGAATAAATATGTAATATTCCTATCTTTTAAATAGAATCAAAACATTTCATATATTTCGATTTTTTTTCTGAGATTTTCAATGTCTTCTAATTTCGATGCGTTGAATTTTTTGACGTATCACACTTGTCTGTAGCATTTGTACTTTGAGCTATGAAAGTAGGACAATGAAAAGACAGACGGACTAAACGATTATAATACCTTCCACTTTTTACGTTATAAACGTAGTGTGGAAGCTAAAAACTGAAATATATCCGCTAAATATAAAATATACTAAATATCTGCGGTTTTTACTGCGCTTGTGAGAAACAACCGAAACAACCTATGAAATAAAATAAAATGCATGAATGAAAAATGGAAACTTACGTCATCTGGAACAACCAAATTAATATCCTATATCGTTTGCTACGGTAATTTGCAGTTCGAAGAATAATAATTTAATAAAAAATACTTGCTCTAAAAATAGAAAAGAAACTTATCATAACATCGTTTAATTGCATTTCTTCCGAATAAGAACTTACAATTTTCGCTATAATTTGTACCATTAAAACTATAATTAGTATTTTGACGCCTTTATACAATTATGCATTAATAAACATTTAAATTTTAATTAAAAATGACGATATTATTTTTCTAAAAAAAATTAGTACTCTCGCTGCCCCTTTCTTAACACACTTATAATAAACCGTCAAAAGAAATCGATAGTGATGTATGCTATCAAGTTATTCCAAACTGTATTATATCCCAAAAATGGTACCAAAGGATATATATTTGTAATAAGTATGAATTGCAACAAGTTTGAGTAACAAGAAAGTGAACTATGAGTAAATAGAAACGAAACTTATCACAACATCGTTTAACTGCAATTTTTTTCGGAACATGAAGTTACGATTTTTGAACAAACTATAAATTACGCCTTTACAATTATGCATTAATAAACAATGACATTTTAATTTCAAATGGTATCAGTGGATATAGATTTATAATAAGTATGAAGTACAACAAGGTATGAATTACCAATATAAGCACAAGCAATACATGAACATGAAAAGTAAATATAAATTTTTTTATAAATTAACACCTTCTTTTGAATAATAATTTCACTAAAATGAGCGTTAAATATTATTTTAATGCACAAATTATGCATCTCTTTGCTTTAAAACGATCACACCGCATGGTTCAGAACAGCATGACTCAAACATCTCCTAACATAAAATAAATGAAAAAATCAAACTTAAAATAACTTACAGAATACGAAAAAGCCCAAGTGCAATCAGAAAACAAAACAAATAAAGTATTAGAAGCCTGTCTTTATCCATCGTTAAAGCTTTTCTAAGACACTAAATACTAATGAGAAATTTATGTCCGTTTGTTTACATAGATGGACTTCCAAATGATGTGATATGAGACAAAACCACTCCGGCGATCACGTGGCCTCCAACTGTGAATCCCATTGGAACGTGCCTAGCGCCACCTTGTTGCGCGAAGCAAAATCACAGCATTTGTGAAAAAAAAGTGAAATTTGTTGAATTGAATGAAACTGACTTGAATCTATGTTGTTATTCATTTGGATTATGATTTTTTTTGGTAGGGATTGAAGAAATTTCCTAAGATATCGATTGAAATGTAATGGTTATAACATGGTTAATTTAAACAAATTATGGAATGGACATGGTTAAATGAGTTACAAGATTATTTAATCAATGTAATTAGTTAATGTAATTAATTTATGTATAACTTTTTTGATATACCTGTGTATGTTTTTTAGTGTAATATTTTACCCCACTACCGGTAATGGGGGGTATATGACCCTGAAACCCAAAAGTAATCTATTAAGCTTACCAATATAAGTGTGTGTTCAATATAATTATATAATTAAATCTGAGATTTTTTTATACATTTGAGTGATTTAAATGCAAAAATGACAATGATATTGATTCTTCAGTGAAGTAATTAAACCGTGATATTTTAAATATTAATTATTATTTTTATAATTAGTTGATGCAATTATTTTTTGTATTTATATTTTTGTGAGTGTATAACCCCAAAAATATGATCCTAATACCGGTCCTAAGGAGAGGGGTTTGACTCTCAAACCCTGCTTAACTAATTAATATAACAAATGTAATTAGTTTATGTAATTGCTTGATGTCATCATTTTTCAAATGTTATAGATTTGAGTGTTGCTAACTACCAAAAATTTCCAAGTTATCAGTCCTTATTTGGGGAGAAAATTCGACACTGTAATTATAATTAAACACTAAATTTTATAAATATAACTAGTTGATGTACTCGATTAATGTAATTATATTTGGCGTTTCATATTATTTTGTGTTTAAACCAATAAAAATTGGAAATAATATAGATCTATCACTGGGGGCAAACCCTCACTAATTGATATGATCAATAGAATTAGTTAGTGTAAGGTACGTTTAGGTTAGGTTGAATTATCATCGCACTAGAGCTACAAGAGGGCTATTGTCGACAAGCGTCGGAATTTTAAACCACAGTCAAGTGATGAGCCGACGCCTGAGTAGGC
This sequence comes from Oedothorax gibbosus, assembly GCA_019343175.1. Taxonomy (NCBI): domain Eukaryota; kingdom Metazoa; phylum Arthropoda; class Arachnida; order Araneae; family Linyphiidae; genus Oedothorax; species Oedothorax gibbosus. Next base: position 2,701,629 of record CM033276.1, read on the forward strand.
ACCAGGCGCGCAGCCAGGGGAGGGGCTCGGGGGGCTCAAGCCCCCCCCCCCCCCTGACTGCGACAAAGTGCCCTTTCATCCAAATTAATGTTCTCAAATATGTGTAATTTTAAAATAAATGAAATCGACAAAAATGTATTTTAATGCAAAAAAAGCTAATTTGCACAATATTCCTGCAAAACGGAACTATAAACGTTGCTCATAATCACTTTCCAAAATTAATCATTTGATACGGATTGTCATGCAAACGACTGACTAAACGGACGACGGCTTTAAAAAAATTGTTTTTGCCTAGGCTTCTAAAACTGAAGTCGACAAAGAACTTATGTAACTTATTCAGAACTTGTAGAACTTATTCAGGCTGTAGAACTAGTAAAAGTTTTTAAATATTATTTTTAAGACATGTGCGAAAAGGGCTCTTAGTTTAAAATACGATTTTGAAATCATGTTCTCCGAATGGCCAAACGGCAAAAATTTAGGAAAACCCAACCTGCTGGAAACTGGCGAATCATATTACAGAAAATATTTATTTATTCCGTACTTTGACCCAATAATAAGTGAGCTTGTGCGGAGGCTTGAAAATATGTAGTATGGCTACTTCATCAAAAAATTTCAGTATTTACTAATATGTTACTGTAATAAGGCTACTTTTGCTGATATAAATGGGGCTGTGAAATTTTATTCGAGTGATTTGATTAGTGATTAATTAATTATTATGAGTGAAGTTGATCTTTGGAAGAAGAAGTGGGAAAATTTTGACGAATCTCAATAAAATCAACATCAGCGATTGAAGCTTTGAGTGTTCCTGAAACTAATATAATTTTCCCAAACGTTGCGAAAATGATGAAAATTTTTTGTGTTCTTCCAGTAAAAACAGCAAAAGATGAAAGGACTTTTATCACTTTAATGCGTCGAATATTCGTTCTGCGATGAGAGAGGAACGTTTATCAAATTTAGCATTAATCTCCATTCACAGGAAGGAAGGTTAACATTGGAAAAATAATAAAATTGCACTTAGGCCAAAAATAAAGGGGGCTGAATTTTGTAATTTGATAGTTAATCACAAGAGTTTGTGTAGTGCTACTTATTGCTCTATCAATCATTATTTGTGAATTTTAATAAACCATCAAAGATGTTACTTGTATCATATCTATTTCTATTTTGAAGCCCACAAAATAAATCACTTTCAGGCAAAATATTTCTTTTGAATCATCAGTAATCGTTAAATAATAATAAAAAGAAAAAGAAGAAACTGTATATCTTTTATAAATTATTTAATTTGAAACTTGAAACATGCTTTTGAATTTAAATGTATCTTTTTGGAAGAGGGTTTGTTTTTAACAATTGACGAAACTGGCAACTTTTAAAATTTTGCTTTATCCCATAGCTTTTGGAATTCATTCGATTTCTAGGTAGATGAACGAATTTTTAGCTAACTTAACTTATCTACATAGTTTTAAAGAATTGCTGTTAAAAATTTCATAATCGTATGTCAAAAAACGACAGATATCAGAGATTTGTTGTAAAACATTTTACTCCTTTTCACAAATTTGATTTTTTTTTTTTGAGGGGGGGGGGGGGGGTTGATTATTTTCCCTGGGGTTCCAATTCCAATGTAAGAACTATATTCGTGCCAGTTTTCAGAATTACAGAAATTTTAGTTTCCTCTGGGATCTTTTTTTATCAACCACTCACTTTCTTAAGCGTTTTTCCCAGCAGTCAAGATTGTAAAACATTATTGTAAATTTATTATATTTACAGGTATTTAAAAATTTCCCGGAACCCCCCCCCCTCCCTCAGATCTTGGGGGTAATTCAGACCCTCAAGAATTTGCGTAAAAGTGCCCTTCTGAAGTTAAGCCCCCTCCTTCAAAAAATCCTGGCTGCGCGCCTGGTAGGCACCCAACGTAACTTTAAGGGAGGGACTTTGGAGCATATTTTACGTGCACTCCCTCTGCATGGTAATATTATAAGTATTATTAGTCTTTTTGGCTGCACAGGCCGTTTATAGGTCGGCAGTTATTTTGGCAATGTCCGGGCCCGAACCTGGGACCTTTCGCAAGTTAGGCCAGCGCCTTTACTGACTGGGCTCTCCAGTCTCCAACCCACGGGAGAGAGAAGGGTACGGACAGACGGTCAAAATTTACACAATATAGATACCCAACATTATTTTTTTTGCTTATTTAGATTAAAAAAAAGTGTGCTTAAAATCAGGCAAACCCTAATTAAACAGTTTAAATTCCAAAATTAATACATAAGTTTGAACGTTAGTTAAAATGTCAAATGCTTGTCTAAATAGATGCGCAATAAAACATATTCTTAGAAGTTTCCCCAGGCAAAAATTTATTTTCTTTTTTTTTGCAGTTGCATTTAAGTCCATATGTTACAGAAAATATTCTTTCAATATATGGATGGTCTTTAAACATCGTGAACTAACTCATTCAATAACTTATATACCTATCTTACAAAAATACACAGGGCCGGTTCTGAAATACAAAATATTTTTAAAAGTGTTATCGTATTCTTGCAAAAGTGGTATAAGCTTGTGCACTCTTAAAACAAAAGAGTGAAATCCACTCCTATAGGGGAAGTGCATTTTCGGCAAAAGGAAAGGAGTGGAAATTAACTCAGACTGAGTTAAAACCGCTCGTTTTAAGAGTGTAGGACGTAGATTGTTTTCTTTTATTTCTTTTACCCACTCCGCAAAAAGAGTGAAATCCACTCCTATAGGAGAAGTGCATTTTCGGCACGGAAAGGAGTGGAAATTAACTCAGAGTTAAAACCGCCCGTTTGTTTTAAGAGTGTGAGTGGTCTGATATAAATCAGATATAAAAGAAATGTATATTAAATGTATGCATCATGCTCCACATGCTTATGATGTATCTAAAAGTGCTAATATTGTTAAATTGCATAATAGAATGGGTCACTCAAATGTAAATGATTTAGTGCTTGCTAGTAATAAGGGTAATATAATAGGTTTAAAGTTGGACAAATCCCGCCAGAAATATAAAATGAGAAATTTGTGCATTGCATAAATTAACCCGAGTCCCTTTTCCCAAAAATTCAGAGCACAGTTTATGTGTATTAGATATTGTAATAAGTGATGTTTGTGGACCATTTAAGGTTGAAAGGCTAAGTAAATGTTTCAAAATAGATGTCCAAAATAGTGCACTTGATGGGAAAACACCCTATGAAAAATTCTTTGGCGAGATCATTAATGTAGGTAATTTTAAATCTTTGGGGCATACTGATTATTGTTTAAACAACCAACCTACACACAAATTCTCTCAAGGAGCTACTAAAGAGATATTTTGTGGTTACCGGATGGGTCAAAATCGTATTTTCATTTATTTGCCAACCAAGAAAAAAGTACTAATTTCTCGTAATGTAAAGTTCGAAAAAAATGTAATGTTCGTCCTCTCCTCTTAACTCCGAGGAGGAGAAAATTACCAATCAGCGCTAATCGAAATGATGCAAAATACTTTTTAATAACGTTAAAAGTGGGTTGCAGACGGACATAGCCTTAAAAAAAACCTTTAAATGTTATAAACATATTGTGGAAGATGAAAAGACAAAGGATATATAGGATGTATACTTGGGTTTATGTTGATCAGACACACCCATAAAAACTTAAAGACAAAATAGAAATAAAGCGAACCAACATTTTTTGTATATGTTATTCATTTTATTAAAATAAAAATTCTACAATAGTTGTACAAAAATATTTGGACGGCATTTGGATACTATTGCTTGTAAATAGTTTTTTTTCAGAGATCGAATCAAGTTGTAAAGTCAAATGGAAGTTTGCAAGTCAGAATTTTAATTTTAATTTGAAGTTTTACAAAGTTAACACGATGTAGGTCTCATTTAGAAATGCTTACTTACACAATGTATTGAGAATTTGGACAAATGTTTAGATTCCATAGTGTAAACATTTAAAGATAGTATATTTTTCATATTAGTTAGGCACAATGCTGCAATTTGAACTATTAGAAAAACCGTTTATGAATTGTTTAAAAAATATGTCAGCAATAGAAAAAATTTCTTTATAAACACATCTGAGCAAAATTAACATTTTACTTTTTAGTTTTAGTAGAATTTTATGGTTTTTAGTTACGACTGCTTAGAAGCAAAGTGGTCAAATTTTTAATAGTGAGTTGCTTTATTCTAATTTTAAGATTTTGTTTGACTCAGGGGAGTAGAAAACAAATTATTTCTGAAGGGGGGGATATGAAATTGTTTCAATTTTAAATTTTAAAGGATCTTACTTAGTACTACATAATTTTATTACTAAACTCTAAGAATTTTGGGAAGTGAATGAGAGATACCTGCAGTTTACAAAAAAATAACCCTACTTATTGCTATTTAACTTAATGGGACAGAATCCTATAATGTTGACATTGGAGTATATAATAATTAGAGAGAAAGTGAATACAAGTTGCAGACCATTCCATCAAAGCAATACCAGCTGTATAAGAAGAAAAGGTCCTTGCTGGAATATTTGATGACTTGGAGTTTAAACTTGACCCTTTACATCCTAAACATACATGGAAGTACAAAAATTAGATAAACTCTCCAATTAATTTTTTTAGATGGATTTTTTTACTCCTATAAATGTATGCAAATACTACAATTAGAACAACTGGCCTGCTGATTTTATTGGACTTGACCCTTACCTTCCTAATAATGCATGAAAATTCTACATTTAGATAAACACTTAACTTAATTAAATTGGATACACTGAGAAAAAAATACTGTAAACATACAAAAAATGTTTATGTAACGTTACAGAAATAACCAATTTTACAAAAAAAGTTTTTGTAATTCGGAACAGAAATCCTCATTTCTACAGTTACAGGAAATGTTCTAGTATTCGCAATTTTTTTCAACCAATCATCTTCGACTTGAAGTTGCGCGCGCATCGCTTCTAAAGTTTCGTTTGTGATTTGGATCAATTCATCGCCATTTAAAAATGATATAACGTTTTAAATTTGATACAGGTATAAAATATAGGTGAGTAACTTTTATTTATTTCTATTATACTATTTATAATTCTTATTTTTGTATTCGGCATTGTTCCGATTGTTTAATGTTTTATGTTCATGAACATTTCGTTAACGTGTAATGAAGCCGACCCGGTGGCGCAACGGTTAGGGAGCTAGTCTTTGGAGCTTCTGGGTTCGGGTTCGAATCCCGGTAAGGCATGGATGTTTTTGTCTGTCAATAAATGTTGTTATTTGTCTATGTGTTTGTGTCATTTCTGGCATTGAGTACAATAGACCTGAGGTCGCAGTGCTCGGCGAACTTGCCCCCCACCAAGAAAGTCATAAGTCATAACATATAATGGAAATTCTTCTGTTTTGCTAGAAAATAAGTAATAATAATAATATACATAAAAAAGTCTTGTAAAATTACAAAAACATTACATGTATAGCATACATAAAAAAGTCTTGTAAATATACAAGATATATATATGTAATGTTAACACAAATATATTAAATGTTTTTACAGTACTATTTTTAGTAGTTATTTACTAGAAATTTTCTAGGAAAAGTTTTTTACAAAAAATATTTTTGTTATGGTTACAGATTTTTTTTCACAGTGTATTACTTTTTTTCGTCCTATTAATGCATGGAAACGCAACAGTTAGATAAATATTGCCAATTTTATTTTAATGTCTATTTAAAGTTCTTAGTAATTTTTAATGATAACTATGACTCAGACATTTTTTGCTTTAACTCTAGAACTGAAAATGAGATATAACAGTCAAAAAAATTAAAATCTACATAAAACAGTATAGTCTTCTTTTGATATATTTGTTAAAGAGTAAATGCCATTTGCTTAGTAAGCTGATAGTAGTTCCATACATTTTTTGGAGATCTCAAAATAAAATATAAAATTGTTACAAAAATGCATTTTGCATGTTATAAATAAACTATCGTATCGCATAAATCTGCATAGAAAAATAAAATAACAAAAGTTAGTAAAATAATTAAAAAAAAGGATATATTTTTTAATTTGTGTAGTTAATATTTTTGAAAAAAATAATATACTGTTTTTCTAAATTTTAATTAAATAAACTAAATTTAAAATTAAATAATCAGGCAAGAAAAGTTGATGCAAGATTGATTATAAAAAATGAGGTGACCATTTGTCTTTTCTTAATGGATTGATAAGGTTTTTTTTAAAGAAACTGAATTAAAGAGGAACCGAAACCATTGAAAATGAGGACAAATAAACTATTGTATTACATTAATCCTCATGCAAAAATAAAGTATAAATGTAAGCAAAAGAATTAAAATAAGGGGTTCATGCTTGTGTGTGTGAATTTTAGTAGTTTTTATTTTTGAATTAAAGAATATACTGTTTTTCTAAAGTAAATTAAAGAAACTAAATTCAAAATTAAATAATTCGGCAAGAAAAACATTATGCATGATCATTTCTGTTGGTCTTTCTGAAGGAGATGATCATTTCTGTTGATAGTTTGTGCATCTGTTTTTCAGTGGTTGATGAGGCAAGTACTTATTTTTAAATATTTCATGAATTTTTTGTTAGATTATTTTTTGTGTGGATACTCCCCTAACGAATGATAATTTTCGAGTGTGAATAAATGCAATTTACAGAACAAAAACTTGTACTTATATATAATATAGTTTTCTTGAATTGAATTCTTGACTACTTACTTGCATATATATAATATAGTTTTCTGGTACTTACCGATTCGGGGTCAGCATCTCTTTCGTTCATTACCCCATAGCATAGGATTTCGTAGGGGATTTCGGAAGAATCCTCAGCCATGTTTCTGCTCCAGTGGTGCATTTCCTCAGCTTCACGACTGCTGGTGGTTAAGTCGATTACCAAGTCATCTTGATGACGCTCATTACAGCAGGTACCAAATTGGCAACAACTGTATATTCGGTAACAAGTATTGTTATTATGATCCACTCGACAATATTTTGTAATCCTATGATAGAAAAAAACCTAAAATAAGTCTCAAGTCATTAGGATTCATCTCAGGTCAATGTGAATTCTTTCGCGTTTTGTTATGAGTGAAGCCAAACAAACAAATTTTTTTCTTGTAATATTTAAATAACATACTAAGTTTAAAGGACAAAAAGGAGGTAAGTCTCCAAGTACGACACTTGTAACATGCCCCTCACGTAGTTTATCTTTGTTTGCCTTTGTTATGGCTACACTAAATAACGTTAAAATAGTATTGTGTAGCTCTAGTGCGACTTCTTTTCAACCAAAACCAAATATCGTAAACAAAAATTAACAGATTTGGGTGACTTTATATTTTAAAAAAGAAGAAAAATGTTTTCCCATAATGCAGTGACTTATGGAATAATTCACCTAAAAAATTAATTTGAAAAAAAAAACACAATTTGAGAAACATTTTAAGTGTTTTAAATTTTTTTTTTTGCAATTTTGTAACGCTGCAAAAAAATATATATGTTGGCAGATTTTTCCAATTACATGCAATACTATTTAATACTATATTACAAAGTTTTTTAGTATTTAGATAAAACTATTCTACAAATTACAGTACAATAAATTACACAACGTAAAAAGAAAAAAAAATAAACCACCCGACAAAACGAACTAAAAGAGGAAATAGAATCGGAATATATAGCTATGAAAACATATACTACTGTCCAAAAATATTTAGCAATTACAATATTTTTTTACATTCAAATAATAATTTAATAAAAATAGAAACGAAAATTATCATAACATCGTTTAATTGCATATTTTTTTCTGAATAAGAATTTACAATTTTCGAACAAACTATAATTTGCATTTTGTCACCTTTATACAATTATGCATTAATAAACATTGATATTTTAATGAAAAATGACCATATTATTTATGCGAAAACATTTAGAACTATCTCTCTCTCTGCCTCTTTCTTAACACACATATAATAAACCATCAAAATAACTCGATTGTGATGTATGCTATCAAGTTATTCCAAACTGTTTTATTTCCCAAAAATGGTATCAGTGGATATATATTTGTAATAAGTATGAATTATAACGAGTATGAATGTATGAATTACCAAAAATAAGCAAGCACATAACACGTAAATAAGAAAATTCAAATATAAAACTTTTATAAATTAAAATCGTCTTTTAAAAAATAATTTCATTAAAATAACGAAAATCTAGCTTTAAAATATTACTGTAAGGCACAAATTATGTACCTAAATGCTTTTAACACGATAGCACATAACACAGCATGAATCAAACATTTCGTAACATAAAATAAGGAAATAATTTTAACGAAAAATAGCTTACAGCGAGCGCAGAATCACAACAATAATCCCAGCGCAAACTAGAGAAAGTGTAATGATATCCAATTTGTTCATCTTGGAAGCTTTGCTAAGACACCAAATGCACTTCTGTTTGTTTACATGGATGGACTTTAATGATTTGATATGAGACAAAACAACTCTGGCGAGCCGCCTCCAAATTTGAATTCCATTGGAACATGCATGGCGCCACCTTGTAACGCGAAATCACAGCATTTGTGTACAAACATTAATGTAAAATTAGTTAAAAATTAATTAAAAATTAACTTAAATTAGTAAATTAACGAAACCGACTTTGATCCATGCTGTTATTCATTTGGGTTATAATATTTTTCTGGAGATAGAGAATGGGGGTGATTTAAGAAGTTTCCTAAGATATCGTTTGAAATGTAATTAAAGCAAATTATGCAATGTAATTCATTCATGTATAACTTTTTTTTTAATCCTAAACCTGTGTATGTTTTTCATTGTAAAAAATAAATCGGTATGGGGTATATGACCTAACTTATGATTAAACTTTGAGCTTTATCATTATTACTATTTACTTACTATTTAATATTATCATTATAATTAGTTGATGCAATTATTTTTGGAATTTATATTTTTGTGAGTATTATAATCACAAAAAATATGATCATAATACCGGTCGTAAGGGGAGGGGTTTGACTCTCAAACCCCACTTAACTAATTAATATAACCAATATAATTAGTTTATGTAATTGCTTGATGTCATTATTTTTTCAATGTTATATTAATGTTATTTATTAAATTCATAGATCACGCAACTAGATATTGTGCTGTAAGATTTCTGAGACACAAAAACGAAGTACTTGGTGCATTCAAAGAGGTGAAAGCATTGTGGGAAAATCAGAAAGGTTCTAAAATTAAGGCATTCATGAGTAAAGGGGAGGTAAATATGTATAAATGAAGAGTTCGATAATTTTCCCAAGGAACATGGTATCAAACGCAGGTGCTCTGCACCTTACTCTGCTAGCTCGAAGGCCTTATTTAAAGGAAAAACAGATTTTTGACTAAGAAGAGTAGCTGTTTGTTGTTCTAATCAAAATTTCCTTTAAAATTGTGGGCAGAATGTATAAATTGTTTGTTTTCAAACTAGATGTCCAAATAGTGCACTTGATAGGAAAACAACCTATGACAAATTTTATGGGGAGAACCCTAATGTAGGTTATTTTAAATCTTTGGGTTGTACTGCTTTTGTTTAAACAAACAACCTACACACAAGTTCTCTCAGAGAGCTACTAAAGGTATATTTTGTGGTTAGCAGGTGGGGTCAAAATCGTATTGCATTTATTTGCCTGACAAGAAAAAAGTAATAATTTCTCACAACGTAAAGTTTTGAGAAGAAACGAAATAGGTAAAAATAGGTTAAACAGCGCAACTGTTTCGGTGGAATTTCCAATCGCCCGTGGAGAAAAGAGTAGGTTCGTCCTCTCCTCTTAACTCCGAGGAGGAGAAGAAAATAACCAATCAGCGCGCTGATCGAAATGATGAACAGGTATTTTTGGTTTGTGTTTATAAATAGAAAACGTTACAGATTTTTTTAAATTATAAATTATTTTTTCTTAAAAATATAACATAGCAAATAAGATATAACATATTTTTTTTATTTAAAATAAATTAATAAAAGTTTAAATATTTTGGATAATAGGTTATGTTATAATTGAAGAGCTTAGTGGAAGAACGTGCTAAGTGACATTTTTGAAAAAAATTGTGATTTTTGTGTCATTGAACATATTACTAACTTCTTTAAAGATAATAAGTATCCACTTTTTCATAAGCTTTAAATTTAGTATATTTTTTAAGGTTTTCAAATTCCGCTTTCAACAGATCCGAGTGCAAACTAAAATCTTTAAAGTTAATTTTCTCGTTTTCACCTTTTTGTCACTTAGCACGTTCTTCCATAAGCTCTTCAATTATAGTCACACTAGAGCCACACGAAGGCTATAAGTCTTCGTAATTTTGAACCACAGGCAAGTGACGAGCCGACACCTTAGTAGGCATACAACACAACCTTTAAATGCGACATCGTACTCCTCGGGACATTAGAGCATATTTAATTTTCACTCCTTTTAGTGTTATTCGTCGGACTTTACGGCTGCACAGGACGGTTTATAGGTCAGTAGTTATTTTGGCAATGCCCGGACCCGAACCTGGGATCTTTCGCATGCAAAGGCAAGCGCCTTGGCCGACAGGGCTTAAATAGTCTGGATGATTAGCACATTATTCTTATATTTTCATTTTAATAACTTTAAGTTTTTAGGGTTTGGATTTAATTAATGTCGTACTAGAGTTACACAAGTGCTAGTTTACTTTTTTAGAGGTTTTCTTTCAGAGAGATTTAATAACGCCTCTCTCTCGATTCTAATACAAAAAAATGAGGATTTTTTAAAGAATTTATTTGAATTTTTTTAGATAGGAAGAGAGTATGATTACTTTATCATTGTTCAAGAAATGCAGAGTTATAGCAATTAATATACAAAAAGGTGCTTAAATCCGTACATACTATAGGAATATAAATATTTACAGTAAAATAGTAATTTTTAAATATGAATTAGTACAGGTAGATACACCTTATTCAGATTCAGTGAAAGTTTAAACCCTTTGGACTCCATGTATACATTTACAAAACTTTTTTATAAAATAAAAATAGGCTCATTTTTAGCATAGATTGGTATAAATATTCAAATTGTCCGCACTTAGGCAAAACCAAAATAAAAAAAGTTTCTAACGCTCCCGCCCTATGTGTATTCATACAAACATTAAAAATCATTTTCTATTTGTTGATTGGATACAGGGTTGTAAAAAAACTGTTTTTTTTTGCACTTTTTTTTTCGGGTAGACAATGTGAGATATGATAAATCCAAAATAATATATTATAGATACTCTAATAATGTAGGTAATCTGATCTGGATAATATAGATAAATCCAAATATTTGTAAAACTACTGAATCATAATTATCTTTAACAAAAGAAGTTTGGATGTGATGAAACAAAACAAATTACATCTGAACACAATTTTGATGATATGAAAAAAAATTATAATTAAAAAAAAAAACAAATTATAATTTTTTTTTATATTTCAAACTTTAACTTCTTCATATTTAAACAAGTATGTTTGTAGCAGTAGCTGTCACCTATAGAGCCGCTTTCACAAACTAATTATAGCCTTAAAAACTATTTATAAACTTTAGAAGGAATGTAGCCTAGAATGATTTTCTGCTTAATTAGACATATCACCAATGGCCTTAGTTTAGGCTGTAAAAGTGGATTACAGACGGCCGTACCCTTTCTTAAAAAGAAAATTTCACTTTAAACGTTATAAACGTATTGTAGAAGATAAAAAGACCAAGTATAGGATGTATACTTGGGTTTATATTGATCTGACACACCCATAGAAAATTAAAGACAAAATGCAAATAAAGCGAACCAACATTTTTTGTATATGTTACCCATTTTATTAAAATAAAAATTCTACAATAGTTGTACAAAAATATTTGGACGGCATTTATATAACAAATAGCAGAGATATTTTGATACTATTGCTTGTAAATAGTTTTTTTCAGAGATAGCATCAAGTTGATAAATTGAAGTTTACGGGTCAGAATTTTAATTTTAGTTTGATTTTTTCCAAAGTTAAAAGGGACTATCAGTCCCATAGAGCTAATGCATTAGTTTTGGAATCACACTTTCCGCAGAAACATTGCTCTGCCATGTTATCCCATTTTCACCAGGTATGGGAATCGTCATAACATCAATTTGAAACAAAATTAAAAAGAAAATATCATCCGGTTATTTAATTATTATTTGACAAAGTTCTAAAATAGTGTCGCCATCTGCTGTATATTTTTGCATTTTTAAACTTCAAAAATCTAGAATTAAATAACTAGATAACATTCTCGTTTCAAATTGGTTTCATTTCGATGTTATGTTGATTCCCATACCTGGGGAAAAAGGGCTAACATGGCAAAGTAATACTTTTGCGGAAAGTGTGATTCCAAAACTAATGCATTAGCTCTATGGGATTGACAGTCCCTCTTAACACGGTGTAAGTCTCATTTAGAAATGCTTACACACTGTATTGAGAATTTTGACAAATCTTCAGTTTTTATAGAGTAAACATTTAAAGATAATACATTTTTCGTATTGGTTAGGCACAATGCTGCCATTTTAAAGTATAACTCGTAGAAAAACCCTTATGAAATGGTATAAGAATCCTTAATACAAAAAAATGCTTTATGCAGACATTAAAGCAAAATTTGGTTATTGATATAAAAATTTAAAACCTATACAAACGCGTACTGTGCATTTGCTCAGCTAATTTTGTATGCGAAGTAAGTCTGTCTTGGAAAAGTTTAACTTGGGTGGCGCTTTGAATATCCTTCAAATTATAAGAAGCTTGTCGAATTTTCACTGTAAATTATATAAATATCATATATCTCAATATAACTATCATATCATATATATTATATAACTATCAATATATCAAATTTGATAATAAAAATATCAATGAACTTATCCTCTCCCGTCACTTTACTTAACTAAAAAATTGTAAATGTTCTATATAAAACATTATCTCCTTTTGTATGGTTAAAAGTAAAACAAATTTTACTTGAATAATTTCATGTATATAAAAATAAGTTTAAGCTATATATTTCTATACATTTAAGCTTTTACACATACAATACTATATTAAAAAAATAGTCAATAAAAGCTAACTTGCCTAACGGACATAATGTTCACATTTGTATAGATAATAAAATTTGTAGAGATAATAAAATTACCGGAATTTAATCAGAATGTACCACATATAAAAATGTATTGTAATGGAATACTCATCAATAAACAGTTTCGATATACATGGAGAGCAGTTTTTTTATCACAAATTAATAAAATATTTTTAACATCGGTGAACAAGAGAATAAGAGCTACCTGCAGTTATAAAAAAAATCTACTTATATCCTTTTGATGAATAAAGCAGTCATGTAATAATGACATTGAAGAGTATAGTTGGGGAAGAAAGTGGAAAATTCGTAAATGTTTTATATAAAACATCATTTCCTGGAGATTCTTTTTGTATATTTAAAAATAGATGGTAATTTTTACTTGAATTCAAAAATTTCATACATAAAAATAAGTTTAAGCAATATATTTCTGTATATCCGAGCTCTTATTCATACAAACAATAGTTAAAAATAGTCAATAAAAGCTCAAATGCCCAATAGACATAGTGGTCACATTTGTATAGGAGATACTAAAAGTACTAGAATGTAACAATAATACACCAAATATAAAATTCACCGAACATAAAAAAAACTCATCAATAAATCAATGACTACACTCTTAAAACAAAAGAGTGAAATCCACTCCTATAGGGGAAGTGCATTTTCGGCACGGAAAGGAGTGGAAATTAACTCAGACTGAGTTAAAACCGCTCATTTGTTTTAAGAGTGTAATTTCGAAATACATGTAGGTAAAAGTTTTTTTTTATCACAAATTAACAAAATATTTTTAACAGCTCAGTAACATATTTAGAAGTATACAATATAATACTTTTATTAATGTTTTAGAATACCTTATCACATTAAATAAAATATTGCAAATCGAGTACCATTTTAGTTACAATAATGTCAGGGCTAAGAAGAAATAGCTCAGAAGAATGATTACACATTTTTACTTTTTAGTTTTAGTACACTCTTAAAACAAAAGAGTGAAATTCACTCCTATAGGAGAAGTGCATTTTCGGCACCGGAAAGGAGTGAAAATTAACTCAGACTGAGTTAAAACCGCTCATTTGTTTTAAGAGTGTAATTTCGAAATACATGTAGGTAAAAGTTTTTTTTATCACAAATTAACAAAATATATTTAACAGCTCAGTAACATATTTAGAAGTATACAATATAATACTTTTATTAATGTTTTAGAATACCTTATCACATTAAATAAAATATTGCAAATCGAGTACCATTTTAGTTACAATAATGTCAGGGCTAAGAAGAAATAGCTCAGAAGAATGATTACACATTTTTACTTTTTAGTTTTAGTACACTCTTAAAACAAAAGAGTGAAATTCACTCCTATAGGAGAAGTGCATTTTCGGCACCGGAAAGGAGTGAAAATTAACTCAGACTGAGTTAAAACCGCTCGTTTTAAGAGTGTAGGACGCAGATTGTTTTCTTTTATTTCTTTTACCCACTCCGAAAAAGAGTGAAATTCACTCCTATAGGAGAAGTGCATTTTCGGCACCGGAAAGGAGTGAAAATTAACTCAGACTGAGTTAAAACCGCTCGTTTTAAGAGTGTAGGACGCAGATTGTTTTCTTTTATTTCTTTTACCCACTCCGAAAAAGAGTGAAATTCACTCCTATAGGAGAAGTGCATTTTCGGCACGGAAAGGAGTGGAAATTAACTCAGACTGAGTTAAAACCGCTCGTTTGTTTTAAGAGTGTAGATTTTTCTCTGGTTTTGAGTAAAGACTGCTTAGAAGCAAAGTGATCAAATTTTTTACTTGTGGGTTGCTTTATTCTAATTTTAAGCTCTTCTTTGACTCAGGGGGACAATTCCATAAAAGTGTCAACTTCGATAAAATAAAACAAAATGTAATTTTTTGTAATTTTTACAAATTAAGTTGAAAAATATATTCCAAGTTTTCAAATTATGGTTTAAGAAAGCAGGACGATAAAGGACATGTATTCATATTTCCCGAAAAAGAAGATCGATGTCTAGTGGACAAAAAAGATTTGTTGGCTCTGCAAATTCAGCCAGCATTTTAACTAGTTGGAAATCGTCCTCGATACATGTTTGAAAAACCTTTCACATGTGAATAAATGTATATAATGGAATAGTTAATATCTTATGAGTATCCTAGATATAAAATAAAAAAATATTAAATTTATTACTTTACACAGGTTTAATTTATGTTTATGAAACTTTTAGTCATTCCGTCACGTCAAATGACAGTTAATAACTTAAACCATGTTACAGGTAGTTTGCTCTAAATTGTAATTTTGCATAGCTTATATATCATATTTAAGATATGCATTAGTTTAAAAACTCAATGTATTGTTAATTCACAGAAGTTTCCATTTTTAAGTACCAGGATGCAGTCGTGGTTGCAAAAATGTCATTTCGTCACATAAAAAGAAGTTAGTCAAAAATGAAATAATAAAATACTTAAAAAAATATAATTTTTTTTTTATTATCTTTTAATCATTAACAGTAATTTATAAACTAAAAAACCAATTTTCCTTTGAAAATAGCTTCGTGGTAATTGTTTTACTTCAATTCTACAATTCAAAATGTCATTCCGTCACATATGGAATTGCCCTCAGGAGAGTATAAGAAATTTATTTCTGAAGGGGGGGGATAGGAAAGAGTTTCAATAAAATTTGATGACTTGGCATCTAACAACGCAACCTTATATAGTGACATCTTGCG
Source organism: Oedothorax gibbosus (assembly GCA_019343175.1). Taxonomy (NCBI): domain Eukaryota; kingdom Metazoa; phylum Arthropoda; class Arachnida; order Araneae; family Linyphiidae; genus Oedothorax; species Oedothorax gibbosus. Next base: position 2,717,393 of record CM033276.1, read on the forward strand.
GCGCGGCGTCAGGACTTGGGGCCACGCAGATTTACCGTGCCCCAGTCCCATATACCGACTCAATATGTTGGTAGAATTGTTCTTTGTCCAGTATGATTTAGCACAAGTTTTTAATTCATAAAATTGTATTGTTTATCAACAAAATACAGGGTGGCGCAAATAAAAGTGTTAATAAGATAGAGTTGTTGCAAAGTCAAAAACCAATGGAAAAACAGGTTTAATACGTGAAGCTATTGATCGCTTCAATATTAAGCCCAAATAGACGCGTGACGAAATATTTGCCGGCAACTACGCTACGGTTTGACAAGCTAGTTGGAAAACAATATCGACTAAGGTTTTTTTGTGTACAGCTGTGAAATTAAAGTTCCCTTCTAGTGATTATTTCGGCCGTTATTTATCCTAGAGAATCAGACATTTCTGTTTTTGTTAATACAAAACCTAAATTGATTGCAAGACACAACATTTGCATAATCATTGAAAAATTGCATTCTTCACCTGCGCATTGATCAACTCACACAGCTGCAACTGACATTTACGGACTCAGAGATCTGAACTCGCCAGTAGCTCCAATGTGATGCTATCCAATTCAACCAATACAAAAACAGGTTTGCCTAGTGAAGCCATTGCACGCTTGAATAATCTTTTATTTCGACATGAAGGCTTTCAGACGGCTTCAGTAATTTTTCTCGACAAGCATCTCAATGCATCCCTATCTCTACGCCGGGGCCACTTTTATTTGCGCCACCCTGTACAAAGTAATTAACTTTCCAATAGAATAATTTTAATAAGAATCCAATTTTTTTGGGTGTTCTGCACATCACTGAAAAAAAAACCCCGTATATCACTTTTCATGCCGAAAAAGGACGAGGGGGAATCCAAAGGGCCCCGTCAAAATTCAGTGCCTACAGGCCCCTATACTGTTTAATCCGGCACAGCCTGAAGTTGAAGGTTGATCCTTTACTTCCTAAAAATAGACGGACGTACAACAATTAGATAAACTCTCCAATGAATTTTATTAAACGGATTATTTGGATCCTATAAATGGAATGGAAATACTACAGTTAGAATAACTCGCCATTAATGTCTGAAAAATCAACAATTAGATAAATATTGCAAAAATTAAAAAAAAAATGCCTATTTAAAGTTCTTAGTATTTTTTAACTGATAAATATGGCTGTGACCTTTTTTTGTAACTTTTGAAATAAAAATGAATTAAAGCTATATAAAATATTAAAATTTACATAAAACAGTATCTGCTGATTTGATACATTTTTTAAGGAGTAAATGCCATTTTCTTAGTAAGCTGAGAGTATTTCCCTACATTTTATGGAGATACTAAAATAAAATATAAAATTGTGTCAAAAATGCATTTCACATGTTACAAATAAACTATTGTATAGCATAAATTTTCATACAAAAATAAAGTAATAAAAGTTAGCAAAATAATTAAAAAAGGGTTTCATTCTTGGAATTTGATAGTTATTATTTTTGAATAAAAAATAATATACCGTGTTTCTAAAATAAATTAAAAACTAAATTTAAAATTAAATAATTAGGCAAGAAACACTTGTGATTACAAGAAAAGAGATGATCATGTATCTGTTTTTTTTTTTTGGGGGGGGGGGGGGGGAGTTGATGGGAGGTGAGTACTTATTTTAAAATATTTCATAAAACTTTTGTTAAACTTTTTTTGTGTGGATAATCCTAACGAATGATAAATTTTGGGTTGGAATAAATGTAATTAATGGAATAAAAACTTGTACTAGAATATATAATATAGTTTCAATAGATAGAATTTTTGCTTTTTTTGATAGACTCATTGCTTTTTTCATACTTATAGTTTAAGTTAAATTTTGAATTATTTTCTTCAGCTATATTTCTTTCGCCAAAATCTTCAGTGGTACAGCTGGGAAAAAAAAAACGATCCACCCTTCGGTTTTCGGCTGCTACTGGTCAAGGAATTTTGTGAAAGGTGTCATTTTTCAGGAAATAGCGTAAGGAATTGAGAACTGGCAACCAAAATTGTGTAAGTGGTCGTCTACATATTAAAATGAGTACCAACTTTAAAAATTCCAATATCATCACCCAATTTTTTTTACATAAAAATGTTCAGCACCTTCAAAATACCCCAGGTATAAAAAAATCCCGAATGAGATCCCGAAAAGCCGAAATCCCGAATGAGTCAAATCCCGAATGGGTCGAAATCCCGAAAATAGATTTTTGTCCATTTCTCAATTTTTTTAATATAGAGATTTTTTAATATAGAGATATTTTTTTAAAATATATTAGAGATTATTTATTTAGTTATTTAGTTAGTTAGTTATTTAATCAGTTAGTTAGTCAGTTAGTCAGTCAGTTAGTCAGTCAGTCAGTTAGTCAGCTAGTTAGTCAGTCAGTAAGTTGGTTAGTCAGTTAATTAGTCTGTTAGTTAGTCAGTCCGTTAGGTAGTCAGTTAGTTAGTCAGTTAGTTAGTCACTCAGTAAGTTAGTTAGTCAGTCAATTAGTCTGTTAGTTAGACAGTCAGTTAGTCAGTGAGTTAGTTAGTCATTCCGTTAGTTAGTCAGTCAGTTAGTTAGACAGTCAGTTAGTTAGTCAATTAGTCAGTTAGTCAGTCCGTTAGTTAGTCACTCCGTTAGTTAGTCCAGACTGACTAACTTAGTCTATCTTACTGTCAATTAGTTAGTCAGTGAACTGACTGACTCACTGACTAACTGGCTGACTAACTAACTAACTGACTGACTAACTAACGGACTAACTAATTGACTGACTATCTGACTAACTAACGGACTGACTAACTAACCGACTGACTAACTAACCTACTGACTGACTAACTAACTGACTGACTAACTAACGGATTGACTAACTGACTAAATAACTAAACATTTAACTAAATAAGTAAATAAATAAATAAGTAATCGATAATATTTAAAAAAAAAAAATCGAGAAATGGACAAAAATCTATTTTTTCGAGATTTCGACCCGTTCGGGATTTCGTCTATGTCGGAATTATGGCCTTTCGGGATTTCGGCGTTCGAGATTCTGGCTTGTCGGTATTTTGGCTTTCGGGATTGTGTCCGGAACCCCAAGTCACTTTATCGGTAATATAAACCACATATTACAAAACGAGAGTTACGATCTTAACACGATATTTAAGGAAAGCAAAATAAAATTACGCAGAATGATTTGGCAATGATTTTTAACCAAGGCAGTGGGCACTAATCATTTTAAATAATCAATGTGGTAACAATAAAATATGCTAAACACCGAATTCCAATAATATTTTAGTGTATTTAATTTTTAATATAAAACACACTTTTTGAAATTGTATTTGAAATAACATACATTAAAAAACAGTAATCGATATAATTTAATGTTAATTATACAAACAAAATACATTGTATGCACTTGAAACAAGAAAAGATTTTTAGACATTTGACAGACATCAATAATTTGAATAAACATTTACCAAAAACGCTTTTCAACCACCAAACGATAATGCAAATTAGTGTCCAATTTGCTAAGTAATTTTTTACACGGTCCCTAAAATTCGTTTTTTTTTCAGTATTTTTACAATAACTCGGCAAATAATTGTTGTTGAATTAAAAAATTCGGGATTTTGGTTCTACTTGATCTACTTTATCGATTTATGTAAAAAAAATTTGGGGTTGCTATTCATAATTTATTTTTTCTTATTTAAATTTAAATAAAAAAATAATAAAAATTAAAAATTGATGAAAAAACTTGTGTGATTTGTTTTTGGAAGATTAAGAAGTATATAATGAAAAAAAATGTTGGTTTAATTCATTTTATTTGTGGAGGTATAAATAAAAGTTTGTGAAACTTTTTTAACATTATGGGCCTTCCACTTCGAATGCTTATATCTCAACAAATAATGCAAATTAATACATTTTTTTTTTTGGATCTGGGGTATTTTGAAGATGATAAACATTTTTATATAAAAAAATTGGGTGTTGCCATTGGAATTTTCAAAGTTGGTACTCATTTTAATATGTAGACGACCCCTTATACAATTTTGGTTGCCAGTTCCCAATTCCTTACGCTATTTCCTGAAAAATGACACCTTTTACAAAATTCCTTGACCAATAGCAGCCGAAAAACGAAGGGTGGATCGTTTTTTTTCTCCAGTTGTACAAACAGCCACGCTCTCCAGAGGACCGTAATTTCTCTTGAACTGTTCAACAGGGCAATTGTAATTTTTTCGAATCTCATCTAGTCCTTCAGTATTGTTACTGCAGCTAAAATCAAATTACCTATTAAAGGTTTGAATATATCACGAACACTTACCAATTCATCGTCTGCATCTTCCTCGTCCTGTACCCCGTATATGATGGCGTAGGGGTTTCCGGAAGAGCCCTCGGTCTTGTGTTTTCTCTTTTCCTTCCTGCGGTTTATTTTCAGAATTACACTATTGGTGACGGGTAATTCGAAGTCCTCGTCATCTGGATCAGTGTCATTACAACAATCAAGATGGAAATAATCAGACAAGAATCGGTAAAAAATTTTAATCCTATAATAGAAAAAAAACTTAAATAAGTATCAAGTCATTATTAATAATTTTTCAATGAAGTTTTGTCAATCTGGATTCCTTTTAGTTTCTTTTATAGGTAAAGCGAAGCGAACACATTTATTTCTTTTAATATTTAAAGAACATAGAAATATATATTTCATACTACATTTTAAAGGCTTTTTATATGTATTAAGTATTTTGTTTAATATTTAAATTGTCACCTCCCTTTTCGATGCTTCTACCGGTTTCACGAAACTCGGCAATTCACAATGCTAACAAAAATGCGAATCGTCTTTCTATTTACAATTGAAGCAAAATTATTACTATAATTTTAAACTAATAAGGCTAACTTAATTAGAAAAAAGTCATTGTAATCACATTGACCAAAGTTGATTTTAAAGTGTTAGTAATGGATGAAGGGAATAATTTGCTAAATTTATCTCATAGAGGCAGAAATGAGAAAGGATAAAAGCGGAGAGAGAGAATACTGGAAAAGGGAAGGATAAAAGTGAAGAGAGCGAAATTGGAAAAAGAAAGTATCAAAGTGATGGAGAGGGAGAAATGAGAAAAAATGGACAAACGTGTGGAGAGAGAAACGAGAAAAAAAGTAGTATCAAAGAGAAGAGAGAAATAAATGAGAAAAATATGAGGTAAGGTATAAAAGTGTAGAGAGAGAAAAAAAAAGTGTTGAGTAATGAGAAAAAATTATAAAAGTATTTAGAGGTAGAAATGAGAAAAAAGGATAAAAGTTGAGAGATAGAGGGAGAGAGAGAAACGAGAAAACGAATTCATCAAAGTGATGATAGAGATAGTGAAATGACTAAAAAGTATTAAAGTGACAAGAGAGAAAAAGTAGGTTTGTTACAGAATCTGTCACTTAAACCGCTTCCACACAGTATTTGTGCTCAACAAAAAACGCACTATTTATACACCTCTGAAAAAAATTCGCCAAACAGGGCCTTCGGCTCATAATTTATTTCTAATTCAAACTTTTAAACGCCAAAATTAACTATTTTCATTAATCTTCTTTCGCAAATTAATAATTATTCATTATCGTTTGCTGCATTTGTTTGAAATTCGAAAAATAATGATGCAATATTTTTTAAATAAATATATTTTAGTTGCCACAATTTTTCATGTTCATTTACTTTCTTTCGAAAAAGAGAATAATAAATAATTAGTAAAATTGATGCTTTAAAAATAAAAGCGAACTTTTGCATATTTTTTTATTCAAAGTTAGAATTCGCTATGCATCTTTCTTCATACATATATAATGAACCATCAAAAGAACTCTATGGGGTTGTTTCACGGAGGATCTGGCAATAGCTCTGCGGTTTTGTTTTCAAGTCTCTTGAATTACTTTTGTTGATATTCGAAATTAAGTTTTCTAAGAATAAGTTATTTTAGTTGTTATTTTTTAAAATTACATTTTCTTGATGTGCTGTTGATTGTTTTAATCATTTATCAAGGAAAACTTCCATTGAAAAAGTTGGAATTTAAAAAAAATAACAACTAAAATATTCTCTTCGAAAACTCACCCCCGAATACCAAAACAACAGTAATTCGCGAGACATGAAAACAAAACCGCAGAACTATTGCCAGATGCCCAGATCCTCTGTGAAACAACCCCATTGCGATATTACAACAATCCAAACTGAATCATATCACATAAATAAATATTTTTTAAGTGTTTTATTTTTATTTTAAATGAAGTTTCTCGTACGTTTGACGAAATGGCGACAGTGAAAATATTGAATGAAAATGGAATTTGCATGTTATTTCAATGTAGATTAAATTTTTAGTTATTTAAATTTTAAATATACTTCTAATTAAAATTTTTTTAATGAAATTTGGGATGTAACCTAGCCTGATTTTTTGCTTCAAAATGATGTATCCCACTTGTTTGTGCGACTTGCGGTTCGTTCTGTGAAAGTGGGTGACAGACAGACGGACTGAACGATTATAATACCTTCCACTTTTTACGTTATAAACGTAGTGTGGAAGCTAAAAACTGAAATATCCGCTTCATATAAAATATCCTAAATACTAAATATCTGCGGATTTTACTGCGCATTGGGTGTGAAACCGAAACAACCTATGAAATAAAATAAAATGCAAGAATGAAAAATGGAAACTTACGTTATCTGGAACAACCAAATTAATATCCTATATCGTTTGCTACGGTAATTTGCAGTTCGAAGAATAATAATTTAATAAAAAATACTTGCTCTAAAAATAGAAAAGAAACTTATTATAATATCGTTTAATTGCATATTTCTTCCGAATAAGAACTTACAATTTTCGCTACAATTTGTACCAATAAAACTATAATTAGTATTTTGACGCCTTTATACAATTATGCATTAATAAGCATTTAAATTTTAATTAAAAATGACGATATCATTTATCAAAAAAAGAATTAGAACTCTCGCTGTCCCTTTCTTAACACACTTATAATAAACCGTCAAAATAACTCGATTGTGATGTATGCTATTAAGTTATTCCAACTGTATTATATCCCAAAAATGGTACTAAAGGATATTAATAAGTATGAATTACAATAAGTTTGAGTAACAAGAAAGTGAACTATGAGTAAATAGAAACGAAACTTATCACAACATCGTTTAACTGCAATTTTTTTCCGAACAAGAAGTTACGATTTTTGAACAAACTATAAATTACGCCTTTACAATTATGCATTAATAAACAATGATACTTTAATTTCAAATGGTATCAGTGGATATAGATTTATAATAAGTATGAATTACAACAAGGTATGAATTACCAATATAACCACAAGCAATACATAAACATGAAAAGTAAATATAAAATTTTTATAAATTAAAACCTTCTTTTGAATAATAATTTCACTAAAAAATAAGCTTTAAAATATTATTTAAGGCACAAATTATGTATCTCTTTGCTTTTAAAACGATCACACCGCATGGTTCAGAACAGACTCAATGACTCAAACATCTCCTTACTAAAAATGAGTAAAAAAATTAAACATAAAATAACTTACAGAACCATCCCAATACGGAAAATAACAATTATAACCACAGCCAGTAACACAAAATATGCAGCAATCTGAGATTTGTTTATCTTGAAATCTTTCCAAATCTGTTGTCTTTCCATTTGTCCGTTTAATTACATTGGATGCATGGACATTCAAATGATTTGATATTAAAAACAAAAAACTCCGGCGATCACGTGACCTCCAAAGTGAATCCCATTGGAACGTGACTGGCGCCACCTTGTTGCGCGAAATCGCAGCATTTGTGAGCAAAAATTAACGTAAAATTAGTTTAAATTAGTTGAAAATTAATTAAAAATGAGTTTAAATTAACGAGACTGACTTTGATCTATGCTGTTATTCATTTGGATTATAATTTTTTTCTGGTAGGAAAAAGGGGAGGATTGAAGAAGTTTCCTAAGATATCGATTGAAATTTAATTAAAACAAATTATGACATTTACATCGTTTAATAAGTTATTAATCAATGTAATTAAATAATGCAATTAATTTATGTATGAGTTTTTTTTTAATTTTTACCTGTGTTTGTTTTGCATCGTAAAAAATAACCTCATTATCGGTAATGGGGGTATATGACCGTGAAACCCAAAATTAATCTATTAAGCTTATCAATATACGTGTGTGTTCAATTTAATTAATTAAGTAAATCGGGGATTTTTTACATTTGATTGTTTTAAATGCAAAAAATGACAATGTTATCGGTATTTCAGGGAAATATGTAATTAAATTATGAGATTTTAACTATTTAATATTATCATTATAATTAGTTGATCCAATTATTTTTTTAATTTATATTTTTGTGACTATTAATTAACCACGCATTAATTAAAGACTTAAAATATAACCGTAATACCGGTCCTGAGTAGTGGGGTTTAACTATCAAACCATAACTAACTATTTAATATATGTTGTGTTGTTGTTGTCGTGTCCATGTTGTGTGCAAAAACTAGATGGATCCGAAGCTGTCGTAGACAGCTTTCGCTATTTCTTCTGCATCTTCGGAGAGAATTAAAATTTCTGGGTCTTCAAAGCCAATCCTGAAGAGCCTGGCTTGAATTGCTGGGCAGCCAAAGATATGCTGCGGGGACAGTTGGACACCAGGACAGTTTGGGCAGTGTGTGGAGAAGCTTCTTTGTCCTTCCGTTGAGATTTTCATTCCTTTTAAATGTTTTGTTCGTAGTCTGGCTATTATTGAAGATATTGTACGGTTACAATTAAAGCCGTAATACTATAAATATAATTAGTTGATGTAATTGGTTAATGTAATTTTTTTGCATTTATATAGTTTGTGTTTTTTAACGTAAAAATCGGCTATAATATAGATCTCAATGGGGGTAGACCCTCAAACCCTCACTAACTGATATTATCAATAGAATTATTTAGCGTAACGTATGGTTTAGGTTAAGTTGAATTATAGTTACACTAGAGCTACACGAGAACTATTGGCGACGTGCGTCATAATTTAGAACCACAGTCAAGTGACGAGCCGATGCCTGAGTAGGCTTCCAACGCAACTTTGAAAGGGAGAGCAGAATCGTGGCTGCACAGGTCGTTTATAGTCCTTAATGTAGGTTATTTTAAATCTTTGGGGTGTTCTGTTATTGTTTAAACAACTAAAATACCACACAAGTCCTCTCATAGATCTACTAAAGGTATTTTTTGTGGTTAATACCAGATGGGGTTAAAATCATATAGCATTTATTTGCCTGACAATAAAAAAGTAATAATTTCTAAAAAGCAATTTTTTTCTAAAAAAAATTTCTGTAAAATTTTTCGAAGAAACGAAAGTAAAATAATAGATCAAACAGCGCAACTGATGGAGTCGGATTTCCCATGGAGGAAAGAGTAGGTTCGCCTTCGCCTCTTAACTCACTGCCTTAACTCCGAGGAGGAGAAGAAAATAACGAATCAGCTGATCGAAATGATGCTCATGGATACTCGTTTTCCTCCCGCGATGGCTGCGCAAAGAAAAGGGAGGAAAAATGAAATCGCTCCGATAACAGCTGATGAGTCAGGTTTTGGAGTTAGCGATGGCGCAATCGAAATAAATACTCTTTCATCACCAAAAATGAGAAGTTTTGAGATATTGCGAAACAGATGATTATTCAAACGTTTTTAGTTTTCATTCTGAAATCCCGATGTCGATCACATTGAGCGGATTAGATTATGAAAATTGGATGAACTCGGTGGCTCAGGAAATAAAAAGTATTTTTTAAAAAAAGAATACGTTTGACGTTGTTGCTAGACCGGATTCAATACAATGTATAAGTGGCCGATTTATTTTAACAAATAAATTTCATAATGATCGTAGCTAAAGTTAAGCGCAAACTTTCTTTACCAGTCGCATTACACCATGCGTAACAAAATGAACCCTGCTATCGGGTTCATTTGGGGGTACATATCAGTTTCTTTTCAAACCACTCTTCACATAGTACTGTCCATTCATTTTTCCATGGTAATTACCTTTACTTTTTTTTAGCCTTGAAAACATCAACAGCCTGCTCTACAAATCCTCTGATAAGATGGAAAAGGTTCAAATACAAATACAAAAATTGTCGACCAACAACAGGCCAGATGCCCAGCAAGCTTGGTCCAAAATAAATCTAATACTTTACCAGTTTCCAATGACTATCAAGATTCTTCTTAAAATCTTCTACTCTCTTCGAATACACTACATAATCTGATAAAGCATTCCACTCATTGACAACTCTATTGTAAAAATAATGTTTTCTTACCTCCCTTCTAAAGCATGATTTATTCAATTTCTGATCATGTCCTCTGGTCCGGCTACTTAAGGTAAAACCTAAGCCCTCCATGTCTCCCTGTTTTATGAACTTGAATAACTGAATTAAATCACCCCTAGCTCTCCTATTTTCCAGGGAATATATGTTCAAAGACCTTAATCTGTTATCATAATCAATACCAGATAGACCCTTAATCATTTTTGTAGCCCTATGCTGAACTTTTTCAAGCAACTCTATATCTTTTCTGAGGAAGGGAGACCAAAACTGAACAGCATATTCCAGATGTGACCTTACCAATCTCCTATGCAATGACAAAATGATCTCCTTAGATTTAGAAGTGACATGGGAGCAATTAAATTTGCAGAAAACCCAGTATTCCATAACCATAAGCGAACCAAATACATAGATATTCGCCATTACTTCGTTAGGGATGCTCTATAAGAAATGAAAAATTGAGATACGTCACATACCTACACTCTTCGAACTGTGCCTCCTAAATAAGAGGCACATTGTGAACTTTTTTGCCTCTTAAAATTAAGCGGTACATTGTGCCACCTAAAATTAGGAGGTACATTGTGCCTCCTAAAATTAAAAGATACATTGTGCCTCCTAAAATTAACAGCTACGGTGTGCCTCCTAATACATGCTGCATTTGAAATTAAGAGGCACAGTGTTTTAAAATTTAGTTTCGCTTCTGAAATGCATAACTTTTTGGGCGGTTTGTCCTCCTCTACTTTCCTATTTTTGTCTTGGTCTTCATTGGAAAATTGATTACCTGCACATTTTCTTTTCTTAGTACGCTTATTACGCGAATTAGATCTAATTTTTAAAAGTGTAAAAAAGTTTTTGAACGGTGATAGTCTGATAGTAAAAGATAATAAAAAACGTGATGAAGAATGAAGTTTGGCACAGAATGTAAACAAATATAATATGGTTCAACTACAGTCACAGTTAAATTATGATGCCACAAACAAATCACTAATATTATAATTAGTTATTTTCATAATTAACCAAACAAAATAAATGTTTACTTTAACTGCTAAAAAAAGACCGAGGAAAAATCCGCCATTAAACGTTAGCGTTAGACGATTCAGCTGTTATTGCGCATGCGCATTCTCGAGTTCAAGGTTCGCTTGTGCCTGCTAAACGTCTCGGTGAATTTTAAGAGGCACTTTACGGGGCACATCTATCATGGTGCCGTTTAAGGGATTTGGTCGTACAGCTGTGCCTGTTATTTTGTTGTGCCTTTTAAATATAAAAGGTACCTTGGCAAGGTACCGCTTACATTCATGTAATAGGAGGCACAATGCGTTTGTGCCTTATATTTATGAGTTACAGTTTTAAGAGTGTACAGAGGAATTGGACCCAGGCGTTCAGACGAAGCCTGCCGCTAATCATTCAAATGTCTGTATGGGAGACGTGAATGACTGTTTTGGAAAGAAGGGTTGACATTGTAGGGGAGTGTGTTGGAGTAAGTCAATCCCACCAATTCTACACTCTTCATAAAATAAACCGGTCCTGCGTGACGGTTACGCCCTCTGTTCTTTATGGTGTGACATTGATGTATATAACGTATTTTTATCTTTCACAATGATTAAGCTTCTGTGTTTTGTTAACCGTTTCGTCTTTTGTGTTCGTGTTAGTTTATTATTAATTGTTTAACTAATAAAGTTATTTACTATAGTTTGTCTGTGCAGTAATTTTTGTACCAGCAATTTTACAATCTTCATATAAATATTAAAAAGTTTTGTATTCTCCTTACGTGTAAACAATTGTATAAATTCATAAAGATAGAAATTGGAAAACAATGTAACTATTTATATTTTTCCAAACCGAATAAAAGAAAGTTACTTACAGAATTTGCCATCATTTTTTTAGTTTGAGTATTTTTTATTTTTATCTCATGCATTGAGAAATGGCCCATATTTAATGATTTTTTTTTCAGTTAGAGTAAGTTAATTTATCATTATGGGATATTTCATTTTGCACCATTGTTTCGCTCATTTATAGTCCTTCAATCAAATTTCAATATTAATTGTAATTTCTATGCATAGTATATTCTTCATTTTGCGCTACACATTTAAAATTCATTTACCTATTTTTAGTAAGTTTTTAAGCAAAGCAAGAGAAGCTAAAATACTTCTTTTAGCTAAAAAAAATAAAGAAATATTTGTCGTGGAAGTTATCGAAAGAAATAATTTTTTAAAAAAAATAATAAATTTCGTGGTCAATTACAAAACTTCCTAGTTGTATTTTAAACAAGTGTCTAGTGAATGCTAACAATATTTTATTCATCTTTGTGAAAGTTCTACTTCAGTGTATTTCAACTTCTACTTTGAGATTTCTTTAATTTATTTACATAAAATAGATTTAAAAAATATGCTTTATCTTGAAAGAAGGTTAATTGTGGAATTATTTCGAGACATATAAATAATAATTGAATCAATTTTTTCAGAAACCCCATAAGTAAAAATTTTAACAAAATTAAGTTTTTGATGTTAATTCATCCCATGTAAACACACATTCTGTGAAGAAATAATGTTAATCTAGGGGTTTACACAGCAATAGACGCTTTTTAAATTCACCAAATTATAACTCACTATAAATTTAATAGTGACTTGTATTCCATTCCAATGCGCAAGTCTAGATAGTTCAATTTTGATAAAAGTTTAGTTGTGTATTATATTCATAATACTATATGGGTGTGCCAGAGAAGAAAAAGTCCACGTGGACCAGTTTTATTCTAAAACAATCATTTTTTATGTTTCAAACTTTAACTTCTTCAGATTTAAATAAGTAGGTTTCTTACAGTATCTGTCACTTAGAGCAGCTTTCACAAACTATTTATAAATTTTTGAAACTAAAAGGGGGTTACGGACCGACATGGCCTTAAAAAAAACCTTTCACTTTTAACGTTATAAACACATTGTGGAAGCTAAAAAGACCAAGTATATAGGATGTATACATGGGTTTATGTTGATCTGACACACCCATAGAAAATTAACGACAAAATGCAAATAAAGCGAACCAACTTTTTTTTGTGTTAACCATTTTATTAAAAGAAAAATTCTATAAAAGTTGTACAAAATATTTGGACGGCATTTTAAAAACAAATAGAACAGATATTGTAAACACGATGCAAATGTTATTTAGAAAGCTTACACAATGCATTGAAATTTTTGACAAATGTTCACTTTTCATAACGTAAACATTTAAAGCTAATATACTTTGCATATTAGTTAGGCACAATGCTGCAAATTTAAAGTATTTGTCGTAGAAGAAACATTCATGAAATATTTAAAAATTATGCCATCAATACAAAAAATAGCTTTATAAACACATCAAAGCAAAATTTTGCTATTGATATAAAAATTTAAAACCAACAAACGCGTACTGTGTACGTGTTCAGCTAATTTTGTTTGCGAAGTAACTCAGTCTTGGAAAAGTTCAACTTGGGTGTCGATGGCGGTCTGAATATCCTTCAAATTACAAGAAGCTTGTCGAATATTAACTGTAAATTATTAAATATCTTCTATCTCAATAACAAAATTGATAATAAAAATCTCAATGAACTTATCTCCCTCACCTTTTCATTTGATTAAAAAAATTTAAATGTTCAATATAAAATGTAAAAGTTCGATATAAAAATGTAAATGTTCTATAAAAGTAGATGTTAATTTTTACTTGAATGGAAAAATTTTATGTATAAAAAAAAGTTTAAGAAATATATTTCTATACATTTAAGCTTTTATACATACAATACAATAGTTAAAAATTGTCAATAAAAGCTAAATTGCCTAACGAACATATTGTACACATTTGTATGAAAGATACTAAAAATATTAGAATGTAATCATAAAACACAAAATATAAAAAATTTATCGGACATGGAATACTCATCACAAAAATAATTTCGATTTACATGGAGGGAAAAATTGTTTATCACAAATTAACAAAATATTGTTAAAATATCAGTGACATAATTCTTAACAATGCAACGAAGTATTTTAGTCAAATATTTTCTACAATTGCAGGAAATATTCTTTAACTATCTAATCAATCAAGTTATTGTAAGAAATTTCAATTTTATAAACTTTAAAACAGTTTATTCAAATAAGATATTTAAAAACATTCAATATAATTATTATTACGTATTTATTCAATAGAAAACCTGTTCACATTAAACAAAACGTGTCAAATCGATAACCATTTGACACGTTTCTGGTTTTCCCAGAAGAATGATCGCACCATTTTATTTTTTAGTTTTAGTAGATTTTTCTGGTTTTTAGTGAAGATTGCTTAGAAGCAAAATGGTCAAATTTTTACTAGTGGTTTGCTTTATTCTAATGTTAAGCTTCGGTTTGACTCAGGGGAGTAGCAAGAAATTTATTTCAGAAGGGGGGGGGGGGGATGAAATTACTTAAAAAAATTTCACAGGATCTTGCGTAGCATATATATAATTGTATTAGATAATATATTAGAATTAAAAACTAAGAATTCTGACAGGGAATATATCCGATTAATCCCTTCTCCTTTCTGGCTATGCCCCTGTACCTAATTGCAAAGTTTTTAAAACACTTAATAAAATTATTCTCAAATTTTAATATACTTAATGCAGCTTTATAAATTGTGATAGTGGTAAAACGAAGAACTAGCTAAAATACGATGGAGACACTCATTATAAGTGAAGTAGAGATACCTGCAGTTATAAAAACAAATCTACCGTCAGTGCGGGAAACTTTGGTCCAAAATCATAGTTTTTTTTTACGAAAGAAGAAAAATTAAACTAAAAAACCGATTTAAATACTTAAAAAATCATTATGCATTCTAAGTATTGTACTTTTAGGAATACTTTTAGGAATAGGACTTATTTTTAGAAGCAATATTTAATAACAAATATCTTTATAAAAAGCAAACGATTTTATTATAAAAGGAAAAATGTATATATATACGTAATTAAGAATTTGAAAATGTTTACATTTCGACATTAGCGATTTTGAATGTTGTACGTTTCTTGCATTTTATCTTTATCTTTCTAATATTTAAAATCGTTTAATTTTTTTAAAAAATCATCTAAAAAATGAGTAATCATACAAGTAAGACTTCTTCAAAAATAGTTAAACAGAATACAGTTTTACATACATTTTTGAAAGTGCAAAGTTCCATAAAGAAATCCTTATATACATCTTGGACTAAAGTTACCAGCATTCATCGGCAAAAGTTTCCCAGTGACTAATAATTAAATATAGCATGAAAAGTATTCAACTTAGATTACAACAAATGGTGTAATGTTCATTCCCATAAATAAAGAAATAGTATAGAGTGTTTTATTTAGCTATATTCAATATTTGTTTAGGTGTTCCAGACAAAAGTTGGAAGAAATAGATTTTTGTCATTAAATGCTCGTAAGAATACAAACGTCATTTGTAGTATTGCCAAAATTAGAATGAGAATTTTTTTTCATAAAAAGAAAGGCAATGTTTCCATTTCCACCTTTCCAAAAATGTAACCCTCCATGGCCAAAGATACCCGCTTCGACGGTACTTATTTCCTTCTGCTGAATATAACAGAGAGTCACATAATGTTGATATTGAAGTGTATAGTTAGGGAAAAAGAAAGTGGAAAAATTATAAATGTTCTACACAAAACATTATTTCCTGTAGATTCCTTTTGAATGGTTAAAAATAGATGTAATTTTTACTTGAATGCAAAATTTTCATGTACAAAATAAGTTTAAGCAATACATTTCTATATATTTGAGCTTTTATACATACCATACAATAGTTAAAAATAGTAAAGTAAAAGCAATAATAAAGTAAAAGCAATAGTAAAGTTAAAAATAGTAATATAAAAGCTAAAATGCCTAACGGACATAATGGTCACATTTGTATAAGAGATACTAAAAGTACGGAATGTTATCAAAATACACCAAATATAAAAAAATTACAGAATTTAGAAAAATCATCAATAAATTAATGAACAATTTCGAAATACATGGAGGTAAAAGGTTTTTTTTAATCACCAATTAACAAAATGTTTTCGACTGCTCAGAGTCATATTTTTAATAATGCAAAGTAAATAATTATCTACAATTACATGAATTGTTCTTTAACTATTTAAATAATTAAGTTATTGTAAGAAATATCATTTTTATAATGCTCAATTCATTTAAATTATATGTGTACAAGTATATACAATATAATTTTTTTAATCAATTTTTTAGAATACCTGTTCACCTTAAATAAAATATGTGTCAATTCGATTGCCAGTTTAGTTACAATAATGTTTGAAGTACATAGAAAAAGTTATCCAAAAGAATGATTGCATCATTTTATTTATTAGTTTTAGTAGACTTTTTTTGGTTTTTTAGATCAGAAGCAAAGTGGTCTAATTTTCAGTTTTTTTTTTACTTTATTCTAGTTTTAAGCTTCTGTTTGACTCAGGGGAGTAGCAAAAAATTTCATTGGATAATACGCATGAAATTTTATAATTTCATAGGATCTTACAAAGTATATTAAGTAAACTGTAAGAATTTCTTGAGGGAATATATACGACTATCTCCCTTTCTGGATACGCCCCTATAGGGGCGTATCCAGAAAACGTTGCAGTCAGGCCTATATGCCTGACTGCAACGTTTTGAAGCACTTAATAAAATTATTATCTAATTTAAGTATACTTAAAACAGCTTGTAAATTGAGCTTGTGGTTAAACGAATAACTAGCTGAAATACGATGAGGACACTCATAATAAGTGAATTAGAGATACCTATAGTTATATATAAACTACATATATTATTTTGCTTGGTACTCAGACCAGTACCCCAGAATATCGGTTTTTTTCAAGGGGAACATGCACATGTTATTGACATTGAAATTCATGAAACTAGAAGTACAATAAAAGCACGTTGCATAGATGGCTGAGAATGATGATTTATTGATAATCCAGAAGATTGTCGTGTTAGTATTGTACTGGGAATTCTGTGGCACTAAGTTCACACCTATATGAACTTATACTGATAATAATTGACGACTGGGGATGCATTCAGTTGACACATATACTTGTACCCCAAGCTTCTTAAGTGGAACAAGCACACGATTCTGCAACTCATACATTTGAAGAAATACAACACTTTTAGGTATAGTCATAGCTGTTAATAGCCACCAATTATTTTGAAGTTGAAGGTTGTACCACCACAGTCACAGAAGAGTTTTGCGTTGTCGAGAGTCAGTGATACTGCTCACAAGTCAAAGTGACCGGAGCATGCAGTTGATTAACTATAGTGGCCAATCTGCAGACCATGGCACCATGCAGACCATGGAAGGAAAAAATAACCAAACGATGGTACTAATGAGTTGAGGCTTTTTCAAGAGAAGGAAAAATCACAGACATATAGTCATTTTGCCCATTAATAAGGTTCTTCAAGCCATCAGTAATTTTGCAGATTGTCGTTAATGAGTGTGCTGTACTTGTTGTAAAGTAGAAAGTCCGACGTGCTAGTAACAAATAATGTTGAATGTTTATGTCTTGGGTTACGTCGGTGAAACCTATTCATCAATCCGCCGACCAGTCAGTTAGATCTCGTCATCTTGGTGGATTGAAAAACAGCTATATTTTTCTCGTTCTCTTTTTGAGTTGAAGTTCATCGACAAAATTCACATTCAAAGCAAGTAGCAACTTACACACTTAACAGAACTTCAGGTATCTCTAATTCAAAATCATCAGTGTTCACGTATTTAACACATTTACTGTATATTTAAGTAATTTAAAACGTTAACATTACGATTATAATACTTTAGCCGTTTTCACTTACACTTTTTTGGTTAATTGGAAACCCTAACCGTCTTTAGAACTTTGAACTAGAATAAAGTAGACCCTTGTATAATGTTATTCGGGATACAAAAAAAATGAATACACAACTATGGTAAAATTCATTTAGGTTTTGCAAACAGGCAGTTTTGGTAGACATTGGAAGTTTCACACGTAATTACTGTGGCACCAAATTCCAATCTAGCTCAACAGAATATGATCTTTAGTCATTTGTTTAGATTTATATGAAATTAATTTGTACTAAATGGAACTTTGAAGATAAGCACACATTTGTAAATGAACTTTATACAACAAATCATAATTTTTGAAGGCTGTATACTGAAAATTAGCATTGTGACGTAAAACAAAATGGGTTCAATTAAAAGAAATCAGTAAAACGGCTTTTCTTGACACCCACTTAATACAAGCTGTAAAAAGAACAAGTTCTAGAAAACTTTTAGAATCTTGGAGTTTAAAACATGACCCTTTACTTCCTAAAAATACTCGGCAGTACAGCAATGAGATAAACTCTCCAATGGATTTTATTGGACGTATTTCTTTGCTCTTATAAATGTATGGAAGTACTATAATTAGAATAACTTTCCAATGGATTTTATTGGACATGACCCTTTTGTTCCTAATAATGCATGTAAATTCTACAATTAGATAAACTATAAACTTAATTTGATTTGACATTACTTTTTTTTCTTCCTATTAATTTTGGGAACCGCAATAGTTAGATAAATATTGAAAATTAAAATATGTGTATTTAAAGTTCTTGGTATTTTTTACTGATAAATATGACTCTGACCTTTTTTTCTTTAAGTTTTGAAATAAAATTATATAGCTGTAAAAAATATTAACAATAGGGTATTTGACTAAAAAAATTTTATTGGCTTAAAATATTCCTAGGCAAAAAATATTAGACCCGTATTTTTTCTTTTTTCCAAATACCGCCTAAAAACGGAGAAAAACGCAATTAAAATTTAACTATAAGCCACGCCCCTAAAACGATCCCCGGCAGAATTTGAAGGATGTGACGTCACCTGGCAGCAAACGGTTTCGACATGCGGGAGAATCCGTAGTGATCACTGTTGTTGTTGTATTTGATACTCCAATTTCCTTTGATTTATTATTGACAGAGTGAGTAGGGGTGATTAAATGTTTTTTTTTTGTTTTTAACATTTAGCATTTTATTACTAATGGTTGGTTCGCGGCTTTTTAATTTCATGATCCGCTACTTACCTGTCAATTCCCTTAAAGATTTAGGTTGACTTTTTAAGATAAAATGGCACCAGGGCGTTTTCTTGTAAACCAAAAATTAATGGCTTATAAAATAAGAAATATATATAAAAAACTCAATCTGAACTAACACACATCCTAGATGAACGTACATAAAAATATTAGAGGGCCGCAGTCAAATCGTTTTGTTTTTTTTAAATATAAAATTAGGTTACTTCATATGAATTTTTCATGTGATATGAAGTTTTTTCATGTAATTTTTTAAACAACCGCCCCATCTGCCAAAATGTCTAGCCTTAAAATTGAATAAAACCAATTTAGAAATGATTATTTTATACACGCATATGCAATTTTTGTTATAATTAATAATTTAAAATATCAGGGATTTTCAATATAAGTCACTCATTTGCGGATTTGTTACTTTATAAGTGCTTATTTTTTGGTGAAATGGGTACGTAATTGTTACATTAAATTTGGGCTACACACCTTGATCAAGTACGGAGACGTAGAATATTTCGGATACTGTGCCGTTCCGCAATGTAAACATTTGGTGATTTCGTTTACTAAGGCCCTGTATTTGAGCTTAACGTTTGAATTTACTGGACTAACGCTTGAAAACATCGAAAATAAGATCATTCACAAACAACTTAAGCTGTTTTAAATTTAATTAATAATTTTGTACAAGATACTTTATTCAAGTATTGAGTTTAATGAAAAGTTGTACTAGATATTATAATGCAGGTATGAAAAAATATATACTTGAAGTCTAGTGAAACCAAAATTAGGGGAAAACTGATGTAGCTTTTAATAAATAGATTTTTATAACGTTTTTTCTTTTTACTAGAACGCATGAACAACTTTTTGTAAACAGAAGTACTTAACTTATTTCTTATTTTCTAGATTAGTACAAGAAAAAAATAATTTCGGGGCGCCATCTATAGGCAAAGAAAAAGATATGAAACTAGTTAACATTACAACATTAAATATAACACTTTCCCTTGCTGACTGGATTACTATTTACACTTTTAGGACGTTTTCATTAAAATATTAATAGCTTCCTTATAATCCTTTTAAAATGGGTTATTACTTTCGTTGAAGTTTTAATATTTCGGAACTCATCAGAACAGAAATACGAAGAAGATTTAAAAAAAAAACAAGGGTCTTACCATCATAGGCATCGATTCTCGGCAAATTTGAGCCGGCCGTTTTTGTGAATCCTTTAACTTTATTTTATTTAAATATTTATAAGCACTAAATTCACAAAGAAAAAAGACTAATCTAAAAAAAACTATGCAGTTTGGACTTAAAGAGAGCTAAAAAGTTTAGGATGACTAAATTTGAATAGCGTGTGGGACGGTTTAATGCCAGGTGACGTCAGACCAATCAGAGTAGCGTTTGTAGTCACGTGACCAAGCTTTGAAATATCGCGATTTTAAAACTTGATTTAAATAATATCCGAGTAATTTTTTGAAGAAAAACCAATGAATATACGTTTTCTAGTTCCTATACTATGTTTATATAACTTTTTTGGGCAGTTTCCCGATTTAGTCAAATACCCTTGATAGTATTTCCAAACCTTTTTAGATATCAAAATAAAATATAAATTGTATAAAAAATACATATATTTCACATGTTACAAATAAACTATCGTACGACATAAATCTTTATACAAAAATAAAGTAACAAAAGTGAGCAAAAGAATTAAAAAAAAGTTTGCATTCTTTAATTTTAGTAGTTATTTTTTTAAAAAAAAATTATATACCGTTTTTCTAATTTTAAATTAAATAAACTTAATTTAAAATTAAAAAAATTAGGTAAGAAAAGTTGACGCAAGAATGATTATAAAAAAAATTAGATGACCATTTGTCTTTTGTTCATGGGTTGATGAGGTAGTTTTTTTTAAAGGAACTTTGAATTAAAAGGAACCAAACCAAATGAATACGAGGACAACTCACATCTTTGCAATTTTAAAAAAAATTAACTTTGCAGTGAATATAGCAATAACCTGATTATTACCTAACATAATGGTCGATTTTATGATACTTAACTTTACGATACTTAATTTAAAATTAAAAAAATTAGGTAAGAAAAGTTGATGCAAGAATGATTATAAAAAAAAATGAGATGACCATTTGTCTTTTGTTCATGGGTTGATTGAGGTAGTTTTTTTAAAGGAACTTTGAATTAAAAGGAACCAAACCAAATGAATACGGGGACAACTCACATCTTTGCAATTAAAAAAAAAAATTAACTTTGCAGTGAAGATAGCAATAACCTGATTTCAAGGATTTTGCCTATTACTCAAGTAAATTGTTATGCAATGCAGTTAAAAATAGAAAAAAATTCTATAAAAACTTTTGTGTTCATAAAGGATCAAAATTTTTTATTCACTAATAATTTAGATTTAATAAATAACACAATGGTCAATTTTATGCATTGCAAATGAATATAAAATATGACACACATTTGTTTTTAAGGAAATAGAGCACCCACAAAAAATAAGAATAAAAAGTCAAAAAAAGAATTACAGTAAAATGACTTTTAAAAATAATTAATTCTTAAATAATAGTTGTTACTTTTAATTATTGAAAAACATATATTTTAATTTAAAATATCAAAAGTTTCTAAAATAAGTTAAATAAACTGAATTTAAAGTTAAACAACGAGGAAGAAAAATTCATGCAAGAATGATTATATAAAAAAATGAGATGACCATTTGTCTTTTGTTCATGGGTTGATGAGGTAGTTTTTTTTAAAGGTACTTTGAATTAAAGAGGAACCGAAACAAATGAAAATGTGGACAACTCACATCTTTGCAATTTTTTTTAAAATTAACTTTGTAGTGAAGATAGCAATAACCTGATTTCAAGGATTTTGTAAATTACTCAAGTAAATTGTTGTGCAATACAGTTAAAAATATAAAGAATTTCTGTAAAATTTTGTGTGTGCATAAAGGATAAAAAAATTGTTAATCATTAATAATTTATATTTCATAAATAACATAATGGTCGATTTTATGCATTGTAAATGAATATAAAAATGAAACACATTTGCTTTTAAAAAAAACTAGAGCACCCACAAAAAGTAAGAACAATAAGTTTAAAAAAAAATACAGTAAGATGACTTTTAAAAAGAACTAATTCTTAAATAATAGTTGTTGCTTTTAATTATTGAAAAACATATATTTTAATTTAAAATATCAAAAGTTTCTAAAATAAGTTAAATAAACTGAATTTAAAGTTAAACAATGAGGAAGAAAAATTCATGAAAGAATAATTATATAAAAAAATGAGATGACCATTTGTCTTTTGTTCATGGGTTGATGAGGTAGTTTTTTTTAAAAGGAACTTTGAATTAAAGAGGAACCGAAACAAATGAAAATGAGGACAACTCACATCTTTGCAATTTTTTTTAAAATATTAACTTTGTAGTGAAGATAGCAATAACCTGATTTCAAGGATTTTGCAAATTACTCAAGTAAATTGTTGTGCAATACAGTTAAAAATATCAAGAATTTCTGTAAAATGTGTGTGTGCATAAAGGATAATAAATTGTTAATCATTAATAATTTATATTTCATAAATAACATAATGGTCGATTTTATGCATTGTAAATGAATATAAAAATGAAACACATTTGCTTTAAAAAAAAAAACTAGAGCACCCACAAAAAGTAAGAATAAAAAGTTTAAAAAAATTACAGTAAGATGACTTTTAAAAAGAACCAATTCTTAAATAATAGTTGTTGCTTTTAATTATTGAAAAACATATATTTTAATTTAAAATATCAAAAGTTTCTAAAATAAGGTAAATAAACTAAATTTAAAGTTAAATAATTAGGCTAGAAAAATTGATGCAAGAATGATTATAAAAAAAAATGAGATTACCATTTATATTTTCTTCATGGGTTGAGGGAGTAGGTTTTTTTTAAAAGAAACTTTAAATTAAAGAGGAACCAAAACCAATAAACTATCGTATGGAATATTCAATGAAAATAAAGTAACAAAGTGAGCAAAATAATTAAAATAAAGGTTTCATGCTTGTGTGTGTGAATTTCAGCAGTTATTATTTTTGAGTAAAACTTTGTATCTAAAATAACCCTCTAGGGGATACAGACGTATAAACCCGTCACCTAACTGTCAGATTTTCCAGTAACGCACATAATTTTTAAAAATATATAAATTATACAATTTTACTAAATTTTAAACTAAATTTACTAAAATTTAAGCAGTTATTTGTAACCATCTGCTACTCAAAAATATTTTTAAAAATCAAAAGAAATAAAAATGTTAGTTAAAATTTAGAATTTTAATTTCATACTGTGAAAAGAGAAGATTACACTTCAACCAAATTACTTATTCCTCAGAGGGTAAAGGAACTTTGAATTAAAGAGGAACCGAAACCAATAAAAATTATAACAAATAAACTATCGTATGCCATAACACTTTATACAAAATAAAAACTTGTGATTATAAGAAAGAAGATGATCATTTATGTGGTTTTTATGAGTTGATGAGGCAAGTATTTATTTATAAATATTTCATAAAACTTTTGTTAAACTATTTTTGTGTGTGGATACTCCTAACGAATGATAATTTTCGAGTGTGAATAAATGCAATTTATGGAATAAAAACTTGTACTTGAATATATAATATAGTTTTCTCGTCTAGTCGTCACTTTTTCCATCCTCTTTCTTCTGAAATGTTACTTGGTGTTCTTTAAATTCTTCTCTATAATAGACTGAATACCTTCAATTACTTCATCTTCATCATCTGCATCATATTCCTGGTTCCAGTCATGTGAAGAATATCCTTCAATTCCTCCTTTGCGATTTCTTTTAATATCTTCTAAGTTTATATCCTGATTTACTACTTCATATCCAATCTTCCCTTGCTTCTTAATTATCTTTATCTTCATTTTAAGATCTCCTCTATATGTGTCTTGATACATTTTTACACATTCACTTTTTCCTTGCTCCTTAATTTTTACTTCTTTTTCTATAATATTTCTTTGCTCCAAATAGCCTATAAATCCTGTATTTTCATTTCCGCTATCTTCTTGATATTTTTGTTCCTGTTCAAAAACCAAATTTCCAGCATTTTTAGCTAGTTTCGTTGACATTTCTACCTTTTCCTGAGAAACTTCTTGACTATTAGCCTTATTTACTTTTAGATATATTATTTCATCAACAGCTTTACATTCACAACTCCTTTGATCTAATCCATGGCAGGCACCTTCATTAGATTTTATCTTCAAATTACTCATTTTGTAGGAAACTGAATCCAGTTTCTCGTCATCACTAACATCGCAAGATATAATGTTTAATGCATTTTCGTCATTTTTTTCTTGATCATTAAACGCTTTGGTATTCGATTTTAGTTTCAAATCAGATATTTTGTTATAAAACAAATCTGACTCTCCGTCATCACTGACATCGTAAGATATAATGCTCAATCTATTTTCG
Organism: Oedothorax gibbosus; assembly: GCA_019343175.1. Lineage (NCBI taxonomy): Eukaryota > Metazoa > Arthropoda > Arachnida > Araneae > Linyphiidae > Oedothorax > Oedothorax gibbosus. The sequence continues at coordinate 2,742,209 of CM033276.1, forward strand.
TCATTTATTTTTTGACCATCTAAAGCTTCTGCATTCGATTTTATTTTCAAATTAGATATTTTGCAATAAAACAAATTTGAATCTTCGTCATCACTAACATTTTCAGATATAATGCTCAATGCATTTTCATTTATATAAACAGTATCATTGTCTTTCTTTTTATAAGTTTCATTTCCAACCAATGTGTGAGAATTTTCTTGGCGATTAGTAGAGGTACACTTTGTTTTGTTATCAGATTTATAAACTTCTAAAGAGGTACTGCAAGCATTATGATATCGGCAACAAAATCGATCTGATTCGCTCTCAGTACCGAATGCTTTAAAATCATTACCAAATGGAATAAGTCCTTCACTGTCAGGATTATCAATAATTTGACATGCAGTTCCTTTTCTTTCTAAACCCAAAATGCTTTCTAACGTAGGCATTTGAGTTAGCTCTTGTAAACGAACATCTAAATGCTCTGAAACTTTTGCACTACATTCTGTTTCTACGCGTTCTGAATAGGATTCTTTAATCTTACCGTCCATGGAATGATCATTTTCCAAAATTATTTCTGCTGAGACAGACAATTTGCCAATAGCTATTTCCGTTTTCTTCAATGTAGATAAGGCATCAGCACCACATTCCTTCATTATTTTTGAAGAAACAGACACGTTATCATCTGCAACAGTTTCCTCTTTCATGTTTTCTGTTGATAGAGACGTTTCACAGAGTCCGCGTTCTTCTTTCAACATTGATGAAGATGCAGACTTGCCATTGATATCGCATTCATCCGTCAACGTTTCTGCAGGTGCAGACCGGGTATCGATTTTAATTTTTAATTCTGAATTAATACTGTTACTGTCATTTTCAGAATATGGTTCTTCCTCCGTACTGCTTTCATAAATTGTTTCAAGAGGTCTTTTATGAACCAAAGGTCGGCTTTTACGGCTTACAGGCTTGACAGATTTTTCACTGGGTATTTCAATAAAATTTTCACTCTTAGACCATATAATGTTTATGTTTTCTCCTAAAGGCTTGACTGATTTTTCACCAGGTATTTCGACATAATTTTCGGTGTTAGACAACATGAAGTTTTCTCCTAAAGGCTCGGTTGAGTTTAAACTGGGTATTACAATATAATTTTCGTTGTTAGACCATATGATGTTTTCTCCAAATGGCTTGGTTGATTTTACACTAGGTATTTCGACATAATTTTCATTGTTAGACCATATGATGTTTTGTCTGAAGCTATCTCGTGAATTTTTATGAGCGTACTGATCGTTATGTTTGTACATTCGGTCTTTTTCGTCCGAATATTTGAAGAATTTTTCGCAAACCCAGTTTTTTACTGACACCAAAACTTCTAATCTATTTTGTACAGGTTTACGTATGGTTTTTTGCTTTTTTGTAAATTTCCGTGAGGATTTCTCTTTATCAAAGCTGTGTAAGAAAGAGCCTGAACAATCCTCAGATCCATACATCTTTTCCTTTTTTGATCCTTTCTCATTACTCCGTGCCACGTTTTTATAAAGTGATTGCACAATCTTACTTGGATTCTTTTTTAAATCAGATAAATTTTTAAGAAATTTAGATGGTAATGAATTTCTAGTGTATGAAGAAAGTGCATCCTCAGTTTCTATTTCTGTAGAAGCTTGTAAAACTAAAGGGTTAGTGCGTTTTGGTATCGCTCCATATTTTCTTCCAAAATCATCCTTTTGGTTACGTTTTTCTTGAAGAGTGCCACCCATACTATTCAGAGGTTCCTTTTGAATTTCAGAAACTTGATTTTTATTGTATTTGTCAGTGAATAAATCATCAATACTTTTATATACGTTGGCTTCTTCTATGCTAGCTGATGGAAAGATATCTGGTTGGGATCCTTCATTTTTGATAATTACTACTTCACTGAATTTGCAACAACCATCAACTACGAAACTGGAATCTCTGTCGGAGTTTATATTTTTCATAGCCAAAACGCCTAAATTGCTATCTGCATCATCGTTAACATCGCCTTCTTCAAGTTGCCTATTAAAGGTTTGAATATCACTACCAGTGGTACTTACTGATTCAGGGTATGCAGCTCTCTCGTTCGTTACCCCGTAGTACAGGAATTCGGAGGGGAACTCGGTAGAATCCTCATCCATGTTTCTGTTCCTGTGGCTTAGTTCCTCAGCTCCAATATTGCTGATGGGTACGTTTATGACCTCGTTATCTAGATCAAACTCATTACAGCACCAAAACCAGTATCGCCATTGCCAGTAACAAGTATTGTTACAACGATGGATTCGGCAAAATATTTTAATCCTATAATAGAAAGAAACTAAAATAAGTTTCAAGTCATCATTAATAATTTTCAATGAAGTTTGGTCAATGTGTATTTTTTCGAAGTTTTTTATAAGGTAAAGCGAAGCGAAAACATTTAATTCTTGTAATATATTTAAATGACATACTAATATATATTTTAGATCATATTTTAAAGACTTTTTGTATTTATTGAATACTTTGTTAAATCATTTAAAATGCCACCTCCTTCATTTGACGTTTCTTCCGGTTTCACGAAAATTGGCAGTTCAATGCCAAAAAATGCGGATCCTCTTTCTATTTACAATAGAAGCAAAATTTATTCAAATAATTTTACGATTTAAAGGAATAAATGGCTACCTTAATTCAAAAAAGTCATTGTAATCACATTGACCAAAGTTCATTGGAAAGTGGGGGAAATAATCAACGGAAATAATTTGCTTAATTTATCACATAGAGGGAGAAATGAGAGAGTGTCCCCCTTTTAAAAAATTACCTTTTATCGCTGTTGCCACATCAACAGTGGCTTCAGAAATTTGATTTAAAAATAATGTTTGAAGCAAAATTTATACATTATTTGTTTACTAAGAAAGTGGCAAGGCATTATATTTTTTTCCATAGAAATAAGGTTAGTTTTAATTTACATTTCTAATTTTTTTTAGTGCAGTTTGGAGTAGTTTCCTGTTCTGCTATTAATAAATATTTAGTTATTCTTCGAACTACCAATAAATTAACGGATGATAAATACTATTTATATTATTTGCGAAAGAAAATTAATGAAAATAGTTTATTTTGGCTTTTAAAAGTTTAAAATGCAACTTTTTTATGCTGCGTTTGGTATTTTTTTGCTAATCTGTATAAATCTTGTGTAGAAGTGGTTTTAGGTGACAGTTACAAACAGAAAATATTTAAGTAACAGGAAAGTAGGCTATTTTAGTTCTTTTTCAACTTCTTGTTTTATATTAAATTGAAATAATTAGCTCAAATTATCACCAAAACCAATGTAATTCCAGAAGTTCAAAAAATGAAAACAATACCGCTGGAACGGTTGCCACTCATGACGTGGAACCTGTCCATTGTACTGTAAACTGTGGAATAGTTTTATCTAAATACCAAAAAAAACCCACTAAATATAAAATATCCAAAATACTAAATATATGCGGTTTTTACTGCGATTTGAGAGTGAAACCGAAAAAGACGAATGAAATCGTTGAAATACAAGAATGAAAACTGGAAATTTACGTCATCTGGAACAACACTTTTTAATATCCTTTATCGTTTGTTACGGTAATTTTAGTTCGAAGAATAATAATTTAATAAACATACTTGCTCTATAAAAATAGAAACGAAATTTATCACAACATCGTTTAATTGCATATTTTTTTTCGAATAAGAATTTACAATTTTCGAACAAACTATAATTTGTATTTTGAGGCCTTTATACAATTATACATTAATAAACCTTAAAATTTTAATTAAAAGGAACAGATTATTTATGTATGTAAAATAATTAGAGGGTGAATACTCTGAAAACGAACCATTTGAAGCGAAAATTCTCGAAAAAAAATATTGATGAAAGTTTTTGAAACTTAGGATTTGAGTTACACTTGCATACTACATTGAAACTTTAACATAGGTCCAAATCATACAATTAATTTTCTCATTAAAATTTTAATTTAAAAATTTGGCTTTCCAAGGACATGACTACCTTGCCACGTCCATGATGAATTATAAGTTTTTAAGTACATCGTATTTATGATTAAGAAAAATATATAATATGTACAGCTTATTTGTATGAAACTCAAAGAAAAAAATACTCGAAAATTTTATTGTATATAGATGGGTCAATAGCGAAAGAACGAATCAATTCTCTCTATCTCTGTCAGGGAATTCATAACCATTATTCATAATGCGATCTCTTTTTCTATCCATGCTCATGTCTGTTACTGTAAACTTTTTTTTATTTTTCCATCTTAAAATTATATCTTCAGGAATTTTTTTTAATTTCAGAACATGTTTCTTTGTAATCACAAGCTGGTTACATATATCACTTGATTGCACTTTTAAACATGCACAGATTAAGTTATGAACAGACAACTTAAGCAAAATCATTTAGTATGAAATGTATTAATTAGCTGATTTTTATAAATTTTTCTTTAATTTTCTGCGTTTTGATAATTCATTTATAATCAAAAGTAGTCACTTTTAAAATCATCCCTCTGAAAATTTAATAAATATTATTCCATTGTTATTACTTTTACTTCTAAGTAGGTTACCTAAACACATGATAGATTTAGTGCTACAAAAATGGTATAGTCGAGAAACAGTCAAACAATAAGACATCATAATAACATCCATGGACAACTGATCATGTCTGTAGACATACAGAGTCCACGGACGTGATAAATACAAAATACAAATATACAAATACAAAAATAAAGGACCAATAACAGGCACGAAGCCCAACAAGATTGGTCCTGTTTACAGTCCCCCGACTATATCCCAGTGTCTGTCCAGCTTCTTTTTAAAAATATCAACACTGTCAGAACTCACAACATCCTCTGGCAGACCATTCCACTTATCCACAACTCTAACATAAAAGTAATGTTCCCTCAAATCCCTATTAAAACGTGCTTTTCTCAGTTTTAAACTATGACCTCTAGTCCGGTTATCAGAATAAAAAACAAGCAGGTCAGCATCCAATGACCTAATAAATTTAAAAAGCTGAATCAAATCCCCTCTAACCCTTCTCTCCTCCAACGTGTACATATTTAACTTCTTCAATCGATCTTCATAACTCAAATTCCAAAAACCATCAACCATTTTAGTGGCCCTATGCTGCACCCTTTCAATCACATCTATGTCTTTCCGCAGATATGGAGACCAAAACTGTACGGCATATTCCAAGTGAGGCCTTACCAGCGCTTTGTACAGTGGCAGGATAACGTTACTAGACCTTGAAGAAATACTATTTTTTATATAACCCAATAATTTATTTGCCTTTTTACTAGCAACTGAACACTGGTACCCCATTTTAAAATCATCACAAACCAAAATCCCAAATCCTTAACTGAATTACTAACCTGAATTTCAGCACCTTTTAAAAAATAATCAAAAATCCTATTATTCTTTCCCATGTGTAAAGCATGACATTTCCCAATATTAAAAGACATCCCCCAATTATCAGCCCAATCTGATAATTTATCCAAATCCCTCTGTAGCTCATCCCTTTGTTCCTCAGAATTCACATTACCCATAATTTTTAAATCATCTGCAAAGATACTAATATGGTTATTTATTCTCCAGCTAATGTCATCAATAAAAACAATGAACAAAATTGGCCCTAGCACAGAGCCCTGAGGGACACCGCTTCCCACGTCAGCCCATTCAGAATATCTACCCTTAATTTGAACTCGTTGCCTCCTATTTGTCAACCAATTTCTTATCCAAATCAAAATTTTCCCACCAATTCCAATCCTCTCCAATTTAATCATGAGTGCCTCATGAGGGACCTTATCGAATGCCTTTTGAAAGTCTATATAAATTAAATCCACACTATCTTTCCTATCCAAACACTCGGTAACCCTGTTGTAAAATTTTAAAAGATTTGTGTTACAAGATTTTCCTTTTCGAAAACCAAATTGTAGATCTGAAAGATGTTTCCCCCCCTCAAGGAATGCCATGAGATGATGTTTAATAAAAGTTTCAAAAATTTTACATAAGACAGAAGTTAAGCTAACAGGTCTGTAGTTGCTAGGATCCCCCCTTGATCCAGCTTTAAAAAGAGGGGTAATATTTGCTAGCTTCCAATCAAAAGGTACACATCCCGAATCATATGATGAAATGAAAATTGTCAAAACAACGTCAGCCAACTCTTCCGCACATTCCACAAGTATCCTTGGATAGATATTATCAGGCCCCGGAGCTTTATGAGGTTTAATTCCTCTAAGATATTTAATAACATTTTCCCTATTGAAGGTGCATTCGTGAAAATTACTTATTTGTTTAACCAGCTGAATACCTTCACAATTAAAATCCTTGTTAAAAACATCACAGAAAAAATCATTAAGAATATTTGCCATACCCACCTCATCAGAGATAAAATTACCAAACTTGTCCTCAAATGGACCCAAATTAACATCCAAATGATGTGATGTCCACAGACGTGACAAATTACATGTTTCATCCTTGTAAAATCATAGTCTGTTCATTAAAACCCACATAACACAAAAATAAGAAAACTTTTAATTAAAAATTTTATAAATTAAAACCATTTTTAAATAATTCCACTAAAATAATGAAAATCTAGCTTAAAAATATTACTTAAGAGTCATGAAGCCGAATTTCACCCCTTGAAAATCGTAATGGTATTCCTATGAAGAATCTTCTCCGACTAAATGACGCCCCAATTTTAATACTGGCCACTAGTTTTTGACACCATTTTAAAGAACAAAAGAATTAAAATAGACTATCAGAAAAAAAATTTGAAAATCACATCTTGAGTATTTTTAATAATTTTTTAAAGTTTGGAAATCAGTGGCAAATACAATGTCTTTAGTGTATGACGATGTATCTCAGTAAAAAATAAAGATACTGCAATAATTATATATTTTGAACACAATCGAAATTTTTATTTTTCAGTTCATTACGAAATAAAAATTTTAATTGAAATATTTGTATTTTTCAAAAATTTAAGAAAAGTTGTTGCTATTTTTTGGAAAGCGAATTATGGCAACCCCACATTTGGCGATCACCTGAAAGGTGTCGCCATCTAATTTAGAGTGTACGTTATCTCTCTACATATGGTGGGGGGTTCTTTGAATAGAACCCCCTAAAGACGCTGGAGTTAGTGTCGCATCTGTCTGGAACCCCTTTCCCCCCTGTACTTTGAATAGAACCCTTGGTGACTTCGTAGAAAATGCCTTTGCGGTTTACCAGTGGCTTGCTGGAAGGGGGGAGGGGGAAGCATCGGACTTACCTAAGGGGGTTGGGTTTCGCTTGGTAACAGGACAGTCGTATGGGACAATTCAAAAGCCGGTTTGAGAAAGCTAGGGTTGTGGTCAAAGAACGTTTTTTTCTTTATTACTTTTTCTTGTAAGAATTCGGAATAGGGTAATGGTTATTTTTGAAATCAAATAAGGATGCATCAATTTCAATAATATAAGATGAAATGGTAGGTTACAGAAAAATGTGCTAAATTGGCATATTAAAAAGACTGATGTTACTAATTGATCATTTGAAACATTGATTTTCATTCACTGTAATAAAAAAAGATAACTCTGTTGGTACTAAAAACTTTGTTTATTGAATTTAAAGATACAAAATACAATAGCGTTTTTAGTTGATTAATACAAAGTTTAATATAAAACTTATCGTGTCTTACTTCCAAGCTTCCCCAAGCTTCTCAAATGTAAAGCAGAGTAATAGATAAGAATTTAACTGAATTTAATCAGCATTTTGAAGAGAAAAAAAGCCACTAACATTATAAAATTGACTTAGCTAAGTTATCTTTTCATGCATCTAAGTATTATTAAAAAGAATAAATTAACAAAAACAGATCTGCATAGTTTTTAATTTGACCCCAAAAATAATCTTTAGACTGACTCAAGATATACATCTAGTAAACCATATAGTTGCAACTTACGATATTAAATTCATGTTTTTAATTCTGAAAATTTAAACAAATATTGTAATCCTCCACAATACCCCCTCCAATATTTTGATTTTGAAACATATTTTGTCGATAGATATTTTCAGGATATTAGAGATTGTAATGTCACTCTATATCAGGGAACCAAATTGCAAAATTCAGTTTATCTCCTTTCTTTAGGGAAACAACTAGAAACTGTTATTCTTTTAAAATTAAATTGACTAACCTCATGATGATATAAACTTAAAGATTATTGAAAACAATCCAATTTACCCCTGATTTTGGACAAAAAACAACTTGGCCAAATTCAGCAAGGATTTTTAATTGTGATTTCTTCAACTGATTGAGCATTAGAATATTGTAAAGCAAAACGTTGCAACAATCATTGCAAAACAATTAAAACTAAATCACTCAGAATTAGACAGTGCCACATGACTGAATTCCAATGTTGCTGTTAATTGAAATTGATAAAAGATTTTGAACATAAGAAGGATATTTAATTTTTTAGATTTCACATTACGTTTATAACGTAAACTAGGTTTGTAACAGACACTGGTACTTAGAATCGATTCTACACAAAATTCAAGAATGTGTCTAAAAAGGTGCCAATATTACATCGGGACATCTACATAGGCCCAGTTATCCCTTCCCCAAGAATAAATCAAGTTTTGTCAATAATCATATTTAACCGAAGTGTCACATTCCAAAGACTATTTATTGAAAACCATAACTATCATAAGGAAATCTTTTATTAGGTGTTATCTATTTGAAGCAAATTAAAACCGTGATACTTTTTAACTATTTTACATCGCCATATTTTTCAACGTTATATTTCTTCAACTGAAAGTTCAGATGAATGAAAAAAATTCTTCATTTCTTTCATCTCTATGAATCTACGTTGCTTGATAGCTGAAGAATTAGAAATTCAAGTTCATTACTCCTTTCAAAATGTGAAGTGAGTGTCATATATGTCTAACTTCTAAGCTACTTTGAATAAGATTTGCATATCAAGCAATAATATCTCCTTTTGGAATGTACCCCAATATCAAATTTTTTAAGCTTTCTCTAACACATTTTCTTGAATAAAGCATACATTCTATGCATCATATTGTAATTGCAGGAATCGTCTGTCACCACTATAGACTTTCCACATGTATCCATAACTATCAAGGCATAACCACATATCACCACATAACTATCAAAGCACTTATTTTTTATTACATCTTTGCATCAGGATTAAGAAAATAATTTCTTCTTATAAATGACTAAAAATATTTTCCAAGTCAAATCATAAAATCAACTGTTCCAGTTTCCAAATTCAAAATTCGGAGCTTTTTAGTATGTGCTATGCTTATAGCTATTGTCACAACTGAGATTTTTTTTCTTTTGTAAATTAAGTAAAATATATGTAAATCCTTAAAAATATTACATTAGAAAATGGGGGACGTACATGAATTACGTCATGCACAGAAGGGGGAGGGGGGGGAGGGGTGCGCTCCAACGTGACGGGTCGTGACATGGAGGGGTAGGGGTAATCGCTTGCGTGACGCACAGTGGTCTGGGAGTGGCCAAAATGCCAAATTTCGAAGTGTTAGAAAAATGCAAAATGAATAGATTTTTAAATTAATAGATAATTGAATAGTAAAATTACCAAATATAAATCATTAAAAATAATTTTTTGTTGTATTTATAGTTACGAAAAGTCAACAAATGAAAAATAGCCCGTTTTGAGGCGATACAATGGAATTCAAAATACACGATTTATAATTTTATTACACAATTTTTTTGCATGTTTTTGAGTTTTATAAAAGGTTTTCTTTTATTTTACCTGATTAAAAAATACAAAATAATTTTAAATTAGTTTTTGATCTTAGTTTCTAAAATACTATGTTTTTAAATATTTGAAAGAGTGCAACTTTCTGGCTCCACTATGCTCCAAAGTCTCATTAAAATTAACTAGTTTTCCAAATCGTATATAAAAGATAAATCTAAATTTCAGCTGCGGAAACGTACGGACACCATAATTACAAACAGAAGTGTCAAAATCGTCGAAAAGCACAACGCTGCTGCGCGTTGCTCCACGGCAGCTGTTAATCTAGAAACAAAGTAGCAAAACCGACAGGTGTTTCGACCACTTCACTTACAAAGAGTTTAATTATAAACAAATAAAAGAACTTAAATACTGGTGTCATCTTTGTAGGAGATAAAAGGTCTGATTTGTTTTCAATAATAATGTTTTCAAGAGATGCTCATTGGCTTTTGGGAAGGAGGGGCGGAGGGGGGGGGGGAGTAGTCCAAAATTCATTCTTATAAACAGTTCCTATACAAAATATACTTTTCGACAAAGGTGACCAAACAATTTCAAACCTCTTTTACCAGACGTTCGATAATGTTTCATCGGTAAGGACGAAATGGCGAGTTTTAAATGTTGTTATAGTGAATTAGTAGAAATTGTTTTAAAGAGCCAATTTGATATCGAAAAAAGCATCGACGCTTTGAAAGTATCTTACCCATTGATAACCTCAGATCAACGAGAAGGAATAAAAAGGTATTTATCCAAAATATTTGTACCCCATTTTCGTAAAAGGTGGCTTGATTGTAGTCTCAACAAAAAGGGTTTTATAATAAGTATAAGAAATGGCTTGCTAACACTTATTCCGTAGAAGTCGTAGAGTCAAGTAATTCTGCATCGGGTGTTTACAGCACACATTATATGGAAATAGTAGAGCCATCTTTTTCCGCACAGGCTAGCTCTAGCACACTAGATCAACAAGAACCATCTACTTCCACGCAAGCTGGTCGACCTGAAAAGCCTTCTGACGAATGTTCTGATCGAACAAAGCGTCGGAAAATTAAACAAATTCTTGATAGTGTATCGAAAGAACTATTAACTGCTGCATCAAAGAAATACCAAAATGATAGTGACTTTTACATTGCTGAAAAAGCTCTTGCTATACTAATAGATGCCGCCTCCTTATCTAAACATGATTATAACGTTCTAAGACAATCATCAAAGTAACTAGGAAACAACATTTTCCCGTCCTACAATCAAGTTTTAGAGCAGAAAAAGCTATGCTACCCAACTGAAATTGAAGTATCAGAAAGTCATGCGACAGTTAATATCCAAACGTTGCTGGACCACACAATAAAACGAATTTTTCTCATAAAATTCGAAGTCGAACCAACAGTGTACAAATTTAAACTATTTTGCAAGTGGGAGTGTGATGGGTCTGATGGTCACAGCCAATATAAGCAGATGTTTGAAAACGAAAAAGAGACCGACGCCAATCTTTTTATGACGACCCTGGTTCCATTGCGTTTAACAACAGATGAAGATACTCTTGTTTGGGAAAATCCAAGACCCTCATCCACACAGTTTTGCAGACCAATTAGATTTCTTTTTGCAAAAAAAAATCCAGATTTAGTTCGACAAGAAGTTGGTAAAATGCATGAAGATATCGAAAAATTGAACGTAACAATACTTACCTACAATAACAAAACAATTCACGTAAAACATTGTTTAGTGCTATCCATGATCGATGGAAAAGTTACCCAATATTTGACAAATACGCCATCAATGGCAGTATATGCCCAATATGCAAAGCTAAGCCTTCAGAAATGAACAATCTACAACTTTTGGATACTAAAATCATTTATGAGGAATCAATTAAGCTTGGTCTCTCACCACTTCATGCTCGTATAAAATTTATGGAGTGTATTCTTCACATTGCCTACAACATGAGTTTTAAAAAGTGGAAAACTACGCAAGAAACCAAAGAAATAAAACTAAATGCAAAAAAGCAAATCCAAGAAAAATTAAAAAAGGTTTTAGGATTAAATGTCGATGTAGTCCTACAAGGAATGGGCACTTCCAACGATGGTAATACATCTCGAAGATTTTTTAAGGATCCTACTATTACTTCGGAAATTACCAAAGTTGATAGAAATCTAATTCATAGATTTAATATTATCTTGGATACAATCAATAGTAGTGCTGAAATTGATCCTCAAAAATTTCAAAACTACTGTAGAGAAACCGCAATTTTATATGTTGATATATACCCCTGGTACTACATGCCAAACACTGTTCATAAGGTATTGTTTCATGGAGGGGAAGTGATTTCATCATATATGTTACCAATAGAAGCTTTGACCGAAGAAGCCCAAGAAGCCAGAAACAAAGTCTTTCGGTGGTACAGACGAGAACACTCGAGAAAAAGTTCAAGGAAAAATACAAATGAAGATGTGTTTAACTTCCTTACTATTTCATCGGACCCTTACATAAATACCTTTCGCGCAAAGCCTAAAACAAACAACAAATTAGAGCTACACGAATACTCAAAAAAACTATTATATTAATATTGTAATCTTACTTAAATTAATTATTAAAATTAATCATCTTATTAAAATTATCTTATTATCATCTTATTAAAATTAAACGAAAATTCATTTAAAATTCATTAAAAGTCTTTAGATGAATATTAATACTATATTTGGCCTTAACATCTTCAATAATAAAATGCTGTTAATTAATATGATCTTAAAAAACTGTTGACGGTTAATTTGAAAGTATATGTTCTGTGTATTCATATTTTTGTACGATATTTTGATATTAAACTTGATATTATTCCACAAACTTAAATGTTTAATATTATATAATTATTCCACAAATTTTAATGTTAAATATTTTATAATTATTTCACAAACTTAAATGTTTAAGATTATATAATTCATGTGTTCAAAAATTAGTAAAAAAATATTCACATTAAAAAACTTTGGTTTCAATTAATTTTATAAGCTAAATTGAGAGCAGAAAATATTGAAAATAGTGTATTTTTTTTTTTAGCTCAACGTTTCATTTTTAAAAGATTTTGTTAGTGTTTTGGCTTTTTGTGACTACTTGACGTACGATTACGTATTACCATGACCTAAACATACGCATATGCACTTGCACAATACATGTTGATTAAAGCGTTATTCTTTATACGCAATTTTCACATTACATCTTCACATACTATTTTTTTTGCATTAACTGTAACTTAAAATCTATAGGTTTTACAAACTTGATTGTGTCCTATATCGACTCAGATGGGTCAAAAACCTACAAAACCGAATTTTTATGCATTTTTGTCAAACCACAAAAAAATAAATGAATTTTGACCGTTTTTCAGCCTTTTCCGACCACTGTGTGACGTAGCGATTCGGAATATTTCACTTTTGCATTGAAAATCTGTTTTGCATTAAATGAAGTTTTTGAGAAAAAAATCTTAATTTTTTTATCATAAGATCATCATGAGAAACACTTTATTTCATAAAGAGGATAGGGGGATTATTATATGCCACAACGTTGGAATTATTAGCCTCTTACATTTTACAGACCTTTTCCTAATGGTACTTCGTAACACGCTGTAAATTGTGACACTATCTTGACCAATCAGAAGACTATCAGCTACTTACTACAGAGGACTAGTCCTATTACGTTAGGACCTGGATGAATACCAAAAGACCCAAAAAAAATCCGATTACACCCAGGCCCCTTTTTAAGGTATTAGCTAATGGCTAGTTAGTCCTTGGACAACGGAAATGTAAATACAATGTTGGTCTATTCCTTTTAATAAATTATTTTATATAAATTTAACTTTTTTCTTTCGAAATTAATTTTTTTTAAAAATATATATTATATAAATATGCTCTTTTTTCAAATTTCAGAATCAAAGGAAAATATTAATATTAACTTTTTCTTTGAAAAAGGGGGGGGGAGTGCTACAACGTGACGCAATTTTAAGGGGAGGGATTCGATCAAACGTGAAGCAGCGTGACAAAGGGGGAGGCGAAAGAGTGGTTAAAAAAGTCAAAACTTTGCGTGGCGTAATTTATGTACGTCCCCATACCAGTAAAAAGTATTAAAAAATCTTCAGAGAGATACATATGTACATACAAAAGAATTCAGATTTATTACATTTATTTTTTAAATTCTTCTCATTTTCACTTACTAAAAGTTATATCTAATAACAAACAAATTTAATTTCTAAAATTTGATGTAAAAACGGAGACATTACGTATAGACAAAAGACACATATTTGTTTAAAATTCAGGGACAATTACAGATAAACAAAAGAAGTTATTGCTTTATCCATTTAGGATTTATATTAGTTATCCATTTATATTAGTTATCCATTTAGGATTTATACAGAAAAAGTTCTAAGAGATGACAACTTTTGGGCAATAGAAATGAAAAAAAAACTTAAAACTTTTTTGATTGTTTAACGCCAGAAATAGTTGATCCCCGATATACACGTTCTATGAATATTCGGGACCCCAGAATATATTATAAGTATCTCAGCAATAATAGCAATAACATCTCCTTTCCAATCTAGCAATAATATCTCCTTTTGGAATATACCCCAATATCAAATTTTTAAAGCTTTCTCTAACACATTTTCTTGAAGAAAGCATAGGGGGAACCAGGGACATATGACCCCACTCGAAGTTTTTTGCTTGTAACTTTTAAAAAACACTATTTATGAATGTGTAAATGCAGATAATTTATACTTCATAAAGTAGTACACAATATATATTAGTATTTTTCTGTAGTATTAAATGCAATAGTAGTAAAATATAAATTATTTAAAACTTTAGTTTTGGGTCATGTATCCCAATGCATAGGGATACATGACCCACCTATCAGGGATACGTGACCCAACCCCAAAATGTGGTAGTATAACTTAAAATAATCAAAAAACTTTTACCAAATAACAAAACTAATATCATATTATAAAGTTTATATAAATTTCATAGTATTTTCAGACAAAATTATTACTTTTATTTTTATCTCATTAATTATGCTTATATTAACGAAATAATCAAATTTAAAGTAAATTCTGTTCGAAATACGAAACTGGGGCTTCTTTTATTTTGCAAAGAAAACACATGTGGTTGAAGAATCGTTACTATTTTATCAATATCATTTTGGGATGCATTATCCATTTTAGGACATTTGAAACATTTTCCATCGATTTTTTCTGCATATTGAATTGTAAGCTCGTTAAAAAAAATTCCCTTGTACCTTCCAAACAAACCTTATACTTCGTTAAAGACCCAGTCATTTACTTTTGGGACTCCCGTGATTTTTTAAAAAATTTACTTGGTCTACTTCTGTCTACTTTTGTGTTTAATTGGGTCACATATCCCTAATTGGCTTGGGTCACTTATCCCTAGTTGCACTTTTTTTGTTTAATCCCAAAACAAAGACATTTGCGAATAATTACATTAGCAATATTATGCATGTAACTGTAGCTAATAGCATGAACTAAACAAATGACTAATTGAAAAAATCTTTCTTTTAAACCAAAAAATGTAGACCGAAAAACCTTACGCACTCAAAAATTTACTTTCAGTGCATGAAAACGTATTTCTTCGCATAACTTAACAAATACGCTATGATTCAGCTTGTTTTTTTCATCATGTGATCAACTGGCTGAAAGGAAAAAAGTGATGCCACTTTCAACTCACATAACTTTTCCATTGCTGAGAGAAAGGCATTGGGTCATGTACCCTTAGGGGTCAAATGTCCCTAGTTCCCCCTACATTCTATGCATCATATTGTAATTGCAGGAATCATCTGTCACCACTATAGACTTTGTACAACAAAAGATCTGTATTGTGGTTGAAAGAACTTTGTAGTATTTGAACAAACTAAAGACAGTTGTTACGTTAAGGAAATTATTGTAGCGTTTATAGCAAATCACTGATAATGAATTATTATAAAGAAACCCGTCGTAAACACAACTTTTCAGTTTCGCGAAATTGCTTCGATGAAATAATGTATTAATCATAATTAAAATCTAAGAGTGTGTACCACTTCACGACTTTCCATTACCGTTCATTGAATCAATTACATCCATCTGATAATGACAGACGAACATTTTTTTACAAAGAAAAAACAACAATTTTTCTTTTGAATTCAGCGCCCTCCAAAAGCAAAATTCGGATTTTCGACCGCACTTCAATACTTCCATTACATAATCTTTCACATTCGTTAATTGAAATAATAAATTAAGAAAAAAACCATAAAATAGTTAAACTAACATCAAATAGTTTTAATTTTAGCAATTTTACTTAAAACATTTTAAAATCGATTTTCAGAAAAGATTTTTTGTGCCATAAAAAATTTCTTCTTTAGGCAATCATTCCAAAATATAAACTTTTAATGACGTAATATGGTTGCAAAAAATATAATCACTTTATTAAATTTCTTTACTTCTACAAATGCTGTGCCAAAAGCTATTGTAAGCTTAGTATCAGAACCAGTTAAAATAGTTATCAGCTAAAACCACCCAGAATCCCGACATTCAAAGAATCCTCTATGTTCTTATCTCTTCATCCCCTCTATCTAGAAGGAGGGGGAAGGAATCCAGACCCTGGGGGGCCTCGAAGTTCATTGGCGATAAAAAAAAACGCACTGAACGATTGCTTTTCGCCTAGTAGGCGATAAAGTGTTTTTTCTAGTTTAAAAACACGGCGACATCTGGTTTTCGAGAAAGATAGTAAAAGAGTTCGTGCCGATGAATTACTGACTCTTAAAGGCACCAATTATGTACCTACTTGCGTTTAACACAATAGCACAGCACGGCGTCGTACAGCATGAATCAAATATCTCGTAACATAAAACAAGTGAATAAATATTACATAAAATAACTTACAGAATGCGAAAAATACCAATTAAACTCAGAACAGCAAAGAATCAAAGTATAAGTTCTATTCATCTATCTTCAAAGTTTTGCTAAGACAACAAATGCACTTGGCCTTTTGTTGACAGAGATGGCTATCTAATGATTTGATATAAACAAAACAACTCAGGTAATCACGTGACCTCCAAATGTGAATCTCATTGGAACCAAATACACTAATCCTCTCGTTTACATTGATGAAATCCAAATGATTTCCAATTAGAGGGCGTACAGACTGGGAAAATACTAACAACCACAAAACCGTCGCCAAGCGATGAAATAGCGGCCAGTTTTTTCGCCAAATCATAGGTTTTTTTTCTCTCCTTTGGTATCTTTGGTCTGGACATTTACACCTATGCCGGTGTTGTGCTAGGAACGTGGAATGGGATGAAAAGATTTCATCGCTTGCTTTAGCGCGAGACCTTGATTTCAACATTGATACGAAAAAATTAAATTTGATTGATTAGTAATACTAAAACTCAGTGTAACAAATTTTATTGTTGGTTTTAAAAACATAGATTTTTAACTTTTATTATATTTGAATTGGAAATGCTTTGAGATTTTTGAATTCATTTTTTAAATTTTTTATACTAATTTAGTTTATTTCCCTAATGGAATCCTTTTTGGGATTACTAAAATTTTTTTTAAAGTACCCCTACTCCATAGTTTTAATAAAATAATCGCAATAAAAGTGTTTCTTATTCATAAAAATATTAATGCTAATAAAATAAAACCTAATTTCATCAATAAATGTTTCAAAATTTCAAAATCTAAATTTGTCTACGTAATTTTAAATATTATTTTAAAACTCAGCTGTTGTCAAAATAACATTTAAATCACGAAAAATTATCGCACTAAAAGTACATTAGGATGGAAAAAGGCGAAATGACATGTTTTCAAAGACAAAGATATATTACAAGACCGTTAAGGGCATGAAACAGAAGTACAATTTTTTACTTACAATTTTCAGACTACAAACATTTTGCATGGGAAAATTAAAGAATGTGCTAAACTTTATACCTTACAACAAACTTCTAGTCAATAAAAGTGTTACTGAAACTGTGTCAAAAATCGTACTAAAAATGTTTTGAAAAGTGTTTCCGAATGTGTTTTGAAACGCGTTCACGGAGACAAATATAGTGTTCTGAAATGCGTTCATAATATGTTCAGATATTTGCAGTGTAGAGGGCCGTTAATGAAAGACAGCTGTGCGTTTTTCAATTTACATTTGGCTTAGGCCTTTAGTGCCTTAGCGTCGCACTTCTGAAAATTTTTGATTTTGTATTTTCAAATTGTTATTAAATTTTACTGGATTACCACAAACACTAAGTTTTTAAGTAAAAATTAGTTATAAGAATATATGCTTTAATATTTAATAATGCAATGCATAAGAATATTTAAGATTTCTTAAATTTTCGCGTTTCTGCAGGAGTTTTTCGATTAGTTAACATTTTTACAGGGTGAAAATCAATAAGAAATTGAGGATGAAATTAGGTTATTACCTAAATTCAACGTGTTTTTATAAGAATAAAATAATTTTAAGCTTATTTTGTAGTATGAATAACAATAAAAACAAAAAGTTCTAAAAGAACTGACATAATCTACTTTCCTACTACTTTAAGACTCGTAGAAATTATTATGGTTAAACTTTTTTTAAAAAAAAATTATTAATTTTTTTCACATATTCAATGAATGTACTTCATAGTTTGTTAAATTCATTTACGAATTTTCAATTTAAAATTTTGACGGAAACTATCAATGGTATTTTTTCGAATATCTTCATAAAACATACAAAAAACTCACTAATTTGCATTTTGATGTCCTTATACAATTATGCATTGATGCACACTGAAATGTAATTTAAAAATATACCCAAATTTTAATGCACAAAAAATAGAACGTTCTGTACCTCTTTCTTTAAAAACAAAGAATGAAAAAATAAAAGAATCGTAATGTGATATAGTACATTATGATGTCATCTAAACTAATTTATATCATTAAAAAATGTCTTTCGATCTTAAATTAAATCAAGTTTATCATCCACACGTTTATGCGGGAACAGGGATTTAAATGAATAAAAAAAATTACATTTTAAAAGAATTTAAATTAGTACTATTTTTTTTAAATTTTAAGAGGGCCCAATACGTTGCATAATATTTTCTTTAGTTTTGCACTTTGCATAGTATTAAATTTTTTTTTAACTAAGCAACACTCATATAAAAATCACTTTTCAGCCAAAATAATTTTAAAATAAACTGCATAATTGTACGAAATTAAAAAAAAATCAAATTTTTAAAATCTTCGTTCAAATATTTGTAATCAAAAATTTATTATAGTAGTTTTTATTAATATTTTCATACAAGTATGCATTCCAATTGTAGTTATACGTCCCTTTTTTCAAAACAATGTTAACTAAAAAAATCACCGAAAATTTCATAAAAAACGAATTTTCATATTTGACCATTGAGTTTCGACCTAAATAGCTATTTTAAAGATATTTAGAAGAAAAATTGAACATTTAAAATGAAAACAAGTATCATGAAAAATATTTTGGAAGTCACTATATATTTTAAATTCTATATTTAATAATTTTTTAGGATGCTTGCTTTACAATACATTGAAAACGAAATTTAGATACCACTATGGGGGAAAAAAGTACAGAATAATCTTTATTTTACATCTTAAAGGTTTAAGGTTCGACCCTCATACCCTAATTAACATAAACAATATAATTAGTTTATGTAATTGCTTAATGTAATCATTTTTCAAATGTTATATATTTGAGTGTTTTCAACTGAAAAAAACATCCATATTATCAGCCCTTCGAGTAGAAATATATAAATTGTAATTTTAATAAAACACTTTATATTATAAACATAATTAGTTGATGTAATTGATTAATGTAATTATTTTTGAATTTTATATTATTGGGTGTTTTTAACCATAAAAATTGGCTATAATATAGATGTCAGTGAGGGTTGACCCTCAAACCCACACTAACTGATATGATCAATATAATTAGTTACATAATTATTTTTGAATTTTATATATTTTAAGATAAGCGGAGGGGAAGACAACAAGCGGGGAGAGTCATAAAGAATAAAAAATAGGTCCCTAATCTTATCTTTAAAAAAAATTGAAAAGAATTTTACACAGATCCAGATTTTGATAATCGGGCAGTTAGAGAATATAAGTTTGAATTTGGTGGTGGGTAGAGGGGGGGGGGGGTACGTTTTAGGTTAGGTTGAAATATCGTCACACTAGAGCAACACGGAGGTATTGGCGACGGGCGTCACAGTCAAGTGACGAGCCGACACCTTACTAAGCACCCAACGCAACTTTAAGGGCGGCATCGTACGCTTCGTCGGGACTTTGACGTATATTTTACGTGCACTCCCCCTGCATGGGGCATTATTCGTTGGACTGATTGGCTAGGTCAGAAGTTAGTTTGCCTATGCCCGGGCCTGAACCTGCCACCTGGGACCTTTCGCTGGAAAAAGGGGGGGGGGGGGGTTCAAGGGAAGGGAGGTACGGACGGATGGTCAAAATCTAAAATATATAAATACCCAATTTTATTTTCTTGCTTAGTTTGAATTAAAAAAAGTGTGTTTAAAATCAGGCAAAATCTAATAAAACAGTACAATTCCAAAATTAATATATAGGTTTGAACGTAGTTAAAATGTGTCAAATGCTTGTCTAAATATAAGTACAATAAAACATATTATTCGAAGTTTCCTCACACAAATTTTTGTTTTTCGTTTTTTTCACTTGCATTTAAGTGAGTATGTTACACAAAATATTCCTTCAATATACACTCTTAAAACAAGCGAGCGATTTTAACTCAGTCTGAGTTAATTTCCACTCCTTTCCGTGCCGAAAATGCACTTCTCCTATAGGAGTGAATTTCACTCTTTTTCGGAGTGGGTAAAAGAAATAAAAGAAAACAATCTGCGTCCTACACTCTTAAAACGAGCGGTTTTAACTCAGTCTGAGTTAATTTCCACTCCTTTCCTGTGCCGAAAATGCACTTCTCCTATAGGAGTGAATTTCACTCTTTTGTTTTAAGAGTGTAGGGATGGTGAACTAACTACCATAGTGAACTAACTCATTCAAAGACTTCTATTCTTACACATCCTATACCATTCTATTCTATACCATTCTTACACAAATGCACAAAAAAAGCCTGTTCTAAAATACTAAATACTTTTAAAACCATTTTAGAATTCTTGCGAAAGTGGTATAAGCGTGTGAGTAAATTGTAATAAATCTGGAAGCTTTGGCCATGTTTTCAGAATTTTATTTTTAAATTTTTTATTTTTACACTAAAAAATTCAGACGATAGCACATATTAAAGGAAATTTTATTGGCATTGGAGGCTTGGCCCATACAAAAAAGCATAATTTTAAAGAGCACAATAATACATATTTCAAATTATTTTTGTAAGCATTAAATGTTAAAAAATATATTTTATAATTCGAGACACTCTGGAATCATTTAAAAATTCTGTATACCATAATTAATATTTAGAGTAATACATTTTTGTAGTATTATCTGATCAAAAATTCCAATATCGTCCTTATCAAGTAATTTTTTATGTGGGTTTAAAATATTTTATTCAGTTTGTACACACATTAACAAGCACAAGACATAACTGCCTTATAGTTTGATTCTTTTTAATTTTAACAGCGCAAACTGGAAAAAGCCAAAATCACAGTGCACTTTCAAAGCTACTCGTTCAGTGCCCCCCCCCCCCAAAAAAAAAAAAAAAACACCGGAAATAATCTGTCAATTAATCTGGAGTACTATTATACTTGAATTATTAATTTGGTTTTTGCAGATAAAGTTTGATATTTGGTCCCAACTGAAAAGTTAGTTTTAGTTGAAATTTTGATTTTATTTTAAACAAGTATACAAATATTGATAATCAGTCTATTACCTTCATGAAGTTATTATCATACGTTATTATAAACGGTGTATTTGATAAACATTATTTATAGATTTTCTTAACTATATAGTTAACTTAGGAGGCCTTGGTCTAGTGACCAACCATCCCTTACATAGAGTGGCCAAGTCTCCCCACCTAGCCATTTCGTAAAGAATGGCACATGGTGATTTGAAGCTTACTTAATTGGACAAACTTTATAACTTAAATAAAACCTTAATATAACAGTATTTAAAAAATACCACATACTTAAACTTAATTCAATTGGTTTGTCTCAAAAAATCTTACAAATTATGTCAAAATGTTTATGTGGTTCTAACACAAATACGACGCCCGTCGCCAATAGCCCTCGTGTAGCTCTAGTGCGACGATAATTCAAACTAAACTAAACTAAACTGAAATGTTTACTTTTTGGGATTGAGTACCATCTATTGAGAAAATGCTAAAATATTTTTAAATACTAAAATTTAAAGGTGGGCCAAGCCTCCCTTATGGCCAAGGGTCCCCAGGTTCCCTCATATATTTTTTTATAAGAAAAAACGGTATTTTTCACTGATACAAGTCATTTTATTTTAACAGAAATCAATTAAATTAGGTTTGAAATCATTTCATTAAAGAAATAGGCATACATGAAAATTGAAGGGGGCTACCAATCTAATACTTTTACTATGATGTTTATGTTTTGTGCTATATAAGTATAATGGCTGCGCTTATGATGAATTGAATGTAAGGTCAAAACAAGAATGATTGTTAAAAATAGTACTCTTTTAAAAGTAAAATATTAAATGGATGAATCGAAGACTTAATAATGAGTAATATTTTTTCATATATTGTGTTTTTAATAATCCGAATAAGCAAAAACAAAGTAATTCTTTAGTTTCTTAATTGATTAAAAAATGCGAAAATTTCTATTTCGAGCTTGACAACGATGCATTTAATATTTTGTCAACATTACAAATTGTATTTTGACCATAAATCTCTACTACTTTTATAAAAACAAACTGCTGGATGTCTGTACCTCATTTTACGCAACATACGTTTAATCATATACCAACTGCATTAATATAGAAATAAATATTAAAAATACACTTACAAGAAGACTACCATGCATAAAATTATGAATACTATGAAGATGATTATTGGAACGGGCACTGCCATGACTAAAACCAGATGTATTCCCTTCAAACACTGTTTACCTAGGAGGCTTGTTTGGAAATGAAGGATTCTGTATTCATTACTACGCAATCGAAAAAAATCGCCAAGAGCAAAGTGAATTGGCGATTTTAATGAACATTGATCATTTTTTATACATTAATGGGAAGACTACTAAGTCATTTGTAGTGTAATTGTTTTTTTTTAACATTTAAGATGTAGAATACAGATGATTCTGTACTTTTTCTCCCATAGTTGAATCTAAATTTCTTTTTAGTGCCTATTGTACAGTATGAATACTCAAAAATTATTAAATATCGATTTAAAATATATAGTGACTTCCAAATTATTTTTCATGATAAGTGTTTTCATTTCAAATGTTTAATTTTTCTTCTAAATATCTCCAAAATAGCTATTTTTAATTACAACAAAAATAGAAGAGTGATTTAAGAATTTATATTTTAAAAGCATAACGTTATAAATATTTGTATAGCCATTTTGTGAGAAGTTTTGTAAAAGATTAAAGAGAAATGTGCAACTAAAAAAAATCAAATAACTAAATTTATATTTTTTTAATCTTCAGTTAAAAATTAAAAAGTTTTGTATTATTCCCTTATGTGTAAACAATTGCATAAATTCATTCCCCTTCTAGTACACCTCATCAGAGTGAACAACCTCATGAACCTGATTTAGCTCTGCTAGTCATGGGGATATGAAACAACAACAATAAAATCCTTAAAATTGGAAAACAATGGTGTAAAAAAAATGGTAAAGTTGGAAAACAATGGAGCAAAGTAACTTATAGAAATTTCCAACACATTTTGTAGGTTCCCCCTGTAATAAAACTTCCTGACACTGCCTTTGTGGTGTAACGCCACGTCCTAACAAAAACTCTTTTATGCCGGACATGGTCACTGTGGCGCCAGGTAGGAATTTATGCGTCTGAGGAAAGTACTGAAACAATGAAGTTTGGTCCCCAACATACCTGAATCGAGACCCAATTAAAGGACCCAGGAATGCAGGGAGCAGCCATTGCAGAAAAGAATGTTGGCTAGGAAATCAGCCCAACACTTGTTTCGATCAATTAGTCCTTCAAGCAAATTTCAATATAAGTTGTCATTTCTATACATAGTATATTCTTCATTACTAGATAGTTAAAAACCATTCACCTCTTTTTAGCAAGCTTTTAAATCAAAGCAAGAGGAGCGAAAATACCCTTTTTGGTTCAAAAAAAAGAAATAAATATCTGTCGCGAAAGTTATCGAAAGTAATTAAATTTTTAAAAAGTAATAAATTTCGTTGTTAATTACGAAACTTCCAAGTTGTACTTAAAACAAATGTAGAGTGAAGGATAACAATATTTTATTCATCTTTTTGGAAGTTCTACCTCAATGTATCTTAATTTTGACTTTGAGTTTCCTTTATTTTTTTTACATAAAATAGATTTTAAAAAATATACTTTATCTTAAAAGAATGGGGATTGAAGAATAATTTCGAAACACATCAATAATAATTATACTATACCATAGTAAAGTACTTTATTATAGGATAGAACTGTAATATTAAGTGTTAAAGTCGAAAAGATCTATTAATGTCGAAATAATTCTATTAGTTTTTAATCAATAAACTCATGTTTTTTCTTTTGTTGATATATAAAAGCCTTTCTCTCATAACATAAATGTATTATATATTTTAAATAAATACAAAAAAGGGCCGCAATTAAAAAAAAAATCTTAAATTCATCCAGTACTAAAATTGACATAATTTAAAAAAGGAATTTGGCAAAACAAGAAAGGGGTAAAATAAATTCAAGGTGAATAATGTACGCGCAAAAGTGCTGTAAATAGTGTAGAAATATACAACTGGAGTCCTTACCAAACACTCAATATTTCCCCAAAAGAGATAAAAATTACAATATGAATACTAGAATAAAGCAAACCTAATGAGCTATAGTCTAGTGAAACATTGAATATATGGGCTTTTTATTCTAATAGCTTTTTTGCACACGGCGAAGAAGGATTTAACCGGGTTAGAGGTCACGGGAAAAAAGCCCGGATCAAAGTACACGCACAGAATTCGGGGAAACGTCTGTATATGATGAAACGATTGAAGAAAAGGATATGCACGTTGTACTCTTATGCAGAGGTATTGAATAAGATTTTTATTTCGCCTCTATCAAGGAAAAATCATAATAATAACTCGGCAATACCGGATTTTTAGCTTCCACACTACGTTTGTAACGTAAAAAGTGGAAGGTATATTAATCGTTCAGTCCGTCTGTCTGTCTGTCCGTCACCCACTTTCATAGCCCAAACTACAAATGCTACGGACAAGTGTGATACGTCAAAAAATTCAGCGCATCGAAATTAGAATACATTGAAAATTTCAGAAAAGAATTCGAATTCGAAGTACTTCAATTATTTAAAAAACTGCAAAATTTAATGCTCATTTAAAAAGCATACGAAGCCATTTTTATTAGAATTTAATCGCAATTGCCATTAGCAACAATCGCTCGTGAAACTTTAATGCTTTTAAACAATAAATTAAGATAAATTTATTTTTGCGTCATAAATCAGTTTAAAATGACGTCCTGTTTAACACAAATTACCTGTTAAACACAACTGTTTTGTGGAAGCGGGTTAAGTGGCAGATTCTGTTACAAACCTACTTGTTTTACTTTGTAATGTTTTGACACTTCGTGTGACTAATCCCAGCATGCATGCATAAATCCATTTGTGTGTTTATCTTATGTTTGTAGCATTTATTTTTCCGTTTAATGAAACATACTCTAAAAGATATAAGTAATGTATATTCTGATTATTAGTACTAACAAATTTCTTACTATACATATTAAAATTTTTTATCAAAAGAGGTATAACATTCTCAAGCTATAAGTATTTGCATTTTCGAATTGCTTCGAACATATCAGTCTTCATATCAAGTTTTTGGAAAGCTTCCGACTCCTTCTGGCTTCTTCCACAGCCCCCCCCCCCCTTTTTTAAATATAGATACTAATTTGGTAGAAATTTAATATTTTCAATAGTGAGGTCACAATCGAAACTTCTTATTTTGGAGAAATTCGACATTCCCTAATATTTAAACCGAGATGGGGTATTAATGGTTTGTTGTAAATGCAAAATATTTGTTGTAAAATTAAAATTACATCGAAAGCAATTTGTCCCCGAAATTCGATCGGATTGTTTTTATCGGATTTGTCCCAAATAGCCGAAGAAAGTTTGGTTAAAAATAATTTTTTTTAACCCTTTCAATCCCAACTTTTTATTTTTTATTCTAAAAATCTAAAATTTGTGGAATAGACTCATTATGCATTCACAATAAATGGTGAAAAGCAGGGGAAAAAATCTAAATTTTTTAACTAAAGTTTAAGTAATAAAAAATTTGAATAACTTTTAAATAATTTTTCGAACTTTTATTCGTTACTTAGTTAGAAATAAATTTTTGAGAATTTAAAACTGCAAGCATGAAGAATTTAGGGCCAGTTTATTTAATAAAATTATTACAGAGTGAATTTTATTTTTACCATGTTTTTCATATTTTCATTTAACAACAAACATTATTTAATTCTTCAAAAGACATGATTCTTCCATTTTACGATACAAAAAGAAAATATATTTTCATAGAAAAATGTATGCAACGTTTAATAAAATTTATTTGAAATAAGTGCGAGTTTAACTTATTGAGAAAAAAAATCGCAAGTTTGATTATTCCAAATAGAATTATTGGGAGTGAAAGGGTTAAACAAACAATGTAAATATAGTATTATACTTTAAACCGAATTCTACTATTGTTTGCATATTTTTTTTATATTTACATTTCAAATTTCTGACTGATATAAATTAATTAAAATTACTTAAATAAAAACGATTGTAAATATATGCCTTATTAAATACATTGTTGTGACAAAATACCAAAGCAGTCGACGAAGAACATTCGGAGATTTTAAGTTTATTTACAAAGAGCATTAACATTTTTATTAATGCCGTTTCAATAAGTATAATCAATACATTTAATTAACATTATTTGTTTTTCCGTTGATTTATTTACTAAATGTCTAAAAACCACGAAAAATTGCTCATAAAAACATACATAAAGAAATAATAACTCACCCAAATGAAAGAAAATCGAACTACATCAGCAATGACTCCCAAGACAATATGTCTTCACACTCCAAAAGTTCAAATGCGAATGACACGTCCATGAACAGTCTTGAACTGCAAACAAAAGCAAGAAAAATATCAGGTGAATATTGTTTAAAATAAAATTACACATTCAAAAAATCCATTGCATTACATCAGCATCAAGGTCTATAATTATTGAGGATGCAGCAACTTCGGCGGTCTTCTGTCTTGTGCAATTTGTTTTCCAGTATTCACAGAGAAAGGTTTGGTTTCGTGGGAAAAAAAAGATTGAAGCGTTTTACTTTGTTTGTTTTTCGATTTGTCCTTTGTTTACTGCTTTGATTTGATACAATTCTAATTGATATTTGAAGAAAATGTGTTTGAGAAATATAAATTGTAATGTAGACTTAAGCGATAGTAAAATTAACTATTTTTAGCTTCTTTTTTCCTAAATAAAAAAAGATAAAAGTTGATTAACTTAAAACAGTATCAGGGTTTTTTATAAAAAGAATGCTAAGGGTTTCATTATTAAGATTTGTGTATTTTTTAAATGGGTTAAAAGGAATCAATAAACCAACGACAGTAATACTACACTGTTAAAAATTTTGTGCTTGGTTTCACCATGATATTGGTTCCTAGTAGCTGCAACGGCTGAATGGTGAAACGTTCCACCATATTTTTGGTATTCGGTTGAACCATTTCTCAGGTTTTTGTTTCCAAATCCAGAAAAATGGTTCAACCAAACACCGAAAGAAAGGAGAAACATTTCACCATTCAGCCGTTGCAGCTACTAGGAACCAATATCATGGTGAAACCAACCAATATCATGGTGAAACCTAGCACCAAATTTTTAACAGTGTATTTGTACTTAATTGTAATATGGATAACACAGGGGTTGTACAAAGTTATAGACACACTTACGAAACATTTACACACTACTAATATAAGCACTAATACGAAATTACACTATTACGATTAAACTCTATTACGAAGTTACACTATCGCGATAAAGCTTTTTGTAACAAGTGTTATGTCACACGTTCGCGAGAAAATATAGTCGCTAATGCAATTATATAACGCCGAATTAATACAAAGATAAAAAAAAAACGTATTAGAGACTAAATTAAATATTTCTTAAAAAGGATTTTTTTTATCTTTGTATCAATTCAGCGTAACATATAAATTACATAAGTAACATATAGATTACATAAGAGCGCAAAAAGCGTGCCGTAACACGTCTTACATTCTTCAAAAGCATTATACACATTTTGTAGTAATTTATGAGAAATGGAAAAATTGTAAAAATCGCAAAGAGTGTCAATAATTTTGTCCAACGTCTGTATATTATAGGATAGCAATGAATAGGCCCCAAAGAAAATAAAATTAAAAAACGATCGTCTTTTTTATCCCCTTGCATCATGTTACAATAAACATTTTAATGGGAGAAATACTTTTTTGTATTTTTATAAAAAAACGTTCATTGAAAAATAAAACTTGTTTTCTTCTGTGTATGACAAAAATGTCATTTACTGCTTTTGTAAACCGGAGCATCATGTAATGAGATTTTATAGTTTTTAATGTGATTGTTTGATCTGTTATTTCAGTTTCCCTAAAAAATTAATCAAACATTTTCCTTTGTTCTGATGTTGCTGCAAAAATAAAAACAAAGGCAGTTTTCTTTCTCCTGATGGAAAACCTGTTGTATTTGTTTTCAATTAATAACACTTAAAAAAAGACTCAAAGAATTTTTCTTTATTTTAAAGGGTAGAGATTTTAGTTCGCATTAACGACTGGATTGATTTCTATATCCATTTCCGCTGCAAAAGTTTTAACACTAAATTTGTTTTGCGTTTTGTTAATTCATAATATTTGGATCACAAAGTTTTAGAGTTTTTTTAAAGCCTTTGACTAGAATTTTGAACAAATATTAAAGTATATACATTTTTTTATTTATTCTTTAACTTTAAGGAAGATAGAGTAAAGGTATGATTTTTTTGTCGACTGAATTGTAACCAGTAGCAAATTCCACTTAAAGGATTAAAGAATAAAGATGGGGCGAGGCTAGTGTTAATTTGATTTATCTTTTGTTAACTTTGTATTTAAATTTTGATTATGTTTTAATTATACTTTTTTATTTGACTGTTACTAAATACTTATAAACCTGATATTTTTCATTAATTAATTTATGTATAACACAGCTCTACAAAAAAAAAGTTTTGTTTTGTTGCCCTGGGTATCATCGCAAATTTTTACGTTTTCAAGTGCACAGATTACGAATATATTCATGAAAGTTCTCAATGTGCTCGTATTTTCATGACACCATTTACATACCATTACCATCACCATTTTTATACCATTTTTAATTCACCATTACATATTAAGTTAGGTATGATAAAGCAATTTGTAAAAGCGTTGAACAAGGACGGAGATTGTTTTAATTACGTTTGCAGAAAATTTCCGAAGCTTAGTATAGAAAAATTGAAAGGTGGAATATTTGATGGTCTTCAAATACGGCAATTGATGAAAGACTCCAATTTTATCAAAGTTATGACTGTTCCGGAAAGTAAAGTTTGGAAAAGTTTGTGTTGGTTGTCGAAAATTTCCTATAGGTAACCATAAATCAGCAAATTATGAAGAAGTTGTGCAAAACATGCTGACAAACTTTCAGACTTTAGGAGCAAATATGAGTATTAAATTGCACTATCTCCGTAATCATCTAGATAAATTTCCGGATAATTTAGGAAATTATAGTGAGGAACAGGGAGAGAGTTTTAACCAAGATCTAAAAGTGATGGAGGAAAGATATCAGGGTCGATGGGATTGTCACATGATGGCAGATTACTGCTGGTCTTTGAAAAGAGATTTTCCCCTGAAAAATTATAAAAGAAAAGCTCATAAAAGGCGAATTAATGGAAATATAAAATATATTTTCGACATTTTCCTCTGTTTTACTTCGATGTGTCCTAATTTCTCAAACTATTACTGATATTATAAATATATCTGTTATTTTATTTCTCGTTTTTTGATTTTTGTAATGTTAAGTGGAAATAAAGATTTTTAAAAAAATCAGAGCAAATCTAACAAAATCATTGATAGTTTCATGAATTGTGTGCATAAATGGACCCAAAATCATTTTCATATCTAGGGCAACAAAATCACTGTAGACCAGTGTAATTTATAATTTAATAATTCATTAATGTTCCTCAATAGATTTTAACACACGTTTTATACCTTCCTTTACAGAAATAAAAGTTTTTATTTCTGTTAGTAGCTCCATTTCTTTGAAGTTTCGAGGGATTAAATAATTTTGACATGCTACAACTCATATCCTACATGAGATCTTAAGATTCTGCTTGAAAAAGTTTGGAATGTTAAAAATAATTAAGCCAACTGCACCAAAACTTTAATTTAGGACGATGACTTAGAATATATCTTTTAAATTTTAAAAATACTTCTCTTAATTCGTCCTTTTTTCAAACTTTGCTTTACTTCTTAATATGAGCTTTAAGCAATTTCTGGAACTGACTATTACTGATGTAGTTACTGTGTACTATACCTCTAACTATCCATACAATTTCAAAAAATTAATTTAGAACTTCTCCCTGCTTGGCTCAAGTAAAAAGAATATCTATACCCAGAAAGTAAGGCATTTGAGGCAGCACTTAAATAAAATTGGTGATCATTAAAGTTGTTTATTCCTCTATACGCTGAAGTCGAGTTTGGGGCGCTGTTTGTTACTGTGAATATATGTTTTATTTTATCCATCAACTGTAATTTTTTTTTCTAGAGTTATCCCGTTGTATAATAAAAAAATATTTTTCTGCATTTTTACGTATATAGCTCATAGTGTAAAGTTGTTTTCTTTTCAAGAAACTCCATACCTTAAACTTTAAAAAAAACCCTTTTAGTAGACAAAATTATAATTCAAATTATATAGATGAAGTAAGATTCTACAGAAAAAAACATTGGTAGCGAAATAAAATCAGCTTGTTTTTAAGCATTTTATTAGTAAAATGTCAAAACCGGTTGCGTTACAATGAAACATTTTCCCCATTCTTAAATGGTTATTTCCGCCAATTAAATTAAGTTTTTATTTTATTTGTATTTACGTTTATTTGTTTTCATTGAATTACGTGGTAACAATTTAGTTTATAACATAAACGTGTTATACGATTAAGAACAAAAATATTTTTATGCTTCAAATTTAAAAATTGTTGGAATCTAACTATCACAACACGCATCTTTTTTTTTTTTTACATCTCTAGAAACTTTAAAAAACAACTTTTCTTGTGCGTTTTTCATGTTGATGTTTCAACATAGTACGACGTAAGTATATGTTGTCTGCGCGAATATTTTCCTAAACATTCATTGGCTTTAATGGTTTAAAAACGTTAAAAAAGACATAAAGTAATACTGTACCTCTGTATTTTTGAATTTTTTTTCTTAAAATATTAATGAAGAAACTCTTAAACCATCCCCTGTTAAACACAAATGTTGTGTGGAAGCGGGTTACGTGACAGATTATGTTACAAACCTACATGTTTACTTTCTTAAATTCCCGTGTCACATGTACAATTGCTCGAATTTCGATAAAGGAAACATTGAAATTTCTCTTTGCGTCCAGAATCCCGAAAATGGTTATTAATAAGTTAAATTCGGATAGTTGGCAGGTCAGTTGGTTGAAAAAACGCCGTACTAGAGCCACAGTTAGCGGGTATGGTATAGGGGACCGTGCACGTTAAATTTGATTGTTGTCGAGTGTGTTGGATGACGAGTCAGGTTTCAACGCCTATCCAGTACTAATGAGATTGATTCTATCATTTTTTTTAGCTTCCACACTACGTTTATAACGTAAAAAGTGGAAGGTATTATTATAATCGTTCAGTTCGTTCGTCTGTCTGTCTGTCCGTCACCCACTTTCATAGCCCAAACTACAAATGCTACGGACAAGTGTGATACATATGAAATATTTTCATTCTATTTAAAAGCGTGGAATATTACATATTTATTCTTTGAAATATTAATTTTTGCAAACGATAAGTAATAATTATTGAATTTAATAAAAATATTAATATAATAATTAAAGAATTATTAATAGAATAATTAAAAATATTAATGAAGAAACTCATAAACCATCCAATACATACAGTGCTGACATATTAAGAAATGAAAATCCGGGATTTTTCACAAGCCCAAGATGCATTAACCCAAGACGATTCAAGCCTTGAGGTGCCAAATGGAACCGCCTTTTCATGCCGGGGTGAAAATCGGTCCCCATTTGTCACCTTCAGTTTTAACAGTGCATGAAACTTCAGTAAATTGTGTCATTTTGTGGCCTTACAATTTTAAAAGCTAGGAAATAAAGCATTAAAATACACATATAAAGATCAGCAAAATGAGTTTAATTAATGAGTATTTTCAATTTTTTAAGCTCTAACTTTTGATTTTGAATCAAGCACTGACCCTAATACGAGCAATCATACACAAAAGTTTCATTAGGGGGCTCCCAAAAAATTTCTGTGCATATACACTGTTAAAACTGAAGGTGACAATTGGGGCTATTTTTCACCCCGGGGTGAATAGGCGTTACAATTTGGCACCTCCATGCTTTGAATAGCCTTGGGTCGATGAATCTAAGGTATGTTGAGGGGGGTGAATTGCGTCGATGAACCTTAGGCCAGTGTAGGGGTGCCATTCTGCTGACGGGACACCACCACTCACCCCTGGGGGTGCCAAGCGCCACCTTTAGTTTTAACAGTGTAGTCCATGTTATTCTAGATCAGGCCCCCACTATCGACCCTAGTTGATAAGGGGGCGCTAGCGGGGGAATAATACTTTACCCACACTTCATTTCTCTCTGCTCCAGGAACACACAGTCAAAATTTCAGATATTTCTAACCATTGGTTCTTTCCAGAGAAAGCATTGAATTCCCATTCATACTAGCCCCTCCCCGAAAGCTGCTAGATGGTCCCTACCCCACAATAAATCATATTAAGGGTGTTCCTCTATACAGGCCTAGTCCCGCCTTGTGGCCTTTAATTTAACAACAGATAAATCCAGTGGCTGCCTGTGGAACACCTGTGGAGTGAAACGTGTAGGTAAGTAAAAGCTGTTGATGCGCTTATGAAGGGGCGGTACAGGAATATTAAAGTGGATAAGCTCAACGATGTAAGTTATTAAAAAACTGTATGCCTGTATCTTAAGTATTATTGTAGATTTATCAATGTTGTTGTTGTTGACGTGTGCCTGCTGCCAAGGCATAGTCTTTAAGGCAGAAGGTGTGCAGACTGCAGTAGCTTCCATTGTATTTATCAGTGTATAATAGTTAATTAACTAAACAGCATTTTTCTTTCTACCTTAATTTTAAAATCCTACAAAAACAATTTACAACCAGAAACACACACATGACGACACATTCATATAGTTAGGGATTCGATAATTCATTATTGTGGGTTCTGGGTTCAACTCACATATGTGTGATACACATATATTTTTTATACGTTGTTGGTGTATTTATGCTGAAGTAAACAGTGTTTCAATCGCCCAATCAGGTGCACAAAATTATTTCCTTGGTATTTTTGCATTTAAATAGATGGGATTTATATAACGTATTATACGAATAAAAATTATTTTCGTGAATAACATATAACGCTACTTCAATGTAAATGGAATAATACATAAATGACACTCCATTACTGGTGTAATGTATAAATGCTTTGTGGAAATAGTAGAAAAATTCAAATAGATTATAACCTCATTCCACCACTTCAAATACGTCATCGTTAGAACCCTATTGTTAGCCTAAATTGTAATTACATGTGTGAAATGAATAAAACTGTGTTAATTATTAAATTTTAATGCAATCAGTAAAATAAATTGCGATGCATAAATGTATAATTAATTTTAATTTTTAAAAATCAGAATTGTTTACGGTCAGATCGGAGTTCTGTTTAACCCCATCCAGTATCCAGTTTAGTTTTCTGCTTTCATTTTTATTGATATAAAAATATTATATCAAAATGATGAATCTTATGATAAAATATCAATTCTATATAATAGATAAGTAACGGAGTTACATTCAAGTTGCAGTTACATGTAATCTATAGTACACTTCAGAGAGACAACAACTCTCGGAATTAAATGTGGGATATTTTCTCCTGTGAAAATTGCAACATCAAAACAGATGATTTTAGATAAGAAATATGACATTCTAACTGAAAATCCAGTACACTTCGTCGGAGTGGGAATGCTGAAGAGTTTGTGTAGAGTGAATCAATTTGGTTAGTCAAAATGAATTTCGTTCTTTCTGTTGTAATTTGGTGTATCGCGTATTTTGGGTAATGTATATACTTTAAATTTTCATTTATATATTATTTAAAAAAACAGCATAAGTTATTATAAAATACAAACTAGCCAGAACTAGAAAGAGTACAGTTTTTCCTAACCAAAATAATTCGCTGAATAGAGCAAGAACCCCAAGACCTATGTTATTTTCTCATTAATGAATATATCAGATTAGGCAATGTTTTCATGTACAGCTGGGGAAAAAAACCCGATCCACCCCTCGTTTCTCGGCTAATATTGATCAAGAAATTTTGTGAAAGGTGTCATTTTTCAGGAAAAAGCGTAAGGAATTGATTACAAGCAACAAAAGTTGGTTAAGGTGTCGTCTACATATTAGAATGAGTACCAACTTTGAAAAACCCAAGGGCAACACCCATTTTTTTACATAAAAATGTTCAGCACTTTCAAAATACCCCGTGTAAAAAAAGAAATATTTATTTTGCATTATTTGCTGAGATATTAAGGCATTAATTTTGAACTCCGTTTAGGGGAAAATCTCCAAAACGAAAAAGGTAATAGTATTTAAGTTCTGTCTTTTCAAAACGACAAGCTAACAAAAGGGTTAACATAATCTCGCCAACGGATGCTAGAATTGAACCTTTTTCACTAATATTGTGATTTTTTTGATTTTTTTTTTAAATTTTGGATTTGAAAATTCATAAATAAAATAAAGGCTAGAAGAGGAAAAGTTTTAATTTAAAATTAAATCACATAAACGGTTATTTATAACGAACAGATTTTCAAATGCGATTAGTTACAATCAGATTGACAAACATGATTATTACAATTATGTTTTACATATTTTATGCACATTTTTGTTTCATGTATATTGCTACAAAAAGTTTGTTTAAAATTCGGCGTACTTTATCGGTAATATAAATCACGTATTACAAAACGAGGGTTACGACCGTAACACGATATTTAAGGAAAGCAAAATAA
Organism: Oedothorax gibbosus; assembly: GCA_019343175.1. Lineage (NCBI taxonomy): Eukaryota > Metazoa > Arthropoda > Arachnida > Araneae > Linyphiidae > Oedothorax > Oedothorax gibbosus. The sequence continues at coordinate 2,777,388 of CM033276.1, forward strand.
AATTACGCAGAATGATTTAGCAATGATTTTTAACCAAGGCAGTGGGCACTAAACATTTTAAATACAGTCCTGCACAAAAGTTTAGGCACAGAAGCAATTCCTGAAAATATCGATAGTATTCATTAATTCCCACTAAATTCTTTAAAGTTCATATTGTTAAACTCGTAAGAAAAAAGAGTAACAAAAAAATCCAGAACATAAAATAAATAAAATTGTCTAACATCAACAAGTCGAAATTTTGCAAAGTTGCCATGCCTCAAAAGTATAGACACAAAAGTAATGTTTATGCAAATTCTTGAGCGCAAGTGACTGCGTTATCAAAGAGGAGTGTCTCAAAGCTGCTATAAAAGGTTTGGAATAGTTTTCACTGCTGATAAGTGATAAGGATGCCGAAGTCAAAGCAATTTTCGTTTGCGGAGATTATAAGAATTTGGAAATTAAAAAGCCGAGGTAAATCCGTTTCTGATATTTCAATAGAATTAAATGGATCCAAAAGAGGTATTTATAGAATTTTAGCACGGTGGTGATGTATACCAGGCAAAATCACGGTCTGGAAGGCCCAGAGCGACCAGCAAACGAGATGATAGGCAAATTAGGAAACTTGCTTCAAACAAATATTGCTCTGCAAATCCGATTAAAAATGAAATTGCCACCAAGGTTTCAAGAGAACCTCTACGTAGAATAATTGTGGAATGTGGATTTTTAACAAACTCTAAACTTAAACGTAAGCCACGGTTGCAGTCTCATCACAAAGAAGCCAGACTAAATTGGACTCAGCAGCACATGTCATATAGTGACGAATGGTTAGAGGTAATCTTTAGTGATGAAAAAAATGGAACTTGGGTGGCCCAGACGGGGTTTTCTTACTACTGGCATGATCTTGGTAAAGGTGCTGTGACTCCAGTTTAGCCGACGTCAAGGAGGAGTTTCAGTGATGGTTTGGGGGGGGGGGGGGGAATTTTCTTTCAACGACCAGACTTCCCTAGCGTTTACAAAGGGGAAGCAAAACTCTGAGAAATTCCAGGAAACCCTCGAGAGTAATTTGTTACCATTTGGGAAGTTTTTATGTGGACCCAACTTTCAATTTCAACAATACAACGCCTCTATCCACACATCCAGTTCAACGAAAGATTGGTTTCGATCCAAAAAAATCACGGTTCTCGATTGGCCTGCATGTAGTCCTGACTGTAATCCTATAGAAAATGTATGGGGGATTCTTACAAAAGTAGTATATGCCAACGGAAAGATGTATACCACAGTTTCTGAACTTAAAGAAGCCATTGAAGCAGCGTGGTATGGTATAAAGCCTGAAACCCTGCAAAAGCTTGTGTTTTCAATGAAAAAACGTGTTTTTGAATTGATAAAACAACGAGGAAGCTTTATTGACTATTAAAACTTTTCACTTGTTTCCAAAAATTAAAAAAAAAAATCGACATGTGCCTAAATTTATGTGGAATGGATTTTCGTCATTTTTTCTATGTTTGCGGCTAATTCGCCACATATATGTTTTATTCATTTTCAAAATTATATTTTTGAATACATGTGTGCATATGTTTAAGTGTAATAAAGATGAATTCTGCTCTTTTAATACTAATTTGTAAAGCATCATATTTATGTAGTGTCTAAACTTTTGTGCAGGACTGTAATCAATGTGGTAACAATGAAATGTACTAAAAATCGAATTCCAATAATATTTTAGGGTATTTAATTTTTAATATAAAACACAGTTTTTTGAAATTGTATTGGAAATAACATACATTTAACATAGTAATCGATATAATTAAATGTTAATTATACAAACAAAATACATTGTATGCACTTGAAACAAGAAAAGATTTTTAGACGTTTGACAGACATCAATAATTTGAATAAACATTTACCAATAAACGATTTTCAACCACCAAACGATAATGCAAGTTAGGATCAAATTTGCCAAGTAATTTTTTACACGGACCCTAAAAGTCGTTTTTTTTCAGTTTTTTACAATAACTCGGCAAATAATTGTTGTTGAATTAAAAAATTCGGGATTTTGGTTCTACTTGATCTACTTTATCGATTTATGCAAAAAAAATTTAGCGTTACTATTCATGTTTTATTTTTTCTTATTTAAATTAAAAAATATATATATTAAAAATGAAAAAAAAACTTGTGTGATTTGTTTTTGAAAGATTAAGAAGTATATAATGAAAAAAAATTCTTTGTTTAATTCATTTTATTTGTGGAGGTATGAATAAAAGTTAGTGAAACTTTTTTAACATTATGGGCGTTCAACTTTGAATGCTTATATCTAAACAAATAATGCAAATTAATTTGCTTTTGGATCTGTTGTATTTTGCAGATGATAAACATTTTTATATAAAAAAAAATTGGGTGTTGTTATTGGAATTTTTAAAGTTGGTACTCATTTTAATATGCAGACAACCCCTTATACTATTTTTGTTGCCAGTTCTCAATTCCTTACGCTATTTCCTGAAAAATGACACCTTTCACAAAATTCCCTGATCAATATCAGCCGAGAAACGAGGGGTGGATCGTTTTTTCTTTCCCTCAGCTGTACTTTTCGTGTATTCATACCCACTAGAGTGAACCGACGGCCCATTTAACCGACGGCAAAAGGTATATAAAATATAAAAGTTCACTTATCTCATTTTCTAAGAGACCGATTCTTGCATATGTTATAGAAAATTTTGTTAAAAGTTAAGAATCAATGCTGCCAGACACTTTCCGCCGTTTTTTAATTTTTTTTAGGGGGACTGTAATTGTTTGTTACTTTTATGGTGACATAAATAAAGCTGAGTCTATAAACAATAAAAACGAAGAAATATTATCATTTCGATTTAATTGAATTTTTGTTTAGTTAGAAAATACGTATAGCGCCACCAGATGCGTGGGACAAAGTCTGAACTTTACAGGGATCTTTAAAGCGACTGGCAGAAGTTTCGGGAGTCAAAAAGTGCCTGGCAGTATTGATTATTAACAATATTTACTAAAACATACGTAAAAATCAGCTCTGAGAAAATTATATAAGTTAACTTATATTTTACAAACATCCAAATTCTTTTGAAAATTCTTGTATAGCTTTGAGAAAATTGGTTTTAAAAAAATAAACACCACAATGCTTTTAAAAATTAAAATATTACAAAATTTCCAATAAAAAAACCAACCTGCATTTTTAAAACTTTAGGGAATGCAGCAGTTTTAGTGAGAAAGATTTTTTTTTTAAAATCTTCAACTCGTACCATTATTTTCTGAATACTGCGTTCGGATGAATATCAGTTTCTCTTCTTCCTAATCCTAACGCAATATTGAGGTATCCTCTTTTGGTTTTCCCTCAGTGGAATAATGGTACGAGTCGAAGATCGTAGAAGAAGATAAAAAAATCAGTAAAACCGCTACATACCCTGAAGTTTTATGAATGCAGGTTAGTCTTTTTACATGAAACTTAAATAATAATTTATTTGCAAGACAATGCTGCAAACTTTTTTTTGCCACAACTTTCGCAAACGCAGTAATTAAGAATTCCTTTTAAATGTGCATATCTTGAAAATATTTATAATTTGAATTTTTGTTTCATTTTTCTTTCATATGACCAATTTTGTCAGAAAGTTATGCAAGATTGTTCAGTAAATTGGGAATTCTATAAGCGAAAAAACAAAAACATTTACTAAAAAAGTTAATATCTGTTTAAATTATTAGGTGGAATTTTTTTAAGTGTTACAGACGTGGTATATTTATCCATTTTATCCATATAGAAATTAAAACTCATTTAAAGCATTTTTTCTCACATTGGTTAATAGAAATTTTTATTAACAAAAAAATCACAGGAAAAAAACTTTATCATGAATCAACTTTAAAGGCGCCTGTTGTATATGATACTATAGGATTTCCATGGTCGTTAGTTCAATGCATATTTTTTTATAAGGTTGCGTTAGTTTATCAAGTCCACATTTAATCGTGAGTAATCAATAGGTAGTTTGTGATGAATTAAAAAAAAATATGGAAGAATAATTTTAAAACTTGGGATTTCACTTAAGCTCCTTCTCCTGCATCTGTTTCTGCAAAAAGGGCTTTCTATTCATATGTTTAAAAAAAATTAATTATTTAAAAATATTTATTAACAATATTTACTAAAACATACGTAAAAATCAGCTCTGAGAAAATTATATAAGTTAACTTATATTTTACAAACATCCAAATTCTTTTGAAAATTTTTGTATAGCTTTGAGAAAATTGGTTTTAAAAAAATAAACACCACAATGCTTTTAAAAATTAAAATATTACAAAATTTCCAATAAAAAAACCAACCTGCATTTTTAAAACTTTAGGGAATGCAGCAGTTTTAGTGAGAAAGATTTTTTTTTTAAAATCTTCAACTCGTACCATTATTTTCTGAATACTGCGTTCGGATGAATATCAGTTTCTCTTCTTCCTAATCCTAACGCAATATTGAGGTATCCTCTTTTGGTTTTCCCTCAGTGGAATAATGGTACGAGTCGAAGATCGTAGAAGAAGATAAAAAAATCAGTAAAACCGCTACATACCCTGAAGTTTTATGAATGCAGGTTAGTCTTTTTACATGAAACTTAAATAATAATTTATTTGCAAGACAATGCTGCAAACTTTTTTTTGCCACAACTTTCGCAAACGCAGTAATTAAGAATTCCTTTTAAATGTGCATATCTTGAAAATATTTATAATTTGAATTTTTGTTTCATTTTTCTTTCATATGACCAATTTTGTCAGAAAGTTATGCAAGATTGTTCAGTAAATTGGGAATTCTATAAGCGAAAAAACAAAAACATTTACTAAAAAAGTTAATATCTGTTTAAATTATTAGGTGGAATTTTTTTTAAGTGTTACAGACGTGGTATATTTATCCATTTTATCCATATAGAAATTAAAACTCATTTAAAGCATTTTTTCTCACATTGGTTAATAGAAATTTTTATTAACAAAAAAATCACAGGAAAAAAACTTTATCATGAATCAACTTTAAAGGCGCCTGTTGTATATGATACTATAGGATTTCCATGGTCGTTAGTTCAATGCATATTTTTTTATAAGGTTGCGTTAGTTTATCAAGTCCACATTTAATCGTGAGTAATCAATAGGTAGTTTGTGATGAATTAAAAAAAATTATGGAAGAATAATTTTAAAACTTGGGATTTCACTTAAGCTCCTTCTCCTGCATCTGTTTCTGCAAAAAGGGCTTTCTATTCATATTTGTTTAAAAAAAATTAATTATTTAAAAATATAAAAAATGTTTTAATTACCACAAAAGTGTATGCATTTTGTTTAGATTATTATAACTCCTTTTCAGTTTTTCGTGTTTTAATTATTTAGTTCGTGGGACAGTTTTGTGTATGCAATTCATTTGACATTACAGCTGATAGATTTCCCATGTCTCTAACTCTATTAATAATGCTTAAAAATTTCTGCAATGTTACCTTTAAATATAGCTTATGATTGGTATTAATGATGCTTAATAATATAAACTGTTTAGTTCCAACATGTCACATATATTGTTTTTTGTCACAAAATGGGGTAATCGGAGCTAAAATTGAATTTTTTGGTATTTCAAAATTAAATCAAATGAAAAATATCATGTTGTTCATAATGACAATTAAATATCGTATTATTGACTACCAGTTTACAACCAGTAACTATACCTCCTCTACTATAAGAATTAATATTTTCTTTGATTTATATTTCTTTTTAATAAAATTATTATTACTTTATTCAAAATATATTTGTAAAAAGTATTGTTTATAAAATTACACAATGTGTTAAAAGTAATATATAATAAATGTAGTAAAAAATCATTTATTTAAAATAGATTACATTAGCCGTTGCTATAAATATTCTGTAGATATCAACGAGTCTAAAAATGAAAATGCTTAAAAAAAAAATTTACAACTAAAAACCAAATATTTTATTTAAAAAAGTGTTTTGTTGCAACGATTTTCTTACCTTGAGAAAATAATTAACTTTACATCAATACTTTGAATACTTTACAGAAAAGGTTAAAAAATTCTTAACACAATACAATTATAATTCTTTAGCTCTAATTAATATCTTTCAACAGGATGACCAGTGGGGAGACATGTCAATGCATTAGCTACTTAATATCGGAAAATGGACTATCCAATGAAAATAAGATTACATCTACCGAGTATGATCTTGGGGATGCTAGATGCGATGGAGATGGTGTGATGAAATGCAAATATTTTTGTGTAGAAATGGTAAGACTTTTTTTAGGATAGTTACATTTAGCCATGGACATAAATAATTTGTTATTGGTATGGAACTTTTAGCAATACTAAGTTAATAATAAAGGCTGTATTTGTTATTAGCAGTAATTTTTTTTTATAAATACACGTTTCATTGAATTTAAAATGAGAATTAGCCTTCTATATTCCAAATAGTTTTTGAGCTAAATATAAATCAACATAAGAAGATGGGTGGTCCACTATTCACTAAGAGATAGGGACTTTTGTGTACCTTTAAATGCCTAGTTTGGAAACCCTTCATTTTCAACAGGGAACATGTTTGAATTTGTTCAAGGCAGATATAGTGGAGGGAGGCAAATGTAATTAAATGTTTATATTTACGAAGATCTTTTGCCATAAAAGGCGACCAGCAACCATTACACAAAATGTGTTACAAATCATTCATTTGATCGAATAACTAATGAATGATTTGTAACACATAATCGAATAACTAAAGACCTTTGGTCCCATATAATCTCTATCCATGGACACGACATCATCATCGAATAACTATTCTGTACGTCATTTCGGCAAAAGGCTTAAATATGTTCCAAATCAATGACAGTTTTAGTAATAAATAAAGTGACTCTTTTGAACTTTTAAACCCAAATGAAGTATAATTTGACCCCAAGATCTAGTCTATGTTGAGTGGTTTCTAAAATAAAAACAATTTTACACATATCCACTATTTTCCCAGAGAGTGGAGTCCAGAATAATTGTACAGTTACAGACAAATGAAATACTTCCTTGATTCAAATAACATAATTTAAACCACCAGGATAAAATTTTTAAGTTAGATGGTTTCCAAACTGCAAGCAATACTATGCATTTTTTTTTTTGCCATTTTCCAAAATGACGTCCAAAAGGGTTATACAATTCCTTGATTAAAATAACGTAAAATCAACCTCAAAATCAAGCTTTTACATCAAGTGGTATATAAAATCCGAACCAAATATGGACACTATTTAAAAAAAAAAAAGGCACCGGGAATGTCTGCATGAAAAAATCCTTTTATTTTTAGACCCCCCAAAACACATAATTTGACCCCAAGGTCAAGTTTTTCTGTTGAGTGTTTTTAAAAAAAAAAAAAAACACGTTTGTACACGATTTCCAAAATAGCGGATATCAAAAGGTTGTCCACACATACAGAATGAAGGCAGATATAAAAATCGTATACGTACTACATTTATTAAGGGGGGCGATACATGTAACCACCTGAATTTTGATCGCTTTTCAGAGACGTTATTAAAAGGGAAGAAATACATGAATCGTTTTAAAATTCAGTATGTTTATACATTATACATTAAAATACAAAAATTAGATTTTTTTGTTTTAGTTTTTTTCAAAATGGCCACCGTAGTAACTCATCTCCTGAGACCCTCGCGGATAAAATTATCAATCGGCGGGAATTCTGGCCAATCCAAAATTGATCTGAAATCAATTTTTTTTTATATGAAAATGTTCATAAATCTTATATCTTCTAGTTAAACCAATAAAAAAAAAACAAAAAAAGTTGAAAAATTATAAATCGGCAAGCCTCAGAATCAAAAAGTTCGATTTTTTAAACCCTTTTTTCAAAGGCTTTTGGATAAAAAAAACTGCAATTTTTAATTTTTTTTGGCATATTTGAGGTTTAACTAGAAGATAATACTATAGGGAAGACATATACCAAATCTTATAAGGATCGATTGAGAAGTTTGAGTTATCTTGCCCGCCAATTTAAAAAAAGTAGTTTTGAGATAAACATGCTTAAATTTTTGACAAAGCCCTCAAACACCGAGTTGAGGTGAAGCATTTAAATGAGTTTTTAATTAATAAATAATGCGAATTTCATTCTAAAAATTTGCAGGCATATTTTTGAAATGTTATTTTACTTATTTATGAAATAAAAAAAAATCGAGTTTTACATGTGTGCCCCCCCCCCCTAACACAGCGAGCAGGTTGGTGGCTGGTCACCTTTCGGGTGATTTGCTGTAGTGGATTTTGCTGGTGGGTGTAATTTTGCCTCCTTGCTAGTTAGATTTTATTAATTCTAACTGACTATTTTAAGTAGAAAAAAATACTGTTTTTTTTTATTTCATAAGACAAATATCAGTGCCTTTTTAAATTTAAGATTTATTTTAGGGGCATCAAAAACCATTAAAGAATCGGGGCTTCTTTTAGTGTCCTTGATGTTTCTGTGTAATATTTGTACAATTTTTTACTGATAAATAAATGACTAAAATAACAAATATTAATGTGTATGTCAAAAGTTCTGTCACATGGCATGTCTAAAAGTAACACAGACAAATTTCTTGTAAAGATTTTATTCAAATCGGCTGCAAGACAATGACCGTTTTATAGCTGGAAGCTAACTTCCTGCTGATTCAAATCGATTAAAAGTAAAAAACATGATTTTTTGATTTACACATTATTTTAATAAACACAAGCTCCTTCACCTGCCAAATTCGTTTTAAAAGTAATAAGTAAGCTTCAGCCTTCTAACTTCAACTTTCATAGTTAGGAAGGTGTTCTTTGGATTTCCAAAAATGTCAAATTACCTTAAATGCTCCAATTTCAATTTAGAAGAATCACAGATTTGTTTCTAAAGAAAAAAAAAATATTTGCAAACAACATGCATTTATAAAAAACACAAGATAGCAGATTGGTTTTAAAGTTCACTTTATAATCTTTTCTCAAATAATTTACAAAAAAGAAAAACACCCTATGAAAACATTTGTGAAATGACAAGGATTTTATTATATCTTCAAAGAAAGAACACTTTGAGAATACCAGGTATCACTCTTTCAAACTTTTTGGCCTCCTTCAGATCATCCAAATTTGCACTTGAAGCAAAATAACCATCTTTGAAAAAGCACCTTCAACCCAGTCACCATGCCTTGACTGCTAATATCATTAAAATACCTATTATACAGATAATTCTAATTCCATTTTTTTAGCCAAAATATTAGGTAATAATCATGGTTTAATACTTTTTAGTTTCAATATGTGAGCAACATATACTGGTTTACAATTTCCTCAAACTTCCATGCATGTACTGTTCTATGTCAAAAGCTATTGCTGTTTGAATAAAAGTGTAGTACAAAAGTTGTAGCAAATTTATTTATCTGCAACATATACTATTAAAGCAGTTTTCTGATTTTTTTTATTGGTAAAAATATATTTTTGTCTATTGAAAAAAACCCTAAAAAGACAAAATATTAAAATCTCAGCAGAGTCAGAAGATAAAAAAAAAATAGAGAACCCTCTATTTTACAAATGTTCCTATGACATCAATATGACTGTAAATGTAGCCATATATATAGTTTTACCTTTAATATTATAACCATTATATGTTGTAATAATATTAAAATATGTTTATGTTTTAGTATAAAGAACTGACCGACAATGGAAAAACTTGCGTTATTATGCCAGAAGATGAAAGAAATAGAAGAGTAGCTGATTGGATGTGTGAAGCACTAAATAGAAATGTGTGCAATGCAAGAATTGGTTTATTTGTTCAAGGCTGCGGAAGTGATGCTGTAGACACTGGATTTAGATTTCAAGAAACTATATGTTGTAAATCCCAAAAAGCCACCCATTGTTAAAAGTAACATTAAAGTAATAACATATTTTAAAAAGTATTTTTACCCATTTTTTCTCACCTTTAGTTTAGATTAAAATATTATATATATATATATATATATATATATATATATATATATATATATATATATATATTACAATTTTAAAACCACGATCCTGGGCACCAGTACAATAAATCCCTCATCGAAATCTTCTTGGAGTGTAGAGTAGAGATTGAACAACGTCAATTATGTTATATTAACATTAATTTATTTGTTTGAAAAAAATCGTAAATGGGATTCACATGGCTTGGTGATATGTAAACCATAAAGATTATTTTTTGCTACCCATAAGGGGGTGTGCCGAAAAAAATTAAATTTTAGAGTATAAACTTCTAATAGGACTCAAAAGTTGCATATTGTAATGTTTATTACAGGAAAAATAAAAAAAAATAACAATTTATATTAAGGGCTTACTCAAACAGTTGAAGTTTGAAAAAAATGCTGAAAATCAACTAATTTTAATTTTACCGCCAGAATTTATTGATTACATTTCTTGCTTAAAAAAGAAATAATATTGTTCAGTTATATATTGTTATCATAAAAAAATATTATAAAAATTCTGTTCAAAATTTTAAATTCGCAAAAAAAATTATTAAAAATATACGATTTTGATGAAAAATCATAAATTTATAGCTTTTTAACCCTTTCAGTCCCAAGAGCAATTTGGCATAATAACTTTAGAAATTTTTTTCTGATCGTCTATAGCCATTAATGATATCAAAAAGCACATCATTTGATTCTTCAAATTTTTTTTATATTAGAAAATATTTTTTATTAATCCCAATAGATGTCAGCCTTATTTTTTTTAAAAATTATGATAAAAAAAAATGATGCCAAATGGCATCACTGGGACTGAAAGGGGTTAAACTGTTCCTGTTTGAAAATTTATATTTTATAAAAAAAAAAAGTCCTCTTATACACATGAATGGAGGCTTTATATTATGATTAACTGATATAAGCCACAGCATAACAGTTATTATGAAAAGTCAGGGTCGTAGTGTGGTAATGGGCAAGTTTGATCCACTATAGTTCAAATTGTAAAATGCAATCTTATTATTTCTATTTTATAAAAAAATAAGAAAAAGATAATCTGAAGCATGCTATTAAAAAAGTTCCATATTTTGTAGCTTTTGTCCCTTTCCATTTTCCCTTTAGCTAATGACCCAATATTCATCAGGGAGAGATGGCTGCAATTCAAGTTTTACTCGTGCTGAACCATCAAACCATTATAACAATGTCTTAAATTGTGCATTGTAATCAAATATTAGCATTATAGATTATGAAAGCAAAGTTAACTGAATATAACTGTCTGTTAGTTGGAACACATATTTTACTTGCAGATTCTGTAACAAATGTTTCTAACGTTGACAAAACCATAAAGCCCAATTTATGAGCCACAAAGGTTCCAAAAGAAAGGCATTTTTTTAAAAACCTCAAACTGTAATGTAACTCTAAACTTGCTAAGATAATAAATGAAAATAGAATTCTGGATATTAAATTTACTCAACTAACTATAGATTCAAGAAACTTTAAATAACTTATTTTTTAAAAAATGTTACAAAAAAACCCCAAATACACACCATCATGGAAAGTAGCAAAGTTCAGGATGATAAAAGTATGGGTTATTTGTATGACAGGATCAATTACTTTACTTAGCTCGCCTGACATGCGCGTTGTCGTTCCAACTGCTTTAAATATGTGTTTTGGGACTATTTATCACCGTATGGTACTTTTTTAACAAAATCTAATTTCAAGATTACTTGATAAGCAGATTTGCGAAATGTATAACTTTAAAACTCTGTTTGAGCATGTTAGTCATGGAGAATGACTCAAGGAATATGCCTAAATGTCAAGAATATCTTCTTTCGTTGGAAGGTTTATCTCACGTTTAGCTTTTTGGGGTTAAAAAATTGAACACTCTTTTCCCTGCCTACTGTCGAGTAACTTGAAACTTTTTTTTTATATCTGTATTAAAATTGTAACTGCTCTTTTCACTAGAACGAAACAAGAACTTTTTCAAGTGGCATGCCCATGGGTGCCACTCTTCAAAATTTATTTGCCTGAACTTTAAAAATAAGAAAATAAATGGTCCTGTGAGTTGCCTAGGGGTGCCATGCATCACCTTCAGTTTTAACTGCGATAGAACTCGAATTGCAGCCACTTTTCCATGATGAACAATGGGTCATTTGCTAAAGCTACAAACTACGGAATTTTTTTAATGGCATGTTTCAGATTATCTTTTCATAATTTTTTTCACAAAATAGTAATAATAATAGCAATAGTTATAATAGTAATAGTAAATAACAAGAAATTATAGTATTAAATATAATAGTACTTATAATAGTAAAATAATAAGATTGCATTTTACAATTTATAATCAACATGACAATTCCAGTAATGCATGACAATACGCAACTTTTGAGTCCTATTGGAAGTTTGTATTCGAAAATTTACTTTTTTCGGCCCACCCTACTAACCATACGAGACCAGTGTTATAGGAGTCATCAAAGACACAATGTTAATTATGTGGATATAATAATTAAATTTAAAATTATGTTTAATTGCTAATTTAAAAACATTGAACATAACTTTCTTAGTTTGAATAGTATTCTTAGAGATAACTGTAAGTGGGACAAAATTGTTAATGTGCCTATGTAGGGCTATAGTAAAGGGTTCTTTCTGGGCCCCATTTGGGTAGTGCCGACTTTAACCAGAAAAGCCCTCCCCTCCCCATACGAATCCCACATTTGTGTGCTATCTGGGATAATTTAGATAATTGGAAAGTGGAGATTCTGTGTAAGTTATGGCACCAAATAAAAAAATATTAACTATCAATTAAAAAATGTTTGATTACCACCTTTCACGGGGAGGGGATCAAAAAGAGAGCGTAAAAAAGAATTTGCAATGATTTTTTTTTGGATAATTGGTCTTCAAGCTTTCCATAAACTCTTGGTAGAACCCAATGGTGGGGGGAGGGCCTGACCTCCCCTGGCTACGCCATTGGTGTGGATTGTGTAAGTGAGAAGATGTTTCTGCTGGCAATAACTGATCGTTCATGTATACACCCTTGGGTGTATGATTAAAAATGTTGTGAGAGGCAAACACAATGATTCAGAACCGATGTGTGTGCCTACTAGGTTGATATAAGAACCTGAGCGACTGCAAGAGGCTCTACAGCTTCTTGAGAAATTGCAGGGTGACTTAAGGTGGTGCTTTTTCAAAGTTGCGAGTGTAAGCCTTATCGGTGACAGCTACCAAAATCATTTTTATATTTATATTGCTTAATAAAAGCCATAGCTACAAATATTCATGTACTTTTCTGAAATCTCTGAAAAAGTTTTAAGGTATCCGTATATCTTAAAAACACTTTTTTTGGGATTATTTATGCAATTCATCAGCTTCATAAATGAGCAAAAATTTTATTTCCAGTGTAAATAGTCAAAATTTATCACTGTTTCAGTTAGCATCGGCCTAACAAGTTTCCTAACAACTGCAAGTTTAAATACTCAAAAAATATATATTAATTGCAAATAAAATATTAAATATGGCCGGGATAATATATTTGTGTGTTTATTGACAAATTAAAAAGTTAAATGTAATTATGAGTTAAGTAATTATTTTCTTAAAATTGCTATCTTAATTGCATTTTGTTGTTTACCTCAAAACAAGATTTTTATGTTGTTACTTTATAGCAAAACACATTTCCTCCAAAACTATTGCTTCAAATTTCTTTAAATGGTACTCAGAAAACAAATGAAGGTTTTGGTCCTTGGTCAAAGTAATATCTTGCAATCATTTAATTTTGTCTGTATTTAAAATTGAAATACAGATATTTTTATCAGCTGAAATTGATTTTTTTGACTATAAATGCTAATGAACCATGTGAATTTTATGACACACGTACGTGGTTCATGACTCAATTTTTTTTTTCCTAGATTCCAACAGCAGGCCTCAGAACTAGGAATGCTCTAAAAAAAGTAGACAAAAGATACTTTCAAATAAAAAAATAGAGACTAAAAGTAGACCATAGTAATCAGCGTTTTGCAAACCATTTCAGCAAAAAAAAAAAACTTCCATCAGAAATTGCAATTAACGACTCCTTGAAAATCCATAAATTACGAATTTATAAAACGTAAAACTAAACATCAGTAATGTAGCGAATTTTTCGGAAATTGGCTAATACAGTTCAGAACCAAACACCCATAATGTTCTATAATCCGGACACTTTTGAATTTTGGCAATATTCAGATTTTTTTAAACTTAAACCTGTCTAAAATTAAAAACCACAATATAAGCCGAAGAAGAAAAAATGGCAAAAAAAAAGTTTAAAAAGTGAAAAAAAATCAAGCTCTTCTTGTTATACCTAACAAGGTCACATACGTCACGAACACTTGATCAGCGGAAAATATTATTGTTGGTCCGACTTGCTCTGAACCGGAGTTACAAAAGTAACGAGACGCTCTTCCGATCAGCATAGGCAAAAAACTGTCAATCATTATGAAGCAATGCGACCTCATCGGTGGATTTCATGAAAATTACTAGGCAGCAAAATAAGCAAATTGGGAAGTATTATTGGATTGTACTGGCCGATAACTGATATTAGAAAACATCTTAGTTTAATCAAATCGAAATTCATCTTCAAATTTTAATTGAATTTTTAATATTCATAATTAAATTTTTTTTTTAAAACTTGTTTTGTACTGCAATTCAAAACTTTGAAGTCAAAAAATCACTTATCCTTACAAATAGACAAATTGCAACAAAACTCGAAGATCGCTTAATCATGAAACCTTGAATATCGACAAATAAAAAAATCCTCAAATATCAGTAAAAACGACAAAATCACAAATAAGCAATATTTAAATCGTTTAACTGAAAATGTGTAAATCGTGCATCTTCAAAAATCGGAACATTGAAGACTATTGAAAATAAAGAAACCAAAAAATTAGCATATCACATAATCTTAAATTACGACCAAATAATAAATCTGGGCTAACTGCAAAGACGAAAAATCAAGAATCTTTGAAAATCAGCAAACAAACGGAGAACCATAAAAACCTACATAACAAATAGCTTTTAAAAATTCGAGCAATTAATTAAAATTATAAATCTTAAGAGAAAAAGACAAATCTTGTAACTTTGAAGGAATTGGACATTTGCGGAAAAATAGAGAACTCTTGAAACCAGCAAATCTGAAATTTACAATAGGGAATTTTTTTTTTAAATTGTCTGATCGCTAAACCTCGAAATAAACTATGCAAAAAGCTTATCTTCATAAATCTATATGATTCAAAACTTGCAGAAAGTGGCGAAATTTCCCAGCGCACACCAGAATGTCAACAAATTCAAGCATAATTCCCGATTTTCCCGGCGCTAAAAAATCCAAGTACAATTCCTGACTTTCCAGATTTTACCCGATGGCTGGACACGGATGTCATTACGAGCACCCGTTGAAAAATACAAAACGCAGCAATTCCGCAGCTTTAAGTCGTAACATCACCGCTAGAAAATTGAAAGATATGTAATTGCATGAGGGAAAAAAATTCTTAATTTGACAACAATGTTCTTGTGAAATCTCGGCGAAAGTTAGCCGCGCTGGTGAAAAAAAGAGACTTTAGAGACTTTGGCCTGAAAAAAGATACTTTTAGAGACACTTAAAAAAAATAGATACTAATAGCTAGAAAAGAGACTAGTTCCTAGGCCTGCAACAGAATTTAAATATCTGAGTAAATCTTTTAGTTATCGTGTTTTGGTCAAATGCTGTTTATAAGCAACGTTTTAATTAAAATCCTTAATATATATGAAACCCATAAGTATATTTTAGGAATAAAAAAAATAGGCCTTCAAAGGTATACGGCTACCTTAAATATGAGCTTCAGTATTTAGAAATTCAAAATTCATGATGCTTTTATTAAAAAACTTTCAGTCTAAAGAGGCAGGGAGATAATTACCTTATTACACTTCCCCGGATCCAGATAAATTCAGTACTGTGGTCTTGGGTAGAGTAGAGTTGTAATGAGCACCAAGACCAAATTCATGCCTATGGTAGCTGGAATTTATGTTGAATAAAATTATAAGCCATTAGAAATATTAGAAATGGGCAAGACAAAGAAATAATATTTATAAAAACAGTATTTAGCTGTGTGAATATCAAAAAATATTTTATTCTAACAAATATTTTGTTTAAGAGGGATGGTCAGTCCATAGATCTAATCTTAACTTCTGTGAAAGTATTGCTTTGCTTCACTGGTGAAAGTGCTTAAGTTGAAAAGCAATACTTTGACAGATCTTATGATTTCAAAAATAGTTCATTAGGTGTATACTATACTCCCTGTCTAACCATCGCCTTTACCAAATCAGATAAATGCATTACATTTCATGACCTGCAAATTCATAATTAAGAAACAAAACGAAAATATAAATTTAAAAATATTTTTTGTTTAAAACAGGCTAGGCCACTGTAGATGGGATTGCTTGATTGTCTTACCTTTTTACAAATTTAATTGTTATCGAATCTTACCATAATAAGCCAGAAAATAAAGGCAAAAAAAGGTAATACCCAATATAATTAATAACAAGGAGAGTTTTTGATGACTGGTACTTGAAGGTATAGAGAGCAAAACCAACAAATCTCAAAGCTGTTTGTAACAATTCCAAATTTGCAGGTTAAAAATTATTTAAAAGTAAATGATATCAATTTAAATTTTTCCATTTTGATTGTTGTTTTTGCTCTAGTGCAAATGTTTCATAAAACTCTCACTTTCTTGTTACTTAATTTTCTAATTCTTAGGTTTGTATATATATATATATTATATATATATATATATATATATATATATTATATATATATATATATATATATTATATATATATAACTGTCCCTCTACCACCAACTTGTAAAAGACAAAATTATGTGCCTTTCTGGCAAATTTGATACATCAAAACAGTCAAAAATCTGATGAGTTTATTCCACATTTTATTTTCAAAATGCATTTTGTCTGTTCATGTATCCTTTTATTTGCCTGACCGTCCATTTTTTGCCAGATCCTCCATCTCCAACCAGCAAATACAAAATTGAAAAGACTACTGATAAGTTCAGAACATCAAACACAGTTAAAATCCAAACCACTTCTCATTTTAAACACAATTACAAAATTTACCTAGTAATCATTCGGAAATTGAAAAATACTGTGTAACATAAGGCAATATTATTAAACTGTGGCTAAGGAGGCAAAGTTGGTCTTGGCTTCTTATAATTTTCACAAAAAAAATAGTAGAGTAGATTAGTATGCATATACCTCATAAGTTAGTAAGGGATAAGTTGAGGATGATAATACGACTGTTATAAAAAAATATTTAAAAATTTGTTATTCAAACCAGCTGATAACGTATAAAAATTATCGAATATATTTTTTATTTATAATAAATTAGAAGAATTCTAAATTTATCTAGAAAAATGAACAGCTCTAACAAAAATAACTAAATATAAAAAATAGGCCTAATATGTTAACCACTTAAATTTTTTTGTGGTTATTATACATTGAAAAAAATCATTTCATTCAACTTATTTTTAAAATGATCTTAAAATACAAAATAAACAATAAAATACTGTTTTTCAATTGTATTATTTTTGTTATATCCTCCGCCAGACCGAGGCATGAAAATCCTGGGAAATGGCAATAGAACCTAACGTCTCTGCAATAACTGTGATTATGTTCCACTTATACCAAAACATATTTTTGACTGTCCCGCCATTTTAAGATCTTTGGCTCAACTTGGAGAATTCCCCCCCTCTGATATCAATCTGTACTCCGACAATATCAAGGAGATTGCCGGCTGTGTTTTGCACACTCATGGACATCTGTAGTTCTCCCCCATGGACACGACACCAACCAACCTAGGCATGACTTTCAACAGTCTATCGCAGGCAGCCCAATACAGTGCAGAAAGACACAAAGTTACAATGATTTCTAGCAGAATTAGCATCTGCCACGTCCAAAAGTCCAGTACACAAGTGGTCCCCACTCATGTCAGCAGTTATACAAAGTGGGCAATTTGGAGAGTCTGTCAGACCAAGTCGGTAGAGGTGCTAAGGTAGTCCGGACCGGTTTTCACTCTCAAGTTAGTGACACCGGTAGGTTGCCAGAGATGGGTTTTCTATTGAGGTACTCCAAATTTTCCCCTTCGTAGCATTTCCAACAGTTTCGCGATGGTGGGTCCTAAGTCTTGCATTAATGATTCGCTTAGCACTGTGGTAGGAGATAGGAAGATTAGACTGGGGAAAGTCTGATTCAGCCTTGGCCCCCCATTAGATGTTAGTCAAGAAATGATCTGTTCTTTGAAAGAGTGATCGAAGAAATTGCCTTAATAGTGGCCTGTGAGTCAATAAAAATCACGTTGCTCTGGTCCTCCCCTTCTGTCAATGCCATATGCACTGCAGCTACTTCCCCATCATAGCTAGTGCAATTTGCTCCCACGACCCCACTAACACTAAAGTGCCTGGAGTAAGCCCCAGCACCACGGTTAGCCCCAGTAGCAGAGCCATCAGTATAAACGTGCAACCAGTGTGTCTCGGGAAATCTTTTGTAAATAATAGTGGCCACAGTGGTCATCCTCAATTCTGTTTCAAAATAAAACCTCTTACTAACAGGCAGGACTAGGTCCAAATATATTAGAGGCTGGGTTCAGATGTTTGAGAAGAAAATACCAGTTTCAAAATGTCTGTCAGAAAAAGGGATGTCAAATTTAGTCAACAGCTCATTTGTGACATGAAAGAAAGTTGGTTAGGATTTTAATCTTTGGGCAGCAGATTTATAAGCCTTCCGTCACCCTGCCTCATCAATCTCTCGACCAACTATTTTCCTTCTATGTGTCAGTGGCTCAATATTTTGTCTTTAATTGCATAGCCTGAATAGGAATGGGAAAACAAAATACTCCACTCACGTTAATTCCGAGGGCATTATTTTGAATAGTCTGGATTTCGTTCTGGATTAGTAGGGATGCTGAATAGACTCAACTGCGCTTAAGCCTAGTAAGGAATCGTCATTCCGGTCTTCATTTTCATTGGCGGATCAGATCGCATATCCAGCTAAGCCTCGTTGATTTTTTCTCCCATAGGATTTGTATGGAGTGATTGACAAGGGTTTAAAAATCCGTTTCATCAGCAAAATCAAGGTTATGTACAAGTTTTATATTACTAAATATTGATTTTAAAAGGTTTAAGCTATCTTTTGCACTAAGCATTTATATTGGAACTTCATTTGTGTAAAAGTAATTTTGGTTTTATTCGAAAGATGTTGATCAGTCGCAGTGGTTTTTTATCTTTTACGTCTTTCATCTAATATAAATTTTGTTTTGTTTTATTTCTGATAGAATGTTTTTATATGCTAAACAATATCATTAAATGTAGTAGAGGCAATACCAAGCGAGATATAATTAATAACAACTTCTTTTCTGCAGCTGACTTTTGGCATAACTTTGCCGTACTTTCAAACTCGGTTTGGCGACGGTTTATTTTTTGAACAAGCAATTCTAAAATTAAGAAATAATAACTACCTAGTTTGAACTTTATAATTTTAAATCGACAAATCGGTCAAATATAATCTTCATGGATAATTTTATTAAGTAATCTGTATGTACAAATATTTTTTTAAAAATATGTATTTATAAATCGTATTTTGAAAGTCTGTAAAAACAAATCTTATATTTTCGCTTTGATGATTCAATCCAATAATCTGTATACAATTTTTGCATCTTTTGAGTATCTTCAAATGTTTTAGTTCATTTCTATGTAAATGTTAATACATAATGGTATTGATTGTTATTGAATAAAGTTGAGTGTGTATTGAGAAGGTGGACAAGCAACTCCATAAGTAAAAAGTAAAAATACTGGTTTTCTTTACACTTATATTTTTTTTACACTTGACATTTTATTGCAGTCCCTTTAAACTTTTATAATAGTTTAATGTGTAATAAAAAATAAACACACACATTAGAAAAAGATCAAATTGAATGCTTCAGCAAATTTTTCGATAAACTTAGAGCGAAACCTGGTTAATTGCTGTTTTATAAACTACAATTGCAATCACACATGAAAAAAATCATTATGGAAGAGTAACGTTTGAAATAAGTAACAAATTCGTCTAACTTGTCTCAAATTATGATTTATGAAACAGCGCTAAAAGTTACTTTCGTTTTGATATTGGCGATGTTAAAACGGCAAACCACAACATTTCACAGCAACCCTGCTAATCGAATGAGGGTACCGATTTCCCGTTTTCTCCCTCCGTTTCGCAGCCTGTCGCAACCCTTACTTAACGGAGTTGAGTTGTTTTCCATGAAGCAACCCTAGTTACATGTGACTCCCCAACATAATCAATAGCCGGCCTAATAAATGATTTATAGGTGATGCAAAGAAGATCTTGTGTAGTGCCCCATTTTAGGCTTGTGTGCCTCTTGAGCAATTTATTTCTTGTGTTACCAATACCCTGTACCCTACAGGCATGTTTATTCCAACTTAACCTGGAGTCTAAAACAATTCCCAGGTAAGTGGCCTCTTGAGTCTTCACAAGTGGCTGGTCACCAAAGTAAAGTCAACAGATCAAAGCCAAGTCACTTAAAGTAAAAACCTGGAAGGTTGTCTTAGTTGTATTTGTAATGTATTTATAATAATTTCATTATTATTTGACTAAGTCAAAAGAGTGTCAAGGGCAACATTTAGAGAATCCCGAATAACCTGGATATCCCGATCAGTAGTCCATAAAACAGGATCGTCAGCAAAAAGGGCCTGTAACCCAGGATGCGAGTACATAGTATGCTGGACTATATCATTGATCATTATGTTGAAAAGGACAGTACTCGGGACCAAGCCCTGAGGGAGTCCTTGTTTAGTTATCCTATAGGCAGAGACAGCCAAACCATATTTAGTTCTGACAAAGCGCCTCTCTAATAGCTTTCCGCTTGTGCCGCTTACGAAGTTCAATACAGTCATTCATCAGGCCGGTTGACTCTGCCCTATCACCAGCTTCATCTCTAAGCTCTTTAAGAGACTGCAGATCCTCATTCCAAAAAGGTGAGAACTTTTTCATCTGCCCTCTTGCAAAGCACTTAATTATACAAGCCATAATTATCAGAAAAAATTCCAATGGATCAGTCAACATTACCAGATACAAAAGAGTCATTCATCAAGTAGTCAGTCAAATCCCTTTACCAAGACAGATTTGCTTTCTTTAGGTTCTAACAAGGGAAAGTGGCTCTCTGTATTCACCAGAGTTTAATTCGGCCACAAGCAATTTGTGTCCCGCTCCACCTGGGTGAGATGTTGCACCTCTGTAAGACAAGAAAGTAGGGGAACCGTCTCTGTTCTCTACAAATTCCACAGGAGATAAGTCAATAACATTTTCAACAATACTTCCGACAGGATCTGTGGAATCGTATCCCCATCTCCTGTAAGCATTAAAATCTCCATAGAGAAACAAGTTGTCCATTTCATCCTTAACCCATCCACCAAGCAAGCAGTCAAAATTTGGGCGGTTATTTGGAGGGTTATACAAGGACATGGTGGTGGAGGGTTCCTTGACAAGCATTAATTTCCTACCACTTCAAGTTTATCAGAGTCAGTCATAGTGTGCCCAACCGTCATCTTTGCGGTAAAAGAGTTTCTTACATACACAATTCCAGAAGCAATCTGTCAGGCACGTGGTATTTGAAAGGTAATTCATTATAAAATTTTCTTTTTCGTTGTATGCATGTGCTTTGCAAGAAAAACTGCTTAAAGTAAAAATACTTCGAAAATAGGATAAAATAAATTATTCAAACTTACGTTTAGGGATGAATTCTTTTAAAACACAAATATTAAATAGAGTGTGAGGCATAGTCCCACATCACAATCATAACAAAAATAATAAGTTTTTTCACACGTTTGTCATTGTCGTCTCTTTTCGAACTGCATACCAAACACTGACGAACAGGTATAAGCTTTTTTTTCTGTTTGAGCAATCATTTACAGGATATGTCTCTCAGTCAATCACCAGAGGCAAGTAAATCAAAAGAGAATTTGCAAAGGGTTAGGTATTCCTTTTTTCTCGACAACACTGCCATGCCCTTCAATAATATGGTCAACGATATTCAGTGCGAGCATTTTTCACCTTGCTTCTGGTAAAGGATAAATGCAATGCAAGACATGTGGAAGAGATGGATTTTTTGTGTAAAATTTTTGCCTCTTTTCTAGTGAGGTGTTGGGCCATTCTATTGCCACTTCTCATGGTGTTATTGCAGTCCTTCACAACTATTTTTTTTATTTCTCTGGTATCTTTACATCAACCATTTAAGGTGTGTACTATTATGACAAGAGTCACCACTCTTTTATTCATCCATTTGATTACACAGACTTTGCTCGTTGGAACGCTTTTACTTCTCTTGTTTACAGTTTTGTGCACTTCAACTCTATGAGAACCTTTTTTCTAGATAATTTTAGTTTAAATGATTTAATTAATTATTGTTGTCACCTTAATTGAATTATATTTATTAGTTTAATTACGTTATAATCAATATTTGAGATTTATTCACACCCTCTCCATTAACAATTTCTAGTTGCTCCCCGGAAACAATATGAAGTTTATAAGCAAGCACAAACAAATTAAATGAGGTGAAGTAGCTCACTGTGCTCCATTCTTCAATGCACTATATAGAATGCATATAGGTATGAATAAGGTATTTGACTAAATCGGGAAACTGCCCAAAAAAGTTATATAAACATAGTATAGGAACTAGAAAACACATATTCATTGGATTTTCTTAAAAAAAATTACTCAAATATTATTTAAATTTAGTTTTAAAACCGTGATATTCCAAAGCTGGTCACGTGATTGCAAACGCTACGCTGATTGGTCTGACATCACCTAACATTAAACCGCCCCTCATGCTATTA
This sequence comes from Oedothorax gibbosus, assembly GCA_019343175.1. Taxonomy (NCBI): domain Eukaryota; kingdom Metazoa; phylum Arthropoda; class Arachnida; order Araneae; family Linyphiidae; genus Oedothorax; species Oedothorax gibbosus. The sequence goes on from CM033276.1 coordinate 2,800,211, forward strand.
AAATTTAGCCATCCTTAACTTTTTAGTAAGTCTTTAAGTCTAAAATGCATAGGATTTTGTTTTAGATAAGTCTTTTTTCTTTGTGAATTAGTGCTTATAAATATTTATCAAATAAAATAAAAGGATTATAAAAAACAGCACTCAAATTTGCCGAGAATCGATGCTTATGATGGTAGGGCCCTTGTTTTTCTTAAATCTTCTCCGGATTTCTATTATAATGAGTTCCGAAATGTTGAAACTTCAACGGAAGTAATAGCCAATTTTCAATGAATTATAAGGAAGCTAATAATATTTTTAATGAAAACGTTCTAAAAGCGTAAATAATAATCCAGTTAACACGGGAAAGTGTTATATTTTATGTTGTATTGTTAAACTAGTTTCATATCTTTATCTTTGCCTTTAGATGACGCCTCAAACTTTAAGAAATAAGCACTTCTGTTTACAAAGTTGTTCCTGCGTTTTAGTTAAAAGAAAAAAACGTTATAAAAATCTATATGTTAATAGCTACATCAGTTTTCCCCTAATTTTGGTTTCATTAAACTTCAAGTATCCTTTTTTATGTCTGCATTTAAATATATTGAAAATATATAGTAAAACTTTTTATTAAACTCAATACTTTAATAAATTATCTATTCTATTTTATCTTAAACGGCAACCTAAATCTTTAAGGCAATTGACAGATGTAAGTAGCGGATCATGAAATTAAAAATCCTCGAACCTACCATTAGTAAAAAAATGCTAAATGTAAAAAAAAAGCCCATTTAAGCACCTCTACTCATTCATAATTCTACTTGTTCATAATAAGTCAAAGTACAATGGAATAACAAATACAACAACAACAACAACAGTGTTCACTACAAATTCTCGCGCATGTCAAAACAGTTTGCTGACAGGTGATGTCACATCCTTCAAATTCTGCTGGGGATCGTTTCTCTATTATTAGGTGGTATTTGGAAAAAAGAAAAATACAGGTCTAATATTTTTTGCATAGGAAATGTTTCAAGCTAATAATTTTTTTTAGTTAAATACCCTATTGCAGATATAAAAATGGACTAACATTTGAAGTATATTTGCAACTGTGTCTAAAAATGTTGACAGATTCTTGCATAAGATATAACCAATTCTTGAAAATGGCCAGCTATTGATTAATGTTGGGAAAAACTTAACCCAGTGAAAAGATACATAAAAGCATAAATATATATTAATTTTTTTTAAATATTTCATTATTGCATGTATAGATAAAGTAAGAAGTATGACTTAACACTTTGACTCCTAACGAAGCGCCAGCGCGTGGCGTGGTTTCGATTCACCGATAACAGCACATTCTGATGAAATTCATAGTACCATTTCGCCAACCGTTCTTACGAGTTCAAGTTCGTTTGAAAACTTGATAAACATGATGGTCTAGTGGTTACACAATCTAGCTCTTTCATCTACCCTTTTGTATGATATTTAATTGACACCTAGTAATCCCAGATGTGACTGATGAATTTCCATGCATAGATTTTAAAGCTTATGCAGTTTTTGTGTTATTGCAAAGTGTATCTTTCGCCTATTGACGACAAATATAACACAGCCATAATTATGTAGGGATGTTAACACTGCAAGCAAATTTAAGGTTACTTGGTGATCAATTTGAGGATATAGAACGTAGAATATTAGATTTTACACTTTAGCAACCGATCCTGCTTTGCTAGGAATAATACTTGATGAATTAAAAGAGTATATTCTATTTCAAATTACGTGGAAATTAAATCTTTCATCTCAAGTGTAGGGCGAACTGACACCAGATATACTGCATTTCGCAGTGCGGTTTAGTTTGTTATTCAACTATCTAGCTATAAAAAAAATTGCAAATAGTATCGGTTTTATTTTTTTGTAGTTTTTTCAAACAAAAACAACCCAAAAAATATGATTTATGAAATTTAATGATGATTTCATAGTCGAAAAGTTAATCACTGAAACAAATCCGATGGTTATTGGCTTTCAATTCAATAATTTGTGAGTTATCGGGTTGGAAAAGGCCAGGAACATTTCCTCATATTTTTACGACTAGCTGTGGTGTAGCTTTAGTTAGCGACATTAATTCAACCTAACCTTGTAATTTTACAATATCGAACAAAGATTTTTAATTTTTCGAAAATGAAGTTATTTTATTTCCATTGTAACGAACTGGTTTAAAAAACAGGATGTTCTTCTATTTCACATCAGCCTCTAATCGATGAAAATTTTTCATCGATATCGCCGCAGTCAACGTGTTAATATACATAAACTTACCTTATTATCAATTTTGTATCACCAGCTTGTTCTCCAGAAATAATATTTGGACCATGGGCTTGTATTATTTCAATTGGTTTGCCACATATATTTGCCAATGCTTGAATCTAAAATATTAAACTTTATATAAAAAAAATACACACACAATTATTTGAAATAGCTTAAAGGGTCCAGCACTGATTTGAATTTATTGGTGTAATGAAATATTATTTAACAGGTACAAATAATAACATTGTTGAAAAGACAAGTTTCTTTAAAACATTATTAAACAATTTATTTAAAAAACTATTGTACCGCTTGTGTTAAAAGTTTATTTGTTTGCTTTAACTTACAACAGTTCAAAAATTAAAAAACAACGTTACAGGATTTCACTAGAAATACATAACATACCAAACTCAAAAACAAACAAAACCATTTTTATTTATTGAAAAAACCCCAAAACCCCCAATAAATGTTTTATTCCGTAATAGTGAAAAGATATTATCCTCTTTATGGTAGTGAATGACAGAATGTACAGAGAGTTTATTTAAACTTCGCTAAATTAACAAAATACTTCCAACTCTTAATTCTACCACGTGCAGCAAACAGAGAATAAAAAAAAAAGAGATCATGTGAAAAAAAAAAGACATTTGCTGAACAAAAGCATGTAATAAGGGGATTTATTCTGAAGGTCAGTTTCTTCCCAATGATTTGTAATTTTTTTTTGTAAGGATTTGCAGATAAAAAAATATGGTAAAAGGCAAGCTTCAAATATCTAAAGAGAAAACTGTTGCATGTAGTTTTATGTGAAAAAATTCTTGAGTATAATCGTGTTCTGCAATAAATTAAAATCTTTACAGAAATAATTTTTTTAAAGGCACAAACCAATTTAAGTGATATTAAAAAAAATGGGACAGAATTTTATATTCTAATTCTGTTTGCATTGTTGTCTAGGATATCTATTTGCAGAGCCTGTTTAAACAGTGCAGGAGCCTGCAGGCAGTGAATTTTGAATGCCCCCCCCCCCCAATCCTTTTTTTGTTATGAAAAAAGGATCTGGAATTTTTTTAATAGTGTGCAGACAGTTAGATTCTTGTTTGAATTATTCTATTAAAAGAATACTGAGGTGGAGAGGATTAAGAGTAGTCTGAAAAACTTTTTGAATGACAGAAGCTGGGCTTTTGAGTCAGTGGGGAAAAAAAGCCATGGCAAATTGGTTGATCCTTAAGAATTCAATATTGAATTAAACATTTTGATGATTATGATATTCTAACCTGGTGGATTGATATCATTTATTTTAGAATACAAAATTTTAATAAATGAATGTTTGGTTATATAGTTTAAAATGTATTGTCTTTTGACTATTGTATAATACATATATTATTTTGTATTTAAATCAGTGTTTCTTTACATATAAAGGGTGGCCCGGGTTTTATGGGGTTCATTTCAAGCTAAGTTGGTGTTCTCCTGTAGACATTTGTCCACACAAATACAGAAAAGGTATAATTATAGTTTCTTTTACGGTATTATGCGTCTGATAACAAGGATGTTTCCCACTAATATATATTTGTAGGTGGGTCAGGCAAAACAGCTAAAACTATTTAGCTGCATTATAAGGTAATACAAATAAGTATAAAACTTCAAAAGTAGTAATATATTAAATTAGACTGTAAAAGAATAACTATCTAGGGTCTTGCATATATTAATATTAACAGATAGCTCAAGAGCTTTGGAAATTCATAAAAAAAATTGGCTGCATTTTTGAAGACTTGTTTCAGCTGCCATTAAATTCACAACTTATTAAATTAAAACAGCGTAGATGAACTATAAATTGACTGGATCAATCTCGGAGGTCTTTACAAACGAAACCAATAAAACTACAGCCGATTCCGAGATTAAGTAAACAAGTACGAGGAAATATTGGCTAAGGTAACAGTATGGTTATCAAAGGCTAGAATTGAGAAGCAAGGGCCTTCATTAAACTAACCATAAGCATTTTTAACATTATTAATCATAATCGTCTTGTTATTTTGATCATAAATTTTAAAGCATTTGGAAGTTGAAAAATTAAAATTGTTTGGTTTGTATAAAATGTTTTTTGTTAGTCCAGGATATGTTGCTTTTGAACATATTCACTATCCAAACAAACCAGCTTTAAAAAAAATATTCAACTAATTAGCTGTCTGTTAATATGATTAAATTTAAATTCATTTTGGCAGACACTCTTTTTGCCTTTTGTCACAGTATGGCAGTGTACTTAATGAACTTTTAAAGTTATTTTTTTAAACATAAAACCGAGTCTACTATACTACATTTGATTGCTTTAATCAGGGATTTGATCAATAGAAGTCAAAATTAAAGAATAGTTTTTAGTAACCTTTATAACTTTTCAACCTGGTTTTCCCATCTAGTAGTACAAAATAGTTGATATTGGTGTTTAGATAACTAGCCAAATAATAAAAATATATTATGCGGTTGGAGAATTGCTTTATTTTATTATTATCTTTAAGATCTTACCTCAACTTGACCTCCCCAAACACCAGGGTTTTTTATATTTTCACAGTATTCCATGTACTGGCCTAGAAACAGAAGATAAGTTATAGTGAAACTTCAACAGTAAATTAATAGGCACTTATGTCCAAAATTATCCTTTAATGAATTTTTCTGACTTTTTAAAATTTCTTAAAAATCAATAAAAATATGCAATATACTGTTGTTGTCTTGTAACATGCACTACAACACACCCTTTCGTGCATAAATAACGTTTTGATTGCAATTAGGTGGTATATAGAATGAGATAAATTATTGTATATGATATTGCTCAACTTAAATGTAAGCTGCGATTTCAAATTCATAAATTTACAGATTATGCAGCCATTTTAACGAGTTTTGTTTTCAGTAATAAAAATTTTCCACTTCAAGGGGAAAATTTGAGAGCATCCACAATGTGAAGAAACTAATACTGTTACGAATTTTGTAAATATTGTAAATAATTTCGTATTATTGTATTTTTAGTTACAGTAATGGCATCAGCCGTAGTACATGCCAAGAGTGTGCGGGCAAACGCTATTACGCCATTGGAACAGTTTGGGGCGAGGTTGGCGATCTCGGCGACATTACGTCATATCCTTGCCTCGAAGTTTCGAGACGTCTCGGCCATTACGTAACAGGATATGCGTAATGTCGCTGGAACTTTCTAGAAAGATCGCCAACCATATAAAAACACCTTGGCATGTACTTCGGGCGTCATTGGAGTTCTGCTCCTGCTGCAGTGGAGAGCTTGGACATAGCTCTGTTGTGTTTTTGTTTGGAGATTGTGCCCTGTTCTATAAAGTTGCTAACGGTCAACTTTGTGAGTGAGAGGGTGTCATCTGCTGAATAAAGTAATTTGTTCTTGTGAACTGTGTTGTGCTTCAAAAGAACCCAGAAATTTCCTAACAATACGCAATAGTGTTGTTTACACAGTGGACGACCGCTAGTTTTCTCCGAGTAGAATTTTTTTAATTGATGGAAAACGACTCGCTAAAATGCCTAGATACTATGAAAATTTATTAATTTAAGATTGTGGCTTATATACAAGTTGAGCTATATTATTTGAAATAAAATCATGTGAAACAATTTGAGAAATGTCTTGCACATGAGCAGAAAAAGAGCAATTACAAATATCTTATATACTAATACTCATAACTATTTTAAACCAGCTTTTTGCTTTGAAATTTTCATAAAACATATTTCATCTAGTCTGTTGAATGTCCAGAAATTGTTTGCTTTCATGGATAAAGATTTTCAGATCATAAATATCACAAGAAGGGATTGTTATGTTTTTAAATATTTAAATCGCCTAAAATATGCTAAAAAAATGTTACTTCTTTTACAGAAACTTTGCTAATACTTTAAGTACTTAAAATATGTTTCAGGGTTGCCAGTCAAATTAAAAAAAAAATATTTGCTTTAGTTGGCTGGAATTTTCAAACTAGTAGCAGAAAAAGTCACCTTATTTTCAAAATAGTAGCAAAAATATTTGCATCAAATTTAAATTTGTTTAAAAAAATAGTTTCTATGTTTTCATGCAATATTTTTTTTATTTATTTAGCTTTGATTGCTTAACTTTTTAAACATAAAATTCAACAAATATTCAAGGAATTGAATGGGAAAATATTTAAGAAAATTTACTAACGATTCTAACGTTCACTTTTGCATTTTTGATTATGATACATGAAGAACTTAGTGGAAGAACGTGCTCAGTGACATTTTTGAAAAATTGAAATTTGTGTGTCAGTGCTTATGTTATTCCCTCCTTTAAACATAACAGCTTTCAATTTTTTAATATACATTCGATTAAGTTTATTTTTCGTGGATGAAGTTGGTAGGCGCACACGTTTTTGTCAGTTGTTCAATGGTAGAACACGCTAAGAACGTGCTATTTCTTCCACCGAAAACGTCCCGACTCGGGTGCTTTCGTTTAGTGAAAGAACATGCTAAGTGACACATTTGAAGAAACTTTTTTAACTTTTAGATAGTTATTTCCAAGTCCTTATCAAAAGGAATTAAACAAAATGTGATTAATTAAACATATTTAACTGTAATTATTAAATATGGTCACTGAAATAAAATTTATATAAAATATAACCAGGTTTTGAGTGCATTTGGCGAAAATAGGAAAGAAATTGTATTTCCAATTTTCAAAACAAATCAGAGCTAGTTTAACATTAAAAAAAATATTGTCTGTTTTTACTGCCTACACTAAGTTGTTGTAGTAATGTGCAGTAAAATCCCGATAAATCTTTCTACGATTTTCTTTGAAGTCAATACCCATACTTTTAAAGTTATCCAAATTCGCCAAAAATTGGTTGTTCCCGTAATTGATCTATCTTAAGATTTAGCAATTTGAGTAGTTTTATCATTTATATATTAAGTACAATTATTTAAAAACTTCAAATGCAATATCAAAAATATTATTAAGGTAAGGTGTCTATAATTTCAGCGACAATGAAATTCTTTTTAAAAAAATAGATGACAATCTTAATTAATCTTCAAATTTTAACTAAATTTTTTATCTTTATTATTAATATTTAAACTTGTTGTTTATTGAAATTTAAGTGTAATTTTTATTTATATAGATCTAGAATAGAAAAAAAACAATTTTTGAGGTTGTGTTGATGTTAAATTCGTTCGTATAATTCGAGTTCTCGGTGTAAAAATATCATTATATTATTTAACTGGGTGGAGATCATTTCAGTTCCTGCATCGCAATCGTTGAGAAAAATTTGATATCCAATTCTGAAAATACCAACCGGGCGGGAATGTTTGTGTTACTCTCGTTTTTTTGACAGATAAAAACAATAGTCGATAGTTGAAAAAGTTAACGTTTTACGTGAATAATAATCACCTAAAATAAATTTTCGAAAAAGTTGCGTAGTCGCTCTAAATTAGTGTGTATGTAAATCGAGTGGCCCCTGTAAAAAATCATATACTATAGTCTTTAGGGGGAGACATGCATATTGATTTTTTCCAATAAAAAATTTTCATTGCCGGTTATTTTTCTTTTTTATAGGCCGATTGATGGAAAAGAAATCAAATACCTAAATCGGTCATATCGTGGGAAATCAAACAAAAAATACTATTTCACCCCGAACCTTTCTTAATTTAAAAACTTTTATTAATTATGTTCCGTTGTTAATAAAAATTGTTTTTACTTTCAATTAAAAACACAAAATACACTCGGCAATAACAAAAAAAATTACAAAGTAGCGGGCCTAGAAGTCACAGATCGTAATTTTTGAAAGTAAATAAAGTACCTAAAATTTAGTTGACTGATCTGTCCTGAACTAATAAACTAAGAAAGAAATGGAATCCTGATCCTATGTCGATTACGCTGCGAACCAGTAAATATTACGAGGAGTTGTGGTTTGGTTAATCGATTATTTCAGAAAGATAGCTTGAAAAAAAAAAACAAGACCATACCGAGATTACGTTTACTATTCTAACTAGCAAATATTATTAGGCGCTGAGGCTGGTTGACAAATCTAATGTGATCATAACTAGATTTATAAAACGAACACTTTCTTACTGCGATTACGCCTCTAACGACTGGAAGGCGATTGGGACAGGAGCAATGGCCTTGGGAGCGAAGAAGCGGGGGGGGGGGGGGGGGGAGGGGAGGATAAGAGGGAAGCTAGTTTCTTCGTAGAACAGGTAATTGTAGAAAACCACTTTCCAACTTTTCTCTTCTTTTCGTGGTTTCTCACGAATTTGGTTTGGTGCGTAGATCCGAATAAAATCCGCAAAAACTCGAATACAAATTTAAAAAAAAGGTTGAAAAATCCATGAAAAGGAAATTTTCTCTGACTTTTCTAATCTGAAGATTTTGGATTTTCCTTGACCTGTAGAGGCCGTTTTCATTTTCCCTGCCAATTCCAGGTTTTCCCTGTTTTCCCGGTGCGTGGCAACCCTGTAATGTTTTAATATCAATCTACAATGAAAACTCAATGTATTTTCAGTATAAAATTTTGACCTATGGATATTGTATTCAATAAGAATAAGAAATTTGGATACCTTATTTTGTGCTCCTACTTATTAATGGAAATAAATTATTTTAATGCTTACTAAATATCCAAGTCTCATGAAGTTTTAGATCACATTTTGGGAGGGGAGGGATTATGAATAGCTAAATACTTAGTTTGCATTTGGGATAAAGGTACATAATACATTTGCACAAATTTCATACTTTTTAATTTTTGAAAAGTTTGAGAAAGAACTTTTTCAATAATTTCCTATTTTAGGAAACATAGCAACTAATAAATACAATTTCTGTTATCAGTATTTTTTGTATCAATTATTTCTGTATTGATAATGAAATTTTATTTAGAAAACTGATTAAAACAAAACTGATTAAAACAAATTGGTAAAATATATACTTACTATCGGTAAACATATCATCTGTCTGTGGATTCATAAGAAAAGGCTGGTATTCATCTTTATGTTCCATTAAATATTTTGAAGTAGCTTCTCTCAAAAGATCAGCTGACATCTAGTAACAAAAAGTAAAAATAACAATATTTTAACTGACAAATTCTTATAATTTTTAACATTTGCAGTATAAATGTTGTGTTTTAAAATGTTATAATTATATTATGAAAATAATTTTAAGAGCAATACCATAATAAGAGACCTTTTACTGACTGTTTAGAACACATCAACCCAATAGCTTTATTAGCATGCCTCGTATTCTAGTTCGCTGCATGATCACGTAGTAGGGTGGTTTTTTTTCTAGTTCCGGACAGATTTAAATCAATCAAACTGCAAATATTCTGTTACTTTGAAGTTTGTAAGACGATAAAGGCTAATTCACCACGTTATGATTTAGCGGCCTGCTACTTACGTCTGCCTAACTCTAATTACCGAATAAACTAACGCATAAATCCTAAATTGAAAAACCTATTAAAAAAAATTTGTTTTAAAATTGATTATCGCTGTTAAATGGCATTTTTTGGTTGTATTTGCATGAGATAACCGAATTTTGAATTTTCCCCCAGCGTCCGATGGAAAGCAAAAATAATCGGCCCACCGGCTGATTTGATAGGTTAGGTTAGCAATATGTTTTTATAGGTAACAATAGGTTAACAATATGCATAAGCCAATCAGCCAAAAAGCGCCATCGGCCGATCTCTATTTACTTGAGATAAAATTATTTGAAATTTTAAGGGGTAATTATTTAAAAAAAATTATTATTTGGTTATTATTTGAAAAAAAAATTAAAATTAATTTTGTATGAGACAGAAAAGTTTGAAAATGCAACTATTTAAGAAAAAAAACCATTCTGACAAAATAGCTACAAGAAATTTTCCACCCTTATAACACACAAAGCGTCAATATCTCAAAAACTACGACCAACAAAAAATTTCCAGCATGATATTCGTGTTCAGCACTTTAAATCAGAATCTTTCTTTCAATCTTAAAAGTTTGGAAAATTTATTGCCTAGTGTTATTTGAATTGCATGCTGCTATTTTGTAAATTAATAGTAAACATAAAATTGTTGATTTAGTCATTGTTATAAAAAAATCTATTACAAAAATTGTTAACCCATTTTTTAACTAAGTATTTATATATTCATTTAAGTTAACTTATAAAGGGATAAACTTTTATGAAACTACAAAACATTCACAATATTTTTAATAAGTAAATGGTATTAAACAATGAATAATGAAAACAATGTCTTACATTGATGTTGTGAGTAGTTAACTGATGTTCAATTGCTTTGAATAGGCTGAAATATTTAAAATAGTTAAATAAACAAGATTTCAGGAATCACAAATGTATCATACAAAAGAGACAAGTCGTATTTTTTCCAGGACAAAATATGAATATGCATTTGACTAACCAATTTCCATCAGGTGGTACCTAAAAAAGAAAGAAAAAAAATTTACTAATATAAAAAACTAATATATTAAATTGGTTTAAGCACAGTTGATATAATTAGGTTTGTATGGTGAATCTATTTAATATTATTAGGTTAAACTTTCATTTCACAGTATTTTCTTTAACTAAAGGTCAGTAGTTTTCTCAAACAAATTATTAAAAATATGTATATGTATATACTATATAGTTCTAAAAATAATTTCAAATATAATAAGTTATTTTGAGAATACGAAAATTGGTTTAATAAACTTCATTGGAAAATTGTTAGGTTTGGTTAACATAATAAAATAATAACCATACAAACTTCAAATTCGATAATCTACCATTTAAACATATTTTCTAAATAATATGTCCTTCAAATAACTATGTAGTCACACAAAATACCTTGTACCTCATGTAATGTAAGGTTTCTTTGGGATAATTTGTTTGCAATTTCTTTGGCTTCTAAGTAGCGAGCTCCTGTGCGATTTTCAGAGTCTTGTTGGGAAATGGCTAATTCTCTAGCCTTTTCATTTTCGGCCTTCTTATTCTGTATTGAAAAAATATATTTCACGAAGTTTAATAAATATCTCATAAGAAGTGTGTCATTTAATGATTATTTTGTCTCTCTTTGATTGAGTTGGATTATTGTTGCATTAGACCTACACAAGGGCTATTGGCCTCTTTGTTTGAAGAACTTACTTTATGTCAGTTTCCCTAGAAAATTTACACCCATATTTTCTTTAAATCAAAAATGTAAGGATGAGTGTTTTTATCTTTTACTATTTATTGCTACCTACTTTTGGATACTTATGCAAAAGATACTCAAGCCTAGTAAACACACTTTGTTTTATTTAGCCAGAACTCGTTTAAAATTAAAATCTGTTTAATTTAAATTTAAAGAAATTTAGGCTCAATTAAATTAATAAGCTGGTAAACATTATGTTAAGGTAATAAAGTATATGGGTCATTCTCCAAAAAGGGCAGATTTCACTTATTTTTTTTAATTTAAAAAATGATTTAACTGTTCAAATTTTTTCTCTGGATATACAACTAAAGAACATTAGTACAAATGTTGTCCTTTTGAATTCCTTTTATTTTTAAATGAAATATTATTAAAAAAAATCACTGGTACGGAGGGGAGACTTCCATAAAAGATTGGAGACTAAAGAATGCAATACCTACAATAAATGTATATTTACTAAAACTAACTACAAATCTTTGAATTGACAGAGTTAAAATTTGTTTAACCTTTTGCGACCTGGGGTCCCCATACGAGAACATTTTTCAAAACCTCCCCACAAATAATTAACGTGTTAATTAGTTTCGAAATCGACCCGGTCCGATAGGAGAAGATATGAAAATCAGTTTTCAGCCTTTGATTCAGGTATCAGTCATTTCTAGTTTTTTCTTTAAACTTTTCAAAAAGTTCTTTTGTTGGTTAATTTTAAAGGCATTTTGCATTAAAAACAATGTTAAAATAGACTGTTAACTACAAATAAGTGATACAGCTTTTTTTTGCATTTATAGCACAATTTTTTTTTTATAGCTTAAGGCGTGTCTCTCAGTAACTATTAAACATAATTTTTTTAAAACATTACTTTGCAAAACAAACTTTTTAGTATATATTTGTATGAAAAGTATGTTTAGATGAAGAATATACGTGTAGGATTTTGCTTGGATCTTAAGCGAGGTTAAGTATGTATAAAAAAATTGTAGATAAAATAACAGATTGTCAATATTTTCAAAGCTCTTGTGGATCAAAGAGATAATGGTTTCTTTCTTACATATTACTTTACAACAACATTTATTAAAACAAAAATAAAATTTTTAAAATAAATAAAAAAATTTGAATCAAGTTCAGGCGCTTTATAATTAATAACAAAGCAAAATATAAATAAAAGTAGCAGATGATATTTATCAATAAATTTGAAATCTATTAGGATATTACTTAATTTAGTCTCACCTCTGTGAATAGTGTGGGTAACAGAGGTGAGAGAATTTCATTTAATAACATATAACTTGCAAATATTTGAATTCATATGAATGCCACTCTTGCATAATGTAAGTGTTGCTACTTCCTTTGTATTCTAAAGTAAAAATTATAAAAATATTGCAAAACTTTTTTTTACCAGCAGTAAGGGATGTGAGAATTCCAAAAACCCATTTAGATTAAATTGCATTTATTTGAGCAAAATGAACACCCAATACTAATGAATACGATTATTTTACTCATAAAGAGATAACTAAAACCCATAGTGTAGTCTTAAAGTGAAAAAGTAATGTATATGATAAAATATATTCATTTACACATTCTCTTCCTCATTTCTAGATTTAGATTTTTCCATGGTTTATTATTAAATGGTACACTCAATTACAAAATAAGCAAATAATTTTGAAATAATTGTTAGACCTTAGCCACTAGCAAGACCACTACCAAGTTCAACTCTCTACACATTCGCATGTAGATACATTACCCGGTCGGTTTTCTATAGCTATCTCAGTATTTTAGGCACAATTTGAAATAGCTCAATTTGAGCTGCTATATGACTATTTATAAGAATTGGAAAGCGAAAATTTATCTGCCGATATTTATACACAACAATATTAATAAAATAAATGTGTGAATGACCCATCAGGTAATGAAATATTAAAGATAAAAAATAACATACTCGTCTTTTTTTGGCTTTGCTCAGCTTTGGTGTAACAGTTGGCAATTTTTCTTCTAAATTGCTATCAGCTTCATTATCCGGATTTAGAATTTCTTCAGTTTTTGATTGATTGGACTCATTTATTACCGTTGAACATTGCACCTATAATATGATAGCAATAAAAGTATGGAAACAAATTAAATTATTACATACGTAAATAACCTTTTAAAGAACAGTTTAAAATCTATAAGTTAAAAGATAAGGTTTTTTTTTCCCCCTGAAAGAAATCTGAATGGTTTATTATAGGTTTGCTATAATGAAGAAGATTTTAGGTATTGCTATAGGACAGTAAAGTAAGCGCAAGAAATGACAATGCGCTCGTAGTGGCCAAATACTGTAAAATTTACGTAGAAACAATCACAGCTAAGGTTTTGTTAACATTTGTTACCCCATACGAAATTTTTTATCTAAATGTTTGCTACACTAAATATTTATTCATAGTTCGAAAGTTTAGTTTTTAGCTTACTTTATCAGGATGGAATGTGTTTTATTGTGTAGTTTTGTTAAATAATAATATATTTCAGACAGTGAAATTCAAGAATTAGTTTTAAAAAAAAAGGTCGGCCTATATGAAAGCAAACATGTATTCAACCTGAATAATAATTAAAAAAACTCCTTTTCACAGCAGCCCATTAGTGGGCCAAGGCCTGGCGTGCCTATTTCAGCTTACGTGACCTAGGGTGCTAGGCATATGTCCCGATAAGGTGGTCAGCCTCGCACGGAACACCCAGTGTTCAGTTTCCAAGCATGCTTGGTCCCCATTTTATCGACCCACTTAAGGAATGAAAGGATAGGTCAACCTCGCCCAATCCGGGATTCGATCCCCGGACCTGTGGCGTGGCAATGCGAAGCACCACCACTAAGCCACTGGGCTTCCAACCTGAATAATAGGAATGATAATTATTGAGAAACTTACTTCTAAAAAGAAAATAGAAACGCTAATTTGATTTTAATAATATATAATTTATCAATTTCAAAAATTAATTCTATAATTTACAAATTTTATTGTATATCTAAAAGACAAATAAATCCATTAGATTATAAATTATAATGGGTTATTCCATGTAACTGCAGTGCAAGTCACAATTTAAGAGGAGATTAAAGCTTTTTAAATTTGAAAAATTAATCAAATTAAATAATGCATGTTACACTATTTAGTTTTAATAAGTGTTGATCAGCTATTCCACTATTTTTTTTCCATTTAATGTTAAACTACTATTTAATGTCCACTACAGAAATGATAATTTTGCATGGAATTATCTAATACAAAATTCATTTTATGGTATTCTGAAACATATGTTTTTAACAAAAAAGTATCTTTAAATATTTTCTAATCCTGCAAACTCATTAATGATTGGTTTTGAACAAGGATCATATGAATGTCGTAAACAAATCATGACATTTTACATGTTGGTTTTTGATAGTGGGGATTATTTGAATAATAAAGATTCATTACTTCTTTAAGCTAGAGTAAAGAGTATAAACTATAATTTTTTGGTGCAAGATAAAAAAAATTACTAATAATTAAGAAATAAAGCCATCTTTTTTAAAAATAAAATGAAGTGTGGCAATAAAAAAAAATTTAAAATCACAAGTATCATTGGACATTGAAAACAAGAATTTGTGACAAAATTAAACATTCAATTGTATACTTGTAAAAACTCATTTATCTGAAAAGTTTAATTCCCCAAATATTTTGGATAAAAAAATAAGCATCTACTGATTATGAATAAAGAAAATTTAAAAAAAAACAAATCTATTTGCTATTACTATGCAACTACCTTTTAATTTATTTTAAATAATTTTTTGGAGTTTTTTTAACATCTTATTCTTGCATAGAGTACACAAAACAGAAGTTACAAAACTTACTTCAAGTTGTTTCCGTTCTTCTTCATGCTTTAAATCTAGATTACTGAGCATAGCTGAAATTTCTGTATTGACATCTTTTTTCTTTTTTTTGTCACCTTTAGGTACTGCATGCTTCATTTTTTGGGTTAAAGCTAAAATAATAATTTTGTTAAAAATGAATGAAATTGGTAAATACGTAAATTTACAATCTATACTACATTAACTACAAAATGACCAAGGGCCTAATCCACATAAGGATACGCTCATAGTGAGACCGATTCTGTGTGCAGCTCTGACCCAGGCTCTGGTCATTGCCTAGGCTAACTACGCCCGGGCCTTGAGCTCCTTAATTTAGGTACCCTGAAATCGACTGTAAACCTATAAATTTTGCTTCATACATTACAATTTTAAATAATTTTATGATAAACATAATTTAAATTACGAATATTTTTGATTTTTCTGTATCAATAAGCACCATAGTTAAATGATATTATATTTGATAACTTACCTTACATTCAACGGTTATAATTTTGCAGTATGTATATTTTGTAACCAATATCCCAAAATATTTAATTTTTAATACTTGTTTATCTAAGGCATGGTATTAAGTACATAAAGATAATACCTATATTATTTTTTTCTTTAAAATCATTTAGTATAACTCCTTGTGTAAAACATAGATATTACAAATTTCAGTTTTAGTTTAGAGGATGGCAGGGTTAGGGCAGTTTTCCAAAATTTTACGGGGAAGAACTCCAACAAAGTCTTCTTCAACCGTTATAAACTAAGCTTAATATTACAAAAATGTGATTATTTTTAAATCTATGAACAAGTAGGTAATGTAACCATTCATTAAGTTCTAAATGTAAAAAAGTTTTGTTCAAGAAATAATTTTTTTGTACATTGTAATAAAAGAAAAATGACTAAACTCTTACTATTCTGAAGCAATATGTGTCACCTTAATAACTACCAGGAACGGATGCAGTAGCAAAAAAGCATCCAAGAACTTAAATTGTATTCTCCATAGAACGTGAATAATTGCACTGCAAAATAATAAAGTGATATCTTGCACCCTAAGTTACAAACGGGGAAACAACCTCACCAAACATCAGTGCACGTGATAACTAAATTTTTTTTGTTGCAATCTTTAGCAATACTTTAGACGACTTCTAGAAAAGAGCAACAAACTATGGTTACACAAAAGGGGAAGTTACACAATTTGCTTGATTTTAAAGTTATCCGGATGATAATAACTTTAATGAAGTTTGTTAAAATAAATTTATGGAATAACAAAAAAAACAGCTTTTTTTTACAATTGTACCTATGATCTGTGTATTTTCCTTTTGAGCTATTTTAATATACAAAATAATGGACATAAAAAATTTAATTGGTTTAGATTATGCATTTTTTGGGGAACTCATTGTATATATATTTTCTTTAAATCAAGGTCAATTAGAGCCCCGACTCTCATCTCATGCCGAATCGAAAACTGTTATTGATAAATGTTTGTTGATAAGTAGTACCCCCCTCTTTTGACAAACAATAAATTCTGAGCTCGTCTTTTCTCGAAAGTGGCAGTTAGTAGAGATACATGTGGGCTATTGGCGACGTAATTTATAGCCACAATCAAGTGACACAAAGGAGGGAAGGGTAAAAAAATCGTCAAAATGGCATGACATGATTAATGGACGCCCTCTTAAGATTTACTGAGAGTTAACAATGGTAAAAGATGCGACAAAGCAACACAAAGGTCATTTGAAATAATTTTACATAAATCTACTACACTCAAAAGGGGAGGAGAGGAAAATGTCAGCATTTAAGTGAGTCTTTTTATAATGCGATTTAGCGGAGATTGAAAATTGAAATGGCTTTAAAAATTTACAACCAACAGGTTGTTGTGACATAGAAGAGAGCTTGCAATAAATTTGGGGTTTCAAAATAAGTTGTCAATACATGGCCATTTACTTATACCATTGTGTTGCAATAGCCTATTAAAAAGAACTAGAACAGATTTTAGCAACAACAAATTAAGCTAAAATCGGGTTAAGGCATTGATAGAATCATTCAGGTGATACATAAAAAAATAGGAAATTTGGCTTGCCATCAAATTTCAGAAACCCCTCGGCGGTGGGAACTTTCACCAAAAAAACTTCGAATTTAAACACTCAAAAATACTAATTAGCTACAGTAGTATTTGGAAATTACTTAACAGACATTTAAAACATTTATTATATTAAAAATTAGAATTTATGGATTTTACATCTGTTACAAAGTAAACTAAAACACAATTGAAAATTATTAAAGTGTCAATTGTTGTCATTGGTTAATGAAGGTTAGTTTAAAACAGCAAAAAATAGTTTTTTGGGTAAAATATACCTAATAAGTCCTTTCTTTCTTGACGTTGACGATTAATTAATTCTTCGTCTAGTGACGCGCTTGACATCTTATACATAAAATCACCACCAAATACTACTTGTAAGACTTCGCTGATTCAGTTTAAAATGAATTTCAGATTTTTTTTGTTTCACTAACACACACTAGTTAAACTAGTTTGGAGAACTGGTATGGCAGGGTAATTTTTTGCCAAAACAAGTGGATTTAAACCTGTTGGTGGAAAATACAAAGACTTTTTCATTTTTATTATTTGATTCGGGTTTTGTTGCAGGATTTTAAAGATTTTTATTATTTTCCGACCAAACTCAGTTATAGTTAAAAGCTACTAAATCGCGGCGACGGCAAATTGTTTGAAATACTACAAATACAAACACAATAGGGTGTTCACACTACACAAACACTCCAAATGACAACACTTTCGCCAAGCAATGCAAAAGCGGCCGGTTTTTCGCCGAACCGTAGGTGTTTTTCAAAGCATGCGTCTGGATCTCTAGAACATTAATACGGAAAATTTAAATTTGATTAGTAATATTAAAACCCAGTGTAACAAATTTAATTGTTGGTTTTAATAACAAATATTTTGAACTTTTATTTTTATCACATTTGAATTGGAAAAACTTTGATATTATTGAATTAATTTTTTAAATATTTTTTTATACTAATTAAAGTTTGCCCAAACCTATTGGCCCATGAGGTGGTGCTCATCTACTCTACGCTTCTGTAGCCCCCGTGCTTACACTACGTGTAATATAATGTTCTAATATTAAGTTCTTTCTCAATAACTCTCAGTTAATGTCTGCCGATTTATTGAACAGTTCCCACGTTCCAATAGGCGTCAATAATTTTTTCCCCCCGAGAAATAGCAAACACATCAGAATTTGTTTTAATTCCCCTCTACTCATAATATAACCATTCAAAATGGATTCACTTTGTAATTAGACATTGAGATGTTAATTGTGAGGTAGTGTACTTTTTAGCGGCCACAAACTTCAGCTCCGGACTCCGTCCCTTTAAATACCCTAAACTAAAAGAATATCTTTACAATAAAAAACTGCTTGGTCGTTTAAACTTCCTTAATTTCTACAAAATAAGTATGTTCTTACTGTTAGATGTGGAAGGGAAATTCCCTTACATATATACTATGAAAGTTAAAATTTAAATACTTTATCGCATAAAAATTAGAGTTGTAAATCGCCTCACTGGCCAGTAGGTTCGGGTAAATTTTATTTAACTCAAATCTACAGGTATTAGAGAGATTTCATATTTCTGAATAAACCACATATTTATATTAATTAGCTTTTGCGGGTGAAAGTTTATAAATATCCCCATTGCATTACCAAAACTATTATTGTAGTGAAGAATAAGTATAAAATTTTTGAATGAAAAGAATAAAAAAAATTCAATTATGCATAATACTTATTAAACTAGTTTAAATTTAATTAATTTCTCATATTTTTTAAACAATTGTTTTTAATTATTAAATGAATGTTAAGGGGAGTTGCAATCGACACTTTTCTCCTAGAAACATACAGTTCAATTTTATTATCATAATCAAAAGTACAAGTGAAAACAACAAAATACTTATTTATATACATAATTTTACTTCTACTTCAATTCCCTTTTTTCCTCCTTTTTTTTTTATTGACAATAGCAACCCCACAAAAAGTTAACATGGATTTAATTAGGAAAAGTTGCAACTATTTTGGATTCTCTCTTGCAACTTTTTTCAGGGTTACTTGGTGAAAGTAGAATTTTTAATCGCTTTTTGACTTCCGATTTCGTTATTTGAAATGTTATAAATGATAAATTCAGTTTTTCTCACTCAAGTTACCATAGCGTAAGACAAACCTAATCAGAGTATTCTCGTAGACATTTGAGGCATGCGTAAAAAAGCTAAACAACCGTGCGCAATAGTTGAGGAAAGTTGAAAGGCATGCAATGCTTCTTGACGCATGCATTTACAAATTGCGGTGAGTCCCACGTGCTAGCCCTCGCCTGCTTGTTTTAGGACGTGAGTATTAGCGGTCTTGATACCTGGGATCGTAGCGGTGGAGGATTTTAACGGTGTGGCGCCCGTAAGTGCTAACCATTGCCTAGTTCGAAACCGACTCTCCCTTATCAAGGTCGTGGCGTGCCCTATATTGGTTCCTTCCCAGCCACGTGGTGCCATGGCACCATCGCCTTCCCTGACCCACTCCCGGACCCGGAACGACTCGACCCGCTCCCGGTCAGACCTATCTAGGTGTAGTTCACCGGATAACATGCTTAATTCACCTACCCCCGATTGGGAGCAGCACTCCCCTGATATCTTCCAATTGGACAATTGCCAACAGCGGCGCGATACTGAGTCTAACATAGCCGTTGCTAAGCACACCCGAGAGACGTATGGCGCCTTCTTAGAGCAAGAGAAAGGTCATTTAAAAGAGGGCATCAATGTCGCTCTACACAAGAAGGCCATCCTAAAGGCCACTAACGAAATTACTAACTATGAGAGTATCCTAAATCAACTCCCCCCTGTAATATTTATAACTGCAAATTTCACGCCAGTTCCTCACAGGGAAATGCCACTGTAAAACGAACCCGTTCCATTTCTATTGACTCGGATTCTGGCGACGACTCCACCAAACCTGCAGATAAAGTTATCGCAGTTGATAATACTGTTTCCCTCTCCCCGGAAAATATAGCTATTGATAGTGTAAGGAATGAGATGGAAGGGAATGACGCGGAAAATCAGATTAATGACATGGATAAAAGGCCGTTTATTTTCCCCAAAAAAACAGCTCGAAGCGCAACATACGTCGCGCCATCAGCCATCTCTACAACTTCCAACAGGTATACCCCATTGGCTACCCAAGCCACGCCTCCAGGCGAACCAACCAATCAGAGACCCGGTGCTCCTCTTGGTGACAGAATAAATCCTGTTATGGTAAAAATCGTTGGAAATGTCCCAGAAATGTGCTCGAAAATTGAGTCGTTTGTTAAAAGCGCCCCTGAATTTAAGATCACTGGGGAACATATAAAAGTTACGTTTAAAACTATTGATGATTATAGAAAGGGCACTAATGACATGAAAACAAATAATATCGGCTATTATATTGTCTCACCCCTTAAATCTAGGCCAATTAAAGTTGTGCTTAAAGGGCTGCATATCGATCATAATCCCAATGAGATCAAGGAGGAACTTATAAAAATGGGTTTTAATGTTGAACGTGTTGCCCAACTTAGGAGATTTAAAGATGGGTACCCCCTCCCAATGTTTCAAGTGCAAATCACCCAGGGACCTAACATGGATGAAATATACACACTGACCCGATTTCAATACCTAACTGTTTCAGTTGAAAAGTTTGAAAAAACCGGAAGGGTCAATCAATGTTTTAAATGCCAGAGTTTTTTTCATAGCTCACAAAATTGTCATTTCAAACCAAGGTGTGTCAAATGTGGGTTAGATCATGAGTCCCGAACGTGCACTAAAGACAGAACACCCCGCCCACCTGCGCCAACTGTAATGGACAACATCCCGCCTCATACAGAGGTTGCCCAAAGTTCCCGAAATGGGATAAACGTCAGTCCAACCCCACCCTGAAACGATTAAACCCCCCCAGGCCACACACCAACGTCCGAAATGAGTATGTCCAACCAGGTATTACTAGGAAAACCTTCGTTTGGGGCCAACAAATTAACTCTGCCATTGTAAATACCACTTCAAACACAGGTCCCCCCAACTACGATCAGCACTTGTCCCGACATATTAACAATCAAAGCCCAACTCAACTGCAAAATACCCCTTCCCCTGATAGCCATGTCAAAGACCTCTTTGAAATTATAAGGGAATTAAAGGAAGAAATTAAATTCCTTAGACAAGAACTCGCTCAAGAGCGGGAAAAAACTAAATTGAGCCAGACCCAGACTAATGATAATGGTACTGCCGTTTAAGGTGGATAACTTCAAAATTTGCTACTGGAATTGCAACGGACTCTCCAACAAAATTGGGGAGCTACGTGAGTATGTTTCTCGACATGACCCGGATGTTATCTGCCTTCAGGAAACCCGACTTCACGGCCATAACCGAGTTTCCGTCCCAAACTTTAAGCAGTATAGAAATGATAGACTGGTGGCGCCAGTTGTCCCCTTTACTAAACACGGCACTGCTATTTTCATTAAGTCTTCTATCCCTTGTCACGTCATCCAAACCCCATCAATGAATCACATTGAGGCTACAATCCTCAAAATAAAACCTATTCATATGCCAGAAATCCTGGTCGCCTCTGTCTATGTCCGAAATAACCCTCCATCTAGTTATACGAGAGAGCTGGCCTCTCTCGCTGACATTTGTCCCACCCAGATTTTATGCGGGGATTTTAATGCAAAGCACAATTCTTGGAACAACAGCGAAAATCTCTCGGGTGTGCACCTGTTCAATTTCGCCTTGCATGATGGTTATGAAATTGCGGCTCCTAGCCAGCCCACTCGGTTTGATAGCCGCTCCCATTCAACCATCGACCTTATGCTCATTAGGGATTTCCCGTTTCATTTTAATATTACCTCGCAAGCCGAGCTTAGCTCTGACCATAATCCGGTCCTTGTGGAGTTCTTCGTTGACCTCCAAGTTCCAAAGCATGGTGTCTACCACCAGACTAATTGGGAATTATTTAAAGATTCCCTTACTGATGCCCAAAATCCCTTTGAGATTATTAATAACGCGCAGGATTTTGAGACTGCAGTTTCGAGTTTTACTGAACTGTTAACTAACGCTCACAAAATTGCTTCAAAACAGAAAATTGTCCCCAATAACAACTATACCCCTATTGAGCTTAGGGAGCTAATCAAGCAAAAGAACCGAGTTAGGAAAGAGTGGCAAAGGTACAGGTCCCCGGTTGACAGGAGGGAGTTTAATAGACTCCAAGCCTTAATAAAACGTAAAATGAGGGAAACAATCCAACGGAATTGGGAAGAGTATCTTCTCTCCCTAGGACCAGAGGATGGCTCGCTTTTTAAAGTTGTTAGAAATACTAAAAGAACCTTTGCTCATATTCCCCCCCTTGTAAACTCAATTAATATTATCGCGGAGTCGGATGTGGACAAAGCCAATTGTATAGCTGATGCTTATGAACAGCAGTTCACTGAAAATCGCATTAAAGACCGTAATTTCAGAAACCAAATTCTTCAAACTGTTGATCAAACCCTCGAAAGCCCAATAAATGATAATATCGACCCTAAACCAGTTGACCCCCAAGAGGTCTTAGACTATATCAAATCCACTAAAATTAAGAAAGCACCGGGACTGGACGGTGTCACAAATAAAATGCTTAAAAATGTCCCTCCCAATATTATACTTTTTTTGGTCATTGCGCTTAATATTATGCTGAGGCTGGCCTACTTCCCTAAGCCCTGGAAACTTGCGGCTATTATTCCTATTCTAAAACCAGGAAAGGATCCGAAAGATCCTACATCCTACCGCCCCATATCACTCTTGCCAGTGGTTGCTAAGGTGGCGGAAGTCATTCTTAGAAATCGCCTTAGGGGATATTTGGAGGCCAACGATAAAATTATTCCCCATCAGTTTGGCTTCAGGAAAGATCTATCTACGAATCACCAACTGCTCAGGGTTTGTGAGTTCATTCACCAAGGATTTCAAACCAAACGGAGCACGGCAGCCCTTTTTCTGGACGTGGCGAAAGCTTTCGACCGCGTCTGGATTAAGGGACTAATTTACAAGCTCATTGCCCTTCACACCCCTTCCTTCCTGATAAAAATCGTTTACAACTACCTGACCGATCGTGCGTTCGCTGTCAAGGTCGGATACGCTTACTCATCCAGACGATCCATCATGGCAGGTACGGCCCAGGGTTCGGTCCTTGGACCGTTATTATTCAACATATATATGAACGACGTGCCGCTGAGTGGCGAGTGCCTAACGGCCTTGTTCGCGGACGATACGGTCATTATGTGCAGGGAGCGGAAGCCAATTTCGGCTGTCCGAATCCTACAAACATACGTTCATGCCATTGAAAAATGGATGGACTGCTGGCAAATTGATGTTAACGTCGGCAAGAGTGCGGCGGTCATGTTTAACAGATCAAACCGGCAACCCCCTGCACACATTACACTCTACAACCAGAGTGTGCCCTGGGCCAGGACCACCAAATACTTGGGTGTTGTCCTAGACGCGAGACTAACTTGGTCCGCGCACTTTCTTTACATCAAGGATAAAATCAGGAAGGCTACCTACAACCTCAAATGGTTAATGTGGGGAAAATCCCCCCTGAGCACTGCCAACAAAGCTCTTCTCTACAAGACTCTCCTGAGGCCAATCATTACTTACGCGTCCCCCATTTGGGGTAGTACCTGTCCCACCACCCTTAACTTTTTTGAGATCTTGCAAAATAAGATCATTCGCCGGCATATTACCAGGGCTCGGTGGTTTTGGCGGACAGCTGATCTCCGAAATGACCTCAATATCCCTAAACTAACCGATTTTATAGGAAAAACCTCCACGAAATTCTACGCTAACGTTGATAATCATTACAACCCAGAAATAATTGCTCTCCAACCCTACGATCATACTGACTCTCGCAACAAGCGGAGGCCTAGAGCCTCTCTCCTTTTGGCGGCCACTTAACATTCGTTAACTTACGGACCTGTATCTCTCACACTTCAGTTTCATGACTTTCCTGCGTGGTTTTACTTGTGTTTCATTTACCTGATGTTTTCATGAGGGCCACTTCACCTTGACTTGTTTTACCTGAAGTCCAGCTAAAACTCCTTTTGAAAAATTGAAAACCAATTAAAAACTTGAAAATCAAAAACCAAATAAAAATTATAAAATTTGAAAATCAAATAAAAATCTTTAAAAGTGAAAAAAAAAAAAAAAAGTTTAAAATTGAAAACTTATAAAATTTTCGTTCTGTTTTGTCTTGTTTTGTTTGTCTTGTTTGCTGGGTTGAACCTTTCATGTATTTGCTTCACCAACAGGTCTAATCTACGCGTTTAGGTCTTTTACCCTGCCATACCGGAGAGATTGACGCCTTCGGCGTCAGCGTTCTCCAAAAGTGTTAAACTTGTGTGTTACAAATTGCGGTGTTCTTTCGCATCTTTGTTTTCGGTATTTTCACAGTGTGAACATACCAGAACAAGAACCTTTAATGATTTTAAAAAAAAAAAAACATTTAATAATCGTTTTCGGGCAATTTTAGTTATTTTTTCATCAACAACAATGGGCACGTTTCACGTCTTGAGTGGCAACAGTTCCACAGGAAGAAAATAAGGCATCGATTGGGCTCGGGTGGCTCAGTGGGTTTGATCGCAGCTCATTACCCTCGCGCATTGTATACCGGGTGCGGGATCGATATCCACCTTTGCCATGGGTGTACTTTCTCTCTATGTGTCAGTAAAATTCTGCCTGTGTCTGCCTTACTTGACGAAGGTTTATAAGTGGGACGCGGGTCTCTGATCAAGCACACAAACCGGAAAATACGAGTACCTACCTACCAAATTTAATCAATGTATTGGCGGAGCCTACAGGTGTTTTCACTTCTTTTTTTTTGTCGTGTCTATGACGTTCCCGAAATATGAATGTCAAGCTAAATGAAACAAAGAGTTCTATAGTAGGGTAGAGGAACGACTCGTATTGAACTGCCATCGGCAGCCATGGCTCACTACGGAGCCCGAATAGAGTGGCAAAAGTGCTAGTTAATTTATAATTTTGATACTGAGAAAGGAAGTACACCCGGAGCAAAGGCGGGAATCGAACCCGCACCTGTTACAGAGCGCGGACTGCTAGCGTTATGGCCTGCGATCCAAACCACTCGGCCATCGGGCCCCACATGCCACCCTATATTGTCTCCGTGTTGGTCCCAGCCGTGTCTCGCTCAATGTTAAGAAAACGTGGCCGTTGCCAACATCTTTAGCCAAAACTATTTTGGCTTCTTTTCTATATTGGCACTTTTACTTGGCTCCAATTCTTCCACCGATTTCATCGACATGTAAATTTTACTGGATAGACCAAAAAACTTAAGAAAATGGGGCTACTGTCAGATCTTTGTTAACGATTGATTTGGTTTCTCTATTCTTTCTTTTATTTGGAAGAACGAAAGTAAACAATATGAAATTTAAGTACTATTTTTAGGAGTAAAACGGTATTTGATTTGGTATATACAATTTTGTATTCTCCTTCGAAAATGCACTTATATTATTAGTATTTATTCATGTTATTATTGACGGTGTGCGGAGAAGGGGAAACAATTGGTTTTAAAGGAAAAATAAAGTGAATCCTTTTAAATAAAATTTTATTTACAATATTGTAAAAAAGAAAATCATTCTTCATAAATAATAACGATAATTTCTTAGTTAACGTTTCATTTGTCCGTGAAGTCCGTCGACACAGAACACAAGAATTGACCATTTTCTCACTGTTACTATGATATGTACTATGTTCTCTTCTGTTACTATGATAAAACACAAATTAGAATTACTATAGAACTTAAAAAATAATCCAATTAATTAAAATAATAACTCTCCAGTTGTCTATGAGAGATTTAAACATAAGAAAATTTGAACATTGTGTATCATCTTTTGTTCTATGAAGAGAAATAAAAGATTTTTACGAATAAAAAACTTTTGAAATTTGATCATTTCCAAGAAATTTTTTCTGATTGAATGAAACTTTTAAAAAAGAACACAATTATTCGAAAAGTTCATAATTAATTATTTAATCGTAAATGATATAGCAATAAAACATGTTTAACTTCCCTTCCCGTACATGATGAATGCTATTCCCAAGTCTTTCGTTTAGTGGAAGTGTAAAATTAAAATTCCCGATTTCATTTTTATTAGCAAACGATAATAAATGTCGAAACGAAAATTAATATATTCGACGATTGATTTCTGCGCATGCTCACTAACCCTCATCATCAGTCTTGATTGCAGAAGTAGATGTGTGTTGACACTAGATCGCTACTTCCAGTTATATTTAGTTCGAAAATTAAATATAAATTTAAAAAAAATTGTTTATAAAAATATAATTTATAAAAACCGCCAAATGACGTAATTTTTCTTTACTGCGCAAGTGCTGGAGCCAAAAATTTGGCCGCGTTTTTTTAGATCCGTTGCCATTGGAGCGAGACACGGCTGGTTGGTCCATGGTGCTGTTGCCAGGTTCAGTCTCTACCCTACCATAGAACTCTTTGAAATGAAACCATGTGCCACGTCTGCAATTTTTTGGATATTAATGTCATAAAGATCTATTAATGATGGCGGAACTCCAATGTCTCTCCAATTGGCACTCATTGCTGGGTATTCAAAAATGTGGTTTGGTGTAAGCTGCGTATCTGGGCAGTTGTCACTGTTTCTATACACCTTCCTGCCCTCTTTGTCTATTTTCATGCCTCTGTGATAATTGGTTCTTAGTCTGGCAATGGTTTTTGTGGTGGACCTATCTTCATTTAAATTACAAAGAAGGTACTTCGTTTGAATAGATTTTTCTCTTAATTTAGATTTAGCGATTGGATTTGCATCTTGAAGATAAACTTTATTATTATAAAGTTTATCTCCAAGTTGCAAATGCAATCGCTAAATCTAAATTAAGAGAAAAATCTATTCAAACGATGCACCTTCTTTGTAATTTAAATGTTATCACTTCTGCTTTCTAGTTTAGTTTAGAAGAGAGAAGACTGGCTGATGAAGTAGGGTAACGAGTACAGTGATTGGCCCCCTCATTCATTATTGAAAATAATAAGAGCCCAAATAATTAAAGCCCAAAATGTTGTTGCCAACATGACAAACGTTAATGGCGGGAATTTTAAAAACATTTGTCACACCTATTTTGGGCTTTAACATCTTATTATTTTCAATAATGAATGAGGGGCCAATCACTGTGAGGGGGGCCAATCACTGTACTCGTTACCCTACCATTGGGAAAATTTTATATGATTTCTCTCTTGACATTTGCGCCCAACGGATTCAATTTTCATTCCAATGTGGAGTATTTTAGCTTATAATATGATAAAACCGTGGTTTTTATCTAAAACTTTGTTATTTATATCTCGAGACATTAACCTAAGAAAGTAATTGCGGCTTGTTATACGTGAAGTACACTTATTCCTGGGTTCCGGTGGTTTAGGTGATTGGTGGTATGACACGTTAAGCTCTCCCCCCCACTACATTGATTAACAATCGATATTTTTTTTGCATTCCTGTGGAACAATTGCCATGCCTATTGATTTTGGCAACATGGTATTTTCGCTTATGGTATTTATTCTTATTTGTAGTTTATAGTTTCTTAAAGATCTAAGCAGAATTTCAGGGTGGATTCTTTTTACATAACTAGTACACAGTGTTGTTTTTCGATCGGAATAAAAAAAGTATACATGATTTAAAAAAAAATCTTCACCTCTAACTATTGAAACCATAGAAATCAACATCCACTGATAATCATTCCAATAATAAACCAGACTTTTGTTTTAGGGGGGGGGGGGGATATCTTTCTTTCACAGATGATTAAAAAAAAAAAACTGTACAAAATGTTCCTTCTATATACGCCCCGTAGATAATTCCTGGAGTATAATTACAATTGTGCTTCTGAGTTCCAATTTTTTAAAAAAAAAACCTCCTTTTTTAAAAGCATCACAGGGAGAGTACTCTTTTCAGTCCATTTTTTAAAAAAAAAAAAAAGTCTTATGGGGAGTAATTATCTCACATACCCCCCGCTGGATCCGCCACTGAGTTGAGATGCAAAACTACAAACTCTATTACCGTGTGATAGTACTTTACTTCTAGGATATTCCCTTCTTGCAATGTAGAGGTATTGAAAATAAATTATTTTATGCAATCATTATCAGTAATAAATAGTTTAAAATATTTAAAAAAAATCTACAAAAATGAAATTGTGATGCAAGAAATCAAGAAAATTACCTTATGGTTGTTGCATGTAAATGTGACTACTAATTTGCAAGTTTTTACAAATTCAATTTATATTTTTGTTAATATAAAAATCCTTTAGACATTTTTTTTGCCAAATTTAAAATATTTATAATAATTCATAAGAAATTTGTTCAAAAGTTTCTATAATAATTACAAAAAATCCCTCTAAGTAATCGAAGTTACTTGCATTAAAATGCTACGAAAAGTTCGATTTTAAGCATCAAAATAGCACATATTTAGCGCTGAAAATCTTTTGAGTTTTACATCATGCATTTGTTTCATGATAATCGGATAGTAAAATTTCACGTTATTTATAACATCACTGAAAGGTGGCGATAATGAGAACTGAGAATCTGAGCTGAAAAGCTGTAAAACCATGGCGCCATCTATTTTTGATAATTCGTAACAATGTCGTTTACAACAGTTCCAGCGGTATTATTTTCATTCTTGGTCCTTCTGGAATTACAATTTGTTTTGGACAAAACTATATTTTATTTTCTTTCCTTACTAAAACAAATGTTGTCTGCAAATTTTTTTTCTCCGTAGAAGTTGGTTATGCTTTGTATACTTGAAATTTAATCTAATTAAAACCGCTAATATTTAATGAATAGAAGGGATAAAAACATGTTGAACAAAAAACAAGTTAAAGAACTCTAAAATAGAATAACAGCAGACAAAAAAACACTCTCATTTTGAGAGTAATATCGAAAATACCAATAAAATCGTTTTTTTTCGATTCAGGTATTTCTAGCCTTTATTTCGTAATATAATGCCTTGCTGACATATTTGTAATTTTGGCTTCTAAAAGTCACGAAGAACACTTTGTGTTTTCCTCGACTAGAACCACAATTTTAAACTAAATCCAGCTAAGTGTAATCTTGGGAAAAGAAAAAGTTTATATCCTAGGTTGTTTCATTGTTCTCTCTAGTGTACAAAAGTTACCTTGTTGTACCATAAAACAACACACAGAAGTTAACACTAATCAGAACCAAAAACGGTTAAGACGCTTCTTAGCAATTATTACCTTCTACAGGCGTTTTGTTAAAAATACTGCAAAAAACCAGGCCGCTCTCAATGAATTTCTAAAAGATTAAAAAAAAAAGACTAACAAGCGTATAATTCAGTAGACGGAAGAATCAATTTCCGCATCTCGATGGAATATATAAATTTTTAACCCTATGTGCTATTAATAGTAGTTTAATTTCTCCTTCACTGGTCAATATTTTTTTAGGGCGAAAACTAACTTTCAAATTTGGGAACTTTTGGCATCTTTTGGCGCATCATTAAAATTCAAAAAGCGAAAACGATATTTTAAAAATAATATTTCTTTAAGAAGGCCTTTTCGATAACATATAAAGGTATATTTTTTAGCGTTTTAAGCCATAACAATCTAGTGCCTTTTCCCTAGTTGTTTACATTAATTAAATAAAAACTATAAAACAGGGTAGCTTTCAGCTAAATTTTCTTCTTTAAAAAAATATATTATTGTATACCACAATGCAAACAACCTTTTTACAAGCTTTTTAGAAACGACACTTTTTTTCATTTGCTTTGCAATGGCTGGCATTTTTCTTTTAAATGTTTTTTTACACTGCAATTAGAGTTTAAAAATAATTAATTTCCAAATAATAAAAAATATCATTTTAACACACGAGATTAATCTCTAAGAAGGCATTCAACACTTTTTCTTGGGAATTTCATCTTTCCGCTCATTTATGAATTGATGATTGTTGAACGGAGAATTTTTTTAAACTTTGTTTTTTAATCAAAATTCTTTTAACTCTAGTGGAATTTTAATATGATTTGGTGCTAAGACTTTTTTTTAAAGGCATTAAAAATATTTTTTTTTATAGAAGTTCTTATATTAAATGCTTAAATATTTTTCTAATGTAATTTTAGTGGATGTTAAATTTGATCTATCATAAAGAGACTTCTGAAAATGAAAAATAAGAAAGAAAGCTGTTTGGTTTAATAAATAATAATTTATACAGAAAAAGAGACTTCAATTATATACATTTCAATAGCATTCAATGCGTACCGCATTTTCGTAAACTAACCATAGTAAATCAGTAAATCGTTAGATAATTCACGATACAAATAAAATGATAATAAAAAGAATGATAATTATGGTAAACTGCACAATAATAATTATAAATAATGTTTTACGAAAGTGGGTGTTGGATATACTTGGGTTATTTCACGTGAAAGTAACCCAAAAGTGTTCGATTTCAACACGAGCACTTTCAATTTTCAGAAAACCTTAATGGATGATAAGTTCAAATTTAGTTTTTAAAAAATTTACTTTTTTTTAGTTAAAGAGTTATGAATTTTCGAAAACTGCAAAAAATTGTTTTTTTTACGGCTATTTAATGAGTTAAAAAACATTATAAAATCAATTATTTGGGAAGCTTAAAGAGTTGTATAAGGTACCATTGAAAATAAATTATATAAAATTTAACATAATTTTTTTTAAAATTCTTAAAAAATTAATTTTTCAAGGAAAAAAAATCCGAAAACCATAGTCATTTTTCAAAGAAAGTATTTTTTTAATTTGTAAAAAGTATATAAAAAATACTTTAATAAAGTTTCCTGTGAAAATTGGAGTGGGATTATGGTGGAGTAGAAAATGTAAGAAAAAGACGTTGAAAATTCATAATCTATTATACTAAAAGTAATGTAATATTTAATTTTAAAGTACATCTTAGGAGAGATTTAATTTGATGTAAAATTTGATAAATATAAATTGGAAATTCTGCATTTTTTTTCAAATTATAATTTTTTATAAACGTTTTAATGAAAAATATTAGTGTTGCACATAAAAATAAAATTTATAAAATTATCTTTCAACTAAACGTATGAGTTTTTCGGTTAACTTCTAAGGATTGATTTTTTATATATATTTTTAAATAAAAGTTGAAATAAATAGTTTCTAAAATAATTTCTATGAACAGAGTATCGTTCGATCACAGAGCTTTAAGAGTGTATTTTTTAAAGGTAGTTTTATGAACTTTAATGTAATATGTAGTACTTATATATGTCCTTTATTTTAGTAGGACACCTTTATTAAGATATATTTTATTGCATATATTTTTTTTTGAAGTACTATCTTAGAAATTTTTCAATGTTTTTCCACAAATTTTTTCAAAAGTTCGTTTTAAATAAAATACTATCAGTTATTAAAATACGACATTACGTTTTAGTTCTTAAAATTTATTTTCAATGGTACCTTACACAACAATGCAAGCCCCGTATATTATGAAACTCATTAACGTATCAAGTAACCAGAAAAAAGGAGAATTTGTACAAGTGTTTGAAAATTCATTACTCGTAAACTAACATAAAATAAATTTAAAAATACATGAATTCGGAACTCA
The DNA here is from genome assembly GCA_019343175.1 of Oedothorax gibbosus. Taxonomy (NCBI): domain Eukaryota; kingdom Metazoa; phylum Arthropoda; class Arachnida; order Araneae; family Linyphiidae; genus Oedothorax; species Oedothorax gibbosus. Next base: position 2,832,109 of record CM033276.1, read on the forward strand.
GAAGGTCAAAATGTACGATTTTTTGAAAGTTTTTTCAAAGTCAAAAGTGGTACGATTGACGGCTTGGATCATTTGAAATGCAAAGTGACCCAATCGTTATTTTAATTTTAATTTTAATTTTAATTTTAATTTTAATTTTAATTTTAATTTTAATTTTAATTTTAATTTTAATTTTAATTTTAATTTTAATTTTAATTTTAATTTTAATTTTAATTTTAATTTTAATTTTAATTTTAATTTTAATTTTAATTTTAATTTTAATTTTAATTTTAATTTTAATTTTAATTTTAATTTTAATTTTAATTTTAATTTTAATTTTAATTTTAATTTTAATTTTAATTTTAATTTTAATTTTAATTTTATACTATCACAATTATCTGTTATTAATCAACTACTTTCATCAAAGCAACCGTTAAATAACCGGAAATTACCATCATACCTAATTAAATTGAGGTGGCATTGTTACAGAAAAACTAGGGGTGTGTAACACTACGGTTAATTACTACCGTATAGTTACTACTCAAGACTCAAGCAGTTACAGTTACTACTCAATCAGTTACTACTCAATAAACCAATACATATTTAATAGTCATTCTATAAGAAAATTCAATTTCTTTTAGCCCTAAACTGTTCTATGGCAGCTACTATTTGCGTATGCGCTATTTTATCGAAAACCTTACTATGGCGTCCGACTGTTACTGGAAACTCGTGCAACAAATTTGAAGCGTTTTCATTTTTCAGCAATATCCTTAAAACCAAAAATTTTCTAAGGCAGCTACCGTTTGCGCATGCGCAATTTTCTCAAACACCTTATTATGACGTCCGATATGTACTAGGAACTCTTATACCAAATTTGAATTCTGTAGCTTTTTTAGTTCAAGCTGTAAGGTAGTTTCAGATCGGCAGGCAAACTGACTGACGGCCCAATGTTAAAAAAAAAACAGATTTTGGAATCCCAGAAAACGTGTAGAAAACACAAAATCAACATTTCAGATTTTCACCCCCCATCGCAATACCTTCATTACCTCATATTTCATATTAGGTACTTGAAAGTAAAAAATCAAGTATAGGTTTTATTTTGTATATATTTCAAGTATAGGTACTATTTTGTTTTTTTATGATGGTTTCATGTTTATTTAATGAAAGCATTGTGTTTGTTAACTGTGTTTGTTAACGTAAAAATATGTAAAAACCTAATTTCAAATTATTTATTTATAACAAAACATGAAACTACTCTAAACTGCACTAAAGATAAGAAACGTAACTTAAAACTAACCAGACTTTTATGCAAAAAAAATAATGCCTTGCCACTTTCTTAGCAAACAAATAATAAACAATCAAAGAATCACCTTCTCTCTGTCACATCTACATTTTTTGACGACATTCCAAACTTGATTTATGGCAAAATTAAATTATACATCAAATATTATTTTTAAATAATTTTTCTCATGCCATTGTTAATTTGGCCACAACGATTTAAATGTCTTAAATTTAACCTTCAATTCTAATAGGTAATTCGCCGTCAGATCGTAGATAGTACAGATGTCCGTCTAGACGTAAAAAAAGTAAGAAAGATAAGTCTCTGAGGTCATACCTTTCTAACAAAAAAATAATTTTTAAAATCCGACGGATAGAACCGATTTTGGATGGAGAATACGGACGGACGAAAAGACAGACATCGTCGTATTGTTAATGCCTACTTTTGAATGAGGTTATTTCGGGTGATGCAACTCTCCTGTTTTCTATTTTTCGCTTCTTTCGATTTCATTGGTTGTTTCGATTTCACTCTCAAAATGAGCGTTTTTTTTTCGTCTGCCTTTTTTCTATTTTAGGTTTTTTTTACGTGCAACTTCTTTTAATTCCTGCTATTTATTAAACTTTATCGGTTTTATTTCGATTAAATTTCAAGTAAAAGTTTCTAAGAAAAGTAGGCTAAAAATAAAGTTTGTTTCAAATATTTTTAAATGAATAGTTTCTCATGCCATTATTGATCTGCTACAGCTATTAAATGATTCAAAAATAGATTTCAATGCTAATTCACTAGGAAATACGCCAGGAGACAGTAGACAGATGTCCGTCCGGACGTACAGACACACGGACAAAAAAAGTACGAAAGTTGGGTCTCTGAGGTCATACCTATTAAACAAAAAAGAGCTTTTAATATTATTATTTTTGTTTTGAGACCCGAGAAAGGACGAAGAACAGGGTAGAATAAGGGGTCAGCATGTCATCATCAGCTTTTGGTGATAACTCAGATTTTTCATTACAAAATTTTAAGTTTATATTGAACAAAATAAGAGTAGATTGGATGCTTTGAACATATTATTGAAGTTTCTGAATTCTGCAAAACATACTATTATTTTTAAAAAATTATAACGAAGGCCCACAATGAACCCTAAAGATGACGTCACCATTCAAATAATCGGTTTGGTGAACTCAATCAGTGTATGAACTCTGATATGTACATATCTTCAGAAGGAGAGCCTGGAGTTCGAACCGAATAGCAACTATTTGTCCGCACGCTTTATTGTTTTCTATTTTTATTTAGCTTAGCTTCATATGTTTTAGTAATATTTGTTGTAAACTAGTCTTATAATAGTGCCATGCGTTAGGAAATTTAAAACTCTTAAATTCAGTTATTCTAGATTTACAATTTTTGTTTTTAGAATTTTAAAAAATTAAATAGTGGCTCGAAGAGTGTTAGCTTTCCGCATGGTTTTCAGCTGATTTCGTTTAAAGGTAAAAAAAATAAAGGAAAATTCCATTTAATACATATCTTAAGGCTTGACTCCATGGTCCCTGCCCACGCGGACATGGGCAAAAGAAGAAAGAGGAACAAAGAAAAAACTTGCTTGCTAAGAAGTTCAAACCCATGAAAAACTTTTCCATGTTATAACATAAAAAATACTAAGCCGAAAAGGACGAAACCAACACCCCTCTCTAGGGACTTAAGAAATAGTCCAAACTATTCCTATTTTCACATTTTTATATGGCATTTTTTGGAAGGAGTTTCTACCACTAACTTATCGAAATAAACAAGCAAAAAAAAGTCCTCAGAGAAAGTTCATAAATGTAAATAGTATTCTACAATTTCAAGTCATTAATGCGTTTTTACAGTTATCTTATTTCTTCATGTTTGACTTTGACAAAAAAAGTGCAAAACCTGTTGCTACACTCAATTACTAGGAACTCTCCTCTCTAGCAAGTTTCCAACCTTCCCCGTACGATGTCGCTAGTATCTGCCACTGAGTTTAAAACAAAACTCCCTCACAACGTGGGGGGCCGACTTGCTAAACGCAAACGCAAAGACATGCCCCCAACTTTTCCTTCTCTTTCAAACACCTTGCGCATGCGCCAGTGTCCGCAAGTCGACCAGGTATTTTAATTTATCATTCTACCTGGCCGCGGCAACCGATTCACATCTTGAATCAAAACCCGAGTCACAAGACAGCGACGAAAATCAGGTAAGTGCTGACTTTGTTTTTGGACTTTTGGTCCGCGGAAGTTTTGAATCAAGTAACTTTGTTTTTTTTTGTTCTTCTTGTTTGGTTTTTCTTTTTCTTTGAACCTGTTTGTTATGATATCGCCGTATCATAACAAGGGGGAAAAGTTGTGGATTGTTGTAAAGTTTTCCCCTTTTTTGTTTTCTTTTCAACAACTTCGTGGTTGGGTGAAGAAGTTTGATTTTTCTTCTATAAAATGACGCAAAAGTTACTGTTATGGTTGTTTATTTTATGTGATGACATATACAATATGTAACTTTCTTTGACAGTTGTTTGGTGTTCTATTGTTATTTTGACATTCTTGAAAATGTGCTTTAGATGTTTAAAAGTAAAAAAGAAATTAAACTCTGTTTTGCTAGTATGTATTTCTTTTTGTTGAAGATAAATGATTTTCATAAAAAATATTATAAAAACATATTTATTTGTATGTAAAACTTCAATATTTTGTGCTTAAAAAAACGTTTAAATTGAGTGCAAATTGTGATAGGTATTCAAAATAGTTTAAGTTATGAGAGTAGTAAAATTGAACATTGGCAAAGCTAAGAAGCCTTCAAAGTTTTTGTTAGCGAAACATTATACATTAATTAATTTTTCTTATGCTAATAATATCAACCTGAAATGAACCTGCATGTAATTAATTATTCGGCATCTGTATAAATGTTATAAAAATAAGGAATGTAAAGTTATACCGAAACCTACTTTGGATAAAATACATGTTTGTTTTTAAAAAAATTGTTAGTTAATTTTTGTTACTTATCTTTCGAATAATTGCTCATTTTCTTTTGTTTGTTAACAACTAATGATTTTTTATTTGTGAAAATGGAATTGTAGAAAAGTATAAAATTACTTTCTATTGTTTTTATAAATATCTGATAGATTATTAATAATTCAATTTTTTTTGGTGATTCAGATATGATGGACGGGCAATGTCCTGTCGATATGATATTTTGTAGCGATATTTTTTCGTTAAATAAATCCAAGATTAATTTATAGAGAACAAACTTGAAAAATAAATAAATTATAAGAAACTTTTAAAAGTTCAGAAAAATTATTGAATTTTTTAAATGCAAAAATTTTATACGAACATGGTATATTTAAAGTCTTTTTTAATCTTTCCAACTAGTTATGCCTATAAATATCTTAAAATAAATAATAATTGTCATCTAGGTACTTAATTTGAAATTCAAAACAAAAGTTTTTTGTATTATAATTCAAAAGTCGATATTTTTCACTGTATGCATTCCATTTATAAAACTGAATCTAGTACTTAACATTAACAAACTCGTGAAATATCAGGTAAATCAGAAATATCATATTGATAACTGATTAAAATTATTAGTAGTTAACTGCAGTATAAAATACTTTTATTTGAATAATCTAAACTTCTTTTTACCGGTGACAAGTTCAAATTGGATTATTAGGTATTAGGTATTTTTTCAAGTATAAAAGATATAAATTAAGACTACACTATAATACAAAGCATTTCCTCTTCACCCATTAATGACGACTTTGTGAATACCATTAACACCACCATTAACACCTTCATTTCCAAATCAAAACTTTAAGTTTTTAAAATTCGTTTTTCATGCAACTTAAATCATCGTACATAAATTGCACAGGACTATGATCTTCATTTGTCACATATTTGGTTTATTGTGATAAACTTAAGCAGAAAACTCATTTTCGCATGGCAAATTTTCTTGCCAATCGTCGCTAATGGACTAATGGTAAAAGTTATAAAACTCTTGTCAACTCTAAAGGCATAAATCATGCTTTCACTTTTAACTAAAAACACCTTCCTCTTATGGACAACCGGTTGCAAAACATGCAAGTTAATTTGTCTAAATGACAATAATCTAAATAATAATATGCTTTCGGTTTTTAAAGATTATTTTTCAAAGGTAGGGAAGTCAGTCATTCGTCCGCCTTCCTTATTTCGTCTACTTTCCCGAAGGTCAGGGCCGTATTTGAAGTAGGCCAACACAGATCTAGTTTTTTTTATTTACACTGTGAGGTGCGGTAATGAAAGACGTAGTGTTTGGTGTGGTGCTGTGTAACGTTATTTAAATTGAAGGCGTTTTAAATTTACCTTTGTGTGGTAACAAAATCTTGTTCCAAATTTTTATTTTCACTTCAAATGTAGAAGTTATATTTTTGGGCTTTTGCTACACTTCAAGTGAGTAATCTTATTAAAATGTGAGTATGAGTGTTAATTGAACTAAATCTGTAGTAATAAAAACTGTTGATTGTCGCGATTTCGCCGCAATATTTCAACCATTTATTGTTACAATAAAGTTTATCTTCACTACCGATAAGTTTGAATAAATGAAATAATATATATTACGTAAAACCCATCTATATAATCTATCAATAATTATATAATATTATATAATTTTTTTCAAATCATTAAATAAATATTTATAAAGTTTCGAAATTTAGGAAAATCAGTTAAAAATTCAAATAAAAAAAATTGCAACTAAATTTATTCGTTTTGATTTTTTGTTCATTTGACAGAGTGTTTACAAATCTTATATTCCACTGCGTATTACTTTATGAAAATTAGACAAAGTAAAAATATGTGATGACGGAGTTTGAATTAAATATAAAATTTTGCTTAAAAATAACATTTATAAATCTTGGAAATAATACAGAGGACTTTTGTTGTGGATCTAAAGGAAAATAGAGAAATGGTGGTATAAAGTGTTTTAGCGGTGAGCCATTTGATTTGTTGGTGGGGAAAGTACAGAATGGTAAATAATCGCAGTGAGCGGCATTAAAATAAATCAAGTTCTTGCAAAAATGCTGTTTTTTTCGCTTAACGTACGTTTATATTTGTTTTGAAATCGGAAAAATAATCTTTAAAAAAAAATAGATAGAATTTTGATATTTTCTGTGCAACCATTGTTGTTTAGAGGCTATCAATCATATGTGTTTCGTACGGAAACAAAAATTAGAATTCTTTCGAATAGATGGTAGGTGGCATATAATTTATATTTTGTTTTACATTTCATACACACCGTGTGTTTCACAATTTTTTTTAGACAATTGTGAACATTTTGTTACAAAATATTTTTGGCTGGTCATAAAATGAAAATATTTGTATTCGTTTAAATATATGTGTTCAGAGCAATTCCAAAATGCTCGCATGCTATTATATTTATAAAATTTCGGAGTATTGAATTCTGTAGCTCATGAAGTCACGATCTTTCAAAATTCGTATTACGAAAACTAATTTATGGTTGTGAAATTATTAGAAATTTAATTATTTCCTAAATCATCGTTCATTTAAATAACTAGTTAGATAACTAACGTAATGTATCATTTCTAATATTAATGATGCAAAACATTCATTATCGTACATTGCACATTTTCTTTTTATGTATTGTCAACAAATAAAGATAAATTGAACGTTTTGTTAAAGAAATATATTTTTTTGTATACACATTTTTACCCTATAAAATTAAAATAGAGTATTTTTTTGTAAATTAAAATAAAAACTTTTTTACAACAGTTATAATATGTATAGGTACATAAATATCGAGAAGATTTTGAAAAATATTCAGTCAATCAAACGTTATGCATACATTTATATTAAAATAAATTTTTATCAATTTTTAAACAGTTAATAAATAAATCATTTAGAATATAAATGATGCATAGCATTTATTATTTTATAATAAGCATTTTCCTCATCGTTTATTTCCATCAGCCAATTATAAATTAAATAATCACTTAGAATGACATGTGATTTTGCCTCATTTCTTTATTTTTATGTAGTTTACCCTGCATGGTTTTCAAGAGCTAAGTAATAAATATTTATAATTTTGTTTTCAGCTTATAAAATTCATTTTTTAATTTCACAATAAATAAAAAAACATATTTATAATAAGTTAGAAAATTCACCATTGTATTATAAATTTGTAATTTTCGTAAAATATTCTTTAAAAAGTATTTACTTAAAAAACTCATACGTTCTTTTCCTATTTTGCATAATACAATGTTTTGTTGTTCATTTCCTCATAAGCAGGGAAATCATTCTTTTGTATGCACATTGCGTAATTGTACAAGGTAATTTCCGTATGTTTTGTATTTCTTATGATTGCGAAGTTTTAAATTCATTGTGTTTGATTAAAATAATAAAACCCCTATTAATGAGAGATAAATAAATTTTAGCACATAAAATTAATGTTAAGAATTATATTTTAAATTTTTTTAAATCTTATATGGAGTATTTTGCCTAGTGATAAACTAATAGTATAAAGGATGTGTCTTAATTTTCTCTAGACTGACTCATTATCTCCTCAATTGGGCAGGCAATTGTGGAAATATTAAAAAAAAGTTGAAAATAACAAACGTAGTTGTACCTAATACAACTTAATTTTTTCATCATAGAGGTTCTGTGAAAAACTTCAACGCATTTCCAGCATTTATTTTTAATATATGTGGGAAATTTGATATTTGTCTCGAAATCAGGTTTACCAATTCTGCATATAAGAAAGTATAAAAACAAGAATTCTATTAAAATAAATATTTTTTTATTGTTTGATCTAATTCAATCTTTGATATCCAATGGAGTTATAATTTATGACATACATATTATAAACTAAAATATTTAAAAATTACCCTTAACCTTATATAAAACTTAAACTGCGTTGGTTTTGACTTATAGATTTTACGATGCATGATGTGAAATTCCCCGGCTTGCAGTTCGTTTTCATAACGTTTCTCTAGAGAAGCACACAATATATCTATCATAAAATCCTTACGATATCATTCGAATATTGTGATATTGATTCGACTTCAACAGGTGAAAATGCGATATTTGTGCATCTGGTATATTAAAGAATATTTTAATTCACGTGTGTATTAAAAAATTATTATGCTAAATACAATTAAAAAACATCTTAGGTAACTTATAATATAGTGTAAAAAATTATTATAAAACTAAAGATTTTTATTAGTATTACCCCCTTGTTTTAACATCTTTCATAAAAAAAGAAAGTTTTTTTTACCTATAAAAAATACTTGTAAAGAAAATGCTTTACGGCTTGAATATATTTTCCGCAATGGTCAAAGGGTTTACAACCTAAAAAAACTAGTAGATTTTGACTCTTGGTTTTAAAATGCATGATATCGAATCCTCCAGCTTGCATTTCTTTTTGATCGAATAAGAATTGAAGCCCAGCTCTGGGTGAACTGTTTGAGAGTTTGTGTTTCGGAGAGATAAAAACTATTGATCCTTTCAAAAGATATACTAATATTTCAAAAAGAATAGGACTCGCAAGCCTCCTAAAATTTACCTGAAGCATGTGCGCAAAAAGGTTTTTCTTTCAGTTTTTCTAAAAAGGTGTTTCTATAGGGGATTTCGAATCAAAACTAAGATTTATTCCAAACAGATATGTAACGACATTATGTTGTTTTTATAGTGTTTTGTTTTGAAGTATGAAACAAAAGAATTTATATAAATTAATTATAATTTTCTTTGGTTGATGTTTTAATAAACACGGATTTTCTATTTTTTTTATTTTGCTCAACAATACTTTTGGAATTTTAAGTTGTCAAAAATTGCGTTTGTTTGTAAAACGTTTATTTAAAACATGAAATGCATTACAACTTCTGGGGGTTGATAGGTACATATGACTTTTCTGTTTCTTCAATTCTTTTTTTATTCTAAAGAACACGAATAAGAAGTTTGAATTCAAAAGCGTTCCCAATTTCCGTTTGCGCAATGTCCTAATCACTCTGCTTTAGCAATAAATTATAAATAAATACCGTTTGTTTAGGTTAAAATAGTAAGGGAAATTTAATTGGGTTTAAATAATACTTGGAATACTTTATATCGCACCGTACGCGGAAAAGAGACCTATCGGCCAAAATTGACCTTTTAAGATAACACTACTATAGGATGCAAAAATTGATATCTTTCGATTGGTGCAATCGGCATAGCGATCCGAGCCCTATTTCGTCTGCAATTAATAGATAGGTCTTTCTTTCTTCATAAGAGCCGTTTAAAGTTTTGGTAAAAATTCGAATTATCACAAATTCGTTCCAAATCAACCTAGAACAAAAATATTTGGCATGGATATCAGTTTTATGAGTATCAAAAGGTATGCATATTCATTTTTTACTTTAAATTTACCTTTGCTGAGATATTTCAGATAGGTCTTTCTTTCGCGAACAAAATCGTTCAAATTTGTACGCGAAAGAAAGACCTATCTAAAAATATCTCAGCAAAGGCAAATTTAAAGTGAAAAATGACTATGCATACCTTTTGATACTCATAAAATGGATATCCATGCCAAAATTTTTTAATCTAGGTTCATTTGGAACGATCTTGTGATAATTTGAAATTTTACTAAAACTTTAAACGGTTCTCCTGAAGAATGGTCTTTTTCGCGATAGGTCTCTTTTCCGCGTACGGTGCGATATCTATCTTTCACAATTAATTTTTCGCACTTTTTTGGCCATAAAATATTAATTAAATACCCAAAGTCAGTTAATACATTGGAGATTTAGCTATGTTTCTTATATTTTCTATATATTCTCTTATCCTGGAACTACAAACCGTGGTAGATATTTTCCCCAGAGGTTTATATTCTAGGGTAAATATAAAGGAAATTAATATTTTTGAATTTTTTCACTTATTATTTTCAAAAATAATAGTTTTGGTTTCTTTATTCTCATTCTTCTCCTAATTTTTTTATCAGACAATTTTGGGGGAAGTGGGAGAGGGGGGGGATTCTTAGAAAATTTATTCAAAGCCTTCTTATGAGAGTTATTAAATTGCATGATTCACTATGCTGCATTAATATTTTTCTTAATGTAGTCTGTAATTTTTTTAAAGAAAATATCAGTTTCGGTTTAATTTTGTCAGGTACAAGTAAAATTTTATTGCGAATTTAGTTTTTTTATTTTTAAATATTTTTAGTTTTTTACTTACTACTGTAAGTATTACTGTAGTAAAATGATAATTTTAAGGGTTTTATTTTTATTAAAAAAAGTACACTATTTTCGTAATATTTTATTTTTATATTTTAAAATAAAAAAAGCTGAAAAAATCTTTTCATAAATTTCCATCAATCATTTATGAAAACGCTGTTATACAAATTCTTTCTTTTATTATTGAGTTTTGTAAAAAATATTCAAAAGGTATAAAAAAAAATCCATTGATTTAAATATGATAACGCACTTTTTTTTTATTTTGATCTGCAAAAAACATACATTGTATAAAAAATACTATTTTGCATGAAAACTAATAATTATGACGTAAAAAATAACCATTAGGTTCTCTAAAGCAAAAGTTGCTTTCTCCAATATTCAAAGCCTTCCTAAAAGTATTTTTAATAGACTAATCTATTTCCCGGTGAGTAAACTCTTTTTGGAATGCTGAACTAGAAAATTTCAAATAAGTTATTGGCTTTTCTGGATGATTAATGACATTTTATACTGATTAAATAAAATTTCAAAAATGATGAAAATTTTTTGGATCTCCCATTTTTTACGATGCTTTTCCATAGCAAAAAAACCCCCTTTTTTTCTGTTACTTTTTAGCTTCCACACTACTTTCGTAACGTTAAAAAGGGGAAGGTTTTATAATCGTTCAGTCCGTGCGTCCATAACCCACTTACATAGCACAAACTACAAATGCTACAGGCAAGTGTGATACGTCAAAAAAATTCAGCTCATCGAAATTAGAAGACATTGAAAATCTCAGAAAAAAATTCGAATTCGAAGTACGTACTTCAATTATTAAAAAAACTGCAAAATTTAAAACTCATTTAAAAAGAGTAACAAGACATTTTTATTAGAATTAAATTACCATTTTCATTCACAACAATCGCTTGAGAAACTTTATTTCTTTTATATAATAATTTAAAAGAACATTTAGTTTTGCGACATAAATCAGTTTTAAATGACGTCAAATATATTTCACAAAGATATTCTTTGATTGTATGTTGATATGAAATGTTTTTCTTCGATTTAAAAACGAGGAATATTAGATATGTATTCTTTAAATATAAATTAATTTAGAAAAAGATACGAAATAATTATTGAATTTTCGAAATAAAATAAATGAAACTAGCCAAAATTAGCGTGTTTTTCGTATATAGAATTGTTTTGGCGCCTTTTTTACAGTTGAACACAAATTTTGTGTGGAAGCGGGCTAAGTGACAGATTCTCTGTTACAGACCTACTTTTTTTCAAAAAACTTAGCTGAAGAAATTGTCTCTTCTTTGTTAAGGATCTTTTGCGTTTAGCATGTAAATAACATAAAAATTTTAAACATTACGTACATGAATGATATCTTTTCCGGTTTCAAAGTATTGACGATTGTTCTTGTGGGAATATATAACTCATAATAAATATCCTCACTTGACTGGGTTCAAAATAATAAGGCATGTAATGACTGTGTTAAAGTTTAAGGTTTGATTCGCTCAAAAGTTAATAATTTCTGTCTGTGATTAAGGGAAAAAAAGTTCAGTTTTGAATACGTTTTTTGCCAAAAAATTGATAAGGTAACATATTTTAAATAATACGCAGCATTCTGACATGTATTTTATGCAGGATTGTTTTTTAAGTAAAAATATACCATTTAATCAACAATTCCGAGCAGGAAAATTCAAATATGTCACTTGCAATTTAAGTTTTTAACATTAACTTGTGTATTAGAGTTACTAACATTAGTGTTCTTTTAAATCAAACTAAATTTGAACCTAACAAGGCAAACTGCAAATAAATGGGCGATTCTTCCAAAAGTGTAATAATTTCTGTTTATGAGTTTGATGAAAATAAAAGTTAAGTTTCAACAATTTTTGTCAAAAATAAATAAGCATGTTTCGAATAATATGTAGCTTTCCGTGCTGAACTTTTAATAGGATTTTGACCCTGCAACTGGTCAGTTTGAAAATATGCAAAAGTATATTACATGTGACAAAACAAAAATAACTATAAATTATAATAAAATAAATTTAAGTGGGGGAGAATAGTGGCAGATAAAAAATATTCTTAAATTTTCAGTCATTTTAAAGATTATATTTTATTTTGAAGTCTAAAGTAAGAGTCAAACTGCTGTTGTCAAGATTCAAGATGACTTCTTATGCTAAATGCAACTCTAAACGTCATCTAAACTTATCACCTGATTGTTACATGTCCAATTTTGTACCCGACACAATAGTGACCACAAATTAAGGGACAAATTTATGTCTCAGAATAAGTATATAAAATTATTTTTATTTTATACAAAAATGATTAGTTATTTTATAAAGTAATTATACATTTTATTTTGGTGGTAGAATTAGTAGAAAAAATGTAAAAATGTTCCAAAACGTTAGTAAATGGTATGGGGGACAACGGACTGGAGTGTCATTTTGAGTATTTAAAATTATCTGGAAGTAGCATCATTTAAAAATATTTCTTTTAAAATACCACTGAAAATTATATAATATAAATACACTAGAGAAGAGTTAAGTTATTCACTTACTGGAAAATCGCCCAAATACTGTTTTTGTTTTTTCTTTTATATAGGTATCTGTAAACTTTTACATAATATTTCGAAAGTTTTTGAGCTTTTTAAATTTATAAATAACGAAGTGTCCCCCATCACTCTCTCTCTCTCTCTCTCTCTCCTCTCTCTCTCTCTATACATATACATATATATATATATATATATATATATATATATATATATTATATTATATATATATATATATATATATATATATATATATATATATATATATATATATATATATATATATATATATATAATATATATATATATATATAAACATATTTTCAAGTATTTTTTAAAAATAACGTTTGATATTTGAGAACTTAAGCCATAAAAATGCAAATTTTCTACAATCAAAACCAGCTTTAACCTAAACTACAGACAATCTTCGTCAAATTTTTTTGTAAAATTAATACCTACCTCATTCAATAATTTTTTTAATTGTAAAATATTTTTAGAATTTAATTCTTTAGTTTTAGTTCTTAAGTTTTTTCTTTTAAATTTTCTATAACCCCAAAGACTATAGAAAAGTTCGAAGTTTGCATTTATGTGGAAGCTCTTATATGTTTACAGTTGGATAAATTAATGGCCCTTATTAAAGTCACAAACTCTACCTTTGTGATAATTTGTATGGGAGTTTTATTTTTAACTAACAGGATCTTTATAAATACCTAAAACTATCTTAAAACTGAAAAAATTACTCTGCAAAAAATAATGCAGCCTTTTCAGATAAAATAACTCAGCTTTTTTAACGAACACTAAGCATCTATCAAGCCTTAACCCATTAACAAGGATTGGAAAGAAAATCATCTACCTGCTTAAGCTTATCTAAATAAACAAAATATAAGACAAATGAAAACCATATAGTCCTGAACAATTTATATGGGACAAATTTAGACGAGAAACGAATTTAAAAACTTAAAGATAACGATTTTAATTGAAAATGAAGGTTTTAATAGTGTTCACAAAGTAGTCTTAAATGCGTTAAGTAAGTGTTATAATATATTGATAATAGGATAAAGTTTATTTTTTATAACTTTTTTTGCCCCACTCTGTATCATGTGTTGCTTGCGTGAAGGTTTCTGTTAAAATTTCATTATCTTTTAAAGCAGTTTTGTGAATTGTTTTTACTGCATTAAAAGTAATAACGTTGCGACTACCCGACAAAATTGCACTTTTTTATAGTTGAACTTTTTAGTATGTATAAACTTACGAAATTTTTTCTGCGTAATCTTTCTCAAAGAAATTGTGCAACCCTCAAAGAGTTGTGTAATCTGGTTAAAAACTAATCTCCTCAAACACAACAATACTAAAAACTTTTGTACAGAAAATTTTATAGCTGTTCTTTTCCTCCGATACAGCCGTTAATTTCAGCAACAATAAAATGCCTTAGTACCATCTCAGAATGTGCAATGAAACGGTATCAGAATTTTGCTCCAGAACCAGACTTCTTTTGTAGCTCGATTCGACTCGAATAAAACAGGAAAATCTCCTTAGAATTTATGATATTCTTTTTTGGGAAAAGGAGCTGTTTTATTTCGTCTGGCAGCGTTCACTTAAAATCACGTAGATAACTTCCGAAAGTCTTACGGGTCTTCTGCGTATAAATTATTCTAAAAGTTCAGATACAAGAAAAAACTCAAAAAACTTGTTTATGGTAACGTACAAATTCGTTGCGAGAAATCGGATAAAGTTTGATGTCGAGTCCTAAGGGGTAATTTACGATTGATACAAAGAAAAAAAAGTGTAAACGCAGTTTGTAGAACAAAAATAGAAATTGAATTTTGCTTTGTTAGAAAAACATACCAATGTTGAAAGTATTTGGATTTTAATTATCGAGACATTATATTTGGATTCCTTAAATTATATACAATAATAAAATGAGTGTTTGGTAAATTTTTAACGAGTTTTGATACTTCATTTGTTGAATGATTTTGTATTAAAATGCACAATGAAAAAAATTCCTGTTCCACTAGAAGTTCTTTGATAAAATTCACAAGGGAAAGATACTGATCTATTAAGTTTGAGCCACGATATTCTAACAAAATAATTCTAATGAACTTGCGCCCGAAGTAATAGAAAGAAATTAAAAGTACTTTGAACGTTTTAAATTGTTTTTAAACATTCGTATGTTTTAATTAAATTTTAAAGTTAAAAATCTAAATGTATAAGAAAGTAAAATTCAAATTAATGCAAAATTTTCATTTAATAGAAAGAACGTGATTTCAAAATCCTTTATCTATCAAGCATTCTTTGAAGTTTTGGCAATGAAAGCTTAAAATTTGTTTCTGCAATGTCAAATACAATAAATAGAAACGCCTCGGTCACCTGAAAATTAATACAATCCCCGTTTGAGCAATATTTTTTATGTATAAATGTCCTGACTCTATTAAAACGAAGTAGGGTAAGTAAAGAATACAGTAATCACATTAAAAAAATTGTTCCTTCAAACAAAAGTTTTAACACATAGACCACTCTTGTTGATATTTAGGGATAAAAGACCATCAATGACCAAAATCTACATCCAAATAGAAAACCCCCCACAAGTCTAGTATAAAAATTCCCCCCTTTTTTTTTAAACCGTAAGTGATTATCTCTAAAGCCAATTCAAGCACCGCTTAATTTCTTTAAACTCTCGAACAAATCACCAGCGAAAAAATTATGTGTTTCTGAAAAATAAAACAATAAAACGGGATACTAAAAACTTTAATTTTTCACTAACCGCCCTGCTTTTAAAAATTAAGTCTTTCCCCCCGGCATTCAGTGTCTCGTTTATGGGCTCCATCGTCAGTTTTTATGGATTCTTACGGATTTTTATCCCCTGTCATCAGTTTATAAGTCCTGTATGTAGGATAGCAATTTACGACAACCTTTCTAACTCATAAAATGCAGCAACGGCCTAAGGTTCAGTTCTGCTACTGACGTTCTGAGCTTTATGGTATGTATAGGACGATGAGCACTCGCGTGAAAAGACAGAAATGGATTGATAAAACTGTAACGGATAGTTTTTTTTTCAAACTCAAAAATGAATTTTATATTTAAATCTGCGCTACTAAACGCGAGTATTTAAACATGCACACTTTGGTAGTTATTTGTTTAGAAAACGTGAACGTGAGTGAAATATATTTTTCTTCATATTTTTCCCATTGCATTTCTGACTTTTAAACTCTTATTATACTGTACAATGAGTTTCTGCCCAAATGCAACACAGTATTAAAACTACAGGCTCACTAATATTATTTTTACTAGTACCCTTCGTATAATCTCATTTAGTCAGTATAATAATTATCAATCATATGAACAAGTAATTTTCAAAATATATTCGAGATTCTATCACATATGCAAATTTAATCCAAACAGCACTGATTATGAATACAGTCCACGTTTATATTAATGCTTATTCATATTAATGCTTCTACTCTTTACCTTTTTTACACAGAAACTCCTTACAGTGCACTTAAAATTTATAATGAGTCACTTACAGCTTTGCTAAACGAACGATGCCAAATAACGAGTAGCGGCTTTTCTTTCTAGTTTGAAACAAATAGCGAGAAAAATAAAAAACGATGAACAAGCATAGCTTTTGGCTGGTTTTTACGGACAGCTGTCTTTTATTGGATTTATTTATGTGGTCCCGGGGGGTCAGGTGGCTTCAAGGGTTAAGTTTTCTGTACTCGGATATTACAGAGTTCAAAATGGGATATGGCAGGAAAGAGAACGCTTAGTTTCAAAAGGGAATGTCTTCACAGATACTAAATTTACAATAGAAAAAAGACAGAGTCAATGAACAACTTCGAACACGGCACTGTTTTCATAAAAAATCTTATACTGTTTGTTTGCAGCTGACAACCAGTTTTTGCTAGCAGTGTAATATGTATTATAACTTGTAGTTTAGGGGGCCGTTATGAGATACAAAATAGTCAGGTATTTTTCTGTCTTAAATATTCTAGAAAATTCATACGTGAACACAGATAGTGATTATAAATATTGTGAATTTGAAGTTTCAGGGTAGATGGCAAATATGTTTGAAAAAATACCTTAGAATCTTTTTCTGACCATTATGCCCGTTCTTCGCATATAAAAAGCTGAAATTCGATGTCAAAGCGCTTGTAAAACCAATTTTTCTAAAAAAAAATACAGAACGAGCACGGCGACCAGTGTCTAGCCAATGCTGGGCAAACTGACCACTTGGGTACTTGATGCAATAAAACGATTAAGTTATTTTGTTTAATTAGAGTAAAATATTTTTTTACTGGCATATCTATTATATAATGCTTGTATTTTATGATTTCAAAGTTTCTAGTTTTATTGAAAATTTATTAAAACATCATTAAACACTGGCATTATGTCCATAATTCACAATTATCTTACCCAGTAAAATATAATCATACAATGTAGTCACAAACTTATAACAGAATTGTAGAATTATGGAACACTACGCCAGATGCTATAAATTTTGGAATATTACCGCGATGGGATTGCTTTGAAGCACACCTCCACGTTCAAAATTTTCTGGAGGGCCCTTTGTTGGTCACAGCCTTACAAACACGCCAAAGCATTTTCATGTTTTAGAAGATCCTATATAATTAAAAAATAAATTCTTTTATTTTACAAAATTGTAAAATCCAAAGACTTGCGTGATTTTTGTGATGACTTGTAAAACAAATACGAAATTTCAAAATTATTTTTAAAAACAACCATTTAGAAATATCATGGTAAGAAAATGCAATAACGATTTCTATTTCTCTTCCGTTTTTAATTAAAGTTGTAGTAAAAGCAATCCAGCTTTCAATTTGGTACGCACAATCAATGAACCTTTATCCTTACGGCCCCATTGCTAATGCACAAAACTTAGAAGACGCCTAACTATCGGAACCGGTCGTTTCCAATTTCGGCCGTGATTGTTGTTTAATTAAACGGTTGCACTCTCATTTATAACTGTGAATGCTCTGCCGACAGTAGCACGAAAGCAATTAAGCGTCTAATAGGTATAAACCCTTTAATTTGATAGAACCTACGAATGGAGCTAGTTGCCAAGAAGATTAAGGAGAATTGATTTTGTCATAATTGAAAGGCTATAATAGGCCCTGACACCCATAGATTTGTCTACACTTATTGGCAGAATAATTAACTTGGGACAGTAATTCATGACGAATACGTGCAATGAACAGTATAACTGATTGGCAGGTAAAAATGTAGTTCTCACACCAAATACTTTCATTATTACTTAATTTTATATTCGTGAGATATATATCTATATACGTATATTTTAAAAATATCTCTAAACCAGGAAAGCTATGCAAATAGTATTTTTGTCTAGTTAGTTAACCGTTCTATTTTTTTAGTTTATTCACCTTGTTGTGTGCTTTAAATAATCATATTCACAGTTAAAATTTTTTTAAACTTTAGATAGTTCCATTTTATATATTATTTTTTGTAGAAATTTTAACTTTTAAATCAATGTATTTAATTCTTTGCTTAATATTAATAATCAAATGGTTTAGCAGACATTTTCGCAAGTAAGTATTCAATTTTTAATAACGAACCGTACCGTTAATGATAGATTTATATACATTATTAAATAAGCCAAAAGTTCTATCCCTGAAAAGGTATGTTAGTATATTTTATACCTAATAGAACTAGAATAAAAATATATAATGCAATATTTTATGTTTAGTCAATAAAATTTTATTAAAATCTGCGTGTGTGATTTTTTAAAAAACTTCATTTTATTCCTTTAACTTAAAATACCTTTCTTTGAATTCAGTGAAAATATTCTTTTAGTTATCAGATGTATACGACGAGATTTATTGACTAAATTCGATATTTTCAAATTGAAGTAAGCCAAATAAAAGGGTAAAAGTACAACATTTTGCTGAAAACTTTAACACAAGTTGTTTATTGGTATTTGGACTCGTCAGGTTTTATTCGTGAGCTCTTTATTAATAATATTTTTTCAGAAATATTCGCAAACAAAATTTAAATTTTTATTTAAATTAATTGAATAATAAATTCAAATTAATTGAATTAAATGAATTCAAATTAATTATCTAAATTAATTGAATTAAATGAATTCAATTAATTATCTAAATTAATTAAAATAATTCAATTGAAATAATTTAATTCAATTTAAATAAATTGAATTAAAATAAACAAATTTAAATCGTCATCTACGGTAATATAAGTATTTTTAATTAAATTTAGGTACTTCAATTGTTTTCACTTCGCGTTTACCTTGCATCTAAGCTATTATTTTATCTACTGAATTTTATAAAAATACTAAGAACAAAAAGTTGTATGGGACGTGTATGCAAATCTTCCAGCGGGCTTACCCTCTTTTAACATTAACCAATTCTTATATAAAACACTTACCATTATCGCATATTAATCTAGAATTAATTTTAAAAAAATCTTATTATTATTCAAATCTCCATTTAGTGCTGAGATGTTTCATTTGAATTTGATGCTGTTTATCGACATCTTATCTTTTAAGACAAAAGAAACTTCTTTATTTGACAAGATTGACAAATCATTAATGTACGTGGAGGCAATCAATGTTCTGCCATTGTGTTCTTTTATTTTGCATGTTGAAGGTTTGAGCTGAAGAATATTTTCATGGATGCTCTTGACTTGGATGCTTACACTTGGATTCCTCTTGAGTTTCATTGATAAAAATCTTCTTTTTAATGCCAATGGTAACTCAATTTGGAATTAGGAGTATAGTTTTTTTTTATTCTGTTGATCGATAATTCCATGGGTTTTATTAATGCCAATAGTAATCCAATTTGGGATCAGGAGAGCAGTTTTTGTTCATTCGCTGCGTAGTGATTTGACAAAATACTATAATTTAAAGGTCGAAAAACGACTGATATCTTATGCTGTAACATAAAAGATATCATTTTCTTCTTTTGTATCGAATTATAGCTGAAACTTGACTAATTTAAATAAAATGGGTTATAAAAACAAACTGCGATGTATTTGCAGAAAAAGATAACTTTACTTCCTGATAGCTGATGCTTTTCTTAACCAATAACCCCAATCTTCTATAGCAAGTTTAATTGTCTGGATAAATGATAGTTAAAAATTTGTTAAATCATTGTGAATCAAAATATCTGTATCAAGTTATTCTGATCAATTATTTGTGCAACATTAACTAATCTATTGTGATTGATCTAACCTTGAAAGAGTTGTAAAGACAATTTCTTATATACTCTATTAGAACCTAGTCTTTTTATTTGCTTAGGGGGAACTAGGGACATTTGACCCATAAGGATACATGACCCAATGCCTTTTTCTCAGCAATGGAAAAGTTTTGTGAGTTGAAAGTGGCATCACTTTATTCCTTTCAGCCAGCTGATCACATGGTGTAAAAAACGAGCTGAATCATTGCGTATGTGTTTAGTTATGTGAAGAAATACGTTTTCATGCCCTGAAAGTAAATTTTTAAGACCGTAAGGTTTTTCGGTCTAAATTTTTTGGTTTAAAGGAAAGATCTTTTCAATTAGTTACTTGTTTAGTTCACGCTATTAGCTACAGTTACATGCATAATAGTGCTAATGTAATTATTCGCAAATGACTTTGTTTTGGGGATAAAGAAAAAAAGTGCAACTAGGGATAATTGACCTAAGCCAATTGGGGATATGTGACCCAAGTAAACAACATAAAAGTAGACAGAAGTAGACCAAGTAAATTTTTTAAAAAATCACGTGAGTGCCAAAAGTAAATGTCTGGGTTCTTAACGGAGTATAAGGTTTGTTGGGAAGGTACAAGGGATTTTTTTTAACGAGCTTATAATTCAATATGCATAAAGAATGCATTGGGATACATGAACTAAAGTTTTAAATAATTTATATTTTACTGCTATTGCAGTTAATGCTACAGAAAAATACTAATATATATTGTGTAATACTTATTAAAGCATAAATTAATTGCATTTGTACATTCATAAATAGTGTTTTTTAAAAGTTACAAGCCAAAAACTACAAGTTGGGTCATATGTCCCTGGTTCCCCCTACTAATTTTTACTGTATTTTTACATTTGTTTAGCAGAGGTTTGTAATTATGACATATTCTATGTTTATTGGAATTTTATAAGAAAGTGTTCAATAAAAAATTATCAGTACTTGAGGAAAACTTACGAACAAAGACTATTAAGACGATGAAAAATTGTACATACAAATTTATAAATCTACCCGATATCTATCTATGTAAATCTATGTATAGAAAAATATCACAAACCTTTATACAAATGATAGCTAAAGCAACAAACATGTATAATACAATCAAAGCAAATGCATGTTATCCAATAAATTATTGCAGATAATGCGTTCCACAAAATGCATATTGATGAAAATTGTAAGCATTCCCCAGAGTAGCCTATACATCACTAGAAAAATAATGCATTCGCCAATGGAATAAAATGATTGAATCCTGAATTTTATAAATTATTTTTGCTAGAAAGAATTGTTTGTTTGAATCGTAAGAATTGATCTATATCTCTGTAAAACTATTTTCAAGTAGTTTGGGACATTTGAGAGTGGAATGCATTTAAATTATAAAACGATTTAGAAATGTTTACATCGGTAAAGTGAGCATTTATTTCAATTGTGATTGCATTTGCATTCATGTTGGCACTTCTTTTTTTCCTTTTTTAAGTAATATTCTGTTGATCATTGTTGAAGATTTTTTTTAATGCATGGTAAAAAACATATTCTCTTGTGTTCAATACTAAGAGCAATTCAATAAGGTGGGAGAGTGTAGTTTAGTGGCATGATAGAAGCTAAAAAAGGCAGTAAGTTTAAAAAGAGATAAAAACTATTTGTTTTTACACCACCTACTTGACCAATACATTCTCACATTGAGGTTTGCAGTATAGTTAGTTACAAGTTTATGGAGTCCCATTACAAAAGTTACTTGTACAATTTACAACAACCAAACATTATTTTTTACACGGTAATTAATTAAAAAAAATCTTAATGATTGTTGAGATTTTTCTAAAAAGAAATCTTTAAACAGCACTTCATGACGAAATTATATACTGCGATAAACCTTAAATATTTAAAATTTGAAAGGAATATTTTTACCGTTAAAGACATTCCTAAGTACTGCTTCCATTTAATTGAATAGTTAACAAAAGAATTTGTAAGTTTGTAAAAAAAGTTAAAATAACTACTACTTCTACTAAAATATTTAGTGTTAGGTTTTTATTAACTACTAAATGCCAAAATAAGTTTGGAAGAATTTACTAACTATTAAGGAAAATATTTGAAACTGTCCCAAAGGGCAGATCTTTTAAAATGAAAACTGTTGCTTAATGAATTGAATATCGCATACAAAGCTAATCGAGTACATTAATAAAAAATGGAAACTCAGCATGAGAATGTTATCATGAATAACTTAACCTTAAAAATGGTTTGTTGTTGGTGGTAATGAAAGGACAGTTTTTTTTCTCCAAAAAAAGTTTGAAATCCTTAGCCCATTAGCAACCAAGAAAATCGATAGTTTTCTCCTTTTTTTTGCTTCCCTTGTTTCCTCTGACGCTCAAAACGCATTAATTTTTGTTTTCTTTGTTGAGGCAAATTGCCTCCGTACCCAAAACGCAAAAAAAAGAATAAAAATAAGTATTCTTTTTGCCTGTTGAACATGGTTACGAACCATAAAAAGGATAAGGCATGCTAATTGTAACTAACGAGCTATTAATTTGAATTACAGCAAGGACTTCGCGTTTAGTTTTTAATGAAAGCAAAAATTTCATAACGGTACTTACACGTCTTTAAGGCTTTAAGCTTAGTGGTTTAATAGCTATGTGAAAACATGTTTCTTGAAAGGTTTTTTCATGCAGCAAAAAAATTAAATATTTTCTGTCCAATCTTTCCTTATTTCATATCGTAAATAAAGATAGTAAGAATAAATAGTAATAATATATTTGACAGTATAATTTTATTAACGGGTGCTGTTTTTAATATAGTATTTGGTAATGCTTCTTATTGCATATTTCTAGCCTTTTTAAAAAACTTTTTAGCGTTTGATGTACGTGTCATGATTTCGAAACATAGTCCAACTATTTGTTAGGCTGTCTCTTAAACTAATACTCTAACGGTAGCAAAAAGAGGTTTCTTAAATAATTGGAAACGTTTCTGAATTCTTTTTATAATTGTATAATGTATTTTTTTATTAATCTGTTTTGTCTTTATTCAAACCTAATGTCACTATAAACGATTTTTTATAGAAACATGGACCCTGATAATTTTTTCTTGACATTCTTTAAACATCAACTTGCTTGCTAAATAGTTTATACGACGCAATATAACTAAAAATGTTTCTTTAACACATAACAACGAGAACCATCCAAATTCTAATATCAAGGGATTACATTAGTTCTTATGCTATAAAAGTCTACTTCCCCAAGAAAAAATGCTGCTATTAGAATGTGTCCGGTCAAACTTTTATCACAAATGAACAATTGGAATGTTGGTTCTTTCATATAGGAGTTATGACTGGGGAATTCTTTCATGTCATCTTCTGGATATAGAATTGCGCAAAATATGAGAAATAAACGAGATATACTTCAGCAAGCTGGTGGAATAAATACGGTTCCCCTAACGGGAAATATTCTCTTATAGTATTAGGAAGATGATATATCATGGTTTATTTTTCTGGTATTATATATACGATTTAGAGATGAGTTTTTCTTCTTACATAAAAACTAGTTAATATATTCGCCGTTGATCGACATTTAATCTGGTAAAACATAATAAACAAACCACAAACAAGATATACAGAATACATAAATTTTACAACAAAATTTCCTCAAGTTACAAAATGTACACGCATTTTAGTGCTTGAAGAGGGATTGAAAAAATATTTAATAATTATAGGAAACAATCGAGTTTTTAAGTTTTCAATTAACATTGTAAAACTTTAGTGTAAGTTGGTGTAACGTTACTCCATAAAACTGGTGGAAACTTATTTTATGGAAATAGTAACTTACAATTATTTTTTGCATGAGAAAAGAATAAATTAGAATACTTATTCACTAATGGGTTCACAAATGCTCACGTAACAACATTAACTTAAAATATCCTTTTATTGTTAGCTTTTTTGTGTACACTCTAAAACTGTGGTGGAACGTTACTCCGTAAAAACTTTGACAGCATGTTCTGCCACCTTTTTTACGGAAAAAATGTTCCACCAAATTTTACAGTGAAGTTGAAAATTGAGTAAAATGAAGTAAAGTCAAATTTTAAATTAGCGGAATTGTATCTTAACATCTTTTTTCGTTGTAATTTATTTTCCGTTCATACATGTCAATATCTGTTGATTCTCTGATCGGAGCATTGCTTATCTAGAAAACGACGCGTTAAAAGTCCGATCCAATTTCCAACCATCGAGAAGGAATGTCCCTAAATAAAGTTCAAAATATCTTCCGAGCCAGCGACGAAAAGTTTAGAGTAAAAGGCTGCAAACAAACTCAAAAGCTACATTTCACGTCGCTAACATGGGCTCTTCCACTCTACTTAGCCCTGTCAAGGGAGCGCTTAAATTCATCGTAGATATATTATTCAGTCAAGCCTAAATACTTCTCTAAGAAATGTCGGCAGTATTTCTTTTCGATTCGCTGTTTGTTTTTGCTATACAAACTCAAACGAACATTCGAACTATGGAATACAAAAGATGTGGGTGGTCAATATGTAATGCAGTGTATGTCTAACTGAGCTCTTGGTTTAAGTTATGTTTTACAAGGCATCTGTTATAGAAGAAGTCAAAATATTATTTTATAAGATTATAAACTGAATGACTGAATTAAAGGCTGAGTTGTTGTAATCCATGAAGTAAATGTGTTGCAATATTTTCTGTTTTAATTTGTACCCTTATCCTTTTAAACTTGTTTTTTGTGTCGTTAAGTTAAAGTTAAAATTCATTTCAATGGCCTTTGGACCTGAGATGCTAATGCTAGCTTTTGTCCGTGCCGAGTGACTTGTCCTACGATGATCCCACAGTTAACTTCCCAAGCAAGCTTAGTATTCATTTATCGACATCGGTGAGGTGAAAGGCTGAGTAAAACTATGACTTACCCGAACCCATATACGAGTCTAGGCTGACGGTATAACAGTCAGGCGGGCTAACCACTACACCAGGGGTTCCCCACCTTTTTGCACCTGCGTACCACTTGACTTTTTGAGAAATTTTGGCGTACCACCAGACCTAAATATAAATATATTAATAAACGTCTAATATTTACTCTTCTAAAAGTGTACAAAGGCTTTTTGAATTGAGTTCCTGAGAAAACTTCACATTTAATGGTTAGATATTTGTTTATTTATAGCGCTTACTTATAATAAAGGAGAATTAAAAAGATTAAAACAGTATTAATTTACAGGTTTGTTTATTACCCATATTCCTAAAAACATACAAATAAAAAAAAAGTACAAACTCAGCAAAAAATTTATCATCGTGCAAACTATACTTTTTTAGTTTTTAGTGCGAAATTTGTTGTTGTTTGCCTGAGATTAAAATATCAACATTAGGTGTAATGGAACTTATCTTCACCCTTAAGTCCTCGTTTCCTTCTATGTTTAATTTTTATGTACAAAAGTTCAGAAAATCAACTCTCACACAAGTAACTCGTAACAAATGGCATCAAAAATAGCAGAGCTTGCCGGAAGATCAAAGGGTTCTAGGTTGTACATCCGATCCTGAAGTTAATTAAATATTTCTCTTTAAAATGATGTTAATGTTCAAAGTAATGAGTAATATGTTTGTTCACTGCTCATGCGTACAGAAGCTATTGATAGCATTATGTTGCTCACATCACTCACGCGTACCACCGAAATATTCCCGCGTACCACCAGTGGTACGCGTACCACCGGTTGGGAACCCCTGCACTACACCATCACCAAGTATATTAAACCTTTTACCCTTCTCTTCTTCCATTAAGTTAAATTTTGATCCCTAACCTATAACTTTTTATGTAGATAAAATGTTTTCCTCTCTATGCTAATCGTTTGTGATAGAAGCTCTATTATTTCCTAATTTAGGCCTTTTATCTGCATTTAAATTTCGCTTTTTGTCATAAGCAAGACTTTTTCCTTAGGTATAGATAAAGAATAATTGTCTCGAACTAGATTATACTAATTAAATTCTTTTTAAGTGTCATTAGGGTTTTTTACATAGATTTTGCAAAATTGTAAAAAATTATAATTTTTTAAAATAAAAATTAAAGGGAGAATCCGTTTGAAGATATTAAAAAAAATATTTAGATTAATTAT
The DNA here is from genome assembly GCA_019343175.1 of Oedothorax gibbosus. NCBI lineage: Eukaryota > Metazoa > Arthropoda > Arachnida > Araneae > Linyphiidae > Oedothorax > Oedothorax gibbosus. Next base: position 2,858,391 of record CM033276.1, read on the forward strand.
TACATCTTTAAGGAATAAAACATTTCAGTACTTACTAATTCGAACAATAATTTATTTAAAATATATTTTATTTTATATGGTTATGCAGGATTGACATAAATAGAAGAAGAATTAGCTAAAATTTGTTTTGAAATGATTTTTTTGATGCAGACTGTAGGAAAAACTGAGAATAAAATGGCTTTCTTTACGAAGCATGACACCTGCAACCCTTACTGTAAAGCAAATATTGCATTCCCAAAAGAATTGAGAGAAAAATATTTTTCAGTTTGAAGCTGCAAGATCGGTCCCTGGATACCATAAGACACCACACAAATAAACTCTGTGATGAGCCCTTTTCTAATTTATCACAGTTTGAAAAAAAGTGATTTGTTAGGCTTGTGTTTATGTGTCAAATTGACACTGTTTTGTACGAAGCAGATAAATCTTTTAAGGTATTGATGATTTGTTTTTGGAATAACATATTACTATATGATGCTAGTTAACTATATTGGGATTTTCATTTTAACTTATTAGTTTTCATGGCGCTTTATTTTGGACATGCCATTTTGTTTTTTAAACCAATAATAATATGTGCAAAGGGTTTTGTATGTCTATTTCAGGAGTTAAATAATAAATGAAATAAAAAAAATATATAAAAAATTTAAATACTTATCGCTTTTCACCACATAAATACTATAAGATATTCATTATTAAAGATACTTACAAAATCGTGAATAAGACGTTATACGCATTCAAATATATCCATGTAATGTCCTCACAAATGTATATATTCATAACAGAAAATACGAGAAAGAGATAACAAAAGTCAAACGATTTTATATTATCTTTCATATTCTGTTTAAATTATTCATAAATAAAAAGTACGCCATTCTAAGTTCCCGTTATCGTCTTTTTTATGTACACCGGTAGCCAGCGTAATCTTATTAATAATTGAAAAGGTTGAGAAAACTAAGTAACCCTGGAAGGACAAATCCAAAAGAAACTTCTTAAAAACGAACACAAACTGGAAGTACTAAACGATAAAAGTCATGCAAAAGCAGAATTGGGTAAGTTGCTTCTAGACCAGAGCGTGCGAGACTTGTTCTCTGGAATATCAATGGTAACTTGCGTGTCTTCAACTTTTGTAATGACCAGAGTGCACGTCACATTTGGGTGGTGATAATCAAAAAGGGACCTAGAGTCAAATTCATATTTTAAGTATAAGTTGGACTGACCATGGGGAAGTTAATGAATAGACAATTTCACAAATTTACAACTCCATTTAAATATGTTAAGATGACAAGCAAATTTATTTAGTTGACAGATAATATCTTTATATTAAATGGGACATATGTGTTTATTTATTTTTGTAAACTATACTCTGAAGAATGACGCAGTTTCACAACAACTTAACGACTTAACGTTTGATAAAATTTTAAACAGCATGTTTTAGATAGGCAGTGAAACAAAATCTATGTATCATTGGCAACAACCTTACAAATAATAATTAATTAGTGCTTATAAGACCCTACAAAAAAACAAAACAGTTTTATTGGTAGCACCAATCTCGTTCAGGCTCGTGGCATTTACAATAGAACTGTTTACGTTAAAAGTAAGGTCGTTAAATAAATTCGGACAAATGTATGATGAATTGTTGTTGCTACCATGGTTCTTTTTTTATCAAGTACTTATTTTGTCAATATAAACAATCAATAAAGTTTCTTGAAAAAAATATATGGCTTTCAAATAATTGTTTCCTAGAAGTCTACTTTTCTCAAAATGAGGTTTTGACAATTAGTACCTTTCGGATTAGCACGTTTTAATGGCACAAAGTCGGACTTGGTGAATAGGGCTTCAGATGAATACTGAAAGCTTCAAGGGGTGTGTACGGAAATCTTACAGCTAGATATTTCTCAAATGGTCACATTATTTGTTGAAGAGAAAATCAGAATGACTTGCCTTTACAATAACCTGCCAAAATATTGATTACAAAATACAAGATTTGAGATTTACAAATACAAATACAAAAATTTTCGACCAAACAACAGGCCAATGGCCCATCAAGGTTGATCCAAAATACTTCTAATTCTGTACTAGTTTCCAATAACTATCGAGATTCTTCTTAAATTCTTCTACTCTCTTCGAATGCACAACATAATCCGGTAAAGCATTCCTCTCATTGACAACTCTATTGTAGCAATAATGTTTTCTTATTCCCTTTCTGAAGCACGATTTTTTTAATTTCTGACCATGTCCTCTGGTACGGCTATTTAAGGTAAAACCTAAGCCCTCCATGTCTACCTTGTTTGATGAATTTGAATAACTGAATTAAATCACCCCTTGTTCTCCTATTTTCCAGGGAATACATGTTTAAAGATCTGAATCTGTTATCATAATCGATACCATATAAACCCTTCATCATTTTTGTAGCCCTATGCTGAGTTTTTTCAAGCTAATCGATATCTTTTCTGACGAAGGGAGACCAAAACTGAACAGCATATTCCAAATGTGGCCTTACCAATCCCCTGTACAATGGCAAAATAATCTCTTTAGATTTAGAAGTGATATTTTTTCTAATATATCCCAACATTCTATTGGCTTTCCTACTTGCTTCAACACATTGTTTACTCATTTTAAAATCATTGCTCACCAAAACTCCTAAATCTCTAACAAACTCACTATCTTGGATACTTTCTCCCTGTAAAACATAAGAATGTTTAACATTGTGCTTACCCAAATGCAAGGTCTGACATTTGTTAACAATGAACGACATGCCCCACCTTGTAGCCCATTCAGTAACTTTCGTAAGATCATTTTGTAATTGCTCGATTTGCTGAACATAATTTACTGTACTGGTCACTTTTAAGTCATTTGCAAAAATACTTAACTTGCTTTTCAACTCCCAGCTGATATCAACAATAAACATAATAAATAAAATTGGCCCCGGTACAGAGCCCTGAGGCACACGATTTACTACTTCATTCCAATCAGAGTACTTACTTTAGGTTTAGTTTGACACATTTAATGTATTAATGAAAAAATGGAGCTTTCTATTAATGATTTCTTAAAAAAAATTCAAAATGTTGAATTTATTTTTAGAATAAAATACAATTTAAAGAATTATGTTTGGAACAATAAGAAGTAGTAAATAGAAAGGAATTAAATTTTCCGTTTTTTATTTTCGGAGATATAATAAAAAACCTGTGAAACTTTTTTAACATTACGACAAGAGTGGATCGTTTTTTCCGCTGCGGATCTTCTAATTAAGTTCTTGTTAGTATTTACTCAAAGAGATATTTAAATTGCACTGATGCAAAAGAAATAAATTTCGAAAAAATACTATGAAATTTTTTAACTTTGGTTTTCCCTTCGTAGCTTGTTTTTCCTGGACACAGTTGGAAACGCTCGTTAAAATAAATGCGACCGAAATCTAATTTGAGTAGAAAAATCGAATCAGTTTCCAGGTAACGTAATGTCGGCATTCGGAATTAAAAAAACAAAGCAAAAAAGTATCAGATAACCAAAAAAAAGCCCATCATACTTCTTCAAAAAGACATAAAACAAGACTGTATGTTTTTCTGTGATTTAGTTCTTCCAACCCAAGAGATCAAAGAAGCTGGATACTAAGATAAATATAGAAATGATAAGATCGCCCATTTTTAGATATAATGCCGTTCTTCTCAAAGAAACTTTAGGCTTCGATCGCTTTATTTCAAATAGAGTCGGTACGAGGAACTTATCTGATGGAAGTTTATTTGGTTAGAGGGAATGGTTTTGGTCATGGATTTCTCAATTAGAGTTTTAGTTCCTTAGATTTTGAGATTTTCCAGGAAACTTTGTATTGTTCTATAAAAATAAATAAAAGTATCCTGTAAAGTATGTTGATATCTACACATATTAATATTACGATGAAGGTCCAAAATAGTATTTAAAGGGGACTATTATATTTAAAGGACCACTAAGCATTGATAGAATATGGTTGATATTTTACTTTAAGGAAGTGTTAAAAATACCCCCAGTAGTTATTTTATTTGTATTATCTAAAGAGATGATATGATCTCTTTGAATAATGCAAATAAATTTTTTTAATATTTTAAATAAAAAAATACGTTCTTTGTCATTGTTTAGTGGAAAACACTAGTTTATATACTTTTATAAAATAGTTATAGAATAATTATAAGGTAATTAGTACCAATTGTTGTGATTTTTTGCTTTATTTAAACTATACTTTCAATATTTGTTTTTTAAAGGAAGCTTAATGTATAAAATTTTATGATACCCAACATGAAAAATACATTTTGTTTACGACTTAATCAAGATAATTTTTCGTTTTGTAGAGCCTCTTAAAAGGATCCATAAAAATGTTAGATAAATATATTAGAAAACCCCGAAACCCCTGAATTATTTTAGAAGTTTAAGGCTATTTAAGTGGATAAGAATAAAGGAAGTGAACTCAGTGCTAAGCCTCAACTGTGAAGTAAACTGATCTTCCTCAAAACAGTATCCTTACTGGTTAACAAAGTAAAATAGAAACCTTAGTTTAAGGATTATAGTAAAAGATTTCAAACCGTGAGTTTTATTTCAAGAATAGGCATCGATATGTGCAGGAATATGTTCGAGGAAAAAATCCGGACAAGACGTGAAGTATTTACGCTTCAAAAATTCCATTTCTCTATTCTTAAGACCACTATTTATATAAAGTATACCGATAAAGTTTTTTTCTTTTCGAAATTCCTTTCCTGGTAGCCAAGAACTTTGGTAATGTTCGATAGCCGATTTTCTACTTTTTTTAAACTGTAAATGTGCGTTTAAGGTAATTCAGTTCGAATAGTCACGCATTGTAAAATTCGATTTTTACTATGAAGGTAATTTTACTTTAGGATTTAAAGTGTTGTTTGTTTTACAACTTGGAAATAACTTAAATTACTTTTTGGGGGCTTTCTATAAAGTTATTGTTTACGTGTATTGTTTCGAATAACGAAATTTTATGTTAATAAACTGAATTTTTTTCGCTCTGAATGATTTCTATTTATTAAAATAAATATCACAATGAATTTTTAGCTCGTTGAAATATGGTAATAAATCATAAAATAAAAATGAGAATAACTATTTTCATACGTAGTGAAATATCTATATGACAAGACAAATACTTATTTAATGCATTGGTAAAAAACTGTCATATTATAAAAATTGGATTTGCGTGATTATTTGCTTGTAACCTGTTTATTTCGTATTTTCATACGAGTAATTTTAAAACAATTGAACAATATTGCTTTAATGATTACAATTATTTTTTTTCAAATTGTAATCATAATTTAAGCCATGCCAAATTCGTGAAGTTTAATGAAATTCTTCTAGTATTTCATTAAAAAACTTTTATAGAACCTAAATTGTTTTTTATTATTGAACTCTATTTACGGAGATTGAAAGTGACTCTTGAACAAAAAATAATAACTTACCGAATAAATAATAACTTACCGAATGAGCTTTTATGTTTCCATTATTTCCGCTATAACATCCGTAACAAATCACTACTAAAATTCCGAATTTCCATGAATTTTCTATCAAAGTCTATTGATGGCTGGTAAAAAGTGTCTCGGATCCATGGAAAATGGAAAATGCAATTCTTTGAGGAGCCATTTTGCGACCGAGGGGCTCAAAACACCATTCGCGATGGAAGATACTGATAAGATCCCAGATTTCAAGAGCGGGAGGCAAATTTCTACCTCCAAAAAGAATTTTCTTTGATAATGTTTCGACGTGATATACATTGCTTTGGATCTTCTGTAGGTTTGATTGAAAATGGGCTTTCGGAGTGCGTGCATTAAAAGAAATGGAAAAAGTTCTGAAAATCTGATAAGATTTTCAACTTGTTTTTGTAGCAATTTTTGCCCCGTTCGTTCAAGTTTTTATTTGTTACAGGCCATATAAATATGTAAAATTATGAGCACGAAGGAAAATATATTTTATTCTTGATATACATGAGAAGGAGTTCATTACTTTAAAGATCTACCTGTGAAAAAAATTATATTAAAGAAAACTGATTGAAATTTAAACTATATTTGAAAATTCCTAAGCATATAAATAATATATTTATTGTGTTGTGGAATCAAAAATGAGCTTGTGGAGTGCGTGTATAAGAAGAAACAAAGTTCGAAAATTACATAAAAGTATTTATGAATTTTTTAAAAATATTTATTTCGTGTTATTTTGAAGTTTAGGTATGGAATTTCGATTCTATACGATGCTGCAACATTGAAATGTTCGTATATGTCTCTAGATATTTTGATTATAATTAATAAGTAATTGATAAAAAAAAATAATTGATTCGATATCTAGTAAACCACAAGCATATGAAGCAAGCATAATGAGAAAGCATTAAAGTACAAATTATTTATATACTTATGCTTATAAACTTTTTAAAGTTAATAATAGCAATCTTTGCAGTAATATGATATTTTTATAATATTAATTATCTATTGTAAAAATAAGAATCTAAGCACAGCATTTAAAATGCCATAACAAAATGATATACAGAGCATAAAACATTTCAAAGTATCTACAACCATCACTGAATAAAAATTTTTCGTAAAAGTGGTAACTACTTAAAGAAACCTTGTTTTTTTTAACCCATCCAATAGTTATACAGTAAAATATCATTCCTAACCTACAAGTCATTTTTAATAAATATTCTGCCATTCATACTCCATTTTTTGTGGAGTATTTTCTGCTCCATTATCTTGCAATTTCAGAAGCCATGCGTAAAATAGCTGGTCGCTTACAAAAACAAATTTTTAAAGAAAATAGCTCAAAAGTAACGTGATAAAAGCACTTTACTTTTGGAATTGAAGTCCGAAAGAAGTATCAGTAGAAAAGGTGTCTTTTTTGTAACGACAATAGCTTTTCGATAGGAACTATTCATTTCAAAATGTATTTTTTAAAAAGTGAAGTCGAAGTTTATGATATACAGCATAGTTTTAGAGTGTAGTAGTAATGTCTCGTTTAATCAGAAATAGGTCTTAGAGGTATATAAAATAAATGTTTTGAAGAATTTTAAAAAGGCAAAGCCTATTGCATGTTCTTTAAGATCGTTAAAATAGTTTTACCATGAAATGATTATAAACTACTAGAAATTACTATTTTACAAAAAAAACTAAATTGAAAATTTGATTTTAGGTATCAATTTGTGCTGTAATCGAAAGATGACAAGATCGAATCTTGCCTACGAAGTTTGACTTTGGTATGTAACCTCAAAATATATCTACAAAATTTCACACTAGTACGTGTAATGTGTTGCTCTAGTATAAGTTTAGTTCCGCCGGGAATTTAGAGGCAGCAGTGCTTCCACTCTCCTTTTTATTCCCTTTTGGCCAGTGCAATCTTTTCTGTTGTAAGGTTACTTCAAATTTGTGTCTAATATAACTCCTTTTTAGTACAAGTTTACTCCACCTTGTTGTGTAACGTTCCTCAATAAAGAAGAAGGCAGTACTTTGCTGCTACGAGTTATATGGAGTAAATTTACACCACACGTTTTACAGTGTTCGATTGCGGGATATAAATATTAAATGAAATATCATCTAAATATTCTTCATTGATGGTTATTTTGTGAATGAAAACAACTATTTTTTCCCTTTTTTTTTTACATAAACCCCTAAACTAGCTGTGTGCCCTATGTAGAACCAATCCAAATTATGTCACTTTCCCTATGCTACGCTAATTTTGTAAATAGCACTTTTTTGTACAAAACATTTACGAATTACACTTTACGGGCCAAATGTTTTTTAATCAAGTCTATCTGCTGTGAATATCATTAACCAAATCAATATATATTATAACAAATTAAAAATAAACAAAAAAAGACCATTAAACCATAATGTTCATTGTTTAATAAATCAAACTCGAAGTAAAATATCTGAAGTTAATGCAGTTTTTAACGCTAAGTATAATTTTAAAACAAACTTTCGCGGCTGTGAAATGTAAATGACTACTTTATTAATATACACCAACATGTGTTTCACATCTGTTGTAGAGAAATAAAGAATTAATAGCGATATCCATTATAAAGTGAAATATGATGCGAGTGAGGGCACAAAGCATTCTCTCGATCATTTAAATAGGTTATATTCTGAATAAATGGAGTAAAAGTTTTAAAATCGGTAATTTGCTGCATTTTTCCTTAAAAATAATAAACCTCTTGAGCGATTATATTTGACATTGAAATGAAAAAATTAAGTCTCTTTAAAAATCCAGAACAAGGGATATGGAATTTTTATAATGGAATAGATAATTCTTAAGATAATAATGCTTTTTAAAGCGGGATTTACTAAAATTCTTTTAATACGATTGTTAAAATTTCAACTGTAATATAAATATCCATTTTTGCATAACTTATTTACACACAAATATATGGTTAACATAATTTTTGTCTGTTCCTAGCTTTTTATGCATGAAAAATACTAATGTTACACTTAACTTATTTAACTTCAAATTTAACTTAACTATTTATTTTCAAATTAATACATAATCATTTAAAACTTTCAAAATGTTCTCACAGTCGATTATAGAGAATGATATAGAGTATGTTAGAAATGATAGAGAATGTTATGAAAAGTATAGAGAATGTATCTGAAATCTTTTCCTTGAAATATAAAAAATACTATCTTAACTTAGACGGATTTCTATTATTTTAAATATTATTGTTTCCATTTCAAGAAATATCTCGTCCTAGAATTATGTCTAAATCATCACATATTACTCAATTTCCATTAAATATTTTATAAAATCATATAGGAATTGATTAAAAAAACTATGTTTTATATACAAATTACAATTGCTTATTACTTCATTTAGTTCTCACATACATGCACATCGTATTAAATAGTCGCGGTATCCTATTTTTTTGGGGTAATCCTAGTAATAAATGCTCTCTTGAAATAATAAGTCATAAGTTGTATTAAATAACTTTTTATCCATATTTCAAAAATCTATTGATACATATGAAAACCATCGAATTAAAAATACGTATTCAACATTCAAATTTTTAAAAATAGTATTTTGTGATTTGTTCTTGTATAGAACTGGCACAGTAAAATAAGTTTGGATACATTAATTCTGTATCATCCAAATTTTCTACCAAAGTATGCAATATCACTCTAGAAACAAGCGACGTGAAAGTAATTTTCAATTTTCGTTTAACGACTTACACTAATTTTAAATTTGTGCATGCTATTTTTACATTATGATGGTATAATTTGTAAAGTGCAAGACTGATGCCGTACGTTATACGTTTTCTTCGTCTGATAAATAGTCTAATAAAATTGTAGTAAGACATTTCCCCAAAATAAAAATGTTACGTGTCTTCAACATATTAAAAATAATTTTGAAATTAATTACTTAAGATTCCAACTCCAGTTTTAGCCAGTTAAAAGAGCTAGCTTGTTATTAATCATTGCATTTCTTTGTAAAAAAATAAAACTTTAAATGCACTGAATTGAAAAAGCATTATAAAATAATGAGGGTAATAGGTTCCCACTGCAATTATTAAAAATATTCTTTCTGACAGCTTTTACATTTTCTTATAAAATATTTAAATTGTTTTGCCAGACAATACCCATAACTTTTTTTGAAAACTCAATAAGATGTTAAGTCACTTCTCTGTAAAAGATATAACTTACCGATGGGAAATCAAACTACACTCTCGATGTTAAGTGAAATTACGTGTTTAGGATATTTCTTTGCCCAAAGTAAAGCATTTTTTAAATCAAAATTCAAATGTTTTCAATGTTTCCAAAGCGTGAGGATTTAAATCAACAGACAGGGATTCTACTCTGTTATTTATTGGCTTGTTTGTCTATAAGAAAGAAACTTCCTTTTAATCCTTGTTGTTCTCACCCTCCTTCATCGGAAGACATGCTGGAGAATAATGATGGAAGTTAATTCCAGGAATGTGAAGCCAAAGATAATCCTGTTTTATTTTCACCTGTTCATTTTCATTTAATTTCACTGCTTTTTCAGTTCACTGTAGGCGGGAAATAGATATGTATGGTGAAATCTACTGCGTTCGATGTTCTAACCTTTTCATGTCCTTCAACACTGAAATTATATACTTATTTACTCTAATTTATAATCTAATTACTTAATATATACGCAAATATATACTTAAACTTTTTTGCGTAAATTTCAATTTATTATGAGGTACTTTAGGCAAAGTTCTCTAGTGATAATGAGCGAATGACTAAAAAGTTGTAATCCTCCTTAGAAAAACGAATTTGTTATGCGCGAATCCGATCTATAGAAGAATGGTTGTAGCTAAGATAGAAACTTGACTGTCTTGGTTTTGAGGTTGCCTCCGTATCAACTTATTGACTAGGTACGTCTAATTTTGTTGTCGGTCTCTAAGAAGCCATAACAGCACTGAAAGTTAGAATAAAAGTAATTTTCAATAAGTCTTGTTTTTTTCCCATTTTTAATAAATTTTGATTCTTTTATTTTTTTCTGCATAGTTGTTAAAAATCTTTAACTCGTCCCAAAAGAGAACCCTTTAAGAACTCTTAGCACAGTTTTTTCCAAACTCTTGATTTCTATAAAAATTATATTTATCTCTTTATACTTTTTTTATCATATTATATTAAACTTTTTATCTCATTTTATACCATATATAAACAATTAAACTTTTGAACAAAGTAAAATATTATTTTTGTTGGAAAAAATACATTGTTGTTAGTTGCGCTCGCAGTTAGTTAGAGTTTAAAGAACATATCCAGATAATCCCTGCTTTTGACAAGCAACCTTGGTTATACCCATCCTAAGTTGGAAGTTAATTCTGTCTTCCGATAAACTGCAACCTCATGAAAAATGGTGGAAAAACAAACAGCTGGCCAATGTGCTGTAAAGTCAAGAGACCGGTGTTTCTCTGCTGGAATTAAAAAGGGTAAAAGAGATTAACCGACAATTCTTCATGTTGTCGAAACAATTTCTATTGATTTTCAGCACAACTTAACGCTTCTTTCTTGTTGTTAAAGTGATCAAAGGAATGGTTAATGTTGTTGATCAAAGTTCAAAATGGCCCACTGCGTGAATTTTGTAATAGTTCCTCCCTTAGGGGAGTAATGTTTGCTTCACCATGCATGTTAATTACAGTTTGTTGTTGGGTTAGGATGTGACGTAAACATGTTAATTATAGTTTGCCGCTTGTCGCTAAGCTAGGGAGTGACTTTAATTTAATCAAATGGAAATGTTAACATTGTTGTCTAACAGAATAGATGAGTTGAAGGAATTTTTGCTTGTTATGTTTATAAGTATTATTGGCAGTCAAAAATCTCTTTTTCTTAATTTTTATTGTTTGCTTCAAAGTTATTGTTCAAAATCAATTCAAAATTAAATAATATATAAAAAGAATATTCACATTGATACGATTTGATTATGTATTTATGAAGAGTATTTGAATTGAATAAGAACTTATGATGATGTTGATTTTTGTATACACTGCTGAAGGAACTATGGAATCAAGTTTTTCCATGTGGATTGATTCCGTCCATTTCAAAATATTATTACGGTTTAAACTTATCTTACGTTGCTACTGTTGTATAGCATAATGTGTCCAGATATATAACAATTACAAATTCTTTTTAAAATTATTTTTTCAATGACGCTCCTTTATTAAACATTCTAATCAAACATTATTTTAAAATTTTTTACTAATACGATTTGATTTGAATATAGAAAGTGCGACAAAAACGTCGCTAGCCCCAAATTTACAGAATTTTTACCATTTCATGGTTTTTAAACGAAAAGATAAACACATAACTCATATTTTTATACTTACCTTCCTTAAATATTTTTAAAAAACGCACACAAAAATAGACACACGTTTCACTAAATATTATACATTAAAGAAAAAAAAAACTTTTATCTACCCTTAACCAATCACAATTTCAAACTTACACTATAAAATAACCTATATCCCAAGTAATAAAAGCATACAAACATTAAGTAAAGCCATGAAATTTTCCTACCCGAATTGTGCAAACAAATCCATATACCAACACCTATTGCCCTGTTTACCTCTACTCAGGCACCTTCCCACTTTTATGCTCTCGTGTGGAAGGATGCAGAAGATGAAGTTATGCAAAGCATCTACTTTCTATGCGCCTCGGCTCTCGCACTGCTTAAAGAAAGTGGAAGGACGTCCGCAAGACTTTTTCTGGACGTGATGGGGATAACAGGGACAGATTGGTGTGGTCATGTGTTCTTTCATATGAGCTAGAACTTTAGATTATTGAATTCTTAAAATACAAATTGATATTTACTGTTTAAAATTTCAACCACTAACTAGAATGATGCGAAATTTGACGTGATTCTTAATGGAGCTGTGGAATTTTGTTGACGAAAACGACTGGGATAATGTTTAAAAAATGCTCATGTGTACATACATAGCATTATCGAGCTTCCCTAAAAGAAGTAACATTGTCCCACATCTCCATTAATTCACCATTTCATTGCTCCATATGATTCTTCACCAGACAAATTTTCATGGCTTCAATAATGTCTGGTCGAATGAATTTCTCATCTTTTGATTTTTTTTTTTGAATTTTAATATTAACGTCTGATTGATGAAATATCTTATAATATCCAGGTTTATCAATTTTTTTTCTCTTCGAAAGTTTTTTCGGACGTTATTTCCTAAATGTTTATAATTGACGGACCTTAGCGTCTTAAAGATTTTGAGTGTCACTTAATGCGAAGTTTTTTCGAGTACTATCTGATAGTGGAAAAAGCAGTGTAGGGTTCTGATATTTATTCAAAAAATATAAATGCACAATATGAGGGGGAAATAAACAGTCAAATAATGGGATGAGGGCCACTTTTAAATTTTTCCCATCAAATTAATAGTCTACAAAACTATCCTTCTCTTTTTATACTAGACCCTTTAACTGAAATTCAAAACACTTGTTCGTCAGTAAGATTCATTATTTGGGAACAAAAACTGGCTTCGGGTAGCGCATTTTGTTATAGGATTTGAATATTATTATAGTGGACTCTATTTCGTACCTTTTCTGAATATCACTACGTAGCCGCTAACAACAGTTGTCAGAAAACTTGAAAGAATGATGAATGGTATGTGTTTTCTGAGGATGAGATATTTTTAGGGCTGTGTTAGCATCGATTGACGTTAGGTGGGGATATAGTTGTGATCAATTGGTGAGAGCAGAGGATCAAAGGATTAACGGATAATGATATAGATGTTTCAGTTTGAAATGGTTTCAAATTACACTTAACGTATTTTGAAATATAATTGGTTTCTAAAACAAACAAATAAAATGGAGCCGGTAGAGCATTATTTAATATTTCTCTTAAAAATAATTGATGTATTTTATTGATTTAAAAGTTTTATTTAAAGGTCGGATAAAAATCTACAATTTCTTTAAAAAATATCATATTTCGATCGAACCAACTCTGACCTGAGTAGAAAAAAAACTTAAAAATACCATTTGTTATCCTTGTTTGTTAGCTGATGCATGGTGAATCAACCAAGTTTAATGTCCGGAATCATATTTGTAATGGATGTTAGCAAGCAAAACCACCTACAATATAATACCTTGATCCTATTCACACAAAACTAGACACCCAATAATTAACAAAACAACATCAGCATAGATGACACCAAACACTTACTAATTGGTGGAGTCAGATGAAGTTATCTGATCAGCATCAACATAAACTGGACCGCGCATGGGTAAACTGGCGTCATTTGTTTTCGAGCTACCAACAAACTCATAATTTGTTTCGAACTGAAAGTATGATAGCAAAGAGGAAGCGAACTAGCCCATGCAATTTTAGCCATTTAAAAAATTCAAAACAAAGCAAAAGCATAAAAAAAATCAAAATAATCGCAGATGATTGCTTTCTAAACTATCATGAAAAAACATTCGATACTTAGTATGAAGCATTAGCGTAGAAAAATGTGTCGTTCAAAACATCCGTTTCCAGATGTTATGGAAATTTACAATGTTATCGAAAAATATCCAGATCCATTTTTCATTGGAAAATCAAAAAGAAAGGATCATCTGCATACTTTTGCGAGATATTTGTATTTGAGGCGTTCGCCTCAAAAATCCATTAGTTTTCATTTATTTTTGAAATGTACAAATTTAAAAGAAATTTTGAACTTTTTTTCAGTTCTGGACTGGAGAGAGAGATATTTTGAGACTATTTGAACAGGCAAACATATTTTGATTTGTAGATGTAAGCTGATAGTTTTTATTACGAATTTTTTTTATTTAAAAATACATTAAAAAGAGAAATTCAACACCAAAAGTGGATTTTTTACGTTGCTTATGCCCCTTCCCTCATCTTCTCCACGTAAAAAAGACATTCCATCGGAATTTTTCGAATACCCATTAAGCAAACTGCCCATATACCTTTACTTAATTTAACTATCTGGTAGCTTCCTAAAGCATCCACATATGTGATCCTCTCCAATTCACTCGTAAATATTTTGACACGATTGTAACTGACAATTCCATTTCCCATTCTTCGGGCTAAATGAAGAAACATCGCTTTAATAATACTTGTATAAAAAAACCTTGGCATTAAAAAAACGATACTATAGCATGCCGTTATACGCTTTAGCAATATTGATAGCAGAAAAAATATTTCTCCCCGCGCGGTCGGCAAATAGAGAACTAAAGTGTAGTATATAATATAATAACTAGGGCATCATTTACAAAAAGTAAGAGTTTAAATAAATACATTTAATACACAAATAATATTAGTCATAAAGGGAATAAATTTTATGTACTTTTCAATTACATTTAATAAGGGGTACATTTTTGAAGATTTCAAAGTCTCTCTCATCCGACATATTCTGAAGTATCTATGTAGATATATGTCGTGATGTGAAGTATCTATGTTGCAATGAGGTATATTATGTTATGGGCCATAAAAGTTTTTTTTTTGAGGAAAACTTTTTGGACTTTTGTTTTTATGCATTTGCTGTTCGTTTTATGCGTTATGATTTAGTTTGTGTTAGATCAGACGTTTTATGCATAATGTTTTGTTTAATGTTCATATTAGATTAGTCGTTATATGTGTTATGTTTTGTTATAATGTTTAAGACAAATCATTCTTTTATTCTATATATTTTGTTTAATATTTATGTTAGAACAGTCATTTTACACGTTGTGCTTTTTATGTGCATGTTGTATCAGTCGTTTGTGCGTTTTCTTTTATTTCACGTTTATGTTGGACCAGTCTAGAGTTAGAAAGAAATTTAACTGAAACACTTCGAACGCAAGCAATTCGGCCCTTCGAGTGTGAACGTTTTAATATTCGCCTTTCTATCAGATTGCGTTCTTTTTCTTTTTTATTAAATGTTTTTTAGAAATTATTTTTTTATCATGAATGTTTTTTGAAAATTCTTATTGTTTATTAGAATATGTTAAAAGATGAAAAGTACCTTTGTGTTATTGTTAACTTTCATGTGTATATTGTTTTAACATTGATCAAAAATAATAATATTGTAATTTAAAAAAACTTCATGTAGGTTTTTTTAAAAAATAATGTTGGAAGTCAATGAAACTAAAAATTAAGTTTATTAAAATCATTTAAAATGAATAATAAAATGTGCCTGATTTTTTGTCATTCAAAGGAACTTAAAGTTTAAATATATACTAGACTTTAAGTAAAAGTTATAATTTATGAGAAAAGTGGTCAAGCAATTAGTTGTTGTAAAACCATCAAATCGACCAACAGTTTAAGTGTTCAAATCCTTGCTTCAAATAAAATCGTTCTAACATTACCAAATTGTGGGTATAATACATATTTCTTCATTTTTTGTTCGAACCGATTCGTTAGGTTTAGAACCACAAGCGTCATCACTCGGACGCTTATTATTTGTCTCAGTTCAATTTGGAAACTGACAAAATATACGTAATTCTATCCATTTGAGGAGTAAATGTTCTAATCGTGTTTCAGCTAAATTCGGTTTTCACATACAGTTCGTCCAAACCACCTTTCTACGAACTGGCAAACCCATAATAACGAGCCTTCTTCGAAAGGAGAAAAAATCTCTGTATGAGAGCAATAAAATCATTCCCGTAGCATAGAAGGAAATCTGGAAAGAAGGGCTACTTGCCAATTCCCGAAATGCGTTTTGGGATCGGGAGCGGTTATCCAGGTAATCTTGCTGCCCCGAGCATGTCCTTTGCTGGTTTGACAAAAACCTTTGAGTTATTTTAAAAAAAAGTATATATTTTACATTTACTTTGACGTTATTAGACGTTATATTTCCATTAAACAATTACCATGAGTTGTATGTAGTCAAATTAGCAATAAACAATTCTGTTTTTATATCTCTACCGGCCACCGTTAAAATTCCTTATTTTTAAGTCAAGTTAACTGAAAATGAATAAAATGTCTGTTACATCTTTGGTCAACAACTTCTGTGATGCTATTTCCAAACTTGGGACTCGGAAACGGGACTTACAATCGAGGGAGTGATTCGAAGGGTTGTTATCCTACGGATCGAGTAAATGCTTTGTCAATCGAAAGAGTTTCCTGTAGATTAGTATAAGCTGCCGCACGTCTTAATGATGTAGCTTGAATTATCATATATTACGTGAAGGGTTGGATTGATAACGTAATTACTGGTAATTGGACAGAATATTTTGTAGAAACTTCTAAGACAAGATTTAATATTATGATTAATATTAATATTATTATTTTAGTAAAATGCTTTAAAAAAATAAAAACCTTTAAATATAGAAATAGAAGAACTAAAATATAATTTTTTCATTCTAAAGTTAATTAAATTACACGTATTTTCTTATCTAAGGAGTGATATGTTTTTTTAGTATATATTTAACGGAGCATATTTTGTTGTAGTAAAGATATCTCATATTGGGAAATTTTGTATTAACCTCCGCTTTTACTTTAAAGTTGTTGGGTTCTATTAAAATTGTGTTTCAAATAGTTCTGATATAATTTGTTTTCAATAAAAAAATTAATGAAAAGCTTTTTATTGGATTATAAAAATTTAAAAACACTTGAAGATATTTGTAGGAAATTTCAAATTATTGTTGTCACCAACTAAAAAAAGGATGAATTTCCCAAGCATCTTTATATATTTTCCGATTGAAATGAATATAATATGCAGATAACAATCAACTAGCAATGATAGTAATGGAAAAATACTTTTTGTGAACTTTGTGGATGTAGGATTTAATGATGTGGAGTATAATGATCGTATGATAAATATACATAGAGTTGGATCTTTGCTACTTGCTTCATTCTTAGCTACATTCTTCAAGTAGTCTGATGTCAAAGAAATGAGAGGAAGATTTCATTAATATACAACAAAGATGCATTTTTTTATTAATGTTGTCAAGGTGATAGTCTGAATATTTATAGCTAAGTTGATTGGATATTAGATATTTTTTACGCATCAAGTAATATTTTTTCTGGGCTTTATACATAGTTCTTATATAATGCGTTATAGGTGCCTAAATATTTCAGATAAACTGACATGTGACTGTAATTATTTACCAATTAATTTGTTTTACAATTTCAAGCAATAAAACGTGGTTTTTGAAATTCTTGTTGAACCAAAATAAAAAATTTACGAAAAACATTATATCTAATCAAATATAGAAAATTATATCCTATTAAATTTGTATGAATGTACAATAATTATGAAATTTCGAATATAGTGAAATCGGTACGTTTTTACCGAAACCAAATAATCAAAACTTTCAAATGGGTGGAAATTATTAAACTCTTTTTTAAAAATAAATCATAGTTTAGGGCTAAAACCCAAACTTATAGTTTTACTGCACTATTCTGTTTGACCTCTTTTGCTAAAAAAACTCCCTTAAATTTCCTTTAGAAAAAACACATTCCTACTTTTATAAACAACCCTTGACTCTAAACACTGAACTACACTGAACTGCACTTGATACTAAATCATCTTAACGAGAGAGGTGAAGATTTACGAGTAAATATACTTCGAGTACTTTGTTAAACTCCGATTCTGTACTCTTCTGTTATTTACTTTAACAAAATTGTAACTGATATATTTGTCAAAAATGTTTTTTTTTTGTATCGACACTATTAAATGTGTTCTTTATTTTACCCATGCAGACCTAGTGTCCGAAGAAATTATGATATTATTGTCAAATTTTTTTTGTATTACTATTAAACATGTTCTTTAACTCTTTGAGATCTGGTTTCTGTTACACAGGACATATTTTTTATTATTATTTTCACAATAAAATATTTTAAGCTAAAACTTTTAGATCTAACTGATTCATTCATTTTTTTGTAAACTGTTATAGAAGTTCATAAACTATCATCAAAGTTTTTTCCATCTGCTGAAAGCACAATGAGTTGTAAAAGCTTTTACTTAAAGCCATATCATTATTTGGGATAGTGTAGGATCTATATGTTACGCAAGGTCAATATGTTAAGAGCTTTTATGTTATAAAATAAGCAATATATACTTTAGTAAAGCAATGGTTGTGCACGATACTAAATCATGAACTATTCCAGTTTTTGGCGATGCATCGCCGTTTATGGCTTATAAAGCTAAACTGTTAACTTGTTAACGTTGATTAGCTAGAAAATTTGTGATGAAAATAAACTTTCAACTTAAGTTTGTCTATATAAACAATACAAGATACAAATGACGACCACAATCCTGAAAAATTTAAGTAGTTTAAATTAGTTTACAATATTTAAAAAACAACAACTTTAAGTTAACATTTTTATTCGATGAGAAAGATTTTAATGGTACTCAAAAATGGTCCATTAATGGTTAAACGGAAATGTGTACTTATATTTTATGTTATTATCAGTAATATACATTGAATTTTCAATATTCATATAGTTATTAAAAATATACCAAAACTCTATTGTTTTAATCCAAAATAAAATAAACCATCCAAACTAAATAAACCAAAACTCTTCAATTGTTTTTAATGTCTGGTATTGAATATACATATATTCATTCAAACACACATACGGTTTAAGTAGTTAGCTTCTCTCTCTCTCTCTCAGTCATTCTTTTCCATGCTCAACCTATTCTTATTAGAAGTCTTTGGAGTTTGGTTGGTTGGTTGGTAGACATATATATTCAGGTTTGTGTGCTCGGTCAGAGACCCGCTTATAAACCTTCGTCAAGTAAGACAGACACAACAGACAACACACACACATATGTGGATCTATCTAATTTTTAGAGACAGAGGCCAACTAGAGGATCCCCAGAATTGGCTTGTCACCCCCAGAGGTATTGATTTGGTATGGGAACTTGGAGGACTTTCGGACCCAACAGATTTAACGAGCACGTACTCCGCATATACTCGACAAACACAAACATCCATGCCTTACCGGGATTCGAGCCCGAACCCAGAGGCTCCAAAGGTAATCTCTCTAACCGTTTCCAGTAACCATCCGTAACCAGCCTCTCTAACCGTTCCGCCGCTGGGTCGGCTGGAGTTTGGTAGGGTAGGGTAGGGTAGGTACATATATATTCCGGCTTGTTTGCTTGATCAGAGACCCGCTTATAAACCTTCGTCAAGTAAGACAGACACTGAAAGAACTTTTACTGTAACAAAGAAAGGAAGTACACCCAGGGCGAAGGCGGGAAGCGAACTTGCACCCGTTACAGCGCGCAGACTGCCAGCGTAATGGTCCAAACCACTCGGCCGTCCGGGCCCCTGGAGTTTGGTTTGGTGTAACGTTTTTGGCTGTCTAATTCTAGCTTCCGTGAAGAGCTTTAACACAGCCAATCTTTGGAGTTAAATACAGCTTTGTCGATCCAAAAAAGCGGTTTGCAGAAGGAGAGTGAGATTCCTGTTATAATGATGATGAGTGGGCAGCAACCTTATCATTTCCGAAGCTGTGGATATGGAAGCAAATTAAACTTTGCAGTTGGTCTGGAGAATCAAAAGTCCTCCATCTTTGCCAATTTACTTTTCTTTCTGACAATCGCGTGATATCAAGGAGAAATAACTCAGGTTTGGAACGAAATTATAACTTTGGACTGTAATTACTTTTAAAATGGGAATTGTTTGGGGCATTTATGTTATCAAGTTTAAATATAGATTTATTTTGCAATTCGAATTTGTAAAAAAAAGCGATGGATGATGTTAATATATATATATATAATTATCATTCGTATGTTCATATATAATTATAATAAATCTAATGAAATGCATACGGACAATGAAATAATCTTAACGGTATATTTTTCTCCTTAATCTTTATTTTATTATTATTTATTATCATTATCTCATTACCATTATTAAGATTATCTTTAATTTTCATACATTTTATATACATAATTTATTATAAACGTGTTTCTTTCTCTAACTATTAGAAGTTTGTTTATTCACTTTGTTATTTCACAATGTTATCTAATTATTTGTTCATTACACTTTGTATAACAAATTTCATAAATATTCTCAACTATTAAAGTGACTACATTATCGTTTCATATCAAAAACCAGAATTAAATTTCAAGCAATCGAAGAAAAATTATTAACCAGGTTTAGTACACAAAACAAAAATAATTATATTTAAAAAAAAACTATTTTTTTGCTATACTTCCTGAGTATAAACTCCAAAATTCATTTTATATGATGTCCAAAATACACCCCGTTGTTTCAAATATCGGAAAAAGTTAATTAGTCTGGAAATAATTTTTTTAACCAATATTTCATTTAGTACTAAAAAACTACGCTTTCTGCTATAGCGTCTTTACATTGTTATACTAATATTGTAAGTGACACTTCGTCTGGTTTTTCGTAAAATGGCTTTTAAATTAAGAATATTATAATTCTGTCCCACATAAGGATAAAAAATTCCACTGTAATAAAATACTTTTACGAAAATTTCCCTTACTCTCGACGTTTAATTAAATTTACGGTCTTGAACCGTTTTCTTAACTTATATTTACAGTTTACAACCGTTTTCTTCAAACCTTGATTTCAATAAAGGCTATTTGAGGACTTATTAAAGTCTACAAGGTTTCTTCTTTTGGCTTCAATCCGTCAAGAGATTTAGTAGTCAAGTTGGTATGACACTTGACTTGTAACTTAAAAACCGCGGAAGCCATTCCTCTATCATAAAAAGTTTTTTTTCATTTTATGGAACAAAATTGTATTTTAAATGGAATTTGTCGTATTTAATACAGAAATTTTCTACATTTTTACGGTTTTATTCGGGCAATTCAGTTGCCGGTTTGAAACCATAAATTTGACAGGATTTGTTTTGTACTGTAATTTTGTCAAGCTTTTTTTTCCCTTCAAACAAGTTGTATCTTTGTCCTAACGTTTGAAGGTTTAGGAAGTTTTTGTAATAAACATATTTTGTTAATAATATATCAATTGAGTCAATTTTTTATTTGGATTTAGATAGTTTGGAAATCCCATGTAGAAGCATACCAGAATTATTTTTCGTTTTGCATTATTTGCATTGGTGTAGAAGTTTGTGCATTATTTGCATTTGGTCTAGAAATATTTCAAAACCAGAAGGTACCTAAATTTTGTTTAGAGTTAATAAAGAGTCTATCCTTCATATATGCTATAGTTTTCAAACAAAAACAGCGTAAATAAAATATGATTTATGAAAATGTAATGATGATTTCACAGTCGAAAAGTTAATCACTGTAACAAATCTGGTCAGGTTACAAATGTAAGAATCCTAATAGTAAATAAAACAGATACGCTAAGATACTTGTTTCTCTAAACATTATCATTTACTGCTTTGTCAGGCCAAAGAAACTTCGTGTTTTATGCCAACAGTGCCAAATTCCCACCAGCGTGCACTTTCTGTTTTGATACGCTATTCTGAATTTTGAGTAATCGCTTACGTACAATAAACGTTCAGGTTTCGTCAAATACATCGATTTTTCGTTAACTTATCACGTGTTTTGACAGCTCCCCGCAAAACCGTATATATATTTTTGCTGTCATGTGTTACGCTTCCCTCAGATTTTTGCTTCTATAGATATTTTTGGTGGAACTATCAGGGCTTTTTGAGTCCAGTATTTCACCTGAGAACTTTTGGCTTACTAACCGAATGAGTTTAACTGATGGGCAATCGTTTTTCAAAAGGAAGTGTGCTATTAGGATGTAATGATTTGATGTAAAATGGGTTAAGGAATATTGGATTCAAACGTGAAGAGAACTGGTAAGTGAAGTAATAAGTTTGCTTAAAGCAAGGCGATGCACTATTTGTCATTTTAGCACGGTAGGGACTAATGCGAAGTTAAAGAGAAATGCTAGCTTGATTGATATTGCTATTTCTGGGGCACGTTACGTGATATTTTAACGTATTCAGGTACGGTTTTTTTTAAATAAATATAATAGGTTTTACTGGCAATTTCAAATTTTTATTAGATAATTGTAATTCCTTAGTTACTAAGTTTTTAATTGTAGCCGGTAAAATGTCGAACAAGTATAAAATAAAAGCATATATATGTCGTTGGTTTATCGCTGAAAAATGTTAAGTGCATAATTGTTTAATAAAAATAGAAAAGGCGCGATTACTTTTTCCTGTAGATACTTGACTTTGTAACAATTGTATTTCTTTACTACTTCTAACTTGGGAAACATAGTTGCATTTTATGGAGAAATATTGATTGAGTTAAAAAAAATCTCTGAACGACTACCATTTACCCGTTGATAGCAGATAACGCTATAAAACACTGTCACAATGCCTGGACATTGGCTTGTTTCAGGTGACGTATTCTTTACAGCTTTTCTTCATGTTCTTCTTTCGATCGGTGCTGCGATTGGGGATTTGTTCCCACGTGACATTAAATCAACAATTGAGGCTCGAGATAAAAATATTATTTTCATTCAGCATTTCAGTTGCCACTCAAGACCTGTAACATGTTGATTTAATACGTATTTAAAATAAAAAATTAATCTTCCGTCTCGAACATGTCTTTCCATAATGGGCATATTTCACTTTTTGAGTGGCAACAGTTCCACAGGAATCAAAATAAGGGCACGATTGGTAATCAATGCTTTTCGACCTCGCTATACTCGAGTCTATTATCGTCAAAGCTACTGCCAAAAATATCACCAAAGATTTTCTATCGCCAATACACTTAAAAAATTCTGGCGCTAACCCAACGATATATAAAATCCGTTTAAATTCAATTGTTGTACAATTCGTTTTAATTCTTTTGGAGAGATGTTCAATACTTTTTTCGGTAACTTTTGAATAATATTTATCATAGTTTTATAAAAAAAAAACATATTATCATATTATGAATACAAAAATACAAAAGCAAACCACGATAGCGTGATAGTCTGTCTGTAATACTATGCGTCATTCCAAACAAAAATGATACAATTGCGTGTCTTTATCTGCTAAAATCAAATATTTCTTTGTATGTTAATTACGTCTATACGTTTATTTTGTGTTTACTGTTAAATATAGATCACTCATTCATTCTCGTTTCACTTAAATCTAAAAAATTATTTTACTTAATTTGATACTCGTTTTCAAGATAATAATTACATTTAACTAAATACTATGATTATGTAGTTACTGTTTGTAGTACTTAAAGAAGATTTTTATTAATAACAAAATATAAAGCTATTTTTCTTATAAAAACCCATCATATTCATTTAATTCATAATTGAAATGCCAATGCCTTAGAACTATTTATAATGTATGAAAGGGTTTTATACAGGGTGTCCTAAAAGTTCCCGTACTCCAACTTAAAAAAATCCTTATCCGTGTTTAATTTTTAAAATATTGAATTTTATCGTCTGCTTATTATTTCATCAAATCTTTTGTTTTTATCGTTTGGTTTTTTTCGCGCTCATGTTGTGCTATAATAAAATTCCATGTCATTTTGTTCTTCATTGCAACATGACTTTATCACGCATTCAGAGAATTGCGCTGCTTGAGGCTTATTTTGGATGTAAATCATATGAAAGATGTAAAGAATTTTGGCGACATAAATATCCAGATGATGTTATACCGAGTAAAGATACTCTATATAAACTCGTTCAGAGATTTCGTGAGACAGATTCGGTGAAAGACAGACACAGAAGTGGACCGAAAATTGTTACACTAGATTTTGTGCAAGAAACTCAACGAAGGATATTGCAATTTCCTCAAACATCCGTGAGGCGTTTGTCGCAACAAATGGGTACATCACGTGGATCGACACATAAGGCTTTAAGAGCTTCGAATTTTCGGGCTTATCGTGTAAAAAGGGTGCAAGAGCTAAAGCCAACGGACAATAAGAAGCGGCTTTATTATTGTCGATGTTTCCGGAGATTTATTCGCAACATCAAAATTTTAGAAAAGCATTTTTCTCCGATGAGGCGTGGTTTCATTTGAGCGGTTTCGTAAACACTCAAAACTCCCGCATCTGGGCGACGACAAATCCTCATTCATTAATGCAAAAACCTTTACATTCTCAAAAAATTGGCTTATGGTGTACCGTATCACGTAAAAAAGGATTATTGGGCCTCTGTTTTTCGAGTCAACTGTCGATGGAACTGTATACAGAGAACTTATCCAACAATTTTTTACATTATTATAAGTGAATGAACGAGATTCTTGGTTCCAACAAGACGGTGCAACATGCCCATACAAGTAATAAAACCATGGACATGCTTCAAGATTTTTTTGGCGATCGACTCGTCTCAAGAAATCTTTGGCCACCTCGTTCCCCTGATTTGAGTATCCCTGACTTTTTCCTGTGGGGATATTTAAAGAACAAAGTTTATGAAGATAATCCGCAAACAATAGATGATCTGAAAGATGCCATTACGCAAAGGAAGTCACTCCCAGCATCTTGAAACGCATTTCTAAAAATATGCGCAAACGCCGTCAGCTTTGCTTTGATGAAAGGGGCGGACATTTTGTACATCTATATATATAAAAGGGGAAGTCCTGACTCACACACTCACTCACTCACTGACTGATCTATTCACGTATCAACGCCCAGCCCAAACTACTGGAGGTAGAGTTACCAAATTTTAGGAAAATATTCTTTTTATATCGTAGGCGTCATTTAAGAAGCGATTTTTCGAAATTCGAACCCAAACGGGTGTAGGAGTGCAAAACGTGAGCCGAATTCTCCATAGGAATAGCATTATGCATTGTGTTTTTATTCAATTTTTCTATTTTTAATTTGAAAAAGAAATTCATCTATATATATAAAAGGCAAAGTCCTGACTCACTCACTCACTCACTGATCTATTCACGTATCAACGCCCAGCCCAAACTACTGGAGGTAGAGCTACCAAATTTTAGGAATCTATATATATAAAAGGCAAAGTCCTGACTCACTCACTCACTCACTCACTGACTGATCTATTCACGTATCAACGCCCAGCCAAACTACTGGAGGTAGAGCTACCAAATTTTAGGAAATATTCTTTTTATATCGTAGGCGTCATTTAAGAAGCGATTTTTCGAAATTCGAACCCAAACGGGTGTAGGGGTTCAAAATGTGAGCCGAATTCTCCATAGGAATAGCATTATGCATTATGTTTTTTATTCAATTTTTCTATTTTTAATTTGAAAAAAGAAATTCACCGCGAGGAAAATTAAGTGAAAGAAATGAACAGTACAGGGGAAGAACCACTTTATTTTTTAGGAGGGGTTCCGTAATTGTATCTGCTTGGCGGACATTGGCGACAGGAAACCGGTTTTTCTCTTTCTTCTTCGCTTGGTCCAAGCGTCGCAAGCGTGAAATGAATGAGTGAGTGAGTGAAATGAGTGAGTGATAAAATGAGTGAGTGAGTGAAATGAGTGAGTGAGTGAAATGAGTGAGTGAGTAAAATGAGTGAGTGAGTAAAATGAGTGAGTGAGTAAAATGAGTGAGTGAGTGAAATGAGTGAGTGAGTAAAATAAGTGAGTGAGTGAGTGAGTGAGTGAAATGAGTGAGTGAGTGAGTGAAATGAGTGAGTGAGTGAGTGAAATGAGTGAGTGAGTGAAATGAGTAAGTGAGTGAGTCAGTCTCATTTCACTCACTCACTCATTTCACTCACTCACTCATTTCACTCACTCACTCATTTCACTCACTCACTCATTTCACTCACTCATTTCACTCACTCACTCACTCATTTCACGCACTCACTCATTTCATGCACTCACTCATTTCACGCACTCACTCCCCCACTGCACTCACTCAGTTCACGCACTCACTCCCTCACTCATTCACTCATTTCACTCACTCACTCATTTCACTCACTCACTCATTCATTTCACTCATTCACTTCACTCATTTAGTAGCCTGGTAGTCAGTATATTGATTGGCGATTTTTGGTGATCTAGAAAATTTAGCGTTGGGTTTCTATATTTAACAAGTTGTATCGTAAGCGAAGACTTTACAAACAGAAATAAAAGTTCAGCTATAATATGGTAGCCAGTATTGTCATTTAAATCCTTATTTTATTTATTGATTATCTTTTGAAATTGTATACTGGACCAGGCTTTTCTTTGTTTATGAAACTGTCGATTTAATACAGCTATGATATAAAGGCCGATTGACTTTTGGAATTGGCGCCTTTTGGCAAAGTTGAAAATTCAAGGTAGGGTAGCTATACCCATCCAGTTGTATGGGTTAGGGTTAGTTTGAATTATCGTCGAACTAGAGCTACCCATGAGGGCTATTGGTCATAGTTAAGTGACGAGCCGACACCTGAGTTGGCACCCAACGCAAATTTTAAGGGCGTGATCGTACGGAGAGTTGGGACTTTGAAGGATATTCAACGTAAACTCCCTCCGCACAGGGTGTTATTCTTCGGCATTTTTTGGCTGTACGCTTTTAGGTCGGCAGCTATTTAGGCGATGCCCGGACCTGAACCTGGGACCTTTCGCATGCAAGGCGAACACCGGGGCCTATGAGAAAGCCCTCTAACTCATGGAAGGGCCTGGGTACAATCGGACATGGAGAATCAGAATGGGATGCAACAATTGGTATAAAATAAAAGTTTACATAAAAAAAAATTACTGTTAGTAAGGGTCTACCCGTGCAACGCCGGGTTTATAAAGTTAGTTTAATATAAATTTGAGTTCCAAATTTTTTCCTACGTTTTGTTAAAAGTGCTTTTCACCATTGGCATAAAAACAATGTTTTAAAGTTTGTTGTTTTGTGAGTAAAAAATTCACGAATCGTCAGTACGGGAACTTTTAGGACACCCTGTACGATAAAAAAAATGTTATTATTATTGTTGACATGAAGGGGCAATTTAAATATTTCATGTATTAAAGTTATTTTAAACTATTATTATTTAGTCATACGAAAATGATATTGAATATAAATGAATATACTGAATTGAAAAATGCCATACATATTCAGTGAAGTTTTGTTGCATAGAAAATTTACACGGAAGTTTTTCTAAGAAATGAAGGGATGCTTTGCATTTCTATTTGTTGTGACTTTATCATGCAAATGAAAAGGACCTGCATTCGGATTGTCAGCTATAGCAACTGATTAGGATTCAAAAGACTCCATATTTTGAATTTTCGAATCATTTATATCTTAATAAATCAGTGACAAAAATTGGACGCTTGCCATACATTATAACTAATAGGAACTTCATTTTTCTTTTAAAATAATATTTCTTTAGGTGAACATTTTTGCATATAGAACACATTTAACGTATTTTTCACCTATAAACTACTATATAACGGATCCAGATTACAGACATGTACTATATGTCTAGGGACTGCGATTACTAACAACTCATATTTTTTTTTAATAAGAACTTAATAACTTAATTAATTAAACAAGTTTATTCCCATTTGGCTACCTTAAATAAAATTTGTTTCTTAAAAACAAATTGATTTGGTCCATAAGAAGGAACATATTATTTTGCCTCAAGGAAATTTAAATTAAGGTAGCTAAGAAAGAATGAGAACGACATTCGACTTTCCTAAGCGAGGATTCCTCTCTGTGTTAATTCTATGAAAAAAAATCGAATCCGAATTACTCGAGTTGTATTGAAGATTTTTACAAACGGTTTTTATATGATAAATATAGCTTGATTAAATGTCACTAATATTGAATTTGTTGAGATTGGTTCAAATATTTTTTTTTAGATTTTCAATTACGATTTTTCCATGAAATCTTGAACCAAGGTTAAAAATGGAATTATAGCGACATTTAATTCAGCAAAATTAGCCGAGACCAATATTAGATTCGGCAATATATAGAAAAAAACCGTTTGTGAAAATATTCAATACAACTGAAGTAATTCGGTTTCGAAAATTATTTTTCCCCATTGGATTAACACAGAAAGGAAAATCGATTATCGGTCTCTCCCGTTAAGATTCAAAGTGGCGGAAAATTCCTTGAGATTTTTGACATTCTACTTCTTATAATCATACAATTCTATGTTATATAAAATTACGAATTTCTCGAAAATGTTATTCCTTTTTTGTATGCTTATTTGGATTTCTGTCGAATCTTTAGTGGTGCCTGACTGCTTCAAATCACACAAAAGAGTGTTTATGCAATTTTTCAATTCCTCTTTTCCAGTTTCCTCCTACCAACTTTCTTTGTTAAATAAAAATGGTTTCTTTTCAGAAAAACATGAGTTATTTTATTTGCGCGTCGTGGATTTCGCTGCCTCGGTTCAAAAAGCTGAAACTAAAGTTAACCATTGGGTAACTACATTAATTACACAGTGCGACAGCTGTTTTGGTGCCTATGATTTTAGAACTGACATTAGTTGTATTAGGGTCGCTGATGCGAAATACGAAATCAGGTTTTCTCTAACTTCTCTACTTTTGAGATATTCTCCTTTTATTTGCTAAAGAAATGCTCGAAATTAAAATACAAAATTATTTTAGTTTTGAAAGGTTTTTTTATAATGAAATATGTGTTTATTAAGAAGTTTTTGATGCTAAACACCAATTGGTTTATCTTTTTCTCCACTTTTAACGGTTTTGTCACAATATGACATTTTTATCTGAAGAAAAGTTGCATCTTCCCACATTCAGATGGTTATATATTCTGACAATACCGTTAGAAATACAGAAAAACGGAAACGAAAACAGATTCGTATTCAGCATCAAAACCTACGTATGAAACACAGATTAAATTTTAAAATCATTCGACAATCTAACTTCATTTTTTTTATCGAGTGCAATTTTTTTATACAATAAAACGTGAATAGCTCAAAAGTAGAGATTTTAGAGAAAACTGATTTCACAGTTATATTCAGAAAAAAACCTAAAATATAACTAAAATAGTTCTAAAATCTTGGTCTGCCAAATTTTTTATTTTGTAGAACTGTGTTATTAATTTTGAAGGGTAATAATTAATGCTCATGTTTTTCAAACTAAATGTAAATATTTCTTCAGTTTAATTAATACGTTTGATAGTGTTAATTTAAATAAAAATCTACAGTTTGATTAAAAAAATGTCTGTTAATCCTTTCAGGACCAACGAAAAACTTAAAGTATACTCGCTTGCTTGTAGATAAAATCTTCGGATAAAACTCGAAACTATACCCTTCGCCATAATGATCACGTATAGCCTGCCGCCCATCCCGGCGTAGTGCACTGTTAAAAAATCCCTGTAAAATAACGAGCAGGGAACGGCAGCAGAGATTCCAGTCATACACCGTAAAAAAACCACTCATGCCCATCATTTCCTACAGCTAATAGATGAGCTAAAACTGTAAAAATACGGGAATCACCCTAATTTTTTAACAGTCTAAGGGATAAGGCCGTTTGTTTAGTGGGGCAGATCGTATTCCATCAAATAAGGCTGTTGCCCATAAAAATTAAAGGGAAAATGCTCATAAATTTAAACTTCTTTTTACAGTGTGGTCTGGGTTAAGGGACCTGCACTTAGAACTAGGTCAAGTGTAATATACAGTCCCTGGACAAATTATTAGACGCACTGCAAGATTTCATGTAAAATATTAATTACCGACACAGTGTTGCCATATGTTAAAAATAAATACAAATATGTAGTCTACAACAATTCTTTTAAATAAAAATCAATAATATTGTAGTTTAAATATACCGTTATTGCATAAAATGTCTTAAGAAACATAAAATTACTAAAAAAATACAGTGCGTCTAATAATTTGTCCAGGGACTATAGGCTTTGATTGGTTGTTTTAAGCATGCGACCTGATAAACAAACGGATTACGGGAGATTACGGTTGTGGTTTAATCATTTTTTGTAGTATGTTCCTTAAGATTCTTTCCAATCAAATCACTGACTTGGTGACAAAAGAAGAGATGAATTGAGACTTTAAAAAGGCACATTTATTGAATTAGCTTTGAGTCGTAGCTCCTTTGAAGCGTTTGTCCCATGGTACACTTTGAAGTTGTCCATTAAAAGTGTGCTAGTCCTGATGGGGAAAGAATAGAGGACAGTATAAGCTGAATTTACGAAACTCAATTTCAGTTTGAAAATTTCTTTATGCTGTCCTTTGGGAATATTTTGAAAGGTTTTCAGAAATAAACTAGATATTGAAGAAGATTTTAAAATGAGAAAGTAATGCAGTTATTTCACATAAAAGGATAGAACTTTAATGTTACAAATGTATTTTTCTTTTTATGTACTTCTCAGAAATGAAGGGTGTTGTTCCACAATTCTAATATTCTCCAACGTATTACTAAGTGTCGTCCTCTTTACTGGCGACGCACAGTGTGGCAGAATCACGATTTAGCTGGCAAAAAATCAAAAAATGAAATGAAGCATTCAGCTGCGAATCCTTTATAAATATAAACAATATACTTCGGGGCACCTGGTGTTATGACTTATTCTCGGTTTGAGCGCTTCCCCCCTCCCCCCACCACCACGAACAAAGCACTTTGTATTCAGTTTTAATCAAGTGAGGTACTTTCGCAAATTGGTCTCTACTTTTTCAGCTTGTTTTGCGATAAAAATAGCCTTTCTAAATTAAAAAAAAAGATGGATCCTGAACCCTCAGATATGATATTAAACTGTTTTTCTAAAGTTTATGTAAGTTAAAATTATATTAAAAAAGTTCTAATTGTAGCTAAGAAAATTCAATTTTTTTCTTACTAATTTATTTTCTCTTAGTGTAAAAGTAAACTTCCCCGCGGCGATTTTTGCAGGAACTTGTAGTGCATACTTCATATATTGATATCCAACAAGAATATGTTGCGCATGTTCGCGCCATTTTGATTTATTTACTTTTTTATATGGCTCCAAAAATTAAAAAAAAAACGCATTTAAATAGCTTTTTGTTTGAAATACATTAAACTGGAAATTTATTTTGTGAAAACTCTGGTAAAATATATTTAATTATAAAATATATTATCAGGAAAACCTCATGCAATTTGATTTTTGTCCGTAACTAGTGTAGAAAGTGGAGTTGTGACGATGTCTCAGAAACTGTCTCACCATTCTCAAAAAAGCTTGGATCTAGTGGGAAATCTATAGGGATTTTTTTTAATTGATAATTGTAAAATTAGTTCAGCAGGCTTTCTTTCAACTTATACGATATATATGTATGTATATATGTCTTCATAATGTTGTAATGAAAGCATAATGTAACTTCTTGAGGTCTTTTTATTAATATTTTGTTTCTTAGACGAGTCTCGAAGATTGATGTATTGTATCTTTCATTGCCGAATTACGTTCAAAAGAACTTGTTTTAAAAAGAATGGAATTATATAATTTAATGAGAGAGAGTCTATGTATAAAACCCTATACGAAAAATTAGTTTTTTTAATCAAAACATCCTAAAAAGTGTACAAATGGCCCGGATAGTGAATCAAGCGATTTAAATAAAACTCTTTCGCATTTTACAACGCCGCGTCTCATAGAAAACTGATTAAAAAAAGTAAGAATTTTTATTTAAAACAAAATAATTACTATAAATATCTTGAAAGTGTACTTATTTATATTCATAATTAACTATTTTACATTAAGTACAACCTACAAAATTTTTATAAATCACTCCAGTGAATTAATGCCAGCTAATTTGGTATCTTGCCACACTGTGAGACGTTTGATAATCTTAAGTTCAATTGTACAAAATCGCAAATGAAGGGAAGACCCCTATAACTTAGTTATACTTTGGAGAATTTGAGTTTTACTACACCCTCAATTTTTTTTAATGTTTATGAATATATGACAGCCACAAAACTTTGCATGCACTATTTTGTTTAAAAATGAATACATTGTAGTACTTTGTTGGTAAATAAATGTAGAAAACAAGCATGAGTAAATTTGACTTTTAAAACTCATACAATTAAACAAAATGCAGAAGGCAGATTCGATTTAATAATATAAAAGGAACAAAAGTACAAATCCGAATATAAAATGCGACAAATTAAATTGCGAAATTGGACCAAGAGGTTATGAATACTTTTTCAGGGGCATATTTTTTTTAACGAAATTCAGAATATTTGATGTTTTTTTTGGATTATTCCTTTCTGAAACAGTTAAAACTATACGTTAAAGAGAAAAACCAAAATCAATAAAAAAAATCTTTAATTGATACAGAAAAATTGTTTGTACGTTTCCATTTTATTGAAACCGAGAAAAATTGCACACGTAATTATGATTATTTACATCAATTCATTTATTTGTTTTCAAAGTCGATAAAATATTAGTATATAAGAGTTTGTAATATTAGCAACATCCACATCAATGTAGCGATTTCTTTTCTAAATTATTATGGCTCTAAATAAGGCATCTCTGTGATCAATTATAATCTAAAACCATAATTTTTTTCTGGTGATTTGCAAAAATAAATGAAACTGTTAAGCAGTTATATAAACGATACTTTTACTGACTACTTACTATAACGATTTCTCTGAAACAAAGCAACAGAAATGAGCTATTCTAAACTAGTTTAAACTGAATTTATTCTCATTTTGTTTAAGTGCTTATTACGTCCTTTATTAAAAACAGCAGAAGAAAAATATTTTTAGTGGCTGACGCATAATAGCTTTATACATTATCGAAAATCCAAAAGTTCACAACTTTCTTTTTCCAATCACTAATATTTCATTAATTGCTTTCAATTTAATATTTTGTTTTGTACTTAAGTATCTGATAATGAGTTTCTTTATCGTTTTCATAATCGCGTAATCTATACTTAATTGGTAGCAATTTAATTCCTGTATAGTAAATTGCTTTGCTAATAAATTTGGTAATCGATTAGAAACGTTATACACGTTTCTAATCTAGACACTGGATATATTTTAGTGGCTATAATGATTATAAAGCAATTAAACCGTCTTCATTGTTATTTCTTGCCAGCGAAAGCTGATTTAATTGCATTTATTTGAGAGGCTTTGTTAGCTAATTGCATTGGTTTTCCACTTTAAAAAAAATCAAGCACCTTAATTGATAATTTTATTTAATTTAAGAATTTTTTTAATAGATTGTGGGTGCTGTGAAAGCATTGAAATAATTTTACAAGCATTCTTAAAGAAAGCTTACTAAATTCTGAAATAAATATAATTTAGGAAATTAAAATTTATAAATGCCAATTTACCTTTGTTTTGATCGATCGAAATTTTTTTGTATGGAAAATGCAATAATACTCACTAGGTGATTAGCTAAATATTAATTTATTTATTCTAAAAAAATTATATCTGATAATAAAATATCGAAAAACATTAAAAGTAATTTTAAATCGAAATTATCTGATGTTTATGAAGGATTTACCGGTTTCAACAACGTTTCCTTTTTTTTTTTTATTTCATAAGTATTTTTTTAGCTATTTTCGATTATCGTATAATGTTACTTTATTTATTTCTATTGAATAAGTTAACACTGTAATATTTTATAATGGAATGAATGTGCTTTTGTAAAGAAAATAAGCGCATTACTCTTATGAGCCTTATCTCAAATAATATGCTTAGTTCAGGGGGAACTTGAAAGCGGCATTACGGTAAAATTTAGTGTCTGTATACTTATTTTACTTTCTAAACTCCAAAGTAACTTTTTTCTTAAGTACTTTTATCATCTTTACGCTTTTACCGCCTCATTAATTAAAAAAATCCTTAAGAGTAAAAAATAAAACATCAAGGGAGCCTTATTATTTAAAAGTCCTCGAAGTAAAAAAGTTAATAAACTAAAAGAGGAACAAACTTACATAGCAAAGGACACCGCTTTGAGAAAAGTCAGTTGCTTTTAAGTCGTACAAAAGGGTTTACAGTGAGTCTTAATTGCTTGTGAGGTGAAATACATGCGAAGGAATGTAGCGCGATATTTATGTGTCACATTGTTATAAGGAATGAAAAAAATAACGCTTATCTGAGTATTTATTATCTAAAAAGGCCTCTAAGCTTTGAATAGTTTTGTTTATTTAATTAGTTGCAATTATTGTATTAAGAATTTTAGGTATGCTATAGTCAATTTATTTTTTGATGGTTTATGTCTTTGTTTTAATTTTAATCAGCAAATATTATAATACGTACCTGCGTGATTTTTACAACATATATTTTTTAAAATATATGTTTGGTTATATATATAATTGCTACAACTTTTACATTATACACAGAATTGTAAAATAGAATAGTTTTATTTAAACTTGAAAGAGTACAAAAAAGTTTTTGCAGCTTCTAACTCATTATTTATTGACAGTGCATTATTCAAACATAACACAGGTCTGAACATCAAATGAGTGATTTTTTTTAAAGAATCATTGAATTTTTATGCAGACATTTTATAGTTTAACTCAATTCTCAAAACTCAATTTCATTCTGTTTTTTAATGACTAGTTTGATTATTTGAATAAGAATATATATTAATACAAATGCAAGGGCTTATCCATTTTTTTTGTTGCTTTTTAGGTTATTTCTAAGACTGTTTGCGAATATCTTGTCCCTGCAGATTGAATTGGTACGTATTTTAAAAATGTCATTGCTATTTTATTATTGTTATTGTAAATTCATTTAAATGTATAGAATATCTGTTTTTTAAAGATTTCTGTACTCTAATTATGTTTAGTTAAAAATTTATGTTTTATTTTAAATTATGCATTAATTCATAAGTAGAATCTTATAATTTTAAATTAAACTTGTTGTAGTAAAAATGGATAAACTCTTTATAATATTTGTGTAAAAAATATATTTTTTATTTTGACAAAGACTCAAATGTTTTATTTAAGTACATATTTTAACTAAATATTTCTGATATTTTTTTTATGTTTAACTATGGGAAATGGAGTACATTCAGCTACCAGGAAAGAAAAAAACAACCGTAAACCACTTTAATTAAAAAAAAGTCTCGTTATTATTTATAATTATTAGAAAACATTTGTCTAATAATATATTATGTAACAATAATAACCTAGAGAAATATGAGGTGTTTTGTAAAAGTCATTATTATTTTTTTGCTATTGATCAAAATGCTCACAATTTTCCTTAAAACAACAAAATTTTAGACAAGCTGTCAATTTATGTAAGCAAGATCCTATAAAAAGAGCAATTTAATTAATAATTTTATTTTCAAAAGAGTTGAGCACATCGCACCGAACGTGGAAAATTGATAAATCGGCCGTAAAAAAAGGAAAAATGATATAATATAAAACTATTTTTAAGGTGTGCGTTAAGTTTTACATTTTAATTGCATTTTATTTGTGTTATCTGCTTTATGTAACCCAACGCACATTTCCAATAACTTTAAGTTATACTGAGCCATAAATTTTACTAAGCTAGCTATTGTACTTCGATACAAATTGAAGTGATGTAAATATTTGTAATTACGAATGTCAAAGGTCAATATTGTCAGTTACGTCACTCTAAAGCGTGTAGTTTGTTTTGAAGTTTAAATTTTTTAAATAATTATTTTATTAAATGTCAATTGTTCTCAAAGTTAAAGTTTTAATTAAACTTATTTT
The DNA here is from genome assembly GCA_019343175.1 of Oedothorax gibbosus. NCBI lineage: Eukaryota > Metazoa > Arthropoda > Arachnida > Araneae > Linyphiidae > Oedothorax > Oedothorax gibbosus. The sequence goes on from CM033276.1 coordinate 2,894,201, forward strand.
CTTATTTTACGCATTTGAGTTTACAAAAATTGGCAATAGGTAATTTTTGCTTATAAAACCGCTGGCAATACAACTAAACTATATGAAAAAGCTTCTTCATAACAAACATTATTAATTTAGCAATTAGTCACTAAGATCTATTTAATTTCTGCTTAATTCTCTCAAAGTAAACATTTGGTTTTATAAATAACCTTCAATTATTTATTTTCCATAAAAATGCTAATGCTCTTAGGTTATTTTTGTTGTTTGTTGAATTTTTCGAACCACACACACACAAATATTACTTTTCTTCTATATTTGATCCCCAATCGCATTACTTCCGCTTTTAATTGAAAAAAAAGAAACCTTGTCTACATTTGTTTTACAACTCCTATTAGAGCACCCCTATTGTTCATTATTTCCTTTGGTGGAATTAATAGTTTGATATTAATGTTATACTCAATTTGTTTTAGGTAAAAAATAAAATATAAGAACCTTAATGTACGTCAATGGAATTAAAAAAATATCTTGCTTTGAATTTTCTTGCAATTAGTATTTTTTATTATCTGCCTATTTAAAGTTAAAAAAAATACTTCCCATTAATTATAAAAATATTCTCATCTCTTATTTATTTTTATACGAAAAAAGCCTTTTTGCAATTGTTTTTAATTTCTCTGCATACTTAAAGTACAAAAGCCCCTTTAAATTGCATATATTTTACTAATACAATGTTAAAATAGATGAACACGATCTTGCCCTAAGCGACCATTAGGGTAAAATACAGTCTGAACAAATGTAAACCTAACTACTGACAAAATACAGTTACTATTTTATCCAAGTAAGAAGGTATACAAAAGTTACAATAGTACAGGAACTGAGATTTGTAATTTTCTTTTTAAACAGAAGCCCATAATCATTTGTATTTGCCTTTCTCCCGCTTGTTATTTCTGGATAATTGAATCCGCCCTATTGTTTTCATTTACCGTAATTAAGTTTCACGCAATGAAAAGAGGTGAGCTATCATGATGCCTACATTCCGTGAAGGAGACGCGAGGTTTATTAAATTACGCGTTTCTAACGAAGAGGAACGTTACATTGAATCGAGTTTTTCCGACGATAATCGATTATCCAAATAATCGATATCTAAATAATGAATCGATATGATACTAAATCGAAAAATAATTCCAAAAACGAATCAGAAAGTAGATTGCTATAGTATCCAATATTCACTGTTTAGTAAGAAAATTTACATTAATTTTAATGATTGTAGTAAAGAAAAATCAGTAATAAAATATTCATTTATACGAATTTTACTGATATTTATTAAAATGATCTTTTGATAATTAAATTAATTTTCCGCAATAAATTGGAACCACTTTTTGACAGGTAATTTTCTTCTTATTATATTAAAATGTACAAATTATTTTCGTCCAATAACACTTTTTCTAAACTATGATATTAATATTTTCGTTTATCAAACGTTATTTTTTTCTTTTCTTTGATGCATTCGGCACATGTATTTGATGGTATCAGCTTGAAAATATTTTAATTAAAATAGTGTTTAAAAAATATAATTATTCATGACGGGAATAATATATCCCCATGCAACCCCCTTCTGCCGTGAAGTTACCATGGCAGATGCTTCATTTTTTTGATGGTATCAGCTTGAAAATATTTTAATTAAAATAGTGTTTAAAAAATATAATTATTCATGACGGAATAATATATCCCCATGCAACCCCCTTCTGCCGTGAAGTTACCATGGCAGATGCTTCATTTTTTTTGACATACATCTAGTGAGCCAGCGATTCTAGCAAGAATATAATAAGTTTTTTTTTCATTTTGCAAAAAAAGGTATTTCGAAATGTCTTAAGTTTAATAAATAAAAAAAATGAAGCTGGAGTATCCTTCCTTCTTATTAAAACATGGGTATTTACTGAAGCCATGTTTATTTTTCAATTACTTTTCGTTTCCATGTATAGATCATTACTGAATTTTGAATTGAGAAATAAGTATTCTTAGTATTTAATCGATCTAAGTAAAGTGAATAAAGTAAATTATCATAGATATTTAATAATTAGAATAGAATTTAGGATGAACACAACTCGATTCAAAGAAAAAAACTTTCTTAGAACTGCTTTTTTTTAGATAATGTTTGAGTTAAAAAAACAAACTCCTTTGCACGCTTTGAGACACAATAATACATTTTTATTTAAAACATAAACTTTAATTTTCCAAGTAATAAGAGTTTACATTAACTTGATACGAAAGTATAATCTTATAAAGCTTAAAGAAAGCTAAATTAGTTGCTTAACAACCTGATATTCTTTTCATTCTTCTGTTTCAGCTTTGGATAATTTGTGTTTAATAAAGTTTATTACGCTGTTATCTATTTTACACTAAACAGTTGAACATGTTTTGACTAAAATATGACAGAAACAACACCGTAAGTTATTTAGTTCACATAAACCTTGAGCACTATGTGATGTGGTAATGCAAATTTAAATATTACTAAGTGCAGAAGTTAAGATTTTCTTAAGAGATAATATAAATAGAATTTATTCATGCAAAACTTTTGCATTACGAATTTAGCTTTGGAATTAAAACGCCCCAAGGAATTTCCAGAAAAACAAATAGATTTTTGAAGACGAAAGAACACAATTCTGACTAAGAAAATTGAATTTTCATTTTCATTGTATGAAGAAACTGCATGTGAAAGAAAATTGAAGAGCTTAGTGGAAGAACGTGCTAAGTGACATTTATGAAAAAATTGAGATTTTTGTGTCAATGAACATATTACTAACTACTTTAACGATAACAAGTGTCCCCTTTTTCACAAACTTTAAGTTTAGTATATTTTTTACGCTTTACAAGTACCATTTTCAACATATCTGAGTGCAAGCGAAAAACTTTAAAGCCAATTTTCTCGTTTTCATCTTTTTGTCACTTAGCACGTTCTTCCACTAAGCTCTTCAATTGTCAGTTTCGATAATAAAAAAATAATGCAATTTAACGTTGTATTCAGATTTGTTTACAAAAAACTGACTTGGATTGTTTTTGACGTTATATGATAATAGTTTTTTTTAAACAATATTTTTTTATCTTTACGAAATAATGCAAAGTTATTTTGAATATTTGCTCAACTATTATTAAAAACATTTGCATTAAGAGTTAAAGGAGAATGCAGAATAGGCGTGTTTCTTTACTTTGGTAAAACGCGAAAGCCTGTTTCATCATAATAGGATCTTTTTCAGCTGCACAAAAAGATGAAACTGTTTAAAATACTTAAAAACATAAAGAAAACACTCCTTTAACACGAATTTATATTCATAGTCGTTTTAAGCTACGTTTTCATTTCTTTCAAACATTTTATAAGTCTTTGGGTTGCGTAAATTTGGGTATAAATGATTTCAAACAAAGCTTGCGGAATGTATTCAATGTGGACTAACACTTGAAAAAAGTGAAGCATAAAAAGGCTTTGAAAATACTTAGCAAAATGAAATTCTTTGAGTATTTCTAAAAACTCTTATTGAGATGCTTTTCAAAGAAGACTTTGTCGAATGTGGTTTATTTTTTAACAGCAACGAGTTATTTACGTATCAGACAAAACAGACTTTCCTAATTAAACTTTTGGAGTAAACGCAATGTATTTCAATCTCTTTTTTCTTATCAAATTTGCTTAAAAACACAAAATTTGAAGATTTATCATTTGTTGCGAATCTCTCAGCAATATGTGCGCTGCACAATAAGCATATCCGGTTTTGACAAATGAATTACACTGGAAACACACTATTTAATTCTTCTGAAAAATCCTATTGTTTCCGGTAGGAAGTGATAGGCAATCCACAAATAGAAAGATGAAATCTAATGATTGTTTTAGTACTGTATTTCCCTGTAGTAAAATGGTCACTCTTATACTGCTGGTTAATGGGCCGTTTCCTATTGCAGAATTATTCCTCGTGATAAATAAAATATCACATTTGACTGATAATAAGATTTAAAATTCGAAACATTTTCGTTATGGAATTTATATTTCCTCTGCAATAACTCCATGCATCAAAGATTTTATGACCAAAATGTTAAGAACCACAAAATCAACCACCATCACGATTTGCCTAGGATTCATCCGTTTCCCGGTTTATTTCCCAACAAATTCCAAACAACAAAGTTTTTATGGAACGGCTTCTGGCTTTTACGAGAGTTCTGCCTCCAATGGTCCGTCTTCCACCTCCGTACCCGAGGGATAAAGTCGTTGGTCATTTATATTCCAGTCTTGGACTTTCTGCTAGCGGTCACTCATTCTTTTCTGGAAAGAAACCCCCCTGAAGATTTATCACATCATTGATCACGAGTGTCATGGACAAAATGAACCTACACAAGCAGATCGCCATTTCGTTGCTGTGTTTGACAAAGCAGCAACTTATATCGGTGGCGAAACTGAAATGTATGCTTTATCGACTCTGTTAACCTATTAATGGTTGCGTTCTTTAATAGCATTATACTTGGTGTTCTGTAGGATGTCCTGTGCATATGAAAGGCGAAGAGTGTTACGAAAAGCTATCTGTTAGGCATCATAGACATCAAAACCGAACCATATTTAAGCAACGTTTTTTTACCATCTTTCGGGGCTAATTTTTCGGTACTCAAGTTCACTTGGGTGGATCGATGCTTAGTCAGCATTATCTTAAATAAGATAAAAAGGTACGTCAAGGCCAAAATTCCAGCGTACATCATATAGAATCCTAAAGCAAAGGTCCTCTAAAGCAAAACGCGTATGTATACACATAAATGGGTTAGTTTGTATGACATCGGAATAGATATGGTGTAGTTACAAGTAAAACATAAGCAATTGGCTTCGTTTTAAAATAACGTAGTGCATATAAAGCAAGTGCTATGCTTTTTAAGTATTCTACAGGCCTCTATAATAGTTCTCAGTTACAAACACGATTTACTAAAAATAAATATTTTCTTACTTACAACTTTGTAAAAATAATGCCCCCATTTGTGGAAATCTGGACCAAACTAATATTAGCATTGGCTTTTCAATTCTGACACATCCCTGAAAAAGCGATACAATGAATGAAAGGAAGTTTCGCAAGAAAAGGATAAATTGAATGAGGATGAAAAACAGTTCTCCCAAATGCGGGAAATTGGATTTCTTTCTTTTTGCAGAAAGAGAGAAAGGGTTATGAAAAATATTTGCCTTAAGTGGCTGATTTTTTTTAAATATTTCGTGGATAACTATATTAAACAAATTTATATAAAAAATAGTTCTTGAGTAAAATTTTCAAGAAAGGACGCTTAAAGAATTTTGTGTTTCGAAGGTTTTAATTTATAAGAAGTTCAGAGTTTTATTTTGAATTTTTTTTATAGATTTTGGTTTAAATAATTATAAAAGCTTTTTAATAAGGAGGAATACATTAAAAAGATTGTTTTTTGATTGATTTTTAATTTTAAAACTATAAAACAGTTGAAAATCAGAAAGGAAATTATTGCTTTTGTGACTTTTGTTATCTTTATTGTCGAAAGTTTGCTTAATGTTTGACGTTAATGTATTCAGATAGTTGAATTTTAATTTTTTCTTATTTATTGACATTATAAACATTAATCTTTTAAAAAACTAAATTTATGTATAATTTGCATTATGTCATATTATTTACTTGGGTGTGTCTTAGAATTAGGAAGTCATATAATTGTACTTTTAAACCAAAACATAAAATTTTAAAATATAAAAATATCATTTTAGTACATTTTTGTGAGATTGGGATAATAAGTGAAAATATATATATAAATAAAAAATTTACTTGTTTTACATCTTTATTATTGACAATAAATTATTTTGTAACATGAAAGAAATAAATATTCCCGGAGTATCTATAAATTTGAAAAATTGACGAATTCCAACTAACTGTAATCTATTTTTATTAATCACTCTTATATACTTATATAATGGAGTTCTGTTTCTATGCTTTCCTTAGGTTGTCGTTTTTTTGCTCAAACATTGTAAGCAAATTAATAAGGTAATTAAATGGTTTTTAGGAAATTTTAAGATATGGTGGACGAATGGGTAATTTTCCAATAAACTATGTTGCAATAATAGTTGTTAGTCAGTATCTGCTCAGAAATTTATCTGAATTTTCTATGACCGTTTAGTTTAAAGGATTTTAATAGTAATGATGAAAGGAATATTGTTCTGTGAGTATCGTACATTATTTAACTTTGGATATTTGACGATAACTTTATCCAAAGCAGAAATATCTGTTACGATTGTTATCTGACTAATTTATATTTAAAAAAAATCAATATTTTGCCACTAATTGTTAAAGGTTGAAAGAATTTATAAGTCCATTCAGCAAGGAATAATAATAAGATCAGAACATTCATTATTCCCAAGTCACCCCAATGAACAGGATCATTAATTCAGTAAATAACTACACCGAGCATTCTGAAAAGTAGCTAATTTATACTACGTATTTTCCCAATTAATATTATTGTTCAACTTCATGGCTAACTAGAGGCAACTAATAATGTAATTAATTCACTTATAATCATTTATGCCATTGGTATATGTTCCAGGTCTTCATAAATTGTCAATCTTTGAATGACGATTTGAATTAAATCCCATTAATATCATTAAACGGTTCATTGGCAATACGATTTGTAGCTCATATTATGGCGTAATCATGTACAATGAACCGAAAAGCTATGTTTAGTTAACAAATTCTCTGCATCTGTACTAGATGTTTGTTCGATATTTGGTACGAATTTTCCCTAAGTTTTCGACTGTAAATTACGGGATTTATGCTGTTGTTAATTGTGATTTTTTTCTTTTGTATCTTTAATGTTTCAAATATATTTTTAAATTCTTCTACAGTTTGTCTATACTATTTGTTTTTTGTTGTAAACATTCTACACTGTAAAAAGTTTGGTGCAAGATTGCACCGGAGAATCCCGGAACTGTCTAGCTGCCACCACTATTTGGAGCGTTAATTTACCAATTTGTTTTTTATAAAACCATAACTTTGATACACCACAAAAGTGGTAAACCAACGTTTCGAATAATTATGGATGTTAGAAAGTTCCAGGATTGAGGTGCAATTGTGAACCAAAATTTGTAACTGTGCATTGGAGGGTTAATAGTTGCTTTAATTAATAAAAATACAATTATATTTTTCGAAAATTAAGTTAGTAAAGTTTGATTTTTGTCTAAGAATTAACCCCAATCCCCCCTATATACATTTTTAATCCTTACCTAATTGAAAGATATTACATGATTCCCAGGTAAATATTTTAAATGTAATAAAATAAATACAAAATAAAAATTGTATATTACACGATTTTATCCATCCAAGCACATTAGTAACTTTGCTAAGGCAATTGAATTTCCTTTAAAAATACATTAACAAATTAAATACAAACTTATTTTTACTCTTATATAAAGTGACACATTACTTAATTTTGATTATATAATGCGCAAAAACTCCTTTCCCTGAAGACGCAATGCCATTTATTTAAAAGTGGTTGGAGTGACAATTTATTAATTAGTGAAAAAGCCACTATTTTTTACCACCGAAGTGGAAACAAAAAATTCCCTGGAAAGAAAAATTAAAAGATTAAATGCTTTTTTCCCAGCGTTAAAAAAGATTATTTGTAATTTCAGCTACAAAATAACATTAAAAAAAACGAGAAAAGCATTACGAAGTGCTTTGTAATATGCCTCGGATTCATTTTTAATTTAATATTCTCGTTTCTAAGCATTTATTTAAGAGCTTTTTCAATGTTAATAACACGAGTTGAACGCGTTTCCCTCTCTAACTTTCGATTCTTCTACATTAAGATTCATGCATCTAAAAATGAGATTTCAACACTTTCAACCATATTTGCAAATTTGTTATTTTATATTTCAGTTTTCAATAACTTAAAAACCATTAGAAAAATCTTTTTGATGACAGATCTTGAATATTTAGAATTTTAAGATTTAAATGGAGAGGTTTTGTTAACAAGCTCTTTTAATATTAAATGATCTTTCGTGTGTAAAAAAATAAAATTTGCAAGACATTTGATACGTGTATGTACAATGTATTACGAATGCATTGAATTTCAAAATATAATATTATAGCAATACAACTTCACAAATTCCCAATGTTGTTTTGCAATATTTTTTCTTTGAAGCATACTTTTTCAAAACTATTTTGAAGTACGTATTGCATTGTTATTTCTTCGGTATATGTTCGATTTTTTTCAACAAAGTAAAGTATTTTTATCAGAAATAAAAACATTCATTTAAATTGATATTTTTATGGAACACGATATAGAACATTTATTTTTAATGTTTGCTTTTTTATCACTTTCGGTGAAGAAGGTGTATTTACTATCCCGTGTTTTTTCAAATTTTTAAAACACCTTACTTTGAAATTTATCATTTTGAAAATAATAATTTCGAAAATCTTATTTGAAGAATCTTTCTCTTAATAAAATTCGAACATTGAAACTTTTTAATACTATATTCTAAGCATATCAAAATATAAATTACATTATTTTTAGTGACTTTGATGCAAAATTCAAATACTTGATACGACAACAACAAATTAAATATAAACTGATTTCGAAAATAAACAGCGCTGATGTTACGTTTCTAGTTAAATAATATTTTTTATCGCTAACTCTAGAATTAAATAATAAAGAAACAGTAAGTTTAATTTTGAAAAACTTTTTCAAATCAGGTTAGTATAAAATAGATACGAAAATGCGATAGAATTTTAATATTTACTTGTTTTGTAGAAATTTCCCCACTTTCTCTCACCAAAATGGGCTTGTTTCACGAGGGATCTGGCAACAGCTCCGCGGTCTTGTTTTCATTTTTCTCGAATTACTTTTGCCTTGGTATTCCAAATTGAGTTTTCTAAGAATATTTTAGTTGTTATTTTTTTAAAATTCCAACTTCTTTCAATGCAAGTTTTTCTTGATAAAGGATTAAAACAACCAACAGCACAGCAAGAAGTTTTAATTTTAAAAAATAATAACTAAAATAACTTATTCTTAGAAAACACAATTTCGAATATCAACAAAAGTAATTCGAGAAAAATGAAAACGAGACCGCAGAACTGTTGCCAGATCCCACGTGAAATAAGCCCATTAATCAATTTAAAATTATTCTTAAATTGCTCATTTTTAATGGAACTCCATCCAAAGATAATAAATAAATTTTAATGCTTTTATCTTATTATTTTGTCCATTGAAGATGGTTCTTAATTTTTACGATCGTTCTGCTCTGCGTTGTTACAACCATTCGTTAATATAAAATGATTCAAACTACATCCATTATTGAGAATTGTGTGCCGTTTAATTTTCAGGAAATTGCAAATTACGAAGTAGGAAAAATTTATTTGAGTGTTATGGGTTCGTAACGAGTGTGTTATGTTTATATCGTACCCCTGTGTAAGGAAGAGGGAATAAAGTTCAATGTTGATCCGACAATTTTCCTTGCATAACGCGAAGTAGAAAAGAGCGTAAATAATATGCACAAGAACAACACTGTAAACAAATTCTGTAAAACTAGAGAACAATTTGCGGTTACATTTTACATCACAGTGTTGTAATGTTTAAAAATTTGTTTTAGAGCAAATTGATAATTTCATGACGTACCGAGTCACATGAACAACTTACTACAACAGCGTTTATGCAGAGAATATGGTCCAATCACTGACAGTTGAGCAAACATTTTCGTCAGTAAAACACAATAATTTTTTCATTATATGTAAATTCACAGCATAGGGTGAAGGCATCTCCTTTGTGCATAGGGCATCACCTTAATCACACTGTGATGGTAAATTTGAGGGTTTTTTTTATACACTGTAAAAAAAAAATTACTGAAATTAACGAGTAAAGTACCGGTAGCAGAGTTGCCGGGACTTTCCCGTTTCGTTAAGTATTTTCCCGTGTATTTACAGAAGTTCCGTTTCTTATTTCTCCGTTGTTAAAATTTTGCATTTTCCCGTGTTTCTACTTAAGTTCCGTTTCTTGTTTCTCCGTTATTAAAATTTTCCATTTTGTATTTCCCCGTACAGGTAATGTAAGGTAATCGTTTCTGGCTGACTATTTCTATCCTCCTTTAGGAGCTTTAACACAGCCAATAACGCCTTGTAAGTTAGAACCCTGGTCAAGTCATGAGGTCGATACCTGAGCGGGCACCCAACGGAACTTCGAGCGACATCGTACGCTAACGCCGTCGGGACTTTGGACTCCACAGATTTAACGAGTACGTCTGTCCCAGTGTACTCAGGCTTATTCGTGAATTGAGGATTTTTCTACTATTTCCAGCACAGATCCGATTTATAGGATGACTGGCAGTAGGGGGGATTCGAACCCCGCACTCCTGAAAAGGTTGAATCTCTAGGCTGATGCCCTAACCACTCGGCCACGGACGGGCCTGGTAATATTGGTATTTGATGTTCGGAGTTTCGATGTGTATATTCTTATAGTGCATTATCGCCAATTCTACAATAGGGTAATAAAAGTATGGCAGCTCTAAAAACGGGAAAATTCCGTTTTCATCTCGTGGTTTACGGACATTTTCCGTTTTTAGAAGGAAAAACACGTTTTCAGAAAGAAAAACCCCGTTTTCAGTCGTTACGGGAAAGTTCCGTTAAAATCAGTAATTTTTTCTCCAGAAATTTCAGGGTTTTTTTTAACAGTGTAGTGACCAGGATCTTTTTATTGGAAAACATTTTAAAATTCTGAGATTTTTTAAATAAATAAGCAAAACTTTTACCTAAGAAATTTTTTACTAATTTATCTTCAACTTTTCAACTAGATTCGTTAAGTTAAAGTTAAAATAGCATTTTTCAGTAAAATAAGGGTAAACTTTTTTGTCACATGAAATTGACGAATTTTGTACTATGGAAGACGCATTAATTTGAGTTTCCTTAGGAGGACCATAAAAATAATTTTTTAAGCAAAGCTTTTGCTCAAAAAAAATTAATTGCTTATTTTACCTTTAAAGTTATAATAATAGTAAAAATTGATTCCTAAAAGTTATAAGTTGTATTGATGATGTTACATCCGTCAAAAAATTCTATATTTTTGCATCTAACAAAAATCATGGTCTGATGGAGCCGTCAGTACCAGTCACATTTAAAGAATCCGTCTCGGAAAGTTTTAAAAGTATTTTTAAGGAAATTGAAATATGTTTTTAAAGTTATCGGATCGTACAAAAAGAATCGATTTTTCGCCCAGAGAGATTTTGCCCGATCTCTTATCTGCTTTGAAGAGATTCGCTCCTTTGATCGACTACTTATGGTCGGATGGATTACGAAACTTAAAGAAACACTTTTTCTGACGCTCGTTGTCAAACACTTCACGCGTGTATAATTGTAGCGAATGCACTATTGTTGCCGCAAGGAGGGGTATAAACGAGGGCATATTTTTGAGGCGAAACCATCTGAAAAAAATAATTTTTACCCATTGAAGGATAAGCGAATTGGCTAAAGTGTAAACTTGTTTTCTCTTTATTAAAATAAAATTAAAAATTTTATAAACAACAATTTTCTTTAAATTGTATTTTTGTTTCAGATGATTATAAATGAATCCCCTATACTTCAAGTTTTAATTTAATAAAATTATAAAATTTATATATTTAAAAACAATGTTATGTTGCTGGAGAAACAGACAGTAAGGTGACGGGATTATACGTCTGTGTCTTTAAGGGTTAATAAAGTTTAGGATATGCTGTATTAAAGGTATTGACAAACACATTGATTAAGTAGAAGTACACTTGAGTACACGTGATTAAGTAGACATTGTACCAGTCAGAGTTTTTAATCCAAAAAAAAAACTTTCGTAGTCACATAAATTTCAACTATGCAATTTACTTCTAGAGTTTAAGCACATAAAAATATTTAATTAAATAAATAGTCATATAAAATAAAAATTATTATCTACTTTCATTTGCAAAAGACATTTATAAATTATTTAACATTCATTACTATTCAAAAGAAATTTTATTTCAAAATAACTTCATATATACAAAAATAGCGAATGTCTAAATAAACTGACATTAACTTTAGAAACCAAATATTTCATAAGACTATTTAATAAAGTTTTAATTAAGTAGACACAGCTTAAAAGTTGATAGATTTTCTTTTGAAAACTCTATGCAGAATCTACATAACAACACTTTGAAGTATTCTAATTTAAAGCTTCAACACGCACAAACAAAGCTCTGTAAGAGCGTAAGGTTTATAAGACCACTGAAACGTCACTTTTAATCCTTTGTAAGGTTGAAACGATGACCAATGTTTAGTCGAGCATATTTTGAAGTTTAATCCTGCGTACTGTTAAAAGAGCCGCTCTTGAAAAGTATTTAATCTCTTTTCAGAAACCATTACTGGACCAGTAGAGCTGCTTAACTTATGTCATAAATAATTTTCAATTCATTATATTTAGTTGGGAATTTCACGTATAACTTTCAAAGTTTGCGTCTCATTTGTGATATGTACGTTTTAGTTCATTGAAAAATATTCTTACGTCTAAGTATGATATTGAATTACAATTTTATTTTTGTTCAAATGTATTTCTAAATTATGACTATTGAAATATTTTATTTTGTTAAAATAATATATCATTAAAATCATAGGCTCTAATAACTTACAAACTTAATATAGCTTATAAAATAACATGATTTTTAAATCTTTTTCCGATGTAAAATGTAAAAATCTCTGCTTATCGAAAACACATAAGCTATTACTTTAGATTTAAGAAAATATACCTACGGTAGCGAAATTATATCACTTTGCCTTGTGTCAATAGTGTCAACTGTAATTGTAGTGCACCAATAGTTGGTTTTGCATATCAATAAAACATTTTCCCTTGAAAAACTGCTATTTTTATGTTGTATCTACAAAAAAATAGCCAGTCTACCAAAAAGTAATTTGTTGACGGATTTGTTAGCAGAATTTATTGCCTACCCAAATAGTTTCTAACAAATTACACGTCTTCTTTAGCTACCTCAACTCTAGTATCAGTTTACCCCGTTACATTCGTAAAAAGACTCAAAGATAGAAAACTCCAAATAAAACGCAAGAACTCCTCCAATCCATGTCAGTCTAATTATTTTAATTTCAACAGATGGTACTAGCGAGAACCAACACCGTTCCAAAGAGCCATTCCGAACTAGAGTACCCCGTATTTCGCCTACAAGACATAAACCTCAATTAAGAGAACTCCTGTCTTGGGGTAATTGGCTGGTCCAAGATGGCGGATTCTGGAAGGCCACGTGACTTATCGGTGTCATTGGAAGGGATCAACCTATCGACACTATTTGCTACTAGAAGAATCTCTTGATAAGTAACTTCCTTGTTTGGACCAACCTTTTACCTTAAGCGGGCTGACTTTTCTACAAGATTGCATTGGGATTTTCTCTTCTTGAACAGCAATCTACTTGTGTTTTGTAAGTTAATATTTTGTCTGTGTACGGCTGCGTAAAAAAATACCGCTAGTGATTATTTAGACCGTTATTCATGCTAGATAATAGGACCTTTTTGACTTTTTGGATAAATAACATTCTGAGTTGATTGCATGACATAAAATCTGCATACGGTTCCGTATTTATATTGAAAATGCTGCTAAATGTAAAATTTCTGATGACAACACCCAATTTTAATACCTTAAAAATAATAAGCACGCTCAAAAATTCCTAAATCTAAGTTTTGTTACCTTTGGATGAATATTTCGACCAGGATACATGTATATTATTTTCTAGTTAAATATGTATATAAACGTTTTCTTGTAATATGGTCTTCCCAGAATTCCAAGAAATACGTTAACATATAATAACTATGGTTTAGCTAGTTGCTCCTTCATTATAGAAAAATATAGTTAAGTGAAACATTTTCTTTATAAATAATGCAAAATAATCAAAGGGAAGGTATAACATGCAATATAGCTCAAAATAACAGTAAAATAACAATAAGTCAAGTTGTAAAAAACAACGTGAAGTATTGTTGTCATCGGGGGGGGGGGGGATAAACATGTCGATACAATGTATAGCTAAGCATATCTTGATAAGTGGCTCTAGTAGTAAGACCCATCTTTTGTCTTAAGCACTGTCTTTGCAGATAGATTTGTTCCGACTTTGCTCTTTTTCAATCGTAGTAAACTTTTATTTTGTTGGCAAATATTTTTTATATGAGGCGTACAGTGTTGAAAATAAGTTTTGACGTTCTGCTACGAATAATGTTTGTTTTTGTTAAGAATTTAGAAATCTTTGAAAACTGTTATTTTTTGCTGTTTAGTACAATTTGAAACAAATTATAAAATTAAAAAAATAATTTTGAATATAAGAAAATTCAAATGAAACCTTAAATATTAGTGTGAAATTAATTATTGCTGTTAAGTTATTTGAAATTTATTTTTTTAAACTTTATTAATATCCTCTATACTATTTCAATATATGTATTTAAATATATATGCAAAATAATGTTGATAAACGGAAGAAATCCGATCGTTCTTCTAAATATAATAAAACTACAGATTTAAAATGTTGGGAAACCTAACACTTTATGTAAATATGTTCCTTAAGGAGCTGTGTAATCAGGGAGATGTGACATTCGATACATTATTTACGTACGCGACAAAAAGTTTTTAAAAACTCACATTTTTAATGAATCTTCAAGACACAAAGAGAGTTTCCTGGCACAAAATCTTTTGTTAAAACTTTTACATAAAAAAACCCTTCTAGATATAAGAAAATGCATCACTTTTTATTTTATCTTTCTTTAACTTTAATGAATAATACATATAAAAAGCTTTCTAATCGATAAAACGATTTGCACCTCATAATAAGGCATCTTTTATGAGAGAGCTTCGTCTGGAAAATTAAACACTAATTTTTTTAAGAAAGAGTCGCAATTTATTATTTTTAAAGCTCTCAAATCAACGATGATTTATTTTTTCTATGTATCAAGTTTCAATTGTTAGTTGCAGGTGTTTAATTAACCACGAAAAAGGTTAAAAGGGCTTGAAAAAGTTTTGACGGATTCTTTTTTATTATTTCTAAAGCACGGCATAATTTAAGAGTAGCTCAATTAAATATGTTTAAGCTTAAAATAAAACACCAAAATATCTTTTGCGCCAAAAATATACTTTATTCCTGATTTTGGAGGGTTTTTTTTTCTCAGAATTTAGTTATTAAAGCAATTTTATTTTGAAAACATTGTTGAATTAAAGAAATTATGATTGTTAACTTTTTTTACAAAGTGTTTCTCCTTAATTTGGTTGGGAACAATGTTGACTGTACTTGTGCTTCACTAAGACAGCCATATTAGGACCTACTGCTAGAAGATTCCGTTTGAATGTGAGAATTCATTGCTGAAAGGGATTTGAACCTCTGGACGTTGATACAGAGGGCCATTGCTCTAATCACTCGGCTATGGCCTGACTAAAAGATAGAAAATAATCTACCGTATTGTAGAATATTTTTAGAATATGCACATGCAATTTATAACAACTTAAAAATGATTGTAATAAAAGGAAATTCCATGTTTAAAAATATATCGAACTTTTTTTATTAAAATATGTAAATTTCAATAAGGTCAATAAATATAGCCTATATAAACTTCTACATTACTTCTCTATACTCTATCAAATAAATATATAAATGTTTTTATGTATTCTCTTCATTAGGGAAGATCTGTGTACCTAGGGCCAGAGTTTTTGAAATCCCTATAATTCTACGATTGAGCTTGTTTAATGTTTGTAATTGTTAGGCAGGTATCATTGGACCAATCACTTCCATATTGTTTGCCTATATGCCTGTTTTGTATGCCTAAAATGATAAGTATGGGGAAATATATAACTTTAAAAAATTAAAAATGTCAATAGGTACAAAAACGGTACTGCATCTAGAACTGTTAGCTTTTGTACCTTAGGCTATCAAACCTATGCATATGGTTTTCATGAATCAGAATTAATCTATTAACTCCTAAGCAATGAAATATTAACGAATTATAAGAATTTTTTTAACAAAATATTTATAACACTGATGCCTTAAAAGCTGACTGTACTGCCGTTCTAAATCAGCAAACATTATATTTAAGAAATTTAAATCAAAATGTTATTTAACATTTAGTTAAATCACTCCATTGTTAGAGACATTTAATTTGGAAAAAACCCTGTTAGTAGGAATATTATATAAAACTTAATTTGCCTATTATTAACATCATCAAAATATTAATAATTTAAAAAGTAATTTTTTATTTAAAAAACATTTTTTACATATATTTCTCCTATTATATTTATTTTATGAAAAGTATATTCGGTCGCAAAAGAATGCTTTACATCCAAATCGAAATGTTCAATATACAGTTCGTATTTAACCACAAATATTGACAAATCGGATGTGCAATATTTACTTAAAGCTCACGCTCCGAAATATTGTTGTTCGATATTTCGCAATCTATTTTTAGATAAACCAGAAGCAAATGCTTATTTTAGACTTACTTTAAAGACTCCCCTTTTGCAATTGACTTAAAAATATCTAAATTGAATACTCCCTAGTAGGCTATTAAAATAGTTACCTTATTTTTATCCAATCTGTATCAATAAATAAACGGAACATCTCTTTGATACTATGTCACACATAGCATCTCATTCTGAAAGATCAGGTATTGGGCAACATAGAACTACTGTAGGTTTGTGCAACTGATATATTTTTTCTGTGGATATGATGTGTGTCTGTTTATTTTAAACCGATGGTGGTAGCTTTAAACATAGCATCAAATGATACTACTGGAAATATTTTAATTTTATGACGTTTTTAACTCAAAAAATAAATTTTATCAGTTGCATTACTCATTTACTGATAATGTCATTAAAATTTTCACAAAAGCATAAAGACAAACAATAAAACTCTGTCTACATTTTCTCATTCACTAATTCATCCCCCTGAAACAAAACTTTAGAACCTTACTCCTTGGCATATCTCCTATTCCCTGACCACCTTATAAACATTTCCCTTTCACGGAAGAATGGTAGCTCATTATCTTAACTAAATCTTGGCACTGCGGAGGGACGATTTCATTAAAATATAAAGTGGAATCATTTGTAAACACCGCAACCTCTAACGAGCCAGGAGAAGAAGAGCCGTGTACATCCACAATTACCATGGGTCTCCGAGAAACTCCTAAACCGATTAATAGCGAGATGTCGTGTATGTTCTGTCATCTATTAAATTGTGTTTAGGAAGTTAGTCGCCCCTCTCAGAAAACTTGGAAATTGAGTTAGTTATTTTCTGGAATTGGATTTCCTTGGGCAAGTGCTTAAGGAAGTTGTTAGGAGTATATGGAAAGCGATAAAAAAAAGATAGCTGATGGAAAGCTGATGATGTCTTCTTTTGAAAATAGATTTTTACCAACGCTCTAATGTAGCTTTTCGTTATATTTTGCCTTAAACGCTGATATTTAGCCATACCGTACCCCCGAATTTGCTTGGCTTGCTTCAAATCATCTTATTACTTAAAATCCCTTTGCGTTCTTTAAAATGTAAAAGACAAAGTTTATTAGTTGGACTAAATCGTAGTGCGATTAAAAATGTTTACTTATTATAATTATCGTTAATATTGATTTATATCAATAAATAACTGATGTGTTCTTAAAATAATTTAAGTCGGAATAATCAGGATGTTTTGAAACACGAATTAGAGTATTTCAAAATAAAACTATATATCTGTCTATTTTTAACAGAACATACTATATCAGTCAGCCAATGGCTTATATATATTTATCTTTTACTTTGATCTTTCAATCTTAAACATTAAAATTACTAACGGATAAGATATTTCTTCACAAAATTCGATACCATCGGACATAATAAATACTTTCTTGATATATTAACGTTGGAATTTAATTCAGGGACTTACTGGATGAGAACCTCTTAGTTTCTGTAGCCGACTTATCGTTATTTAATTTAAAATACTAACTAAACGTCAAAATGGATGATGTTACGGAATTATAGTGTTGTGTAAAAATTTATAATCTAGATAAGTTTACTATTTCAGAGTATTAGTCTCAAATTAATGACTGTAACATGGTGTCAACAGTTTCGGGTCGTAACGAAATTGTAATTATTAGGTTCATTATTTGTAAGATTAAGTAGCAGTATATTGAGTTTAATGAAACTTTTAATTGCCAGTTTGGTTTAATTTGAATAAAAAAATTTAACCTCCTATGTTGATTATTTTACAATTTAATAAAACAAGTGATTCCAATCGTAATTATATAGCATCTAATAAGAGTAGTTAAGTAATAAGAGTATATTAATAAATGTTTCAATTTTTTTTTTTTTTTTTTTCTAACTGTATTATAAAAATGAATGGTTTATATTTGAGTTACAGTATTTAAAACTTCTCTGAAACTATGTTACTCTTATCCATGGTACTTTATTTTTCAAGGAATGTTGTATACTATTTCAACAAAAAATTATTTTCCTTATTTCACTTTATTTTTAAATGAATGAAATATTATTGCAACAAAAAATTTGTTGAGTTTCAGCTACTTTTCTTTCTATAACATTCGATGGAAAGATACACACTTTTGCGTAGCTTGTGTTTTTATTTTTTCCTTATAAGAAAAACGCTTCGACAAGGCCATTGTTTCCTCCAATTGCCCCCATTTGTCGTACTCCTGTTTTTCCTTGTTCCAGACTTTTTCTTGTGTTTTGTAAGAAAACCATTTATTGTAAAAGAGAATATTCCTGATAAATTCACTTTTGTATGAGAATAATTCTTGTTATTTGCATTTTTACGCATTGTAAATTACCTAGCTTTAATATTTCACAAAAATTATACTTTAAATGGTATTTTACTAATTATGTAGTCAATAAAAATAATAGACCATGAATTTATTTAATTCATCCTTATAATGATATATGCCATGTATTTTACAGTGTAAAATAATCAGAAAGTTTCTGAATGTATTGAGCTACTATGGTGTATTTATATTTTGGAAACTTATCTCTGCAATATTCAGAAACAAGTTCGATTTAAAAATATAAAAAAACACTACTATTTCCCAGTACATATCCAAATTATAAAATAGGCCATGGAAATGCCATAACAGCGTCTACTTTGCTTTCTTTTCGGCCCTGTTGATAAAGATGGGATAGAATCATTTGCGTATGCTATAGAGGCATTCAAATTCTTAACTTTAAAAATAAAGGAAAGTTCCTCATTTGATAGGAATCATGCCATTAACAGAATGCCTCTTATTTTTTCAGAAACATTTCAGTTAATGCAAAAAAAGCTTTCTGAAATTTTTTGCAGTGCAGAATACGTATGGGAACTTTGTCAAACTTTTTAAAATTTGCTTGAATACGAAAATCGGTGCTTAAAGTAAATTATATTTTTGAATAGAAAAAAAGACAGACAAAAAGATGCTATCTTATGACATTGAACTTCGGTCTTTTTTCTTCTGTGGTCAAGAATGTTTCACCACAAATTTTTAATTTTAAACCGTTTATCTAAAACAACTTTTTTTCATTTATCAGTCACAAACAAAAAAATTAACTATAATTTAGCATACGGGTATTAAATAAATCTTACACTCAATATCATGAAAATCATCATTTTAAGTTTTTATAGATTCTAAAATTTGAAAAGCCATAAAAATTCACATTAAAACACAGTTAAACTGACTTTGAAAATGAGCAATCTAAAATGTACTTTATAACTACAATTATTAGTTTTCTTCTTTTTATTTCTTATGTTGCTAGTGAGCTTCTATTTCTGCTCGCTCATACACGGTAAACCCAACATTACATGGGGAAGATACATTATTATGTGCTTCTACTTTCTTGAATTATTTTAGAGCTCTATATTTATTACAAACATAGCATTAAAATATTTAGAATATTAGCTTAAATAAATTTACCGATACAATAAAATTACCTTAAGAAAATTACATTTTAATCGCTTTTCTAATAATGTGCGGATATATTACCTTAAAGTAGTATACCCTGTAAACACAATATTATCTGCATTAACAAACCACCTAATCCTAGCTAGAACCGTCTTATTGACCTATTAAATTTTCTAAATGTTAATAAAATAACGCTTTACGAACTAAAAAAGCAGTAAAATCTCTTTACAAAGTTCTTTTCGAGGGTCGCGTGAACTATAAGAATCCTTTAGTTTAACGAGGGCCTAAGTTTTTATATCGGGTTTGTTATGTAGCTTGTAATTAACTTTTAATATTGAAGTCTTGTATGAAATATTTATGTGGCGTATTTTAGTACATTTATAAAGGTTTGTAAAACAAACGTTTTATTCACTTTTTAAGTATTAATTTTCTTTGTGTCTCTCAAATCTTCAGTTTACTCTCCATAGTTTAAGTATGATTAAAAATATGCACCTCGCTTATTGTCGAAGCATATAAAAAGAGGCTATTGCCTTTTTTTAATTGAAATACATATTTTTTAGCATTCAAACGCTTAGTTAGTTTTGCATTAGTGTATTAAACAAATATTTCGTTCAATATCAGTAATATCATTTCAAAATTTTTATAGGTTCTTAAATTCTAAAATATCATAAAAATGAACATTAAAACTGACTTTAAAAAAATAGGACAGGATTTTTAGGCACTAAAATTGTACCACACATTTTTACGAAACTATGTATTTAACTCTTTTTCTTCTACGATGCAGAAATAAGCCTAAAAATAAAAAGAGAAAATATTATAAAAAAGTTGTACAGAAATACATATACAATGAGTGAAGCAAGAAAAAAGTTTTGCTTAACTATTATTATAAATTTAATTTAACTATTTATGGTACACCATAACTAGTTTCATTATTTGTCTACCCTCTTCTGGAGATGACTTTAACGTTCAGTTAGCCTGGTTACCTTTACTAACTTTTGATCTTCACAATTCCAGCAGAAAACATTTACCCAGTGCCTCTCGAACGAATTTTATATTTATACAGTAGATTTAGTAGAGTGTTGAGATATTATAGAAACTCATTTCAGCCAAAGCAACTCCGTCGAGGTTGCGGCCCAAACAATTTTACGAGAACGCAATCAAATCTTTCTATTCCATTCTAGCTTCTACTTCAATGACATCGGCGGATAACGATATAACTCATTCCTTCAAATCTCTGCAGGAGTCTGACAAAACTGTATTTGATATTGGTCTGATTTTGAGTAAAAGTGGCACTCGAAATAAGAATTTTTTGAGTCATAGGAATGTAGAAAATGTAGTGTTTTTAATTTAAATTTTTTTCAATAGAATTTTAAAGTTTTTAAAACTTTACTACACATTTATACTGTGGAATGAGATGGCATTGATCCATAAGTGCTGTTTTAGTTTGAGGATAAAACCCTACGACTAAAATTTACCTAAATATATTTTTTACTTTTAAGTTAAGTCAGTATTGCATTTAAAAACAGCCAAATAAGTGCATTTATAAAGGTGGTTTTTGCTAGAAATATAAAACTCAGCTAGATATTATCAGTTACAACTCTTTTATGCCACCAAATTGATCTAGGTTAAAAGAGTAGAACCGAATTGTGGGCACGAGTTTTCATCAGATCGAGACCTTTTCCCCGCCACTTTTATTCCATTTCTAGCTTACGTGATATTTGATATCCTTGCTTTTGGGCCGTATCCATGTTTTATGCCCTTCCCATCGACTTCAACTGTCTTCACGTACAATGTTCAATTACTCGAATGGTGCTCAACAGCAGAGAAACCATGAAATAAATCAATTTCTGGGAGGTGGGTTGTAATCAATTATGTCTTTAACAATTGGGTACTACAACGGTTTTTTGAGTCTGTTAAAATCATCAGTAAAGCCAGGAAAGTTGTCATCAAGATCAATGCTTAAATGAGAATTTAATCACTAAATCGTTAATTATTCAAACAGATATTTCTAGAAAAATGAAAGAGGATAAAAAAAGCTCTGAAAAACAAGTTTGATATCTAATAATAGACGTTATGTAACAACTTATTGTAGTTGTGTCTTTCATTATATCTGTTTCAAAATATAAAATATTAATAATAAAAATACTTATCCCAGAGAAACGATATTACAATTTGTAGAATTATTTTTTTAAATCTTTTTTTTAAGAAAACGTAATGATGAAACAATGTCTATCATTGCATAGTAACTAATATGTAGCACATTATCAAAGCTTGATAAGAAAATTTGCAACCAAAAATAAATGTCCGGCTTAAGTTAATCTAAATAAACAAATTATAAGGCAAATAAAAATCATAATGCTAAACAATTTAATTAGAATAAATTAAGTTACACGAAAAAGAGAATTTTTTTAAATTTAAAGTGAACGTTTTTATTCGGAAATGAAAGTGTTAATGGCATTCATAAATGGGTCTATAATGGGTTAATAAAATATAACGGATCGGCACATTCATCATTTTAAAATATAATAAACTACATTATAAAAATAATCCTACACAAAATATATACTTTTCAGTGGCTGCATATCTTTCAAAAAGTTAATGAGTTAAAGAATTTTCCTACCGTATTAAAATATACGGATGAAATTCAATTCGAATAGCTTAGAAGAGACTTCGAATAGTTGTTCGAGATTTATTTTGAAGATTTATCATTCATTTACTGGTGAATAATAGAAAAGTTCTTAAAGCAACTGTACTTAGCTGTTTTTGAAGAATATAAACGGTTGGTGACAGTTCTGACAATCTACATCTGCAGAAAAGCGTTGTCATCGCATTTCTTAAAACAGCCACAAGCGGGTACATAGCAGTTTATTCTTTTTTATATCTTTAAACGTAACTCTTTATTTATTATGTGGTTTTATTTCTATAAGTGTCAACTCAACTGTCACATTAAATGCAAAAAAAATGGAAGGTACAGTACAGTTCAGTAAGTTTGTATTTATGAAAAATTTTGACTCTTTTTTTTTTTTTTTCTCTTGTTGATGAATAAGATGTTTATCAAGAATATATACATTACTTTCAATTTTCCGATATGAAATATAAGGTAATGAAAGTATTGCGATTGTGTTTAACATCCGAAACGGATATTTTGTGTTTCAGAATTCAAATTTAGTATAGGGGAGACCGGGGCAAGTTTTTCCATGTTTTCTTCCTTTTGATTGTATGTTTTTTACTTTTATTTATTTTGAAGTAAACAAGATGTCATTGTCTTCCTCACATGCTTATCTACAAATTAGCATTACTACTTTTCCAAAAAGTCAATATACTTTTTGGCAGCAAGTGGTTAAATGCAAGCATGTTGAGCTGGAAAACGTGCCCCGTATGCGGGGTAAATTTTCCCAGACTGCCAAAACGTGATGGGGCAAATTTTCCAACTATTTTTTAAAAAGGTTTAACACATTTGGAAAACATTTTAGAATTTTTAAGTAGATTTATTGTAAACTAAAATATATCAAAAGAGTAAACCCAGAATATAGCTTTAAAAAAAAAAAGCCTGTTTATTATACCAAGCTATTTTGACCAATTTCATTAAACGTCATTATCATCTGGATCCCTTTAAACTTACATAAAACTTCCCCTTTTGCGTAAGTATACTTTGGTGCTCTTTTCTAGAAGCTGTCTAAGTATTGTTAAAAATTACAACAAATTGATTGACTAAAGTTTGGTGTGATAGCTCCCCCTTTTTTTGGAACAAGCCAATTGACTCAAAACTTTGGGTGCAACATGACACATTACTACTTTACAGTGTAATTATTCACGATCTATTGGGAATATTTAAGTTTCTTGATGCTTTTCGGCCTGATAGTTTTCCTGATAGTTTTTATAGTTACATATATTGTTTCAGAATAGTACGAGTTCATTCAGCTTCCTTTTTCATTACTATGCAGACAATTTTGAATCTAGAGCAAAACTTTTTTTCTACGAGTTCACACAATAAAAATAATTTGGTTTTTGGAATATTAAGAAAATGGGCTAAAAATATTAAGCTTAATTTACAAAGGTTGGAGCACGCTTTTCTACAAGGCATTGGTTTTTGGAATATTAAGAAAATGGGCTAAAAATATTAAGCTTAATTTACAAAGGTTGGAGCACGCTTTTCTACAAGGCATTGTTGGAAAACATGCCCCGTCGTCATATTTTAGCTTTAATAGTACCTTGACGAGTGGAATTTTAAATTATTTTGAAAACGAATGTATAGTTATGTAGAGAGAGGAGACACATTTTAGTATACGCAATGATAAAACTGTAAGTTTAATAAAAGTACGTTTGATTTAGGTTTGAATGTAAGCATGAAAATTCACTCAAAGTTGAAAAAATCAAAAAAACAGCTCTAACGACAATATTACAACACCAAATGAGCAACAATTCTTGTGGGTGACATAAAACGGGTTGCTTCATAAACCAATCAGCTATTTGGCGCCTCATAATAGCTCATTTCTTGTAAAAGGCCTGGTGGAAAACTTACCCCATGGGAAAACTAGCCCCGGTCTCCCCTACAAGTTTCGAGTGCTTGTAGGATGCCATAATAAGGTTTTTTTGATAAAATCCCACATGCGCAAAAGATAGCTGCTCAAGAACTTTTTTGTTTTAAAAGTTTTGCTGGAGCTCGAAAAAAAGTATAGACTTAAAAAAAAACTTGGTACGCAAATTCCCAGTACCCGTCAGGCGTCATAATAAGGTCTTAGAGAAAGATAGCTGTCATATATAACTTTTTTAGATTTTAAAGTTATTGAAATTACTTTATAGGGCATATAAATATCTTTAAATATATGGATTTATTGAGTAGCAATTGTTTGAAAATCAAGTAGTGTTTCACTCCCTTAGTTTTTAAAATGTTTTTTAAGCATTGGTTATAAACGTTTGAATGTAACTTTAAAAACTAATAATTTTAATGAGTTAAAATTATTTTTAGCAGATTTATCAAAACGTTGTAAAACTTTAACAAAAATATTAAAAGATAACTGGAGAGAAAACGATTACATATTAAACGTGTTTTTCTTAATCGAGTGAAAAGAAACTGTTCACCTTCAAAAAAAAAACTACCAATGGTCTCAAGCAAATTTCTAAAAGATGCTTTAGGCAACCAAACATAACATTCTGTCTTTTATGGCTTGATTAGTTCATATTATAATAAAATTGAATACTTTATTAACGTTAACTTAAAAGACAATTTTCTTGGTTACGTTACTCTTTCAAAGATACTTCTATAAATATTATAATAGAATATTAGAATTTTTCTTTTAAAAATATTTATGTCATTAGCGCAAATGAGAAGTTTTCTATATCGACATACTTTATTTGTTGTCAAAAGACTAAATTGAAAATCTGATACAAAACGTGAATACGAAATAATTATAAGCTTATGCAATTTATTCTGCTTTTTTGCATAAAATAATAAATAGGAGAGCGCGTAAGATGTGAATAAACAGGAAGTCCTTCGTTAGCAAATTACTATGAATTTGTGTGATTACTAAGCACAAGATTTCTTGTTAGAAAATCTGTTTACATTTTCCTTTTCTTTATAATCTTGAGGTAGACTTTTTTATTTGTCAGCTGTTTTATAATATGAAAGCTAATCTTGTTATTATTAGCCTATAGGAACACAAATTTTATTGGTTTGACAAAGTAGTCAGATTTTTTCATACGACATTTTTTCACGGTTTTATTCCTCGTAGACCTGCATGAAAATTTGTATTTTCTAGATCATTTTTTTTTAAATCAGGAGAGGAAAAACAAAACCTTTGTTAAAACATGAATCGTTATATATTTTGAAATAAATGAATATTTTATAATTATATAAAATACATTTTGATTAATTATATGAATATATGCATTTTAACCACATTAAAAGAGTTGTCGGCTAAACTCAAAGAAACAGTAATTTAAATTTAAAACCACATACAATATCATTTAATATCGTGCTAGGGAAATAAATATATTTATTTGAAGCTAGATAAGCATTTTTCACTAGGGACTTGAAAATTTGGTAAAATTGATAAATCCTTTTTCCATTAGTGAGGGCTTTCTGTTTCAGTTTTATTAAAAACATAAGTTGAGTCGTATTGATTCTTTGTATTATTTTTATTGCCTAGTTTATTGTGAATGCTGCATGTTTCTAGAATATTAAAATAATCCTTTAAGCGGAATATTTATGAAGTAATAAAATAATCTGTATTGATTTCCATCTTCTTTAACTAATAAATTTCTGATTTTTGTGAGAGTCAGTTGACTGGAAATTTGATTCAAAGCCCTCCTTGAAAAGTTTCAGTGTTTCGTACAGAGGCACCACTAAACTTTAAGCCATGTTAAAGTGGTATTCAGCATCCGTTCGGAATTCAGTTTCCAGGCCATTAACCACTAATCCCAAAAAACTTTTAACAGAGCAAATAAAGTTGTCTCACTATCAAGTCAAGTATTGAAAAGATCTTTATTAAGAACACCATTTTTCCTGTGATTGTTTTTAAGTAGACGGCTCTTTAATATTCCTGAAAAAAAAACAGTTCTGAGATAAGTAGTAGATAGTAGTGAGAACTGTAGAATATCTATAATAATAAAAATGGGTGAGCGGTGTCTGCGCGGGGCACTGTAATATTTCTAATGACATTAAAATAAAAATAAATGTGTAACTTTTTGTTTTATCCTGTTGCTATTATCTTCAGAAACTTAATTCATATATTTGGAAAATAATTGAAATTTTTTACTTTATTTCAGAAATAAAATACATTATTGTTGATTATTAAATTAGGCCTACACAGAGGGACTTGGTCCGCAGGATTAACCATTTTCTCCTTCTTTATTGATACTCTATGCCCATTATGACATTAAGAGCCAATCAAGCCAGAAAGAGAAAAAAGTAAGTCCCACGGACCAAGTCCCTCCGTGTATGATCTTAAGATTATTGTTTTTAATTTTCTTTTCTTATGTAAAACGCAAGTGTTCTTATGTAAATTTAACATTCAAAGTTTCTTAAGTTCTCAAAAGTGTGCATGATATAGCGTGTTTTCCATGAATTAAATATTAATTACGGAAGAAAATGTATTTTTAGAATTTTAACTTGTAACTAATGTCAAGGGCATAATAACTGGCGTTACTAGGCGTATAGCAGACTAAATGGTACGTACACTTGCATGCAGTTTGTTTATATTTTATTTGCCCGTGCGAAGAACGGGTATTCATTTGCTAGTAAGTTTATCAAATGATGTGATTGGGATAAAAAGTTCTGAAAGGAATAAAATAACATACTTGCTTGTTAGCTCAATACTTACAGAAATTCTTTATAGTACAGACAGACGGATGGACAAATAGTATAAGACAGGTATTTGATTTCATATATTTTACATAAAAAAGGTATCTGAAAATCAAATGTTAAGAAAAGAAAGTTTAAGTAAGGGTGGACTGGACGGACAGACGGATGGATGGATATAAAGATGAACTATACACATAGAGATGGATGGACAAAAAATATTAGATATATTTCTCCGATGCACTGTTTCAAATTGTGTGCTTAGTTTCACCGTAATAGTGGTTCGCAGTAGCTGCAACGGCTGTGAGGTGAAAGGTTGTGTTTTTTAAAGTATTTAAGTTTCAATGAAAGTTTTAAAAATGTTACCGCTATTTGTACCATGAAAGGAACGATATTCTGTGTTATTTTCTTGAACATTGGTTCTTTTTTACTAAGAAACTTAAAAACTTTTTATAAGTTTTTAAAGTTTTATATTCCGGCAATCTTTTGCCAAATGATCGATGTGTTATAGCTCACTTAAGGTGAAAAGCGTGAATTTTGATGCAAATTTTCGAAACATTAATCACTCATAACATTTTAAAAGAGCAAAAGTTGTCTCTTACTACCACGCCAAAGTGTAGTAAGGGCTCTCTATCACGAAACCCATACGCGAGGAAACTTTTCCTTATAAGATGAAATATTTGAAAATCACAGGCATTTTGATTTTCCGACGTGCAATAAAATAAAATTTTCTCGGTTTGCAATATTCCCGTTTTCATATTATAGGCAATATAAACTCTTTTTAAATCTGCGTTTAGAAATAAAATAGATGAAAAGTCAAGTTTTCTGGAAAAGCTCTTAAAAATTTGAACTGAGTGAGAAGCCATTTGTTCCACTCATGATTTATGACGTAGTCTTAGAAAAATCATTTATCACATTTCGTTATTTTTATGCTTACCAATTCCCGGAAATGCTCTTTTTTCTTCGGAATTCCAAATTTGGCTTTTGAAAAATGTTTATGACTTTCCTCCCCCGCGCGTCTCACTCACTGAGCAAAATTTTATACTTTTGTTAACCATTTTCATTGGAAATAAACATTTAAAGATAAATTTTACTTGAAAGATGCATTTAATAATAATTATTTTGATTTGGTTGGGGTTGTTTGTGCACCATTAAAATGTCATTTTGAAAAAGAACAAACAATTGCTGATGGCTTGGCGAATAATTTTTCAACGGCTTCATTTGAAGACTGAAAAATACTACATAGAATAACTTTCATTTTACACTTACGTACCTTTACATAATTGCATAACCATTTCATTTTTTCAATAAAAATATACGGTTGTATTTTACTGGTGTTGTTTCAAGACAAAGGTCAGACTGTCCCAAGGCCGACTTAACTTATAAGGCCCCTAGTGATGATGTATACTCGGCACAACCCAGCCAAGTGGTCCTTAAAGAGTTAAAATGAATATACTGATAATTTTCAACTTTTCAAATTAGTATGTTTCACACGAATAGTGGTATTAATCAGTTTTACAATACGAGTACGTATACTATTTATTATATATGAAATGATGGATTTCCTAGCTAGTCTTATTAATTATAGTATTGGTGCAAATAATTTCAGTTTAACGCATTAAGCATTCTCACTCTTTAACTTCTGGAAATAATACCTTAGGGAATAAAACACGCATTGATTATATTCTGAATATTCTGCTATAAAACTGATTGCATTAGCACGTTTCCGTAAAAACAATCGATATCTTCTTTAATGGCATTACATGAAATTAGGATTTGCGATAAATAAATGAATAGCAATCTTACCTTGAAATATTTCTTAAGAGTAATTTGATTTATCTTGATGCGCAAAATATAACTAAATTTCTACGAAATTTCACGGATGTTGTTCTTAAAGCTGCAGTAAATTTTGTGTTTTATTATGTGTTCTGCTAAAAAATAATTTATGAGCAAAAAAAATATTGAAGCTTTTTTTATATGCATTATGTCTTGTAATTATTGTAGGTTGAAAACAAATACATAATTAATCACAGTAGCTTTTATTTTTAAAATAAGCCTTATGCCAGTGGAACTTTTAAAAGTCAAAAAAGTAAAAGCTATTGTATATCCAGAAGTAGTAAGGATGTTTATTGCTTATTCGTATGAATATCTGATAAAAATTATATTTATTTAACTTTTAGAAATTTAAATAATTTTGTGGATGCATCTTTAATATAAATTTATTCAAAATGTAAATTTAAACAATATATCTCACTGATCTCATGCAAAACTATTTTTAAGCAACTTGGAGAACTGTATTAAAAACCATTTGATAATTCAAACATTTTATTTTATAGAATTTTTATGTGAAATAGTTATTTAACAAGCACGAGGAAAATAGTTACCTAGTAATGCTGCTTATTCAACGATTTCTGTAAAACAACTTATACTGCGATAGGATATTCATTGCAGTGAAAGGTCTGCGCAGGGGATGAATGTTCTTACTTTCGTATTCAGAAATCCCATACTAAAAATAAATTGCTGAATAAGCAATTTTTTTTCTTAAACAAATCTTTTATTTTCTTGATATAAAAAAT
The DNA here is from genome assembly GCA_019343175.1 of Oedothorax gibbosus. Taxonomy (NCBI): domain Eukaryota; kingdom Metazoa; phylum Arthropoda; class Arachnida; order Araneae; family Linyphiidae; genus Oedothorax; species Oedothorax gibbosus. Next base: position 2,923,966 of record CM033276.1, read on the forward strand.
AATTATTATTTTTAAATAAATTTGTTTTCTTTTGTAATCGTATAAAAATATTACAGTTGTAATCTTATTCGAAATATTTTAAAAACAATTCGAATGTATTTCCCCACGTAGGCACAGCATGACAAAAGTGTAACTGGAACTCGATTAATTTTTGATAATATTTTTAAATTTTTAATTAGTCTTACCGTACTTTATTTTAAGTTTAATTTTTCAAATAGTTAAAGTCTAGGTTTTTAGTGTAAATAACCAATTAATTCCGTTCATTTAAATAAGCATGTTTAACAAAGTCGATCTTTACACCGAGAAAAATCCGAAATTTTTGACTTAATAAAAGTATCAGTTGACTCATCACTTGAGTTATTTGATAAACCAACATAGCAATTTGCCTTGTTTACGAAAAAAAGAAAGCAAAGCAAATGTATGAAGTCAACACAACTACATTAGCACTTAGCAGTACTAAACATATACTTTAAAAATAGAAATTATTTTTTGTTTTTGGAAAAAAATCAAATTACATTTTTCAGTAGCCAAAGGCCTCCATTGCAATTAATATTTTCAAATCCATTTTACTGAAAATCATCTAAATATATTCGCATAGCACATTGTAGCATACCCACAGTGACTTGTTAAAGGGATTAGCATACTGTTATACAAACGTATTGATTATAGATCTACAAACAAATATTGCAAGACATGCATCTTTTCTTAAGCTCCGGGAACTTTAAATTAATTCCGTTCATCCGTTTCAAAAACGTTATTGGAACACTAGATGCGCCTTGCTTAATTAATATTTTATTCAAACAATACGCTTGTGTAAATAAATTTTACTGTTTGAATGATTATTTTCCGCTTTGAACTCGGATTATTTCATTAATTATAGGTTTTAAGACCTTAGGCACTATTAAGAGAAGAGTATGCATTATTAATTGAAGATTAATCTACCTATGTTTGATAATTGGAAAGATTTTAATGCACAACATTTCGTTGATGTATTTGTCATTTCAGACTGATTGTATTCTGTTAGTTGATTGAAAATTTTAATTTAAGTTAAAAGTTTTAAACTCGTAGATGGTATTATTGGGTAAAGTAATTAAAAAATAAGTTTAAAATAATTTTAGAAACAGAAAAATGTCTTATTTGATTTAAAAAATTGATTCTCCCCGGGGAACAGGATAAATATAGTTTTTATCAAGGTTAATGATAAATTAATATGGAATTTAGTTAATTTTTACAGTATTGCTAATAAACTGCTAAAATGTACAAAAAGCATGAGGATTTATTATTTTTTTTGCTTTGTAATCACAAAATGTATCCCCAAGTTCATTACAGTCACCAAATAAATGAAATAGGTTTTTATATGCTATATCATGTTTAATTGTTCAGAAAACATGGCTTTAAAGAGCTTTAAAGTAGAACACGCTCAATTTTTCCTCCAAATAAACCGCGAAGCTCACCAAATTATCGCCAAAACCCTAAAAAATGTGTTAAATGTGTGTTTCTGCCTCAAAATATTGTTTTTGCAATCTCTTTGTTCTTTCTCGTATTAAGTTGCTAGTTTTTAAATGAATTAAAACAAACGCTTCAACAATGTAAGTTACATAAAATGCGAAAAACGAAATTGTAAGTTACATAAAATGCGAAAAACGAAATTGTAAGTTACATAAAATGCGAAAAACGAAATTATAAGTTACATAAAAAAAGCGTTACAACAGAACTCGAACAAACCGCTAACAAAATTTATTACAAATATAAATCAATTCTCCAAACATACCAGGTAAATCATTGTTTTTAACGCAAGGTTATAAAAAATGTAACCACATATAATACAAACAAAATTACTCAAAACAAATTTATGCTCCAACATGAAATTACTCACGAACCATTAAAAACAACACAATCCCTATAAAAATTGGCTACCCATAAAACTCTCTTTTTCTAAAATAAACTAGCAGAAAGAAATATAGCTTTTTTGTCATTACCCTAATTATTTATATCATTATGCGCAGTAAAGTGACTCATCTTTCATTCATTTAACACGGCAGAAGCATCACTTTTCCAAGGAAAGTGCGATGTAGTAAGCATGTATTACATCCATGGCAACCACTCGTTCATCATGTCGCATACCCCAAAACTTTTGTTGGTTGTGTACTGCATTGGATTGTGAAAACTGTAACTAGCTGACGGGTGCATAATACTTTCCCCCAGAAAAAGGGGGCTGTTAATGTGTGTCAAACTCAAAATTAACCCATCCGCATTTTTTCCATAATCTCCAACTGGTGCTACGAACAGTGGTAGAGGTGTCGGACAAAAAAGTGGAGGGGGGCATCTATAACTTGGCTATAAGTAACCCCACATATTCGCTCCTCTTCTTCCCTGAAAAATCTTCGATTTATTAATTTACACTCTTAAAACAAACGAGCGGTTTTAACTCAGTCTGAGTTAATTTTCACTCCTTTCCATGCCGAAAATACACTTCCCCTATAGGAGTGGATTTCACTCTTCTTGCGGAGTGGGTAAAAGAAATAAAAGAAAACAATCTACGTCCTACACTCTTAAAACGAGCGCTTTTAACTCAGTCTGAGTTAATTTCCACTCCTTTCCGGTGCCGAAAATGCACTTCCCCTATATGAGTGGATTTCACTCTTTTGTTTTAAGAGTGTACGTTGGAATTTCGGACATGTATCCAATCTTTTTAAGGAATATTCTGCATTTTAGGTTTTTACGTGGAAGCATGACATAAAAATAAAATGAAGCATTTAATAAAACTTTATAAAAAATTTAGTAATTATTTAAAAGAGATATGGTACAGTTGTTGCGCAAATAGATACAACGAGAACGACAAAAATTATAAATAGATTAAAAATGTTTTTATTTCATGCAAAGAAGCTAATTAAACATATAAAGTGGGGGGATTACTTTAATGGTATTAAAAGTGGGGTGACATAAAGCCTTATTCATTAAAAGTAAGAGAACGCATAACTCTGCGTCTACTACATCTAGAACTGGCTACGAATCATTTTCTCTCCATAGCGTGTCGCAAAAAAACTTGCTAAAAATCATCTCTAATCAACTAAATTTTAGGTATATTAAAGGGCACACGTGTGATGCCTAAGTTGAGAGATTTTTTTAAAGTTCTGATTAAATGTTTTCAATTATTTAGGATATATTTGCGCGTAACTAATGAATACACATTAAAACATTTTAACAAAACAAATATTTTCATCGAGTTTTTCGTTACCTCCCAAGTCTCAAAAAAATATTCCTCTACTGACGCAATGACTGCGGTCTTCACAATAGTTGAAAAAAAGTGGAAAAAATATTGAATTAGAAATTATTGCTATACAATGACCTAGAATGGTGCAAAAAAACGGAATTTGAGAAAATTACAGAGTAGTTGTATAAAATTTCAAAATTTCTTTAAAAAATCTGATGATTTTTTTTGGCGTGCCGAAATTACATTTTTACAGAATCGAAAAACTGGTAGGTTATTGTATAGAGAAACTCATACAAAATAAGCAGAAAATAAAATCTTTTTGATTCCATGATTTGTAATAATTGAGTTATAACTGAAGCAATGATGAAAAATGCAGTTTTGAGAAAAACGCGTTTAAAGATAAAATCATTGATTTCATTGTTATAAATAGATAAATATATTCAGATGCTTTTTTTAAAATTTAAATCATAATTATTTTGAATGACAAACAAATAATAATCGAGGATTGCTGAATGAGATACAATGACGACCGAACCCAAACAAGAACTAAGGTAGGCCTCGTATCAAACGTAACTTTCTAGCCGAAGAGTGACTACTCTTTAGAAGGCTGTAGGATTAAAAATTATTTGAGATACGCATGGGACATTTTAGTATGTAGTTTTTTAAGGTATATACTATCGAAAAATGCACACAAAATTGATTTTTTTTTTTGAAGTTTCACTCAAGGTGTGCTCTTTAAACTTATTTATAATATATTATGAATCGAAGATAATCTAAGTTATATTTCGCACTAAAACACTTTGTTATAAAGGAAGTTTTTAGATGTACAACGTAAAAATTTTAGAAATGTTCCAGCTTGCTGTTGCTTGCCACCTGGCCAATTTTATTGAGTTCTCTCTAATAATAATCGTGATCATTTAGATTTTAAGTACTTTTTTATTAAATTACTATTTTTGATTAATGATTGCACATTTGTATAAAGTAAAATTAATTATTAGTTTAAGTGAAAAAGGCATTTGGGTATGTAATATCTACTTAGTTATACACATTACTTATAGCAAGTAAACTAAATGGAATAAAATTTTGAATTGAATAAATATCAAAATATGCTACACACACTCAAATTTGGTAATACATTTCTAAATGCATGTTCAAATGTTCGTTTCAAGCATAAAGCTGATATTTACTAGTACCAGATTAATCTCAAATGCAACACAGACTTGGAGTGTAATTATCATCCTTTCATAAGTGAATTATTTATTTTATAAAACGTTGGGTCGTCAGTGCCATTATTATGTCGAAGTGTCAATGCTTAAAAAGCAATTAAAAGTTGGTTGCACTTTTATATAACCGAAATACAGTGTTGTCAAGTCTCATTGGCGAGCGGTCCACAGATGGATCGAGTAACAAAGCTTCAGGAAGAATTCATTACGCTAGTGGAAAACATTGTTGCATATTAAGAAGCGATACGCTATGTGGATTTTCGTGCACAATGTGTTAAATTCTATATTTAGAAACCCAGTGAACAGTAAAACTGAGCTTCCCGCGTAATTAATTGTTACCATAAATTTTTATTTTTGCTTTAAGATAAATTATAGATTTGTATGGAGTGTATGTGATGGTCGGATTTGACAGTTCGTGACGTATGGAAAGACTAGGGTATAATTTAATTAATAAACATAAATAAACATTAAGATAAATAACTTATCATGACTTATAAATAATTAATATTAACATAAACACGCTTATATTCGATTTCATTAAGAATGATTAGTGGTATTTTTTTTAAAATTTTGGTTGATAAAATACTTATTAGATGAACGAAAATGATTTTATTATTATCAATTCTTTATGTTAGCTGTTATATGTTTTATTTAAGAAATAAAAACTTGTACATGTTATTTAATATTTTGAATGGAAAAAAGATACTTTTGCATCTGTATATAATGTGTTTTAATATTTAAAAAAATATGAATACTTTTATTATTTTATTTTCTCTGATTAAAAAAAATGCATTGAATGAGATAACTAAAAAAGTTATTAACGTAACCCAAAACATGTAATAATTTTCTATCTCGAAATCAATAAAATAAATTGATTTTAAAGAAATAAACTTTCTTTATTTGTTATACCTTAAAAAATATTTTTTTCGGCTTTAGTTGTCTTTGTCTACCTCCCCAAAAAATATTTTTCTTCCAGTTATCGTCCCAAAAAAGCTCTTAGGCAGCACTTTTATTCATACCTTCCCAATTTGCCCGCGGCCGTCTAAAAAAAGTCATAAAAAGTGCCAAGCTAACAATCCATGAGATATCATATTTTGTTTGTTCTTTGCTTTGGTTTGACAAAATAGTAAGGGACTTCTTGCGAATTTTTTGTGAATTTGATTCAAAATAAGAAATAAAATAGAAATTTATGGAAAGATTATATAAAAATTTATAAATAAAATGTAATGTCAGGTGCTGTTTTTTACTCCACATAACTAACCAAGACTTTTTATTTAAGAAATATGTCCAAGATAGAAGCTTCAAATAAATTTTAAAAAAAACTGACAATTGCAAAAAGAAACATCTTAAAATTTTGTCAAACGGATACATCGCGTTCTGACCGGAATATCGTAATAAACCAGCAGGAAGATGAAAACGTTTGAAGAATCCTACATTTTAAAGAAAAAATGAGTTTGTGGAACGTCTTATAAACCGGAAGAATGTTGAATAATTCTCTCATTATAAAGAAAATCGTATTCAGCACCTTCTGTTCCATAACGACGTTTCGTTAGTGAGGAAATTCCGTTAGAAGAATGAATTTCCTTTATGTCCGAAATTCCATATTTTATGGGATATGTCCCTCTAGGGCATTTCTCACAATATAATAACCTAAAAGGTGACACAGAGGTTAGGATATGATGATGGCATTATATATAGGTGGTTGTTATTTTAGAGCCAATCTTATTTGCTACGTGTAGTTTAAATAGTTTATCTGTTGTAGTTAGAAATAGTTTTTTTTAGAAGGTAAATCTAATTTGTTATCTCCGTACCGTATCTGCAAACTTTTATAAGTATTACAAAAGTTTTTGAACTTCAAAGGAAAGCTTATTTTTCTGAGGAATATAATTTTATGCTGTATTTTTATTACTTCCCTTTCAAAAATATATGGAATTTTTTTTAAGTTAGCCATAATTATTAAAATTAATCTCAATTTGTAATTAAATTACGAACATTCGAATTGAAAAACATTTGTATTAAGTGTATGCTAACAAAACTATTTTAAATATGTTTTAAAAGAATTGCCAATGCCTTTTTTTTAGTGACACGTCGGCCAGGTAGTGATTGAGGCTCGTTGATTCAATATTCCTAAGTATCAGCAAAGCCAGTTCAGTTTGTGTCTTATTCATTTAATTAGAGTTCAAATTTATTAGGCATTGTTTCGTTATTTTTCCCTCTGGATAGTTCCCTAACAGTAGGTCATATTTTTGTTGATCGTGCAAATTTAATAAACTAAACCAAATCTGCCTGGTTTTATCTATATAAGCCTATATTGTATAAATTGGTATTTACATGACATAATGAATTCTCTTGCTAAAGAAATAAAACTTACACAGAAGCATTTCTTTATATTTTCTACAATTGTTACATGAATTAATTGATGAAAGCCTTCTTTTGTCTTGAAGTCTCTCATTATTTTAATTAAAACATGCAGAGCTAATCAGAAAACTATGCCAATAAATTGTTAAAATAAACGAATAAAGCCTAATAATTAGTAAACGATGTAACTTAAAATCCATGTAACTTTTCTTTCTTAAAGTATTTGACACTATTTACAGAGCCATTTAAAGTACTCCCCTTTAGAATAAACTTACTTCGACACTAAAATCTTCCGTATAATCAAGATGACAATCTAATGTCACTTTCAGTAATCTCAGCATCCATCTAAATGTACTGCTTAACAGCTTTTAACCAAATGAGCATTTAAAAATAACACAAAATGCAAATTTAACCGCTTTAAAATGATGCGGGAATTCCCAATACAAGCTTACAGGCGACCCCCCGATTGGATTATAGTTTATCCAAAAGAAACTAAGTGACATTTGTTCAAATTTGATTTATTATAATCATAGCAGTGTTACGTGCTCTTGAATTTATTTTCTAATACACAGTAAAAAAAAATCTGTAGTATTACTAGAAAATCTCTAGGAAACTCAGATGCCATGAACTTTTCTAGTAACCTTACTGCATTAAACTTAGTAAGTAACACATACATTTCCTTAGTAACCATACTAAGAAAACTGTAGTAGATTTACAGATGATTTGCTTGTACGTTTACTAAAAAACTTGCAGTAGCTTTACAGGTGATTTTCTTGTATGTTTACTAAGAAACTATAAGCAGCTTCACCAGTGCTTTTCCTGTAGTTTACTAAGAAACTGGTAGTAGCTTTACAGGGTATTTTCCTGTATGTTTACTAAGGAACTATAAGCAGCTTCACTAGTGCTCTGCTTATATGTTTACTAAGAAACTTGTAGTAGCTTTACATGTGCTTTTCTGCATGTTTACTAAGAAGTCTTTAGTAGAACTACAAATACTTTTTTTCTTTTATATTCGCTTTGAAATTATTAGTATATTGAAGACGATAGTCCCACCTCTGTAACGTTAGATACTCTACCTGCACTTTTACTGAGAAGCTGTTAAGTAGTGTAACAACCATCACAGAAAATAGTTCTGTATTTCTAACTGGAAAATGTTGTTTTCCTATGATTTTTTAAATCAGAAATTGTGGAAAGGTAGCTTGGTAATAATACAAAGCCATTTCAAGTATTTTTTCATTGACCTATATTATTTGCTATTCATATTTTTCTTTAATACAATACAATTATTTACATTTCTTTAAAAATACACTTATTCAACGTAATCTTTAAATTGAAGGATCTTACCAATACATTTCGATTATTACCTAAGTAACCTTAGTACAATTACTGATAACAAAAAATCTGTAACTTTATGAAGAAATAATTTCTGTAATACCGAAAACATTTTCTTGCTAAACATTAGAGAAAAATAGGAGGTATATCCATCTTCTGATTTAAAACAGATTTCTATCTAACCTTCAAGACACTTATATACATATATAAACTAAATTTATAATTTGATATTTTAGATTTAGACATTTGTCATTAGAATTTTTTCTTTTTTTTTAAAATATATTTTTCTATTCATTATTTTCTTGAATGTCCAACTTAATCATTTATAAACTTAACTCCTTCTAATCCACTAACCTATAACTCATTCAGAGATAAGCAACATTTTGTAACGATTTCAATTTTAAAAGATATTAAACTGTTGTTAAATGAAGTAACTTTAACCTGAATGTAAATATTCAATTACTAAATAAAAATATAAATAGCATGCTTGGAGCAAAGAGTTAACAGCATTCTATCAATTTCAAATTAACACAAGTAACTTTATTATAAATGATAAACATACTTAGTTGTAACATTGAATAATGTACAATTCCTTTCTTTTTTTTAAAAAAAGTACCTGTTTTATGTCACAAAAATATTCTTAATATATATATACAAAATTTCGTAAATTAAGCTGATACATGAAAATGAGGAAAATATAGTCTTGTTATGTGTAATTCTTAACTTTAATTTTATTGTTTTTAATGTTATTTACACTTTTCATACACAATTTAAGATATAAAGGAGTAACTGAACATAACTTTTACAGTTTGGAAACTCATATTAACAATAAACCCCTTAAAAGTTTAAAAATATTTAATTGAAAAAAAATATCCTACGATTGTAAACATCAGAGTTTGTCAATAATAAGTACAGTAGTGTCAGTAGTATAAATTTTTTTAATTGAAATCACTGAAAAACAATAGAAACTCCTTATAGGTTGCACTTTTAAAACATTTTTATTAATAGTTTCATTTATTTAAACTAAGAGCTTTATTTTACATTAAAAACAATAATAACATTAACTGAAAAGCACGTAAAAATTTAATAACACAATTAGGTTTCAATCACCATTTGCAATTTTATCAGACCTGCTGCTGCTACAGCTTCATAACAAAAAATAAAGCTTAACTATTTTTACACTATGCAAAAATTAATAGTATCGCATATTTATATATGTATAACATTTTCCCCTATGATACTCCATCCTGTTGGGACTTCGACAGAACAGGGTGGGGACTTAACTCGCACTCTTCCACTACCAAATCTTCGGAAAATAAGCATGTGCTGTCGTCTGCTTTTGCCTGAAAATATACAAACATACACGAATATGAAATACAAGTGAGCAATGCAAGAACTTGAAATTATATATTTCACTTTTTCACAGATGGCAGCAAGGTCAATATTGCTGTTTTGTATTACTATCCTCACTCACATAAAAAGTTATGCAGCGGTTAATTCAAGTTATTAATATCTATTTCAATAGTTCAATGATATATTTTATCTTCCTCACTACATTTATAACGTAAAAAGTATTCAGTCCATAATTGTTCAGTCCATCACCCAATTTCACAGAACGAACCACAAGTATCACCGACAAGTGGGATATAAATATTGAAGCAAAAAATCAGGCAAGGCTATATCCCAAATTTCATTAAAATTTTAAATAAGAAATATATTTCAAAAAACTAAAAATTTAATCTCCATTCAAATAACAGGAAAATTCCATTTTTTATTCAATATTTCCAATGTTGCCATTTCGTCAAACACGCACGAGAAACTATTTAAAATAAAAATAAAACTTGAAATACATATTTATGTGATATAAATCAGTTTGGAATGACGTCTTGTATATATCACAATAGTATATATCACAACGCAAAAAAGACTAATATAATTTCTTAATAATTTTGTAAAGATACATATTGCAGAGTGTTGTATTAATTTCTTTTTCTCATGAAACCCATGATTTAAACTTCATCATGCATTCCAAGGTAAAAACCATGTGTGTTCCGAGGTGCAACGCCATGCTGTACCTCGGGATAGAATTTGTTGGTATATACATAATATTTTTTTAAAAAAAGCAATTGTATTACAAAAAATCCTAGTTTCGGTATACGGCGACTTTTTCGGAACGTTGGCGACAAAAAAAAAGCAGATAAATAATTCTAATCTGGCAACAGTTGTTGACTTCGCGGTTTCCCAATAGCATCGTCTAATCCCGCGTCGCTACGCGATGTTTTCTTGCCAACAAGTTTGGCGAGAAATAAAAAGTCGCCGTATACCGAAACTAGGAATTAACCAAAATTAATAAAATAGAAAACAATTGGATCGTATTTCATTACTTAATAAGAATAAATTAAAGACCATTTTATTTTGGCATATACCGATCCCCCATACTAAAGAATGAGGTTGCTTTTAAAGTTTTAAAAGATAATTTTTAAATATAAGCTAAAAATCACCGACTGACCGACTTCTAAACTATAGAAAACCATATCGTTTTATTGTTGTTGTTGACTTTACATAACCAAATTTTGTATTGGATTTTTCCCATCGACCAATGGAAAGAAAAAAAATAATCTAAATAACTTATGCCGATGTCTTTAACTTCTCAAGCCATTAGGCCTAATGTTCTGGCATTATTTTTACGTGCTATTTGCATTATTCCAAAAAAAAATATACATTCAATGATAATTAAAAAGAAAAAAAGATAACAAATTTAATAAGAAATATAACAAAATTAAGGCTTACCTGGAACAATTGTGGTTTTCGCGTATGCAAGATCGCAGCATGCACACCGCTTTGGTAGAATAAATAAAACCACGTTTGCTGCTGCCGATTTTAGCTTCTTGAATCTTGATCGTTGACAGAGCTTTAACACAGCAACGTATGACATGTAATTTAGGAACACGATTAAGTGACAAGTTTGACACTTTAAAAATAAACCCTGGAATTGGAACATTCATAATTTTTCAGAAGTGCAAATTTCGGCTTTATTTATATTCTAAACTACTACGCATCTCTAGAAAAGATAGCCAGGGGGCGCTGTAAGACGTTACATCAATTTACTTAGTATTACTACAGCAGTTTGTTTAGTATACTTACTATCAGAGATTGGTTACAGGTGATTTTCTAGTAAATGGTGTGATACCTGTAAAGTTACTAAGTAATCGTTAGTAAATTCACGCCAAATTTTTTACAGTGTATGTAACAACGCGAGTAGCAGAAAATAGGATGTCATCTCCTTTGTATTCCTCATTAAAAAGCTAAACTTTTGACAACCAAATCTTGCAACAAGGTTTTGGCGGTTAGTTCTTTTAAGTCAAACATAAACCGATGGAACATCCAAAGAGCCTTAAATTTATAGTGAAAAGGCCTGTCGCGCCTGAAATTTTCGCTTAATTAGCTGGCTCGGTTCCTATCGCTAAAGTAATTAACGCAGTGTATTAAAATATCCCCGCACTTTATTTGTTGGGCACGTTGATGACGGGTCGGACAGCAAATTTGCAGGCAGAATTCATCATTAGATCAATCTGTAGGTTTGCCAGAAACGTATCTGATTCTTATTTTCTATACTAATTATGTTCAGTAAAATTGGAGAAAACTTATAGATATATAATGAAAACTTCATTTTTGGTAGCCCATGTTTTCTTTACATGCCAGTTCTTCATCGACAAAAGTTGATTTATTAAAAATACTTTTATAGATTTTTAAAAACAAATATAAAGCTCGTAAGTCAAAATACATCAATTGCACTTCTGTAAAACCTACTATAACCGTTGTTTGGGAAGTTGGCTGCTCCGCTTATGCAAATTGTAAAGAACCTTCTCTGTTCATTTGTGTTCGTTTCTACTAAGTAGAAAGGCATAGTTGGGCATTTGGAATGCAAAGAATATGCCAACATCGGAATATCAATATTTTGTGAGCTATTTATTTTTAAAGGTAGATTGCACAGTTCAACACAATCGATAAAAATTAAAATTGATATTTTTATTAATTTAATTTAAACCGATCTTGATGAAATTTTACACCCAAATTTCTAAACCATGAGAAAGATCTCCAACTAGTTTCCAACATTTAAAAATCACTAATTTAAAAAATTCCAAAAATTTTAAGCCTTTTAAATTAAGCGTTTAATACCACATTCTGTCAATTACCACCTGTTTTGTTCATTAATCTAACCCATCATTAGCAAAAAAAATCCAAGCTATAACAATAAGCTATAATCGTTTTTTATTGTGATACTTATTGTAGGTTGTCCATATTTTTTATTCGGGACTTTTCTTTTCGGAACTGAATAATATAAAACACCCTGGAGAGATATAGGTCGACCTGGTTTAAATCCATAACATCTTTTGCATGCAAGCCCAATACTAAACCATTTGCGAGAGATTATTACTGAACCAACTGCGACGCTAAAATTTGGAGTTTGGCCTGATCTCATACACGCCCCACGTTTACCACTACATAAATTGTTTTGTAACATCTTCAACTCTTTTTTTTGGTAAACATGATTGAAAAAATATCTAAGCAAAAAAGTATATATTATTGAAAATATATATTTCACAATTACTTAGATGAAGCGTCTTAGGAAACCGCTCGACTTAGGAACCCCTTTAGAAGAGTTTTTTCTTAAGAAGTTTTTAATATTCCATCATGGAACACTCCTGCGGTGCATAAGAAAATCCTCAGAAACACATTTTAGTCTACACATCTATTATTTTTGAATTGCTATCTTCCTCGGGTTTTTTGGTCATATTTTTACACCCTTTGTCAGACAAATGTTTATCGTGATGATCAAGATGAGATTTTGTCTTACTCTTTGATTTATGATAATAAGGTATTGCCGATTTATATGTATGGAGAATAATATTCATCTCGATAAATAAGAAAAAATTAAACGTAAATATAGATAACGGAGTAAAAGTTTTATTTTAAAACTTTAAATTCTCTTGTTTGAACTTTGGTTTATTGAAGTAAGTTTTTCTAAGATTTTGACCAAAAAAATGCGTATGCATACCTGAGAGAAAACTGTCGCCTACTCATTCCTTTTTTTTTTTAAATATTTAGAGTCGCTATTTTGATATGACTTACTAATGTCAGATTACATTACAAATGATATTTAGAAAAAAAATTATAGGATCTATTGAACAATTGAGAATATTTTACAAAATTAGCATATTTATTTGAAAATATTTGTGTTTAGGATTCATTCTAGCCATAAAAAATGTTTTGAAGTCTATTTTTACAATTATATAACTTGAATGAATATTTTTCCTAATTATACTAAAAATAGCAGTTATACAGCAGCAGTAAAAAATTATTAATTTTTATTAGTTTCCATTTACTATGAAAATCCTAAGGGTGCGTAATATCACACGGCTTTAAATTACCACTCAATAATAGATATTTGATCATCTAAAATTTAAAAGGTTAAAAATTTATACAAGAAGGTTTTCATTTTTTAGCAATACCTTTAAAACCTAAACAGTTCTATGGCAGATACTCTTTTCACATGTGTTAGTTAGGTTCACATGTGTTCACGGTTTTATAGAAAACTTTACTATGACATCTGACAGATACTAGGAACTCGTGTATCAAATTTAAAGTCTGTAGCTCTTTTTGTTTTTCAGCAATACTTTTTAACCTAAAAAGATCTATGACAGCTACTATTTGCACAAGCGCCAAATTTGAAGCTCTTTTAGTTCGAGCTGGAATTCTTTCAGACAGACGGAACAATGTTCAAAAACCACTTTGTTAGAATGAGCACTCTCCAAATGTGTAAAAACAGTTAGGTTTGTAACAGAATTTGTCACTTAACCTGCTTCCATACAAAAGTTGTGTTTAACAGGTAAAAAGGTGCCAAACACAGCATTAATTCTATATTAACCATTTACATGCTAAATTTGGCTAGTTTCATTTATTTTTATTTCGAAAATTCAATAATTATTACTTATCGTTTGCAAAAATTAATTTATATTTCAAAGAATAAATATGTAATATTCCTCGCTTTTAAATAGAATCAAAACATTTCATATCAACATACAAAGAATCTCGTAGGGAAATATATTTGACGTCATTTCAAACTAATCGATGTTGCAAAAATAAATTTATTTTAATTTATTGTCTAAAAAAATTAAAGTTTCTCGAGCGATTGTTGTGAATGGCAATGGTGATTTAATTCTAATAAATATGGCTTCTTATGCTTTTTAAATGAGCATTCAATTTTGCAGTCTTTTAATAATTGAAGTACTTCCAATTCGTATTCTTTTCTGAAATTTTCAATGTTTTCTAATTTCGATGTGCTGAATTTTTTGACGTATCACACTTGTCCGTAGCATTTGTAGTTTGGGCTATGAACGTGGGTGACGGACAGACAGACAGACTGAACGATTATAATACCTTCCACTTTTTACGTTATAAACGTAGTGTGGAAGCTAAAACAGAAACCGTTAAATCTCAGTAATATTTTTCACATACTAAAAATTCATTAGAAATCACCGAAATTATTCATTAGAAAAATTTAAAATGTTATTGTGCAAAACACTATTCAAAATTATTATGTTCATGGTATTCTTTAGCGGTAAAACTATTTAGGATAAATTAATCCACTTTTTGTCCTCCCTCCGAAAGTGTATGCAATAATTTTGACACGCATATCACTGAATGTATTTAAAAAACGATCAATTATGCAAAAACTTAAATAAATAGTTATGGTGTTCTGCACAGTTGGGATTTTTATATCCTTGCTACGCGGTGTACTAGAGAATAATAATATGAATGATAAATTGTAATAAAACACATTTATCATAAATAAGAATACATAGTTGACAAATGACAAAACACAAATCTTTAAATATACATAGGTTATAAATTATAACTAATCAATTTTATAAAATGCAAATGGTAATACATTAATAATTTAATATTTTTAATTCCATTATCATAATATTATAAATTTAAACGAACATTTTCAGTAATGTCTCTTTCGAAATGTTGCTTATGAGCTACTTAGTTAATAACGATGGTTGGCAAGAAAATTTGCCATGGGAAAAGAGTTTTTTGCTTAAGTTTATCTAAATAAACAAAATATAAGACAAATGAAGATCATAGCACTAAATAAAATATGTCGGACAAATAAAATTTCCGAAAAATCGAATTTTAAAGACATTATGTTAACGTTTTTATTCGGCAAGGTAGGTGTTAATGGTATTCACAAATGGGCCGTTAATCAGTTAACCTTAAAGTATACCTAATGGTTTTGCAATGTATATTTTTGCGTGTATTCATTATACTTTCAAATAATTATTTTTTTCTTGGGTAATTGAACAAGCCGCTTTCTATGAATAATCAGTTTTAAGCCAAATTTAAAAATATATTTAAACTTGAAAGATATCTTCACGTTATCTTGACATTTAAAAGCACATATTTTAATGCAATTCATCAGTTAAGCTTAATTCAGTTTTAACCAGCAACTTTACAAACTGGAAATAAATACAAAATGGGTGTAAATTAGATGATAATATTATTTTGATAATATTAGTAATCATTGATAATTTATTATATTTTGTTTTGTTTGTGAAAATTATTTTTTTAAAGTTGTTTTGTTTGTTTTGTTAGTGTTGCATGTCTTCGGCTTTTTCTACGTAAGATGAGATGGTTTAGACCTAGTTATAAATTAAAAGGTAAACTTTTATTCATTCAAAACAAAATTCTTTAAAAATATTTAGGGCTTTACTATAAAAAGTAAATGTTATGTAATTGCATGATAAAAAATCTCAATAAAAATGGGTATTATATGTTTTAAAACCTTTTTTTTAAATTAATTATTTTTGTTTTAAAATAAGCACTTAAACTCGATGCTAAGTTCATAAGCCATTTTTGAAAAAACAATTATCACCATTTACGTACTTAATTTTAATTCTTTAAATGCCAAATATGTGACATTTCATGGAAAAATGTTTTATATGAAATAAATATGTATTTGCTTTAAAGGCAGCTATAAATATTTTATTTAGCTACGATTGTTAACAACATGCCAAATTCATTCGCGAAACATTTTAATGCTGAAATTCTAAACAAATACTTGCATTTTTAGCTATGTATGCTTTTAAAATTTTGAATTGTTGTATCAAATAACTGTTTATTGATATTTGTTTAATCATTTTCAAAATAATTTCTTTCTCCTTTTTTAATAATAATTTTTAACTAAATTTTTATTAAATCAGCTATATAACTATACCTAACAATACTGTTACAATTCTACCTTTACATGTAAGGCATACATTAAAGCCGACCATAATAGAATCGGACATTTTTTACGAAAGCAATATAAAGATCTCTACCACTGTCAAGCAAACAGCTGTAATGATAAAGAAAAACAAAATCGGCACTTTACAGAAAATAACGGTGGGAATTACTTTCAATTTTAATCAACTACTTGAATCACTTAAAAGGAGAATGAAGCAACCCACAAGGAAGATTATGCCACTTTTCCACTTAAAATATTATTCCATTGATTGATTTTAAGATGGAACTGCTTGGAAGCAAATTGGTGCAATTTGTTGTTCTACTTCTATCATTTTAAACAACTTTTAAATTAGGAAGTGACGAAAATTGGAAGCCATTTGCCTTGTGGAATTCTATCGGCATGCCTTTGAAAAGTTCTGGGTGATCTCCTTAAGTTAATTAGATTTGTTCGCTTTGTGCGTGAAAGTTAAAGTTCCGGGTATAATTTCTAGAAATTTCGACAGTTAATATATTTTCTCTAATTCCAAATTTTCTCTGGACCGTACGTTTAAATTGTCGGTACGTTATCAAAAATA
Source organism: Oedothorax gibbosus (assembly GCA_019343175.1). Taxonomy (NCBI): domain Eukaryota; kingdom Metazoa; phylum Arthropoda; class Arachnida; order Araneae; family Linyphiidae; genus Oedothorax; species Oedothorax gibbosus. The sequence continues at coordinate 2,940,957 of CM033276.1, forward strand.
AATGAATAGATAATTAATTGATGTTGATAATACTTAATTGAATAAAAACTCAGGTAAAGAATCCTTTTCTCTAATTTAACCACGAGTTTTATTTGAAAAACTTGTATAAAGTTAACTAGTTTGCTTTGTTAAGAAATACTTTATCTAATATGAATACGATGTTTATTTTTATATTTGAAAACATTACACAATTATTTTCTAATTTATTGATTAATTATTAATATTATTATATTATTAATTAATATTATTATTATATTATTAATTAATATTATTATTATATTATTAATTAATATTATTATTATATTATTAATTAATATTATTATTATATTATTAATTAATATTATTATTATTATATTATTAATTAATATTATTATTATTTAATTCTATTACTTTAGTAAATATCATCTTTATGCTACGAGTTTTCATTTCGAGTACATGCTAGAAAAGCATTGTGGGAAAGACCACGTTTGTTTCAGAAGGCATCTGACTGATTAGTCCAGCCATACTAAATGGGAAAGAAATGCCATTGTTTTCCTGTCAGTGCTATTCTTTCTCTAACATTGGATATTATTATCGGAAATGAACGAAAAGATACGGTTACATATATTAAAGCATGGTATTAACACTTTTTTGTAATCTAAAATGTATTTCATAAACAACGATAATATTTTTAGTCGAATTATTTTTCTAGTTAAGAACCAACCTATTTCAAACAACCTTTTTTTTTCATTAAAACTTTCCTTACTATATTACTAATTTTAGAAATTATAAATAATAGTTTGCATTTTCTTGTTTGAATGTTAAAAGTTTTTAGCCACTAACGAATTCATTAATTTGAAAGTCGCGTTTCTAATTTTAATCTACAATTTAAAACTTCAATTTTATCTTAGCTTAAAAAGCAATTATCTTAAAATAAAGTCACTCAGATGGATAATTTTTTTAATTAATAAGATACAATTATGATACCTCTGAATTGCTGTTAATTCTGCAAACAAGATATCAATATTTTGGAAATATATAATGGTTGTTTTGTTTTAAAGTTAAAAACAAACGTCAGAACTTTTGCTAGAAAATCGCTGTACATCAATTCTTCTACTCAGCAATTCTAATCGTATGCAACTTGGAATGTTTGGAAGTTGAGAATATACAAAATTATTGATATATTGGATAAAAGTTTGCTCCCAAAATTGTAGGGGGAGGCGATATTGATTTTGCAATTTTGTGATCATCGGCTTTTGTTAAAGATTCATATTTAAGATTGTAGATAACTTTTGACAATCTAAGCCAACCAAAAGCTCTTTTTATAGAATAGATACTAGATTTAAATTTTATTTTATAGAACTCGTCGGTTGAATACTCGGATGAGTTAGCAATAAGGTTGCAACGTCAATCAATTTAATTTAGAACTACACATAGCTTAAAATTCTTAAAACGATAGCTTAAAATCTACAGGTTTAACCAGTTTTCGTAATTTTCGTTTTAGAGGATAGTTTATTTCCAGAAACAGATTAATATTTTGTTGATAACACTTTATTCAATGCGATAATTGTTTTAGAAGCATTAAACACAAATTTATAAGGTTTTTAGTTTACCGATATTAAAATGTTGAAGAAAGAATATAAACTATTAAAAATACTAAAACTATAAAAAATATTATTATTGAATTGTGAATTCATTTGATTATGAATATAAACAGTGATATTAAAAAAGCTAATTAAGTGATATTGCAAAAAAAGCTGAATAACGTGATATTGAAATTCCAAAAATAACATTTTAAGAAATCACATCTTTATCAGAAAAGTGAAATCCATTAAATAAAAGAATACTGCATAAAGCATAGTTTGCAGATTTTTTTTTATTTGGTCTTTCAAAATATATTTAGGATTACAATCAACTGCAGTAACAAGACTGATGAACTAAATATTTTGTGCAATCAAATAGATTTAATGCGGGTCTGTTAATGGATTGATATTATAATTGTGTTACATTTTTGTTGACGCAGCATTATTAGTCCAAACATCAAGTGTTTATGTACGTATTTAGATAGCTCAGAGTAACAAGAGTTCAAAAACCAATTATTCTTCAATTAAATTTATTCAAAGATATAATTGTGTAACTATGGAATGATCTTTAACGTAAAATTATTATTTTGTAACAGCTAATATTGCTTTAAATCTCACTACCCATTTCAGATGCAGGATGTAACTCAGGCGCTATTTTGTTCACTCTTTAACGAGACATATAGTCCGGGCGAATCCAAAGTAAGTTACCCACTTTGTCAAGCGGACTTGAGAATTATGTTAGGTTAGGTTAGTTTTGAATTATCGTCGCACTAGAGCTACACGAGGGCTATTGACGACGGGCGTCATAATTTAGAACCACAGTCAAGTGACGATCCGACACCTGAGTGGGCACCCAAGGCAACCGTGAAGGGTGACATCGTACGCAGCGATGGGACTTTTGGAACATATTTAACGTGCACTCCCTCTACACGGGGTATTCGTCGGACATTTTTGGCTGCACGGGCCGTTTATAGGTTGTCAGTTATTTTGGCGATGCCCATACCCGAACCTGGTGAGAATTATGTATGAAACAATAGTTGAAGATATCACAGTTATCCGACGATATATTCGAATGGCAACTACCTTTTTTTTATTACAGTAAAGGGATCCTTATAGACAAAAACCGTAATTAGCGCTGAAACGAGGTATAAAATCTTAACAAAAGGTAGCATTGTTTCCATTGGTTTATTTAGTCTTTGAAATTGTACTTACCTAACAAAAAGATATAGAACTGTTAACGAAATAGAATCATATCGTATCACCCGTGATGTTTGCAGCGTTTTCTTCATACAGGAAGTTCCTTTACTTCATTGATTTCTTCAATTTTGTCTAGCGGATAAATTTTTTTAATTTTGACTAGGATTTTCGACAATAAGGATTACTTTACTATTATAAAAAATGGGGGGTACAATAAAAATTTATCGTTAGATTTTGTAACAGTAAAAGTGGTACCTTAAATATTCCAATTTACATATTTTCTCGAGATCATGGCTTCAAAGAGTTCCCGACCAATTTTTTTTTGAGTAAACCAATTTTGAGTAAACCAAACCCGACCAATTTTTTTGATCTTAAACTGTTGGTTCGCTACGAATGGTTAAATTGGGTAACTTACTTTATAACCCTATACTTCCTTTGAAGTCCAGGGTAGCTGTCTTTCCAGACAAAAATTACAATGAAATGTACCTAATTTCAACTTGTATAATAATTCCCTCGCGTAGCTCTAGTGCAACTTAACTCAACCAAAATTTAAACAGAATAGACTCTCGTAACAATATTATGCTTCTTTTCCAAAAACTGACGTATTTCTTGATGACCTTCAACGCTCGTCATCCATATCGACATTGAAACTCCAAATACCACAAAAACACCTGATAAATAATTAAAACCTCACACAGTGTTCACGCTCGACAAGAAAAAACATTGTATGGAGCCACCACACAAATTAAAATTAATTAACGGAATGTATTCTCGGCTAGGATTAAAAAGGGTTCAGACCTAGCCATTTCGTCTCCTGCTCACGTTTAATGGGGATAGTATAACAACGCTTAGACTACCGAAAGAAAAAGTAATTTATTATGTTTCTTTGCACTTACAGCTTTGGTGATCGGGGATCTTGAACGTTCATGGTACTGGATCAGAAGTTTTAATTAAATCGTACGACCCTATGCGTGCGGAAACTATCAATTCCTGTTACGCTTAGATGTTAGACGGTAGTGACGCATTTGGTTAATGAATACTGGTCAAGATATAATTATCTGGACCAACGGTATATTTATGTGTGTCCTAATGTTTGAGAAAAATATGGATAGCGTAGAGTTTTGCTCTATAGTACGTGTACGTGTAAGCATGGGGAAAAGAGCAGAAAGTGAGTGTATATATGAACCATTAAATAGTGTGACGTCGTTATAATAACAACTATAATAATTATAATCAATAAACTTATACATACAAGTTTTTTTTAAAAAAAACTTTAGTAGTACTAAAATACACAAACACCACTTAACACTTCTAAAATATTCAGTCCACTAATACCTTCGAATGTGCTGTTTCCAAGTTATAATTATAGAGAATTACAAAATTCTAAGCTTTTGCCTTTGAATAAAATAACAGGATTTAATAATAATAAGCTTAATAAAATAATAGGATTACATAAAATATTCTTTTTCTTATACATTAAGAAAAAAACATAATAAACACATACCTAGATCTAACCAATATGTTCATTTCCCATAACCTGTCCATAAATGTCAAGAACATACGTAGAGTTAATTCTCTCTATTAACTTTTTTTGTAATTAAGTAGGATTACGGAAATTTCAACAGTCTAGACAAAACCATAGCACGTATTCTGAAATTTCTAATTAGCATCTACGACTACATTAAAAATCTATAAAAACTCCCCCACTGGCTTTTGTTAAGGGCGTCGGTAAAGTAATCATTCCCATCCTTTTTCGATGAAAAATTGGATTATGGTGACATGAGAATAATGAAGCGCCATTATAGCGCTCTGTTGTGAGAAGCAGCGTGCACAGCATGTGGCATCTTTCATTATCTGCCCGCCATGTTTGCTTTCAAAATGGCGTTCCGAACAAACATTTAAGAAGAAAGAAAAATCAGTGCCTCTGTTAGGTTTAACTAACCTAACTATCTAGTCATCACACCTAAAAAAACTCGCTTCATCAAATTCAAGTTGGTTGGTGAAAGCTCTTTGTTGGTTTAACAGACTTTTATCTGATATTTTTTAAAACACTAATGAATTTGAGACTGACTATTATTTAATTTTATTATTAACCACGAACAAGTTTGAGCGTATGTGGTCCATCTAATAACTTTTTCGTTGTTCCGGCTTGCGTTGCCTGATGCTTTTAATGTTAGGTAAGGTAGGGTAATCGTTTCCGTCTGCCTATTTCTAGCCTCCTTTAGGAGCTTTAACACAGCCAATAACGCCTCGTAATTTAGAACCCTGGTCAAGTGACGAGGTCGACACCTGAGCGGGCACCCAACGGAACTTCGAGCGACATCGTACGCTAACGCCGTCGGGACTTTGGACTCCACAGATTTAACAAGCCTGTCTGTCCCTGTGTACTCGGCCCATCCACGGCCAACTTAAATAACAAGGCCAGAGAAGCTCTTGCAAACATGAGCGTAGACGGAAATTTTGACGTCACTGTTCCGAGTGCCGAAAATGGAGAAACTAGTTCGGACGCAATCGGAACACTAAAAATGTGATCAGCCGTGAACGAGTGGTTCCGAACAGGTTTCGAGACAGGTTGTCTTCATCTTCGGAACAACGTCACTCGGAACTATCACGTCAAACTTTCCGTCCCCGAGCGTGTTTGGGAGAGCTTCTTTGGCCTTAGTAGTTGAGTAGGCCGTGGCCCATCCGGGATGAATTGTGGATTTTTTCTACTATTTCAAGCACAGCTCCGATTTATAGGATGACTGGCAGTAGGTGGGATTCGACCCCCGCACTCCTGAGATGGTTGAATCTCGAGGCTGATGCCCTAACCACTCGGCCACGGATGGGCCCTTTAATGTTTTTCTCGCTAATTTACAACTATTTTATGTTTCATACAGTTAATACATTTCTTTCATGGTCTTTTAATGAAGATAAACAAAATATAAACCTTACATAAAACCAATAAGTCATTTTTTGTACTAATCGGACTGTTTGTAGTTGCCAAAAAATTTAACTATAAAGTAGTTAATATAGTTGTTCATTCATATTTTTGCACAAAAAGGCGATTACAAGAATGTTCATTCTATCCCTTCATTTGTTTTCCACTATTATTTTTTTTATTCGTAAACTAATTTTGTATGATACTATAAAAGATCGTTTATTTTCATCTGTAACGTTTTCCAATCAATACAGATATTAATAACTTAGCTACCAAGAATGTCATGTCTTTAGCTTCTTAGGACATAATTTGAATTCTTGATCCATTCTACATAAAATCAGTGGTTGATTGTCCGTTGATCGTCACTTGTAACATTGTCAACTTAACCCAGTGATTGGTTAAAGAACAAATCATTTGAAGGTAATGAGCGTTTACAGAATAACGGAACCGGGAATAATGACATGCCATTAAATGTTAATCCATTGATTATACATTAATCAGTAATGAATAGCGATTTGTTAATAGCAGTTATTTTAAGTTTTTTTTTCTTTTTGACCTTTTTGGTGATGAGTAAAAAAAGGAAAATATTCTTTGCACGGAGGGCTCTAGGATAGAATGAGTGTCAGAAGCAATTAAGTCGTTCCGGTTACCGTTACGTTGCGTAGCCAAAGTTCTCTTTTTTTCAGTTTTCAGTGTGGCTTGCTTTATTTTAATAAATGGCTTAGAAGGTAAATATAACTCGGCTTCTTCAGTTTGAATTTTTAATAAGAAGGTGAAAGTTTTGAAGCAATGTTTTGGTCGAGTTTGTTTTTCATGTTTGTTTTTCCTGCATAGTAAAATAGTTTATTTTTTCAGTGAAGTTATATAGTTTATTTTTTCTTTAATCAGAAATATTTGAATTGCAGATTAATTTTTAAATTCATAGGAAAAGAAATTATTAAAATAGTGGATACCATCAAATTACAGATAATTCACAATTTTATCAAAATTAAACTTTTATCGTTCCAAAACTTTTGTTAAAAAAGGTGAAAAACTTATTATCTGATAGACACAATTTTTAATATAAGTAAAAAAATTATTTTTTATGTATAGTTTGGTTAATAAGCACAATGTCCATAATCATGGGAATTGTGCTTCTAATAATCTAGAATCAATTTGTTTTATATTTCCCTTTATTAATGTTTATATAGACAACATTCAGAACTTTGTAAAACAAAACCCTCTGACTTTTGTCTTCTCAAAAAAATCAATTTCTAAGAAAAGATGTATACATAATTTACGTTTTGTATCAACTATACGTGTGGGACTTCTTTAATAATTATAATGCGTTAAAAAGTTTGTATTTCTCAAAAATAAAAAAAGTTGAAATTATAAAATTGACTATATCAAACAACTTGTGTTTATTTTTTTGAAAGAGTACAAAAATGTATTTATATGTTTTCTTGCAATTAAAGTGCAATATAAATTTTAAAATATCTACTATAACGCTCTTATGAGTGTTTTAAACTTTGCGTAGTATTATAAGTGTAACACTTTTAGTGTAAGGTGCACTATCCACATTTTTAGCCATTCTTGCCCCATTTATATATGAACACCATTATTCATTTAACTATATCCATTACCGAATAAAAAGTGTTTAAGACTTTAAAATTCGTTTGTCGGGTAGCTTCAATTGCCCTACATTGTTTAGGACTATGATCTTCATTTGTTTTATGTTTTGTGTTTATTTAAATAAACTTAAGCAAAAACCTTATTTTCCCATGGCACAAAACAAACAAGCGTCCCATATTTTAGCTACTGCGCATAAATAGGTAAAATACCATAAGCACAGCATAAAACTCAGCAACTACGGGAACTTTTACCACAAAACCCAAAGTTCTTAAATTAATCAATTACGTTTAATCACGCTATCCGTTACACACACTTGGATAACTGAGTACACATGTGGGCCAAGTATGTTAAAAAGAGTTTCGCGAACCATTAGATTAATAAAGATTGGAAATATTAGCCAATTTAGACTTGGTAGTCAAATTTTGTATCGTGATAAATAGTAATAATTCATTAAAACTTAAGTTTTGAATTCATTTGTATACTATGGTGGTATTTTCTTTTATCTTTCAATAGGGAAATTATTATTTTTTCGAGAACAATTGGTTATTAATTTTGAAAATAACTAATATTTTCTCCGTGTGGCTGAGTTTTTAAAAGAAATAGACGTTCGTGTTTTCAATGTTTGTTAGTGACACTATAAAAGTTGCTCACAATACTAAAAACCTTGAATTCTTGTTCATTTCTATATATCAACGTAACATTCCATAGCTCTTTATAACAGCTCAGGATATTTCAAATTCGCATTAGCGCACCACCTACCTGTACCAAGTCATCCATCATACGGATTATGAATGACAAGTGAAAGTTAACCCTACTATGCTATTTACGGTCTTTGCGCTATTTCACACAATTGAAAGCAATTCAAATACAGTTCCTTTCATTTTAGTTTCAAATGAACGAAAGTCGTTAAACATGTAATGCCAAGTTTCCCTCTATGAACAAATTGTCTGTCCACGGTATTCCCCTGGCACTTATCATCGTAACTTCAACTGTAAAATTAATTTCAGACTACGCCATTAAAATTTTCTTAAGCTATCAAAAAATTGTTTACAGTACTAACCAAGGATTTGGAAGTTACTTTTAAAAAGTAACTATATTAAAATTACAGTTACTTAATTAAAAAAAAACTCTTTTACAATTACAGTTACTTTTCATATAAACAGTTACGTTACAGTTACTTTGTCATAGTACACTACTTAGTACAGTTACAGTTACCACTTACTTTTCATAATAGTTACAGTTACTAACTATGAAATATAACTACTTACAGTTACTTAATAAGAAAAGTAACTAATTACAGTTACTTTGAGACATTTCAAGTTATAAGAAAATTTTAAATTTAACCATTGCTCAAAGAGAACCAAGATTAAAGAAATAGTTACCATCGAAAAAAAGTTGAGAATGAGAATTCAACGTTGTTAAAAGTTAAATTTTAAATAATTAAATTTAAGCCGAACGTCGAACTATGCCGAAAATATCCGGGAAGAGCGGCGTGAGAAGTAACGACATTTTTTGTTACTTCGTTCCCGTTGAAAGTAACTAAGTTACGGTTGCTTTCTGAAATATCTACGGATTATGAATGACAAGTGAAAGTTAACCCTACTATGCTATTTACGGTCTTTGCGCTATTTCACACAATTGAAAGCAATTCAAATACAGTTCCTTTCATTTTAGTTTCAAATGAACGAAAGTCGTTAAACATGTAATGCCAATTTTCTCTCTATGAACAAATTGTCTGTCCACGGTATTCCCCTGGCACTTATCATCGTAACTTCAACTGTAAAATTAATTTCAGACTACGCCATTAAAATTTTCTTAAGCTATCAAAAAATTGTTTACAGTACTAACCAAGGATTTGGAAGTTACTTTTAAAAAGTAACTATATTAAAATTACAGTTACTTAATTAAAAAAGAAACTCTTTTACAATTACAGTTACTTTTCATATAAACTTAGTTACAGTTACTTTTCATAGTAACTTAGTTACAGTTACAGTTACACTTACTTTTCATAATAGTTACAGTTACTAACTATGAAATATAAATACTTACAGTTACTTAATAAGAAAAGTAACTAATTACAGTTACTTTGAATTCAAGTTAAAGTAATAATTTACATTTAACTTGTAAAGAGACAGATTAAAGAAAAGTTACATCGAAAAAATTGAGAATTAAATCATTGCTTCAAAGTAAATTAAACATAATTAAGAACGTGACTATCGAAAATCAAGGCGTGAGAATAACGTTTTAATTCATTCCGTTAAATAATAATTTACCGGTTGCTTCCGAAATATCAAGGCGTCTAAAGTAACGACAGTATGTCATCCCTGGTACTAATAGAGTTCTTCCTCTATCTCCGACTAATTCAGTGTCTAAGCAACCGGTATACAATCATTACCGCCATCCATTTGTACCGTGTCATCCATCATGTGGATTATGAATCACAAGTGAAACGTATCACTGCAACAACATCCGGCAAGGCGGGGCTTTTAATAATTGAAATCCGAATATCCCTGCGTGGAATTGTCTAGATAGGAAATGATGGGACGCTACTATTGGGCGAGAGCTTGGACATTAATTAAAGTTGCTGCTGGAAGGCCAGAGCGTGCCTATATTGTTAGGCTGGTATGACAACGTGTTGACTGGTAGTTTTGGTGTTATGAGGTTATAAGAAAGTTGGAAATGGGAACTTTATAGCGCCAAGATAGTAAAAAAGTTGACAAGGAAACTCAGGAAGCATCAAATACCCCATTCACTGATTGTACATTTTGGTTGTACATTCAAACTGATTGTTACAACGCTATCTGCTAATTTGTTGGCCTTATTCTATTGCTCTATGAAAACATTAGTCGAATTCCACATTCTATTTCCATGCAACCCCTTTTAAATTGCAAATATAACTTATTAAAGACTATTTGTATGCAAACACTTGTCATGCGAAAATAATTTTGTTGCTTTTGTTTATCAAAATAAACAAAACTTAAGACAACTGGCAACTATAATACTGAACTATTTATATAGGAAAACATTAGGTCACATTAAAAACGAATTTTTTTAATTGAACTTTTTGATTCTGTAAAACAAGTATTAATGAAATTATCAAGTAGGTCTGTAATAGTTTAATTATAACTACACTGTATTTACATCGACTCTATAAAACATGCTACTATAAAGCAGTTAAATACACTGCTCAAAACAATTAGGGGAACGCATGGTTTAAACCCTTTCACCCCCAATGATTCCATTTGGAGTCATCAGCTTGCGATTTTTTTCTCACTAAGTTGAGCTCGAACTTATTTATCGTTAGATGGAATAATCATGTCTTTTGAAGAATTAAATAATGTTTGTTTTAATTAAATGGAATAATGAAAACATGGTAAAATAAAAACCACTCCCAAAAAATTTTATGAAATAAATTGACCCTAAATTCTTCACTATTGCATTCTTAGATGTTTCAAAATTGATTTTAACTTTTTTTTTTAACAAATAAAGTTTTTAAAAAATTATTGTTATAATTTATTCAAAAGTTATGATTCCAATTCTCCCCCCCCCCCCCTTAAATTTTAGTTAAAAAACTAAGATTTTTTTCCCCTGTTTTTTACCATTTCATTCTGGATGCATAATGAATCTATTTCACAAATTTTAGATTTTTAGAATAAAAACTAAAACGTTGTAACTGAAAAAGTTAACAAAAGTACGCAAAGTGCTCCCCTAATTGTTTTGAGCAGTGTATATAATTGTAGACAAAAAAAATTAATGCACTCAAATATAACTGTTATTTTTAAACCCATGACATACCTTTAGCAGTGTTAGTTATATATTATTATTTTAAAACCAACACATATATCAATTAGGTGTTTGGTTTCTTAGCTTGGTTCCAGCTTGTTGGGTTACCTTTACTGAGGGTATAGCTGGGATATTTTATTGTATGTCTTGTTTAAGTAAGCCAGGTCATCCAAACAAAACAAGAATAGAGAATCTGTTCGATCAACTTTTTAAGTCAAGTTCAGCTAAAATGAAATAAGATCTCAAAGTCAATTACTAAATATTGAGTATGAAATACAACGAGGATCACTTTTTTTATCAGAATTTAACTTTTTATTCCAGTTTTAGGATCAGAAATTTAATCAAATGGTTTATACGTAACACTGTTTGTCAGAACAAAAAAAATAAGAAGAAAATAATCAACCAGACCAAAACAATGCTTTATTTCAGCTTAAAATCTTTAATTTTTTTAATGGCCGTTACATCATATATGAAAGTAATGTTACAATTCATATTTTAACTTCTAAGATAAATCAATCAAATTTAAACTTCATCTAAGAGTAAAATTAAACTAATTATTTAAAGCTTTCAAAGTTCGCCTATTAAAATAAAAAAATATAAAATCACAATCTTTTAAATAATTTTTTTAATTCATTAGAATTTCTTAGTTATGCTCCATAGAATTTGTAAGATATTAATGTGCAAAAAGTAAGTTTTTTAATATTATTTTCGCATCGTTTGTTCTGGTATGCATTGAAATGCTTAATTGGTTAAAAACTATTTTAAAGCTTTTTGGTACAGAAGATTTCAATTAGAAAATTAATTTTTATTTCTTATATTTAAATTTACGAATGATAAATTTTGAGGAGTAAATTCTTTTATGGATCAAAACATTAAAAAAAATTATCTACACAACACTTTTATTTTTTGAAATATTTCTTCGCTTGTTTTGAAAAAAAAGTTTAAATTGCTTCATGTTTAAAAATACTTATAATTTAAAATTCCCTCATTACTTTTTAAAATACTAGTCACCATTTTACTTATTTTTATTTTCTATAAAAAGTAACAAAATCAAGATTCTCATTTAAGAAGTTTAGTATTGCAATTTCCTCTCCAAGTTTTTTTTTCTCACTAACGGAAAACAGCTTAAGCTCTCCTAAAACCAATTTTTAAAGGACAAAAAAGTAACGTCTAAAGAAAAACTAATTTGCGAAAAAAGAAAGTTGGGAAAGCTTACCGAGAAACTTCCGGGTGTCCTTTGTGAATTCAAAAGGATTCATTAAAATGTTCAAAGATTCTTAATTAACTAAGTAATGACTGTTGTAAACTTTTCTTATTTTCTTAAAATTCTAATTTCAGGGAAAAGTTTACAACATTTTTGGATTCGGAAAATTTCCGGTGGAGTCTAACAGTTTCAGGAAACTATAATTTTGTCGAGACGTTGGTTTTTCTCTTCTCCGTAATGACTATGTTTTGTTTGGTTTTTCATAAGTATAAATTGAGTTTTAGTTCTACCTATTTTAACTATCACTATTTTTTTAAATAAAATATTTTTAACAAAATACGTTAAATCTAAACTAAAAAAGCGTTAAATCTAAATTTTAAAAATGTTATGCTAATTACAAATATTTATTGTCTTATGAACCTGTCCTTGGCATATAGTTTAAATTTAAGCTTTAACGCAAATGAAATGTTACTTCTTACTATTACAGATGCGATAATTAAAAATATTTAAGTTTTATTACTTATTGTCTCAAATGCATTTTAATGACAAGAAACATAAATTAAAATTCCCAAACACTTTAAACTTCAATGAATTAAAAAGCAATCGAAATATAATTACCAAACAAACCGCACAAAATATTTTTTCATAATTAATCCTTTTGATGTATCATTTCTTTCCGACATACACGTATGCACCTTTGAAATAAAAACTCAAAAAGTTAGTCATCCGTTCCCAAGGTTCTAATTAAAAGTCAGTCGTAATTCACCCCAATTAGCGAGAAATCAACGATTAGAAAAATAAGTCCCCAATGAGACCATGCGGCTTACAAAAACAATTGGGACTACAAATAAAAGTGACCTCAGAAATGGTTCTTCTAGAAAGCAATTAGAGATCCTCCTGCTATGGATTACTCTGTTTCTTGCAATTAAGAAGGACTTAAAGTTGTTCTGGAAGACCAAAGTCATTCGGATGTTTAAATAAATCTGAATTAAAAGGTGGAAGGATTTGGAAAATTAATTTTCAATTTTAGAGTGAGCGTGGAAAGATTCATTTGATGCTATTTATAGAGAATCGTGGAGCTGTGAATCAAATCCTCACAATTTTACTCTCCTTTGAAAACTTATGTTAAAAAAAATGTTAATTGAAATTTTTGATTAATTTTTTTCGTAAAGTATAGGGACAATTCTGCCATAATTTTAACTTTTAGGTACATAAAATTTTTGGAAATAAAAGTTTAAAAGGTACTACAAATGTGTGTGAAAATGCTTATTATTGTTTTAAAATGACAAAAAAAATTTCAGCAAACTTCATTTGTCAAAATAATATTAATTAGGGATGGCCGTTATTTAAATAAAAAGTTTTCATGGAAAACCGTTTTTTTTAAGACTTCGATTAAACCAATCCACTTTAACTGGCAATGTAAATCAAAGTCCATTGTAATTGTTCGTTAATATTTTTGCATACAAAACTAAAAAAATTCTTAATTTTATCTATAAAGTTTTTAAAAATCTTTACTCTCTGTAGACAAAATTGGCTGATTTATATTAAATTTTGAACTGGATCATAGATGTGGTTAACAAGTAAAGTACAAATTGAACAGAATTTTCACCTTCCAAGAACACAAAATATTTTAGGAAAAAAATAATTCTTTTTTTTTTATAAAATTCGTTTTTCTAACTTTTTATAAAATTTTACGATTAGATTATTTGATATTTTTCGATATTATTAGATACTGTTTCAATGTTTTAAAAGTACGTTTGTGTTATTGCTTTAAAAGTTTTACTACTTACGTGTTTTAAAAGAACAATTGTGTTTAATTACTTTCAAACTACTATTCTTTGAGTTCTTTAAAAGTAATTTATTTTAACTACTTTTCTTTTGAGTAAAGTTCACTTAAATAAATACTAAAATTGCAAAATTGTGAAACAATTATAATAGAGTCTTTGTAAATCTATTCAGTTTTGAATAAATTTATAGCTTTTAAATATAAATGCTTCTATCCATAAATGTCTTTTATTCTAAAAAAAAACATTAATAAGTCATGCAACTAAAACGCATACCAATAATAATTTTACTGAATTTTTTATAGTTCTAGAAGGATCTAAAAATAAGAAAAATGCAACAAATATTTCTTTATTTTTCTTGTTTTCAATTCATCCGTCTTAATTTTCATAATGGTTCAATGCAAAAAAGCATAATGAGTCTGAAATAAAGACGAAAAATAAAGGTACGCCAAAAAACAACGAATTTGAAATGCGAAGGCGTACGGTGCTACGAGATAATTATAATAAATTGATACAAAAAAATACTATTAAATGCATTTTTAAAGTAAAAGAGGATAATAAAAAGTTTTTAATGAAAATTTTATTGAAAATTGTCACTATCCGTTTTGTTTGTTTCTTGAAAGCATAAATTGGTTAATATTTCATTCTTTATACTTTATAAGCAAGTAATTTTAATTTGAACACTAAACAATATTTTTTCCGTGTTGTAAATTTAGTTATAAAAAAGCTATTAATATGGTATCGTTTACAGAATCAATTTCATTTTGTTTATGGATTTATTGTGCATTCAACTATTCCAAAAATATCGATTCTCAAATTTGTCACTCACAGCAGCAAATAATAATAAAAGTGATAGATTAAATATATGTTGAAAAGTTTCTATATTTTATTCATATTGGTGGACTGCTCAAGAGCTTTGAAAATTCATAAAATATGATCCAGTTAAATTCACAAATCGTTAAATTGAATCAGCATACATTAACTATTAATTAACTGGATAGATATCTGAAGTCTTTAAAATCGAAAGTCAATAAAATTACAACTGATTACGAGATCCAGTATACAAGTATGGGGAAATATTGGCAGCGTTAAAAATATGTTGTCAAAGGCTAGAATGGGCATGTTTCAGGTCTTGGGGGACAACAGAAATGCTGGATGAAAACAAATTATTTCTCGAGTCTCAATTGGTGACTCAATGTTACAAGGTATCAGAGAACCGATCGAAGAAATAAAAGGAATGAAAACTGGAAAGAAATACGTCACCTGAAACAAGAAAATTGGTTAGTAAGGAGCGTTCATTTATCTAAACAGAATCATTTTAACTTTATTAAATTTTAATCATATTGTTATTTCGATAATAAATTTTGTCACAACCAGAATTTGAAATTTTCAAATTGTTTAATAAATGTTTAGTCCAATGTTAGTAAAATTGTTTAGTACAATGGGTCTCTGTCAATCAAATTGTTTAGTACAATGGGTCTCTTTGTCAGTCAAATTGTTTAGTACAATGGGTCTCTTTGTCAGTCAATTATTTTTCACAATTGAATTGTATTCTTCAATTTTCTCCCTTTCGAAGGAAAAGAATTTTACTATTGAAAATAACTCCTACAAAAATAGCTTTTTTGTGTGTGTATCACAAAATCTACAATCTTATAGGCATAAGATTTTCGTTTATGGTTGATTCCACGAAAATGCAACATGAACATCGTTTTTTAAATTCCAACTAAATTATTATTTTTTGGTTCCAGGGGATAGAAAATAAGTCAAATTTTATGAAAATAACAAGATATAATAATATAAGTGCAGAAATAATTTTTTATCGATAATTATAGTGAGACTAACTTTGAAACCGAAATTTTTTTATTTTTACCTTTAGTTTGATGTCCTTTAAAGCATTTAAATACTAATAGATTTCTGAAAACAAAATTATTTTCTTAAAGAATAGATCAATTTATGCATAATAACACAAAACTTTATTGAAAACCTTTTAATTATTTTGCTATTTCCCCCAAACTTAGTGTTAGTCTCCATGTCATGTCTGTCACGAAAAATATGGATTTTTTTATTTTAAACAAAATCTACTGGGTAAAAATTGTTGACACTTTATTTTCTCTTTCTATAGCTTAAAATAAACAGTTCATAAAAAAATTGAAAAATACATTTAAAATTTGAGTGAAATATAGAACATCAAACTTTGTCATGTCTGTCACGTTTGTACTGTCGGTCACAATTGAAGAGCTTAGTGGAAGAACGTGCTAAGTGACAAAAAGGTGAAAAAGAGAAAATGAACTTTAAAGTTTTTCGTCTGAACTCAGATCTGTTGAAAACGGTACTTGTAAAGCGTAAAAAATATGCTAAACTTAAAGTTTATGAAAAAGAGGAAACTTGTTATCGTTAAAGAAGTTAGTAATTTGTTCATTGATGTAAAAATCTCAATTTTTTCAAAAATGTCACTTAGCACGTTCTTCCACTAAGCTCTTCAATTAGTGTTTCATTGCCATTTCCACATAATTAATCTAGTCATGGTCACTATCACATGTGTGACGTGTATTCTCAAAGCAGTAAATAAAGCATTTTATTGAGTTGAGTTGTAAAAAAATGCTGTTGCCATCTATACTTAGTTAAATAATAATAAGAGGAAACTGTAGTTCGAAACAAATGCAATGCTACAATGATATATTATTTTGATAGTGATTATGCTGTTGTTGTGATCAGCAATTTAGTCATTGCAAAAATTCAGGGCAATTCAGGTCAACATTTTAAACAAAAATGCACACTATTTTCAATGACATTGTAAACATTCAACAGTCTGGTATTTCTTACCCTCATCACATGTCAAAGGATTTATTGATGGCATTGGTGGGACTACTAAGTGGCAAATCCATGAGACTATTTGAGCCAGAAATATAAATTGTCGAACACCATGTGAAGCTACGAGAAAAATTTGTACTGGAATCAATGTCTTGTATCAACCCCCCCCCCCCCCTCCCCCCATATAGTCTTAGTCTGACTTCAGAATCAAACATGGGTACTCTTTTCGATTTCAATACAGGTTGAATGTATCGAAAACTACCTCTTGCAAAATGAAACAGATCAGAATTTGCAATATGAAGTGAACGCGAAACACGATGAGGATTTTCATGTCATGATGATAACAGAAATCGCACAAAACTAAAACAAGTAAAATATTTAGTATCAACTAAAATTAAAGGGATGTTCAGTTTTGAATCCATAGTAGATCATGCAATCTGGTATGAGAAGGAGCAAATACTAGTAAATATTACAGCTCAGACACTAGTCAATTCCACGGGGTTTAATAATTTTTTTAAAAATAATTTATTGTGAAACACATAACATAATACATATATGTTACATCATGATGTAATCTCCAAGTTGTTATTAAAAAAAATGAAGTGATATTTGAGAATAATACTTAAGTTCATAGAAAATTTTACACGTGTCACGAAACCTTGTCATGTCTGTCACGCTAGTAAATATTTTATAACATTTTACTATTTACAAATTTCTTAAATTTTTTCTTTCTGCTTGACTTATCTGAATCTTATATTAATTCCCAAAAAATTCTAGACTTGGCATACCAATTAAGAGCAAATGGTAATAATATATGGTCACTCAAAATCTGTGTCTCAATTTTGTCATGTCTTTCACGGCACGTTTTAACCCAATTAATTCAAAGTATTTTCTCTTGAATGAAAATTTTAGTGTTTTTTATAATAAGACCTTTATTTGCATCACCCCATGGCAATTTTTTACCAATCAATAAACATTTAGTGTTTAAAAGGGGGCAATGAAGTTGTCTTATGTCATGTCTGTCACGAATGGAATTAGCCTTATATATAAATTACATGAAATTGTTCAGTAAACATTCTTTCAAAAAAGTTTAGAAATATTCTATGCCTGTTCAGAAAATAAGCAAATACTATTAATCGTAACTTCTTTTAAAACAACAATTTTCTCTGAAATTTGTATGAAATATATTTTATACAGTTCATCAAATGGCCAGTAAGTTTTTTTTGTTTATTTTAATCAAAACATAAAAGAGACTACATTTTTCTGAAAAAATATGTGCCGTAACACGCGTTAAAAATCGTCAAAAGCATTTTTCGTCGTAGTTTTTGAGAAGTGGGAAAAATTTAAAAATTGCAAAGTGTGAAAAATTTAAAAATTGCAAACTGTGTCAATATTTTGAACAACTCTTTTAACACGTATAAAATTTATTTTAAACAAAAATGTGCTTGTACCAGTTTTTTCTAACTAAGAAAAACGGTGGTCTTTTAGGATCGCCTTTTGCAAATGATTCGTAAACCCTTTCAATTGTGATCACCAATCTGTGCATCCAAGATAAGATTTTGTCATTACAGAGCTTTCACTCTAATGAAGCGTTGGGCGTTCTTTGAATTGAGGTAATAAAGAAAATGGAGGATATAACAGTTTTGATGCTTTCTAAAGATTGTGTTTTTAAGCTGCGGTGAATGAAAAAAAAACCTTATTCCCATTTTTTAAAAGTAGCAGAAACATTATATTTTGTGGATATTTCCGATTGTTTAGATAAAATTACAGAAATAGGGCAAACGTGCATAAATAGAAGAAAAACAAGGTGTATAATTAGGTTAGTAGTTATCATTTGAAAATTATGAATTTTCTAGATAATTTTAAACATTTTGTAGATATATCAAAGTAGATATGCTCTATGTTCTTTTCATTTTTTTAAATGTAATATTTTCTGCAATTCAATTTGTTTTTCCACATTTGAATTAAATATAAATGTTTTCATCTATTTTAGAAATATAGTAGTTTAGAGATACATTGAAAAAGTCAATACTTTTTAATTCTGAGTAAAACTATTCTTGCTAAAAGTCAAAATGAGATAAAGAATTAAGATATATACTTTCATAATTTTTTTATATTTTTTTAGCTAATTATACAAATAAAATTATATTTTCAAATTATATTCATAACATAACGCATTTTTAATGCGATAGCGATGTAGTTAAAAATTATAGAATTCCTTTTTTTATGTATATAAACTAGGTATTTAAAATAAAGCTATTTATTCATCAATTACTAATACAATAGTTTGTCCAGCTTTTTTAATAACAAACTTAAATGTGTTATAATTCTAGAAATGCGTGTACTCGCAATTAGTTTGACGTCACAGTGTGATGTCATGATGGAAGGAGGCACGTTGCTTTGTCTCTAACCAAATGTTTGTTTTGGGCTCCAAACAAATGTTTGTTTAGAGCTCGGTCAAAGCCAATCGCGGAAACTAAAACAATCTCCACCCATCCCCTCCTGCAAACGTGACGTCACCCCTAATAGTGTATAGTGGTTAAAGTAAATGTTTTAATAGGTGCTTCAACTTGTTGCTAGCAACAAATAAACAAGTTTATAAAATACCAATTGCTGTTTCATAATGTATTGTTTAAAAATACTATTTAATAAAAAAATCACAAATACAACAAAAATAATTCAGAGAAACGAGTATAGCATTTTTAACATTAGTAACCGATTACCATTTTTGTATATTCTTATACTTAATTCTTATATGAATTCAGTTTCTTTAGTACAAATAATTTTGTCATAATCGGATTACATTCCAAAAGAAAAAACCTTTCTTTTCCTTTTAAAAATTATTCAAAAATATAGGGGGGACAAAAATTTCATATCCATGCTTAAAATCCTCATAAACATAAAATGCAGCAAGAAATAAAATCCTTTCCCGTATTTCTTCTTATCTTCTAAGAAATGCAATGGTTATAGTAAAATGTACCACTACAATTTGAAAATTGTTATTCCTACATTTAAATTTGACTTTTGATAAATCAATTCCCAAATTTTTTTTAAATAAATGGGTGTAGTGATTTTCAAATTCCGCATTTTGATTCAGCACGCTATAATAAAAATCTACCTTATAATGTATGGCAAATTTATTCAAAAAGCTGTTTCATTTTACCCAGGGAAATGTAACTAAAAAAATCTAATTTGGATTTTCCCAAACACTGCACACACAAAATAAGTGTCTCAAATCAAGCTATTTATCAATCGATTTCAGAAAAATAGTTTTACAAAAAGGATTGATCAAACTCAACAATCCCAAAACGAATTACCATTTATATGTTGCCTGTCAGCATTTTTCAATCAGTCTAATTGTCCTTCTTACTTCGAGTCCTATTGAAACCACCTATTGTCTTTTGGTCAAAAGATGTCCTATTTAAAAATGCACTATCTGGTATTAGATGTAATTTTGTAAAAAGGTTTTCCTTGTTATATATGATGGACAGCATGGATCAATGATTTGATCAGTTTGAATAATATGATTGATTAGATACTAAGGTGGGATTTATGTATGGTAATTACGTTATGTATCTTGTTTGACATTGCAGTGTGACACATAAAAAATGATGTTAGGATTCTATTTGTAAATTGTAACTTAAAAGGTTTTAAAAAGAGGGTACATTATTTTGATGTTATCAACTTTGTAACTTGATTAATATTTTAAATTTCTAGTTGAAATCATTATATTTGGATTTTATCTTAACAGAAACACGAATGTAAAAGAAGGTAAATCGGTGAAAGTAATGTCCCTAAGTATGTCATCAAGGTTTGATACTCAAGGTGTTGTTGTAAATTTTTAATATCAAAAACCATACTGTTGGGTAGAAAAAAATTATTTTTGGTATGTTTTAAACATTAAACAATATTATTTCCAACGCGCATCTCAATAGAAAATATAATTATTAGTAAAATTAAGTAAATAAGTAAAATATAATTTTCTAGATTCTCCTGAACAATTATCGATAGTTTCCAGCAACCAATTACTTAAGACCACATATTCTAAAATAAATGCTTGACATTAGTTTGACATATTAGATGTAACATAAAAACATATGGGAATTTTTGGTGTGTTTTATACATTAAACAAAATATATTTCCAACTTTTATATCAATAGAAAATCTAATTATTTGTAATTTTAATTTGATAATTATTTGTAATTTTAAATTGATAATTATTTGTAATTTTAATTTGAACACTAAACATTACTTTTTACGTGTTGTAAGTTTAGTTATAAAAAAGCCATTAATATGGTAACGTTTACAGAATCATATATATGTATCTATATCTTCTTCTAATTATTTGTAATATTAAGTAAATAAGTAAAATATAGTATTCTAGATTTTCGCCTAAACAAGTATGGATGGTTTCTAGCAACCAATTACATAAGACCACATATTCTATAATAAATGCTTGACATGATAGAAGTAACATAAAAATATATGTGAATTCGTGGTTTGTTTTGGACATTAAACAAAATTGTTTCCCACTTGTATCTCAATAGAAAATCTAATTACTAGTAATATTAAGTAAATAAGTAAAATATTGTATTCTAGATTCGCCTAAACAATTATGGATGGTTTCTAGCTACCAATTACATAAGACCACATATTCTATAATAAATACTTGACATTAGTTTGATAGGTTAGAAGTGTCAAATAAACATACATGAACTAACTAATTCTATACCCAAAACCTTCACTGTATCCAAACTCTAATAATAATAATATTTCAGCGCCAGTTCACAAGCTAATGGACCTCGACTCATATACTCATCATACTATCACTTTTCCTATCTAGCGACTGTGCTTAGACATAGCTGTATGACACGCAACTAATTTTAAGTAAAAGTGGTTAGGAATAATTAATTTAAAGCTGATAAAATAAAATAACCATTAGATAAAGTTTCTTCCTTAGAAATACATTTTAAAACTAGTTTATTTTTTTTTAAAAATTTGGCCTTGACCTTTATAAATATATAGTAACTGGTTATATACAAACATGTACGTTCCAGCCTTGTCAATCTAATCCAGACACCTGTGTATGTTATAAGCTGTTTGTGATATTACTGTGAACTAGGAAGTCTTGTAGCTTGTGAACTTACTATTCATCCGATAAATGTGAAGTCATAATAACAAAATGCTGGGTCTTCGTCGTTAATATGTTGCCGAAATGTTTTCCGAAGGTTGTAACATTGGACTTCCTCCTGTTATAATGAAGCTTTATGAAATTTCCAATACGTTTGTTCAATAAAAGGTATTTGATAAAAGATTAGTTGGGTTGCATTTATTTGACAATATATGTTCGAGGTATTTATTGAAACAGAGCTACTTGCTTTAACTAAGCTGGAAAAAAAAGCTTTGATTGAATTTGTGTTTTGCATTTCTATTGACTCTCATTACATGCTTTTTAAACAAAAAAATTGAAATAAACATTTAGAGAAACTCTGTGATAAATATGAAACATCACTATCTCCATAAATCTACATTGTAATATTTAATTTTCAAATCAATTTCCTTAAAGAATTCATTCGGAATTTGATTAAATCTTTGTCAATACAACTCATTTAGATGTGTTAAGGATTTTACATAAGATTTTTTTATTTACATTTTAAATAAGAAGATGCTTTGTAGGCATTCTGCTTTTCAAGTTGTTTTGAAAAGAGGTAATTTTAGTAAAGTGGAATAACTAGGAGCTAGTGGTTGGTAACTTTTTATGCTAATTAATAATTAGTTTTAACATTGCGAAAATATACACGGTACTTTTGCAATACAGTAAAATAAGCTTGTAAAAGAAAATTAACTAATTTATTATTTAATTAAAAAAAATAGTGTGAAATTTTATGATTTTTGTTTGAATATTTAAGTCTATGATTCTTTTATGGAACTTTGTTAATAGTAATAAAACTTCGATGGCTAGTAATATACTGATGCGTTATAATTTAAAACTAATAACAATCAGTATTTAAATAATAACTACCTAACAACTAATAACTAATAATAAATATCGAACAACTAATAACTACCTATATAAGTAACTAAATCATTACTTCAAAACATATGCTTACAACTAACTTGGCTTTTACTATATTAATAAAAACCTCTTCAATAACATTCGAAAACTAATGCCATTGTTGATTAGTGACACACAAAAACTACCAAGCTGCTATTAAATTTATAGGTCCTATTAAAAAAAAAGAAAATGCGTCTATATTTGAACGTTTCTAAGGTTATAAATAGGTATCGCTCTTTCATTTAACCCGTCTCCATTGACAATATCACCCTGCTACTACCCTCTTATGAAAAAAGATTGATTTGACGAGTCTTAGTATCAGTTCAACCAGAACAAGTCGATGGCGATAAAACATCAAGTGCTTCCCGAACTGTAGTACCTAATATGCGCTCAACGAAACTCTAGTACGTGTCTAGCAAGGCAAAAGTATTACTAGATAAAATAGTGCTTTCCGCGATACGGTGACATTTGATTGTGGGATGGCTGTCACTTTGGGTGATGATATTTTTATGGGAGATGATAAGGTGAGTGTGATGCATTTGAGATTTTGACTTTTGCTGAGTTAACTATCTTTAAGATGATGCTCCATAAAAGTGAATTGACTCCCTATGCTTGAGTCGTTGTCTCTATAGTCCTTTTTTAGGAACTTAACAATCTGTTAGCCTATTTTTACAAAACTGTGAATATTAGTAATAAAATAGTGCTTTTTCCGCGATACGGTGACAGTTGATAGTGGGATGGCTGTCACTTTTTGTGATGATATTTTTTTGGGAGATGATAAGATCAGTGCGATGCATTTGAGATTTTCGCTTTTGCTGAGTTAACTATCTTTAAGATGTTGCTCCATAAAAGTGAATTGACTCTTAATGCTTGAATCGTTGTCTTTATAGTCCTTTATTATGAAAGATATGAAAGATAAAATGTTTTTGATTAGTCTTTAATTTAATTTTATGGTATTATTTATAAATTGTCTGCCTTTTCACGAGCGCTTAAATGTTTGATGCCACTGTTTAAGGAAACTATTTTAAAATAATTGATTTTTAGGCTTTTATTGGAGGTATTCAGATATTCATATCATTATTGATATGAATTTTTATACCGTTTTAATTATTTTAAACAGGCATTAAATACACTTTTTTAGACGTAAAAGGAGTAAACGACCAAATTGTTATAAAATTGTTTGCAATTATTATTTTTTGGAATCATATGTATTTCATATGAATACATAAAATATAATTATATTTTACCTGTGTATGAATAATTAAATATTAAAAAGTAAAAACACAATGTTATTAAAATTATATATTAAAATGCGTTTAAAATAAAACTGATTAAAGCAACTATAAGTCTGTAATTATTATTCCTTGACGGAATTTTTACTTTGCTACATTTTTATTTCCTATTTAGTCATTTTTTGCCCATTTAGTCAAAAATATATCATCCACATTGACTGAATTTTTACGATGTACAACATTTCCTTCAATTAGATTTTAAAAAAAAATATGTTGAACTTTAATAGTTTAAGAGTGTATTATTGTAGTTGTTTGCTACTATGTTTTTTTTTAAAACCAAACGTTTTTTTTTCTTTCAAAATGCATAGTTTTAGATATTTTTTATAAACAAAATATTAAAGTAAAAAACTATAAGTACATAATGATTTAAGATGTAGCATTTAAAATTTTCTGTAAAAATAAGTTTATTAAGTTAAAATTAATTGTAAACTTGAAATATTCAGACTTTTGGATGTAACAGTAATATTATTCCAATTTATTTAATTTTTTCTGCTGTTTTAAATAAAATTCGATACTTAGTTATCGAAAATATTCCACTAGAAGAAGCTGAAATTAGTTCACTGTTTAGTTACTCCTTATAATAGTAACTTTTATTTAAATGTAATGCGATGTAGCAATAAGTTTTTTCTATTATTCTTCATACATCATACTAACTCTTGAGGTAGATGATTTATAATCCCTGTTTCGTTCAAATTATTCTATAATTTACTTCCAAAAATAAGTTAGTACTAACCCATCTCTTGAAAGTTAAATATTATTCAGATTTATTTTAATTACTCGTTTTCCTTTGCAGATAGTATGCGAGAAAACTTCAAGAACGCCGTCTACATAGTAGTGATGTCTCTTTGGCGTCGAAAGTATATCCTTGCTTCCCTCGGATTGGTATGGGCCCTTTTCTACGTTTACATCCACTACGTAACTGTAGCCGAAGACTTTGGTTACTCTTCCGATGGTATTTCTGTCAAGCACCCTGTTGATGTAGCATTCGGAAACAGCGATGACCATTTTATCACGCATCAAAAAAAGAAATCGACGATTAAAGACAACGGATTTCTGGTTGAGACATCCTCAAACACGAAAAATCCATCAACGGAATCTGAAACAACGTCCAATGGCTTAGGAAGTGAGCATTATAAACATATGACTGAAGAAGAAATCCGCGTCCACCAATTGAATGAAAAGCTGGAGAAGCAAAAACACAGACAGAAATCTATCCGTGAGAAATACATGGCACAGGGCATTAAACCAACTTCTTTCTTGATCAAAGAGAAATCTAACGAGCCTGAAGTGTTAAATGTGTCGACCTCTGAGAAACCAAGAGAAAACATTTTCATCCCACCTTTGAGGCTTGTACACTTTGATTTAAAAGGCGCACCTCCTAAAATTACCTACTTCAAGGCAATATTTCCTTTGTTGAAATATGCAGGTGCTAATGGAATTTTGATGGAATACGAGGACACTTTCCCGTTTTGGGGTCCATTGTCACCGATAGCCTCTAGTAATGCTTACAGCAAGAAGCAGATTCGATATGTTTTGGATTTAGCCAAACATCACAACATGATTGTCATTCCATTGATCCAGACCTTTGGCCATTTAGAATTTGTACTGAAACTTCCAGAATTTAAGAACTTACGAGAAGTGGAAGACATTCCTCAATCTGTCTGTCCAACCAACAATGACACACTAGTTATGGTGAAAATGATGATTGACCAAATTATGTCAGTGCATTCTGATTCCAGATATTTGCATATAGGCTGTGACGAAGTTTATCAACTGGGGCATTGCTCACGATGTTCTAGGTATGACCGAAACAGTTTGTTTTTAGCTTACGTGAAAAAAGTGGCCAAGTATGTCAGAGAAACACACAGTACAATTCCAATTATATGGGATGATATGTTGCGTCATACTACGGTTGCTGAAATGGAGAAATACGAAATTGGTAAGCTTGTGGAGCCTATGGCATGGACCTATGTGGAAGATGTGTATTTATTTTTACCCAACAGTCTCTGGGAAAAATACAGTCAAGTATTCACTCACATGTGGACGGCCAGTGCTTACAAAGGAGCTTTTGGTGAAACTTTGACCGTCCCCGATACAAAACGGCACTTAGAAAACAATAAAGCATGGTTAACTGTTATGAGTGAGCAAAATAGCAGCTTTACGAGTTTTCGTGGATTGGCTCTTACTGGTTGGCAAAGATACGATCATTTTGCATCTCTTTGCGAGCTCTTACCAGCATCAATGCCATCTTTAGCACTCAATCTTATGACGGTGACCCAAGGCAAGTTTACCAAAGACTTATTTCCGAAATTACAAGATCTGTTGGAGTGTTCCTCACGCATCCACTATCACCTTGATTTAGATCATGACCCATACATGTGGCGAGCTTTGGGTGTCTGTTTCTTTCCTGGTTCATCAACTTTTCGACTCACTCTCCGACACAGCGATGTTACAAAATCTCTGGATAAGTACATCAATGACATTACGGCTCACAAAGGCTGGATGACAGAATATAATATTAACCACAACTTCTCCAGTCCTTTGCGCGTCAATGAACTCTTGCGAGACTTCAGCTACTACAATTCGTCCTTGAACATGCTCCAAGAAGCAGCTGTCAAAGCATTGCGTGAGGTCTATGACGATGATACAGTCAGTGAATGGATCGAACTGAATATATTTCCGTATGTCAAGAAGATGAAAACTATTTGGAAACAAGGTCTCATGTTGAAGAAATACCGCACCTGGCCTAGAAGACCTTTACCTCGTCATGTCGATTTACCATCACCTCCTAATATCGATATGGGGATAGTAACTTCCTGAAATTCGATGGTGATTTTGTACGCGTGTATTAATGTGCTCGTACTTCTAGTCCTTTTGAGGGTTTCAAGACGATATAGTGCTTGAATACGAATACACGCATTTTTACTATTGAAGTTTGTTTAATACAGACTGCACATGTTTTGTGTTTCGTATTAGGACCCTTATGATGAAATGGCGTCTATTTAAAATATATTTTGTTAAAAACTATTAGAGTTCTAAGTTACTTAATTTTAAAGTGGTAACGAGGGACCACAAGATGAATAAAAGGTGATTTATTTTAGCTGCTGAAAATGAACTTGCGGAGTTTAGTTTAGTGTATGATCACACCCTTTTTCCCGTTAATTGTTTTTTGATCATTTTTGTTTGAAAAGCACAATGTACAAAAATCATGATGTTACAAATATTTTAAAGAAAACTCTCTAAAATATGAACATAAACATAACATTTCCGACTAAGTACTGTCATTCGTACTGTGCACGGAGCAGTGACGTGTCGGCAAAAATACTTTTTTTTGGAAACTTGTCTGGAGGTTTGGAATTCAAAGAGAACGGGTCTGCTTATAGTCACTCTCAATTATTTTACCAAAGAAAATATACTTACATCAATCGATATACACACAAATATTTAAGAAGTTATATTTGTCATTACGTCACTTTACCGCGCAGAGTTCGATAGGTTATTATTTGAAAGATGTATTCACCATAGGCTATTGAAAGGGACCAAAACTGAGTGATTAATTGTGCAATCAGAATTCAGGTAAAGCAAAAAACATTTTTGAAGAAAAGCATTTACTAATTTCTCTCATATATATTGCTATTGAAATGAGACTAAAAATAAAGACTATTTATAAAAAAAATTTAAAGTCTATTTGTTAAATTAAAATTGTATTAAATTTTTACTGCAGAAAATTTAGATTGCTTATTTAATTTTCAAATGTAAATTAAATTTTTTAATATGCACAGACATTTAGTGTATGGAAAAATATATTTGATTGTTTTAACTGTTAAACTATAAAAGCAGTTTACACACTATGTTTTTATCATGATATCTATTCAATGTGTCAGAAAACATGTTCCTGGTTGAATAAATGTGCATGAATAAAATTTGTTCACGTATTTTTCTTGTTCTTATTTAGAAACAAACAATGTGGTCCTTAATACAGGAAAACTATTGTATTATACATAAAAGAAAAACAAGCAAAACGTCCATCTAGCAAATGCTCTGTTAGACTCTGACAATGGCTTCTGTTTGCAAATTAAAATGCAAAAAGCATAAAACAATGATGACACACATGAACGAATAAATCAATTTTGCAGAATTTCCTTAGTTACTCTAGCAATAGAATAATTCAGTTAACAGGAAGGGTTTAAAAGGGTTATGTCGAGTCAATCATAAATACCCAAAAGGTTTGTTAAAACTCAAAGAAATGCTAAACTCAATAAAAAAAAATTGGAATTTTGAGGAGAAAAAGACGTATTTTCGATAGATTTGTCCTACTTGGGAAAGACTCTTGTTATTGATTATTAAAATCTTAATAACTTTACTAAAAAAATACGATCTTAACTGACAGATTAATCACCAGATTAAAGTTTATCTCATTAAATAACAAAGTTTTAGATCTTTAAAGGCTGGTTTATTATGGGTACGTTGGTTATCTTTTATAACTTTCTTTAGAACAAGAATGTTTAAACTAAGTAACTCCTAATTTGTAAGTGAAGAAAGTAGTTTTTTTCTATTGTTCCCCTTTAATAGGTTAATAGGCAGTTAAGAGTTTTTAGTCTTGTTATTTTCTTCTGGCAAACAGCCCAAAATTTTCATTCTCCATAAAACAGAAAATAGCTGTTAATTCATATTAATGGCATTCCAAAGTTTTATCTTTTGACAAGCAGTCTCTGAGGTTGAAAGAAAATTTAGTTATATCGAAATGCTCTTTTCATAAAGTGTCACTTGAAATATTTATTTGATAAAAAACTTTAAAAATATCCTTTTATTTACCACTCTTCTTTATTGAGAATTCAAAGAACTAATTTACAGAATAAAAATAATGTACTACTTAACTATGCCTTATAAATTTAAGTAAGCTTTGCTAATATAAAACAATCATCAGAAACAATGCTCACATAAATATATCATTGTTGTTTTTACTTATTTCTCTTACAATTTAATATGCTTTTTGACTTTTTCAGGAAGTAATATTTTAAAGTTATTTCTTGTGTTAAGTAAAAGTTTTTGTTACGAAATATCGGAAAAATCCATTGTACAAAAATATAGAAATAAAAGTTTAATTTATGCAAATCTAGGAAAGTACCAAAAAGGAAGTTCTGTAAGTTCCTACAAATGTTTAAAGTACCGGGTGACCCAGCGGGTAGTGTTTGAAACAAATGAAAAAATAAAAACAAATAAGGGACATGAGAAGAATTTAATGACGTTTATTAAATGGACATATTGGGCAATTAATGATAAAGAGGTTCGAAGTGCCCGCCATCTTTAACAAGGACAGCAGTTAGGTGGTTCTCGAACCCAACCATACTCCTTACCCATACCTTCCTCTTTCCTCCATACTCCTACCATATCCTTTTGTTTGGCCATTTCTTTTTGTGGAACTTCCCACAAAAGCTAAAAAAAGCTTCCCACAAAAAGAATTGGCCAAACAAAAGGAGTATGGCAGGAGGAAGGTATGTCCATTCAATAAACGTCATTAAATTCTTCTCATGTCTCTTATTTGTTTTAATTTTTTCATTTGTTTCAAACATTACCCGCTGGGCCACCCGGTAAATTTAAATTGCGTAGACAATTTTTTGAGGGTCAAAATATTTCAAAATGGTTTTGGATACGAATTTAATTTACATTTTTTTTTAATCTCTTCACTTCTGAAAAATAAAGAATTAACGATACATATAAATTAAAATCGGAGTGTTTCAGCTATTTCACTTCACTCTGTTATAGCATTTCTAGGCATGTTGTGTGCGTGCTCTCACATAAGTCGAATGCATTAATAACCGTTATTAAGTTAGCTTAGCCCACTCTGAAGATTATTGGCTTAAGAGTAATTGTCTGGGAAAAGGGGCTGCAATGCATGTTTTGA
The DNA here is from genome assembly GCA_019343175.1 of Oedothorax gibbosus. Classification (NCBI taxonomy): domain Eukaryota; kingdom Metazoa; phylum Arthropoda; class Arachnida; order Araneae; family Linyphiidae; genus Oedothorax; species Oedothorax gibbosus. Next base: position 2,971,081 of record CM033276.1, read on the forward strand.
AACATGACCTCTTAGATTTTGATGATATTTCACTAATTCCCATGAAATTGAAAAAAATCTTAAAAAATAAAAAAAATTTAGTGGTTCATGTGCTTAAGCTGAAACAGGTTTCCCTAACTGAAGAGTGTAAGATTTAAAATGTACAAACCCACCCATCCGCCTTGTTCAACTCAATTTTTACCACTATTTTAAAATTTTACTATAAAACTATTGACTGTCTTTTAAGGCGCGCTCCAAGACGAATTAATCTACATAAAATTCTGCTTCATTCGAAAAGTTATGGTTATTTTTGAAAAATACAAAAAACAATTTTGCTGTTTTGTGCTAAAACTTTACGTTAAGGACGTTCGCCGACGAAATAATCAACATAAAATTTGGTATCAATTTACATCAAAAGTAACTTTATGCGATAATTTGCAAAAAAAAAATAGTTTATGTATTTGAAAAAATAAACTTTGTCTGAAATATATACGCAAATAGAAAAAAATCTCTGGCCCTTTTAAAGTTTGGATAATTTATGAAAATTGCTTTTTTTTCTTTGCTTTTTTAGTGTTTTATTGTAATATAATCATATTTACAATTTACAATTTTCACCAATAATTAATTTACTTAAAATTTTAAAAATAATTTTTCACAAAAAAATTCCATTTTAAAAAGTGGATTACTTTTTTCTGATGGAGTCAAATAATATTTTTATGTCTTTGTTTCATCAAAATATGAGAGGTAATGTTTCAATCCTTCCCCATTTCCCAAACAATGCTGTTTTACCTTTTAATAATGTACAGTCTTTTGCTAATAATAAAAAGTTTCTCAGAATCTACTTTCATTGTGGAACTTTCAAAGAAAAGGGCGATTATATGCATAAAAATCTGCATCCATAAACAGTATTTGTCAATAAACGTCAACTAAAGATTTGGAGTTTTTTTAGATTTTCTTTGACACATATTTCACTCAAAATATCCAAACCCACTCCTTTCCCTCTTTTTTACATATCTACAACCACAATAAATCAACCTTACAGAAATATGATCCCTATCCGTTAAGTTTTATCTCAAGGACTCAAAGAAAATAGAAATAAGGGAAAAATTGATTTCCCGATTATTCTATAGGGAGCCAATCTCTTTATTCTACCCATCCTGAGCAATGTCTACTTTTTTCAAAAGGAAAACTGCCAAAACTTTTCTTGTCATAGATCATATTGACAGACTGGTGGCCGCCATCTTGCTTTAAGAAGAAGACTAATATGTGTGTATCAATAGCCCACCAGGTTTTTTTTTCTTTTGTGAAGGTTTCTTTGAATGCAGTCGAGATCTGAAAGTAATTACCGAAAGTAGTAATACTTCCTTTTTTGAAATGTTTTAGATTTTATGTTAATTCTTTTAGTCAATTAGCTCGATTTTTTTTATTCTGCCCAAAAAAATTGGCAAAAATAGCGTCTCACTTTTCGAAAATATGAGGTTTTATGCTTAATAACTTTTCGTCTTTACGTTCAATAACTTTTTTAATAGATTTTAAACATATCCTACTCAACTAATAAACGCCAGAGAAACTCTTCGTGACATAACGCTATCCGTCCTGTTCAGAATGTCGGCTGTTCCGAAGAAGGAGAAGCAACGCTCTCGAATCGCCAAAAGTATTATTAGCCTGCCCGAACAGGTTTCTTCTTCTGAACAGCCGACACTCCGAACAGGACAGACAGCTTGATGTCACAAAGAGCCTTAAAAGTTGAGTAGGCTTTTTAACGCAGGCTAACAAAGTTTTTAATGAATTTTCCTGAAAATTAAAAGAATTAATAAAAATTCATTCAAACCATAACTACAAAGACCGAAAGTGTTCTTGCCATACATAATATTACAAACTAGTGGATACAATCTTGCTTTAAAAAAAAGAATACTTATACTCTGTATCAGTAGCAGGCATTAGCGCGTTACATTTTCTTTGAATTAAACAGAAAATATAACCTAAAGTAACATCTTTCCTTTGAAATATTTCTTGTTTTGAGTCAGCACTAAGTACTTTTGGATTTCAGATTCTTTTTAATCGAACAAGAAAATGAATAATTGCATGATGAAAGTATAAGGACTGCAGAATATTTACTCTTTCAAGTTTTATTTTTGTCGTTTTTAATAAGATTATATTCCAAGAGCCGATGATCAAAAATATTTTTGTATTGGAATTCATTTACACTTTTGCATAGAATTCTTCTTAATGAATAGAAGTGAATGTGATGGTAAACATACTCATATTATTTAATATAAATTTAAAGTTACTTTACTTTAGTATTTCCTATTTATATTAAATAGCTCTGCATGGAAACATCACATTTAAAGTGTATCAAGTGAATTTATAAACGTAACACATTTCTATAAACTTAGATTTTGTGTTAGGTGTTCAATTTGTAATGTTTTATAAATAATTATGTTTTTAATTGAAATTATTCATCATATTATCAAAAACGTTAGCTAGAAGCTTCAGTTTTGGATTGCAAAAATAGATTTGTTTGTCTATATAAAATATTGTAGGATATAAAAATGTATTTTTTTAATGAACTTATTCATTGAAAACTGTTAATATTTTTAATTTAAATCCCATTTATATACTTTAACTATAAAAACTGAACTAGTCATACATTTCCCACAGTTGACAATATTTTATAAGAATTATTATAATATAAAGAAAACATAACATAATGAATTTTTTTCTTATACAAAAATTTTAGAACTTTTAACATGCACAAGTTGAGAAGAAATTTTGTGATATGAAAGAATACTAATGCAACCTTTTCTTACAAATACTTAGAATAAATCATCAAACCCAATCACAATAGCACAGTAGCACATTACACTATTCAATTCTTATTTTATCTTTTATCCCTTAAGTCCCTCAAAAAGTATTGCTTAAGAATATTCGGATTATCATATTTGTTTGATCATCTACTTTCCCAAAAGACTATTTTTCTCCTTACCATATTTTATTTTATCTATGTGCGGCATTCATTTTATTTAATTTATCCTTATGCTAAGAAACCTTGACAGATAAAATCAAGAAATAAATAAATGAAGAATGATATCAAGAAACAATGTTCATTCAATGTATCAATGACTTTCATTCTGAAAAAGTAAACAAAATTAATTATAAAACTAAAAATATAAAGTTATAAATTTAATAGTTTATTTCATTAGGAGAGATTTAGATAATTTTTAAATGTTATTAAAATAAATTCATCTAGTCCGATTTTAAAAATTCATAGAAGAAATAAGAATAATTAATACATAATTATTTAATACTTAATCATTTCTATTTTTTTAAGAAGCAGCAAAAGTCAAGAATGATTTTGAACCAATAAAGTAATGCTATAACAATGTGCTCGAACTTAGCTATTTTATGTTCCCTAAACATGTATTCTACACTTAAAATCCTACAAGAATTTTGCTTCTTAGGGCCACCAAATTTTTTATTACAAGTATGAACAGTACCTACAAGAAATCCTCTATCTCAGAGTAGTAAACGCTAAATTTATAAATTATATTGAACTCTACATTGATTACAATTTCTCTTCATTAAATATTTGAAATTAAAATGCAAAAACAGGAAAATTATTGAAACAACAACTGATTTAGCAGTGAGCGGCACATTCGATAATTATAAGGATTCCAAATAAGCATTTAAGGATACGCTACACGTTTACTTAAGTTCTAAGAATGTATTTGTTTTCACCAGTTCAAATCACCAGCAACGAACAACTGAGATACTTTCCCCTAGGGCTACTAGATTTCCCAGGATTCTTAGTTCCAAGAAGTCGTCTCACACTACATTTATTGGTTTAACTAGGAATGGGAAAGCAAACAGCACTGCGTTCTTTTGATGTGTTCTTTAAAATAACAAGAATTAGAATAGCCTTAGAATGAACGTTTAGCTAGGTTTTCGTTGGTTGCTAATACATGTGTTTCCCAGGTAAAACTACCATCGTGTTAAATAACAAAGCACTGTTCCTGTGTATTTCGGTTGCGAAAATTAAACCAATAAAAAATTTAAACCCTCCATTAGATTGCCGTTTATTTTGTAGTCATTTAATACTAAAGTTTTAAAAAAATACTTGTTAAAGTGCATGATAAAGTAATGTACTAGGCACTGCAAATAATTTGTTAGTTTCGGTTTATTTACAACATTATCAACATTTTTCCCTTAATGTAATTGTATTTAAAAGTTAAGGAACATTACTTATTAAAAATTATTAAATGAATAAAAATAGACAGTAATGTCTCACAAGACAGAAATGAATGGAAAAACATTTTTTTCTGTAGATTTTTTTTCTGGATAATTCACCTATTCATTTTAGATCTTACTAACCGTTTCAATTACTCATTAGATGCAAATGCTCGATCTTATTTAAGTTTTTGACTACGAACAAACAAAGAATAACCATTTTCCATCCTTATATTCCATTTTAGTAAACAGTGCTTATTTTGTCCCTTTGAGCCATTCAACGATTCCGACAATTCAGCTATTGATTTTTTGGACTTAACCAAACAACTTTTTTTACTAAGTGCTCCTTTTATTTCATCCGGTCCCTAACCTGGAACAACTCTTCTTTCCAAATAACAATCCTTTGACATCCAGTCCATTCTAGTGCTCATTTGGCCCCTCTGAGTCATTATCCGCAGTTCGTTGAAGGCGTTATCACTCCAACGCGGAAAGAGGCAAGTGTTCAATTTTCCTACAATGCATTGGAGGTGCCACAACTCTAATTGTGCAGAACTTCGTCTGGACGTTTTAAAAACTTCGGAACTGTCAGGAATCAATAATATAAAATAATAAGCGATGAAAACAATTCGCTGCATTTGTTTTGGCAAAGTTGCTATTGAAATGTTTGGCTAAAATGAGTTTGATATTTGTAAAGACTCAATTAAATGTACTCTGGCAAAGTTTAGTAGTTAGCAAATTATGTGGTAAAAAGTGAAAACTCCGTTTTTCAACCACGTAAAGTCAATTTTACTGCCTTGCTTGGAGACGGTGAAGGCTTTTTTGCGACAAGGAAACCGTTAAAATTTCCTTCATGCTCAAAATTAAGGCTTCATTTAACCCATTTCAGGTCGAGTACAGAAAAATATTTAAAACGCTGTTTTTGTTCAAAAAAAAATTATTTATTCAGACGCTGTATAATTAATATAATAACATCGAATAAAATATAACATCATAAAATAACATAGAATTTCCCATTTTGTGTGTGTCCAGAGAAAATACAAAATCAGGGATCGTACACGACCCTCTGGCCTGATATCTGTTAACCTATATCAATCTTATTAGCATGCGTAATTTGTAATTAAACAGAATAATAAATGAAGAGATGACAAAAAAAACCTTTATGTCTCGACTACATTTGAAATCTGTCGCTTTCTACTTCATAAAGAAATTAATCACGCTCGCAACTAAAACGTCTCTGAATTCGCTTTACTTTTGTATAGTCTGTATTATGTTAAACCATATGTCAAAATAAAACTTATTTTTGACTGCCACACCATTTTGAGATCCTTGGTTCAGCATGGGAAATTCTCCCTCTTTGACATCAATCTGTACTCCGACAACATCAAGGAGATTGCCAGCTGTGTTTTGCACACTCATAGATATCTATAGTTCTCCCCATGGACACGACACCAACCAATCAACCATATGTATAATCAAATTTCCCCACCAATACCCATTTTCCTCGAATTCAATAGTGAAAATTTAAAAAAAAACCTTGTATGTATAACTAATAAGTAGAACGTCGGGACGTAAAGGGTTAAGTTTTTATTGTCAATTCGTATTTAGCAGAATGAGTATATTGTTAGGTATACAATTTTGTCAATATAAGCAAAAAAAATAATTAATTGATGCTTTCGATGTTGCATACAAAAAAAGCATTGTGAATTGAGGCGAAAATCTATTTAATTGCGCAGGACTACAAAAAAGTTTTTTTTGTGTGCTTAGGATTATACAACTGATTTAAGTTACATTTGAGTCGCTGATTCAGAATATGAAAGCAGTTTTTCTCTAACAGATAGACTTTTGAGATATTCACGTTCTTTGTGTCAAGCAAATACTCGAAATCCAAAATTTTATTTTTGAACGTTTTATAAAATGTATGTGTGTCTTAGGTAGTTGGTGATGCTGAATAAGTATCTGGTTTCCGACTTTCTCTACCTCTAATGGTTTGTCACAATATTATTTTTTATCTAAAAGTGGGAAAATGCAATTTCTTTCAGATAAAAAAGGAAGACAAAATATGTAAGGTACTTTAACTATAACTAAATTTTTCCTATTAAAATTAAACTTTTTCCTATTAAAACTAACTATATTACGTAAAAAAATTCACAAATAAGAGAAAAAAAGAAAAGTTAGCTTAAGAAAAGTTAAGAATATCAATTCAAGCAATTAGATACACCATAAAAGAAAATCCATAAAAAATTTAAGAATAACATGATATAAAAAAAATTACTGTATACATAGAGAAACACGAGCTAAAATCTGTAAAAAAGTATACATTTCTGAGATATGAAACCTGCCTCAACCCCAGCAATATGGCTCGAAGGCAAATTGAATCTATAGCAAAAAAATCGAAAATATTTTGCATCGTCTATTTTCCAAACAATGTGAAAGTTTTTATTTTAAGTAAACTTGAATCCTTTGTCGAATAACACGGGCTTTTTTGAAGGGTTGTATGCTTTGAATTACGTTACTCCCCCTTTTCAGTGTTTACATTGAAAAGGAAAGCCAAGCTCTAATTTTTGAAAAAAAATATCTAAGCTTTAAAAGCTTTCCTTTGCTCAGAAATACTCCTGATTGATACCAAAAGGAACTTTGTCTCGGAAATTGAATTTAAATCCTAATAAAACAGAGTAATACGGATAAATCGCATTTCATTGGAAAAAATGCGGGTCAATATATCGTCATATTTTGTCGTAAGCTACTTATGTCGAGATATAAAAAAGATTTGTTTTTGTGCATACATGGATTCATAGATATGAAACCCTAATATTTGAATTGTACCAAGGCATGTTATGTTAAACGTTGGATTTTAATAGAGTTTTGGGGATTCTGGGGTTTTTTTTGAGACAGGAAAAATCAAGACGAATCATAAATTGAATCAGAAAGTTTTTTTCATGTTTATTTTAAATAAAAAATGCATTTTAGGAAATTTGATAAGTTTGCTTAGAAATGGTTTCGTTGAAAACATTTCTGCGTATTTCTGTGAATGTTATTTGAATAGTATAATATTTCTATTTTATTTAGATAAAAGTTATTTACTTTCATTTTTCTATAAAAAATAAAGCCAATTTAATATGACTTAATGAAAAATGATAGTAATAACAAAATTCCATTACATCTTTTAATTCATTTATTAATTACTAAAGACATAAGAGGTAGGATCTCTCGGGTCCTAAAAACAAAGAATAAAGTAGATTTTTTTTTTTACTTTTCAAATAGAAGCCCCCAAAAATCGATAAACACATTTACTTTGGGTGGCAAATTGAATTGAGCTCCTTAATAAAATGGTAATCTTCCTAAGTCGTATCTTATTTGAAGTATATGAGAAAAAATCGAGAGATTTTGTCTTAAGCTTCTTATACCGAAAATAAAAGGATTTTACCCAAAGACTAGCGTGATATTTTACTTATTTTTTTAAAGGAAAGTTAGATGTTATGGATAGCTATTTCAACTAGATTCTTAATGGGGTTTTAGCTTTGTAAGTTACGTTAGAGATAACTGTGGAAATTAAAATCTTATTAAGGATTTTAGGCCACATGAGTTAGGTACTTATTTATTGTTGTGCCAGTATTTCTAAATATTTAATGAAGAACACATAATTACTTTTCTTAAAGTTATCGCTAGTTTGGAGATTATTTTCCAACCAAGTAACTAAGTAAAGTTAATTAATAAAGATGGAATAGTTCGATTTGCAGAATGAAGTATAAAAAATTAAGCTTGAAATATGTGTGTTCAGTTAGATGTTTATTACAACATGTAAGCACAGGTATAAGTACAACCCAGCATTAGGGAAGAATTATCAAACAGGTATTTAGTTGCCTAGATGATTTTGTTCTTCACTTGAATACAAAGTTTGCACAAATATATCAAGCTTGAATTTTGCGTTGTAAATAAAAGTATTGTAAGGTAGTTAGTTCTTAATTTATGGTTTTTCTGTACCATTTATTAATCTATAGCATTAAAAATAAAATATTTTATTTAGAATTATTTATATAACTCATCTGTACTATACTTTCTTACCAGTTAAAATCAAAAAGGGATTCAAAGGAAAAATGGTCCTTGTCAGTGTTTTAAATATTACCGTTGACTTGAATTGGGCAGTTTTGATATTTTGACTACAAGTCAAATTATGAATGGAAAAAGTCCTCTTTGCATTAATATTATCTGATGTAAATGCCTCTTAATATATATGTGATAATAGTTGTTCAGTTTGAAAATTTCAGCAAAAAATAAGTAAGGGTTTTTATGAATTTGACTAAAATTAAAATGGTGAATTCCGTCGAAATATTTTGAAAACCATTTCGCATCAGAATAACTTTTAAAAGACTAAATCAAAAAAATTCTAAAGACGACTCAAACAAGCGTAGTAGGGTGTATAAAAAATGGATCTATCTCGAAAAAAATAATACTAGTTTCAATACATAATCTGATATTACAGTCAGAAAGACTGAAAAGAATTAATTTTAAACCGTTTGAAAGTTTTATTTAACAAAAATATTGAAAACAAAAACGAAAAAATACCGATATAATAAAGGCCTCAGAGCCAACTGAAGATATTAGCTCATTATCAACCATATTTTTACGCATACTAGCAATAACACAAAATTTTACGCACCATACATTTGATGTACATTTTTTATTATTTTAAAGTACACTGCTCAAAACAATTAGGAGAGCACTTTGCGTACTTTTGTTAATTCTTTCAGTTCCAACTTCTTATTTTTTTATTCTAAAAATCTAAAATTTATGAAATATTCATTATGCATCCAGAATGAAATGGTAAACAACAGGGGGAAAAATCCTAATTTTTTTAATAAAATTTAAGGGGAAAAAATTGGAATCATAACTTTTGAATAAATTATAACAATAATTTTTTCAAAACTTTTTTTGTTAAAAAGTTAAAAATAATTTTTAAACATCTAAAAACGCAAGCGTGAAGAATTTAGGGTCAATTTATTTACTAAAAGTTTTTGGGAGTGAATTTTATTTTACCATGTTTTTCATATTTTCATTTAATTAAAACAAACATTATTTAAATCTTCAAAAAACATGATTCTTCCATCTAACTCCAATAAGCTTGCACTGCCATGGCAGGTCAACTGCAGTATCTATAACAATGACTTGAACCATTATTGTATTTAAAATGTTTCAAATATACGTCAGTATGTAGAAATAATTCAAATTATATTTGTTACAAAAAATTAAACTTACAAAGCTTATAAAAGTTTTAGTGGAAAACAAATGTTACTACTTACTATACTGTAACAAACACGTAAAACTAATTTGAGTTTGAAAATTCACCGGTATTTGAAATATTCAATGGAAATTAGTTATTATCGAAGCCCAGACATTATAAATTCATAACATTAGAAATTCGTTGCAAAAATAATGCTTTTATTTGTAAAAGGGATTTTAAAGTGTTCTTAAACATGATGAATAATAAATTTCCTTGCACTCCATGAATTAAAGGAAGATCTTTTACCAAAATATTTTATCTTTAAAACTGCGTTGTCGTTAAAATTCATTAGTTACCGTCTTTTCACGCAGTAGAGCAGAAGTTAGATACAAGGAAGGAGATTTTTGATAAAACTTTAACTCTTAAAAAAATTAGTACTTCGTATATGTTCAATTACGGTAGAATACTTAATTTCTTTGTAAGTAAAATAAATTGTGGAATCTGCTGAAAGATCTTTAAACTAAATCTTAAATTCTCCTTTCAAAATTAATTAAATTTAACGGGATCGATGAACGCCATTTTCCCCTGTCAGCATAAAACTACAACTAAGATATTTTTGAATTGAGTTTTTCTCATGTTTTTTTTTTATCAGTTTGATAATTTTGGTAAGTTGATAAATGAATTAACTATACTCAAAATCTAGTAACAAACTCTTTAAACTATGTATAATTTTGGTTATTTGATTTTTAGATAACGAAAATTAATTATTACGTCCTTATTTTTTTTAAATAACTCAACGGCTAATGAAGGATACTAAATTTAACTTAACTTTATATAGCTTATTGTTTAATATGGTTAATAAAATTCATATAGTCATAAATAACAAAGTCTAGATAACTAAATAAGTATTTTTTTTATTATATGCATTAATTTTTACCCTAAGAAACCCTTTAACGTTTAGCAATTTGCCGGTTGTTCAGAAGAATGAAGTCGATAAAATGTCGTTTTACATCTTATCTTTATAACAAGACGAATCGAGTGGACTTGAAATGATCTCGAACGAACCACTTAACGAGCTTTTGTTAAGAGCAGGAGAACTTTCACACTTAATCATAATCCCTTATCGAAGAAACAATAGCTTATGTTAATGAGTTGCTCAGTTTGAATGTTACAGAATCTTATTGGCAAATAAAGTATCACAAATGCATCCTGTCAATGTAATCACCAGTTTGAAAAATGGGAGATCGAATTGTAAATGACTGTAATTCTGCTTACGTCTCATTTTGCATCTTATAATTGAGTAGTTAAGCATAATTCGTTGCATTAGTTTGAAAAAAAATTAACTAACACTAATAAAATGGGTTTAAAATATATTATGGAGTCTTACAGAGTTGAGAAAATTTCAATTATGACTGGCTCGCATTTTGCAGGTAAATAACAATTAAAGTGTATGTTTTAGAAAACAATGTTTAATGTTGTGAATGCAAAATACAAAATAAATTTTTCGGTGCACAAAAAATCCGTTACATGTTTGTCAAAGTAATTTCAAATTGCCGTCATGATGTTAGTGTTGTTTGTCATTTACTTCGCCCAATGAAACTATACAAGCCTTGGGAGACCAATATATAAATTTACTGTCGTGTATTAGGCTTATTAGTAAGCATATTCATTTATCTTCGAAGCTTCTTTCTTCCAAGCGCAAAAGAGAACAATTAACTTATTTAATTTGCCATTGGGATGTACAAAATGTATTACGTATTTCATTAATTACCATAAGATACTGTGGAATCTTTTTATACTGCCCTCGATTAATAGGATCTCTCCAAACTAAGGCTAAAAAAATATCATTAAGTAATTCCTTTGTTCTGTCATTTGATCTTTCATTCTTTCAGTCAGTCGATCGTTAAGCAAATAAATCCTTTTTAAATTCGACCAAAATTAAGAACTCGAATATCGGTTTAGGCATTCAGAAAAAGCTATAGAAGTTGTATAGAGCTTCTTTATCTTTCATTCTGACGCGCTTAACATATCGCACTGTACGCGGAAAAGAGACCTATCGGCCAAAATTGACTTTTTGAGTTAACGCTACTATATGATGCAAAATTTTGATATCTATCGATTGGTGCAATCGGCATAGCGATCCGAGCCTTATTTCGTCTGCAATTAATAGATAGGTCTTTTTTTCGCGAACGTTTTTGGACTAAAATGAACGGGAAAGAAAGACCTATCGCACCTGACTCTTTTTCGCTATGTGTTTGCAGCTGCTACGTCAATGAAGTTAAGTTTGAAGTGCTTAAATGAAAAGGTTGAACTCGTTAATTTATTTGTTTCTTTATTTGAAATACTCTCTCATTTAAGAAAACCTATTTCAAAAGCTCTGTTTTGTGGTATTTAGAACAATAAATATATAGGTACAAAAAAATTCATGTTGTATGTATAGATTGCAAAATGCTAAGTCAATATTTATATATTTTTTCAAGTTAATATTTTAGCAAACGATAAATAGTTTTAAATCGTTTTCAACGTTGGTATTTTACTATAAATCTAAATTCAATTGCTACAACTTGACATAGACAGTTTGCGATATAAAGTCAATGAATTCAACTTCATACTTAAGGTATGATGCATCCCTACAACACACTTTTAAAATTTAGGACATTTTTTAATATTTTCATGAGTTTTAAAATGATTTTAAAATTTTAATAATGCTTCAAATATTTTTTTTTCATTTTCAACATGATATATAGTAAAAATTTAGGTTGAAAGGTTTTTGTAGAAAATGTGGATATCATTTCTGATATCTTGTAAGTCCTGATTTTGTAAAAGTGATTCGTTTCATAACACGTATTTTTTATATAAACAAACTATGATGATTTCAATCATTGAATATATTAAATTATAAAAATAAACATGACTTTAAAATAATATCTCAATTACATGATAAGAGATAAACCTTATTACATAAACTTCATTAAATTGGTTAAACAAGCTTTTTGTTAAATTTAAATAAAAAATATATTCTTATTGTTGATAAATATATTATTAGATTATAAAAATGCATTAAGTAAATGAGGATTCTTCATAAATATGTTTCCTTAAGATTAAGAATGAATTTAGAAGGAAACTTTTTAGGACCGGTCTTCATAAGAGCCGTTTAAAGTTTTGGTAAAAATTCGAATTATTACAAAATCGTTCCAAATGAACCTAGATCAAAAATATTTGGCATGGATATCCGTTTTATGAGTATCAAAAGGTATGCATAGTCATTTTTTACTTTAAATTTGCCTTTCCTGAGATATTTTCAGATAGGTCTTTCTTTCGCGAACAAAATCGTTCAAATTTGTACGCGAAAGAAATACCTATCTGAAACTATCTCAGCAAAGCCAAATTTAAAGTAAATAATGACTATGCATACCTTTTGATACTCATAAAACGGATATTCATGCCAAATATTTTTGATCTAGGTTCATTTGGAACGATTTTGTGATAATTTGAAATTTTACTAAAACTTTAAACGGCTCTCCTGAAGAATGGACTTTTTCGCGATAGGTCTCTTTTCCGCGTACGGTGCGATATGTAGAGAAGATCTTCAACTTTGCTGAGAAGATTCATGAAGAAAATAACGTTAATTTTTCCTAGAGTCTTTCTGAAAGGTTGGCCTCTTGTTGTTGACACAGAAACATGTTAATTTCTACAGAATAAACTATTTGCGCCAAGAATTAACGTTATTTTCATCATGAATCTTCACATGTAACATACGATGTCATTTAAATTTATTGCTTCGATTTTTGATAATTACTGATTTAGAATTAAAAAATCTTAAAAACTCAAAGTAATTCAAAGTTAATTCATTAATTTAAGAAAGTTTGCACGGTACATTTATTCTTATTACAAATGAATACTACAAGCACTGCTAGAATTACATAGAGAGGATAAATTTAGAAAGCGTAGATAGTAGTAGTTTATTCATATTTTCGATGCATTTATTAATGCATTTAATTAGTATATAATGCATTTATTAATGCATTTAATTAGTATATAATGCATTTATTAATGCATTTAATCAGTATATAATGCATTTATTAATGCATTCACACTATAGTGTGAAAAAACTAAAGTTTTTACCGAAATAATGTTCACACTAAAGTGCTTATTTCAAAATCTCTAGATTAAGAAGAATTGCAACTCTGGGTTAAGTTTAACTAAAAAATTTAGTGTAAAGTTATTTTCATAAAAAAAATACAAAGTTAGTTACGTGAAAAAATCAATAAATTATTATTAAAGTATAGAATTTGAAACTAGTGGTCCAAAATTGGCGACCAACTCCTGATCTATATGAAAATGGGATAACAATAAATTATTAAGTTTATTCAAAAGTAAAGCAGTGGGTTTAGAAAACATTTAAAGCATGAACTTGGAATCCCAAATGAAGAGCTTAGTGGAAGAACTTGCTAAGTGACAAAAAGGTGAAAACGAGAAACTGAACTTAAAGGTTTTTTTATAGCACTTAAAGCCGTTAAAAACGATACTTGCAAATGGTAAAAAAATATATTTCATTTTAGGTTTAGGAAAAACGGAAAACTTGTTATCGTTAAAGGATGGAATAGTATGTTCATTGAGACAAAAATCTCAATATTTTTAAAAATGTCACTTAGCATGTTCTTCCACTAAGCTCTTAAAATGTCTTCACTCTCTAGTTTCAATATAAAATTTCCTTCTTGAAGTCTTGCACTCGATCCCAGCTATCAATTTTCATTGGATTTTAATAACATGACTCACATAAATATTCTCCAACTTTCTTAAAGAATTGAAAAATGACATATTTCAAAGATTGTTATGTAACGATTTAAGTTTATCATGTCAACATCATAAACAAGATTTTCATCTTTATCGACTGTACCCTTTTTAAACGATATTACAATATAATGAAAATATCCCTACGCATAAAAGTACAAATCTCTCAAACAATTGTATAGAATAAAAAGTTGTAAGAATGAATTGTAAACAAGAATAAGCATTGCACTTTCAATTTCTTTTTTTGCTCGCGTCACTTTATCAAGTGATGTATGAATTAGTTTTTCTTATATACAAAATAAATACTTCTCAATGCGTAAATTTTCTTTCGTTTTCTAAAAAAAAAATTAATCCGTTAAAGTATTTTATCTTTTAATCATTATTTTAATTAAAACACTTTTATGGTATTTCCATCCAGTAACTTAAGAGATAACTTTTTATGGAAGGAAAAGCATATTAAAATATTTTTCGTATCACTTCAACTCTTTTTTAACAGTTTGTTATGAAAAGGTTTAATTAGGACAAACTATTTTTTTATTTATAAGTAAATTAATTTTAAAGATTTGAGGAAAGATATTTAAGAGAAGTTTTAAATTTTCATTTATTTAAAATTAACAGGGTTGGAGCACATATTTTTTATCAAAGAAAAAAAATCTAAAAACATATTGGTCAAATGTTTGATATTATGTGTCATAGCATAAATAACTAAAAAAAAGTTTTAAAAGAATTATATCTTTGAAAATGTTGTGAAAAGGCTTCCAAATGTCTAAATAAAAGCCGAATTAAAACTTATATCAATTTTAATGTGTAATACAGCTCGTTTTCTTACGGATGTTTAATGTTATATATAACAGTAACTGTTTACAAATTACCTAATAGTCTATTACATATTTTTGATACTACTGGGTAAAATTACAATTAAACTTATGAAATAGTGCATTAAATTAATTTATTATAACAGTGAATTAATTACTTTAATTGTACTGTTATCGTGGCTTATAAGTTAGAGTTAGTTTGTAAATAATACTGTTATCATTGGTGTGTAAAAATAGGCACTTTAAATGCTACTAAGTAGTTGTTACTTTATATAATTTTGAAGATACTGAAATTAATATTAAACTGTTTCTTATAAAAGTATGAGGTAGTAAGAAACAGTTTATTATGTCATTGTTAATAAAAAATTGTAATTGTCATAATAAAAATGTAATGCATCAGAAGATATCCCCCCCCCCCTCTCAAAAAAAAGGGGGTGGCACAAAATATGGAAATCAAAAACCTTTGACTTTTGACAAAGATTTTGGTGAGACAATTGAAAGTCTAAACATTAGTATTTGGTAGTTAGAGACTTTAGAACTTGGTTTTGGATTTAAGAGGATTTGCAACATATAAATCCGAAATTCTAAAAAACAGTAACTGCTTTACTATTTCAAATAAAGGTAGGCAAATATTTATAAATATGCGAAATTAACTTTTTTATAATCAATAGTAGTGAAATTGCGCTATAAATAGTTAAACTATGTTAGAAATTATATGTGAAAATAATAAATATACCTTTCTCAAAAATAAAGCACAAAGTTACTTGAGTTTGGCGTGCCATCTATCGATAAAATTATGTACTATTTGTGCGTTGTTAAAATACGTGTAATATACATTGTATATTACACGTATTTTAACAACGCACAATTATACAACCATTATTTAATTTTTTTTAACCTGTGTACTATTGTACTATTGTACCTTAAAAAAATATTTTAATTTAAAGAGTTTTCACATAACTTTTACTTTATTTTAGTCTTATAATTGAAAATCGATTGAAAAAAATAAAGTGATTTAATGGTTTTTAATGGTTAAAAATGTGTATTGTAAACATTTTATTATTGTAAACATTTCAAACAGTATTTTATTAGTTTAAAGTTTGGTAGAAATTACAGACACGTGAGTTTAACATAGAGGAAAAGAATCATTATTTGATTAACCTTATTTCAGCCCTAAGTATCAAATACATTTTGTAAATGGCAATACACTAATTTTCCAAAAGACTCGTTTCCAAAATTATACAATATTTATAATAAATTTGTGAAAAAAGTTGGATTCACGTATTCATATTTTATAGGGTGCAAAGGGGGGTTATACTTGTTTAAACTTCAAATTTTCAAATGAATAAGAAAAATTTCGAAAAGTAAATCAACAAAAGATAATTAAACTCAATTAAATCAATTCATCGAACGGTAAATGTGGTCGCAAATTTTATAAAAATTTTGTAAACGAAAATTTTTTATGACAGAAATAATTTTAGTAGAATTTTTTGGTTTTAAGAGCAGGTAAAATACGGGTTTTTTACAAGTGATTCCACAATTTTATGCTATTTAATTACGAAAAATTGGGCCAAATCATGATCATAAATTAATATATATTTTATAAATTTTAATTAATTTTTTACCCATGTAGTTCTGACCCCTGTGAAAATTTGCCCCATGACTTTAGCAAAAATGTACAACACGCGGAACAAGTCAACTTATCACTTTAAAACTATCTTATTTGGATCTTACTTTAAGTAAAGTCCAATAATTTTATAAAATACAAGTATATTAATTAACTAATTAAATGAACACAAAAAATCTTTTATTGAATTTTAAATATTTTTGGTTGATGAATCCTTTGAAACTTGGAATGAATAATAATACAAATAATAAATTAAAGTGTCTACTGCACCATCTTAAATTGTTGTTATATTTTTTTTATTTAATTCTCTTTTTTTTATTTTGTTTTTTTAACAAAAATTAACATAACTCAAAGATATCACCATGAAAATATTTAATGCTACTCATATAAATAGCGACTAATCAAATAAAATTTTAAAATGCAACTTACTTTTATGTACTAGCCTTTCATAATTTTGGAAAACGTATTCATTCATTTATTTAGTGAAAATATCAAAGCGTTGGAAGAGAGATAAAAACTTAAATATTAAAACTTACAACTTAACTGATCACTTTAAAAATTTAATAAATGTTTAAAGAAAGAATATCTAATGTACACTATTTTGTTTCGAGATTTTTTTCAATAAAATATATTGAACAAAAATTTAATAAACTTCTATTACGTTTTCTAACAAAATGAATGCGTATAACCGTGAAATTGAATCTGACAGTTTTCTTGTACTTTGCCAACGAAAAAGATACATAGAATATAAAATCAATTGAATTTCTAACACACTCCTGACATTTTCCGAATAAATTGAATTAAATTCCCTTCCGATTCTTTATCTAATAAACAGAATATACTAGAATTTCTCAAAATCAAAGTGAAACTTATTACTTGAATTTGACAAAACTGCTACTGGCATTCAAAAGTTTTATGAATTCGTGATAAAACTATATCAATTATAAAATTCATAATTAACTACACATGGTACATATTTACAGGCAAAAAGATAAATAAATACATTTCACTTTTTCAACTTAGAGGGCACCTCAGTTAAAAATTTCAGATTCTGTAAAGAGGGGTCAATATGACTCGAAATCATATAGAAATGCAGGATAATGCATTTGGAGATTCACATAGAAGCATTTATAAAAAGGAAGACTGTTAGTTAATGTTTACCTTAATAGAAAAAAGAAACAAATTCTTTTCAACTAAAAAAAATAAGTCAAATAAAGTGTTTAAAGTTTCATCCACCAACTTCAATGCATCCCAACGTTCTGGAATATTCCAGTCCAATGGCGAATTTCTACAGAAGCTACATTGTGATTTTTGCAACTGGCTAGTATATGTCCTAAAAATAAAAATGAAGATTTGATAGGTGTGGGCACTGATTAGGCCAGCTCAAGTGATCACCATATCCATCCTGCTTAGGCTTCATGAAACATTTACAAATAGCAACATTTACCCTAAGGTCGCTGGGTCGAAACCATGCAACCCGTAATTGAGAGACAAGTGCAAAAGAAGAGTATTGCCACCCCATGCCGAACTTTTGTGTACTATTTGAAAAACTGCCATATACAATGGATTTGCCAACAGATTTTGACATTTTTTTATAGTATTGCTACAAAGCTTTCGAATTGTCAGAATGCATCCTACCCCTTCTAGAAGTTCTGAAGCTTTTAACTGAGATCATTTGTAACCTATATTAATTCCCAGTTTCGGAACCATTTTACTTATAATTGAAGGGTTGAGTTGTAAAACTCACATTCTCCAAAATATAACTAAGGTATAGGCTCCGGTCTGTTCATTGGCGACTTTTGACAATATTGAAAATTCAATAGAACGAAGTGTCGCCAATGAACAAACCGGACAAAATATCTTCGTTATACTTTGGAAAATATGAGTTTTGTAAACTAAGCCCTTCAATTTGCCAAGTATTCGTTATAGCTTTGAAAACCCAGCGAAGCAAATTTTCAACATCGTTCAATTGAAAATTCCCATGTTCATTTCGTATAACTTTGGCTCGCTTTTATATTTTTATGGAATTGAGTTTCAAATTGTCCAAATGTCATTTTCCATTTTCGAGTGATACAAAATCTTCCTCGCTTTTTACTAGCTAGAACTTTTGTAGCAGAATATGACAAAAAATCTATTCAATAAAATTCGGTCGGTAAAGTACTTAGTAATTTAAGCACGTAGCCCAGATTTTTTCGGTTGCGAAATTATTTCTTTACTGATACTTTTTTTCCCAACAGTTTTATCATGAAAACTCTAAAAAGATGACAAAAATTATTTCGCCACGAATGATCGCATTAAAGCATTAATAAATTGATTGGAATAATGGAAGCGTATTCTCTTATTATTTTTGGATGAAGATAAAGGATATTAATTTTTCATTAAAAAGTTGTCCGGCTTACGTGCTGAACTTAAATAAAAGTTATATTGAGTTATATAATGCTTAGAAATCCACTTTTTAACGGAATAAAATATATTAAAAGAATAAGGTCAAACTTTTCGAAGCGAATAAAAAAATAATGATTCTTTCACTCTTCAACTTCCAAAAAACATTAATTGAAATCTATATACCTACTATTTATGTGATCGTTTTTATTCCTTATAAGCTTTTTTGATACTTTTTTATTAATTTTATAATAAAAAGGTACATCTAGAAAAATATGCATTGTATTCAATAGATTTGTATTAAATTACTAAAATATTAAGGGGTTAAAAACATAACCTTCAATCACAGAAAATCTTGTTTATATTTACACATTAGGAGGTATTTCATAAAATACTTGTAAATGAAACAGTTTTTTTGAACTTGAAATACTTAATGCAGTCTTTTGGATATTTTAATAATTTTATTTATACATATTTCAGCATTATTTTCAAGGCATTCTGTAGAGATATTTCAATCGTACATTTTTTTATTCTTCATTGTTGTGCGTGTGAAAACATATACGTTTGTAAAATAATAATTTTTTGGTTAGTATATTTTAAAGAAATAATTATTATAAATATGACTTTTTGACTCATATAATTGTTAAAAATTTGATTTATTTAGGCAAATAGTACCAGAGTTCTTTTTAAATGCACGATTAGAGAATGTAAAAAAATTCTTAATATCGAAACATTATTGAGGGTTTTTATATGAAGTTCATTCATATAAAAACCCTCAATAATGTTTCGATTTTCAGATTTTTTTTCGTTCTCTATCCGTGCATTTAAAAATAACTCTTTTTAAATGCACGTTTAGAGAATGTAAAAAATTGCAATGATATAAAACAGCTGTATGATATTACACACAAAATCAGTGGACGTAGACGAACAAAAGAGCTATCAAAAATAAGCGAGGACAGAAACTGACAGCAAGTGAAGAACAAGTGAATAGATGGGTCGAGCACTTTAAAGAGAATTTAAACAGACCTAACCCTGTTTTTTTGGAGAGATCCAGATGATACACCGTTCAATTATAATATACACAAATTTGAATACAGGCCGAATTAACTTTAAGGAGCTCAAACTGATTAAGAAGCTGTCTAATACGAAATCTTTGCAAGAGTTATACTTGACTTAAAATAAATCCTGAAGAGGATACTCGAAGAAAGTTTCGAAAAGGGTGCTACACGTGCAAGAGCGGTTCGTCAAATATGATGACATTAGAGAGAATAGATATATTCAGAAGCGTTTCGTTAAAGTCATTACAAGAAATCTGAATTAACCAAACAGTAGGCATAATCAGTTAGGACAGAGCAATGTTTCTCATTCGATAGTAGATACAAAATTAACAGGTTATTAGAATGAAGATTTTACTTGAAGCAGAAATAAGAAACAGTTTATGAACGTGATTAAACTGTACGATATCATGCAGATACACTTGAAGCAAAACAAGAAAAAGTGCGGTATTTCATACCGAGTTCCTTTGCGACCATTGATTTCGCTGGGCGATCTAAGCTTGCTAACTAATGCCCTGAAAGATATGCAGGAAAATACAAGCAGACCCAAGTCAAAATTTATGCTAGTACTAGCATAAAAATTATGCGAGTTTTTGCTATGTTTTATGCTATGTTTTTGCTACAATATGCTTCCTATGCTAGTTAGCATGTCATGCTTATGAAGGTAGCATACAGAAAAAAGCATTCCATGCTATAAAACTAGCATATGATGCTAAATAGCACTGCAAGCTTCTCAAAAGCATGATGAGGAAGTTACCTTGACAAGCTATTTTTTGCTTTTTATGCTAATTAGCATAAGATGCTATACAACTAGCATACAGGAGAGTTACATGGAAGTTTAACAAATTGGAAGACGTGTAAAATGTGATTGAGTTAAATGTGCAAACATTAACTATTGAGGACAGGTTAATTTATTACAAAAAGGAGAAAAGTAACGGTGATTCTAGTCCTAGTACCAATGTTTCTTGAAATTTGCCCGATCGATTGTTGATCGGATTTAAGAGGGATTGTAGGTCCCATAGAGCTAATGCATTAGTTTTGGAATCATAACTTTCGCAGAAGTATTACATTGCCATGTTAGCCCTTTTTCACCAGGTATGGGTACCAACATAGTATCTAAATGAAACAAATTTGAAACGAAAATGTTATCTAGTTATTTAATTATATATTTTTGAAGTTTTTAAATGCTAAAAATATCCAGCAGATGGCGACACTATTTTAAAACTCTATATCAATTAATAATTAAATAACTGGATGTTATTTTCTTTTCAATTTTGTTTTAAATTGATGTTATGATGATTCCCATACCTGGTGAAAATGGGATAGCATGGCAAAACGATTCTTTTTCAAAAGTTGTGATTTCAAAACTAATGCATTAGCTCTATGGGACTGACAATCCCTCTTAACGAAAACTCACCGGTGATATCGCATCCGTAATCCGAACGTTCACGAGACGACATCGGCAATCGGTGAACGAAATCCTATAAATAAAAGTTATTGATTCGATATCGGTCAAATATGAAAATTCAATCAACGTACGTTTCATAGTAAAATTATGACGAATCAATATCGCAATCGATAAGAAACCGAAAAATTTGGAATCACGTCAAATAATTTCGAAAACTTCATTTTAAAAAAAATCATTTCCAAACTGGAAATAGTTATTTTTTATTTACTTATACACAACATTTTTAATTGCGCGCAAATCTAAATATTTTAACTGCGTGATAACCTATTTCTTTTATTTACTTTGAAATTAATTTTAACTTTTTTTTGCCATGATTAATTTTTGAAAAACTTAACTTAAATAAAATAGATTTTTGAATAAATATTATAAATCATAAAACTTTTCAATACGTAAGTTACCAAGAGTTATTTTGAAATTTGACATATTTCTATTAGTGTTGTTGACTTAAATAAAGCAATATTTAAAAGGAATTTGAAACCTGCAAAACGAAAAAAATTTTAATTTCTTAATCAAAAACATAAAACTCCTTTATCGTTTTGACCACTTTAATTACACGTTTGCACACTTCAAGCTTCCATATGGCAGCGACGACAGAGGTTGTTGGACCCAGAGATTGTTGGTTCTGTCCTGTTCCTGACGTTCGAGTATCATCATCATATACCGATAATACCGGTCTGACTATCTGACCAATAGAAGAAAAATAGTGGCGCCATCTCATTTTAAACTTTTGTACCTAACTATCGTATCTTATTTAGCCATTTTGTACTAGTATGCGATGCAATAAAATTATGCTAATAAGCAACAGTTAATAGCATGTGATGCTATAAAATTATGCTAAATAAGGAACAGTTTATAACATGTGATGCTTTTTTGTTTATGCTAATAAGCATAAATTGTATTCGAATTTTAATCAACTCGTGCTAGTTTCTCATGCTAAACTAGCAAATATTTTGAAGCATCTCATGCTAGTTTCCTATGCTAGCAGTAGCATCTTTTATGCTAGTTAGCAAAGCAAAAATAGCATAAATTTTGACCTGGGGATTGAATATTGAAGCAAAGAAAATAGGGCTTAATATCTGTCGTAATGCGTTAATTGATTTTAACAATTATGCATCACTTCCTTTTTTTAAAAATTCCATTCTCACGGTCTGAAATGGATTTAGAATATGTTTAGTGTGCACGGATACGAAGATTCAGATTACGGGGTCATAAATTTCATTTAAGTGGCTCAAAGAGACACTTTAAGTGCTGTTTCAGTGTGTGGCCCTCATTAAAGTGATGGAAGGAAATTTATCACTTCTTGGAAAACAAATCTAAAAAGGAAATTTTCCGACATTGCTGATTGGACACGGTTAGCCCCATGGAAGGAACTTTTGCCTATCACAAAAATTGGGTAACATCCCATGGGACACGTCTCTTAGTTGTCTCAAAGCCAATAGGACAGCAAGCTACGCCAACTATGGAGATGGCAGGATGAGGAATATTTTGTGAAAGACTTTACTCCATTCCATGCAAAAGATGTGTGACTAAATACAAATAAAATTGTCCAGCTCCCTCGAGACTCATTCTCTGATAATCGAATTGAGCACCTAAATGCCTGCCACAAAAAAGGCATTTCTCCATGTGTGTGTGTGTGTGTGTGTGTGGTGTGCGTGCGTGTGTGTGTGATATATATCATATATATATATATATATATATAATATATATATATATATATATATATATATATATATTATATATTATATATATATATATAATATATATATATATATATATATATATATATATATATATATATATATATATATATATATATATATATATTAATAACGAATACAAAACAAAAAAGAAATTAAGATAGAGAGAAGATTATTGCTTCATAAATATTTAAATTTATACACCTCTTAAATTTCCTATGTTACCATCACTCCAAAATTCCACAAAACCCCTTTAGCTTTTCGCTTTATAACCTGTGGTTCCAACACTTACATCAATAAACCTGGTGATATCTTTTTTAATTTGCTGAACAAACTTTACAATTTTATTGTCGGTGAAGGCTTTACTTGGATTATTAACAACAATAAACCTGTTTTAGAACACTTGCATAACAAGAATATTCATTCAGTTGACACTTTTGACTTCAAAGATTTATTTTCTAGCCTACCTTTATTTCACCTAAAAGACGTCCTCACTGCTTATTATAGTGATTACAATAGTATATTAAATATTATTCAGGAATATTGGAATAAACTAATTAATTTTTGCATTTTTAATAATTTTATTTACAATAGTGAACAAATCTACCAACAAGTTAATGGAATACAACAAGGTAGTTCCTTTTCAACTATCCTTGCAAAATTATTTTTACACTGTTTTGAGAAAAACTACACTCTTTTAAACTTCACTGCCTTCCGATTTGTTGATGACCTGATTGTCTTTGATTATCCTGATTTTACACACCTTTGGCACAAAATTTACCCATCAGAACTTCTTCTTAAGAAAACCAATAGCTCTATTTCTTCATTACAATTCTTAGACATACAAATTCAGATCTCATATAACTCTGCTAATACCAACATTTATGATAAACGTAATGACTTTCATTTTGATGTTATTCGACTTATTCCTTGGAATTCTAATCTTTCTGTTAAAGTCTATAGAAATTGCATTATAAATCACCTACATCGCATTAATATCATCTGCAACGTCAATAACTTTAAAAATTCCCAAAAACTTGACCTCCATCGTACACTTATCAACAACAATTTCCCTCCAAAATTTATAAAGAAGTATCTGCAATAATTTTCTTTGTAACGTCACTAAATTTTTACTCAGTCTCATTTTTTTTCCTTCACCGCACTTAATTTCCACACTGTAACTGTCAATAGTTTCACCTAAGTTTTTTAGTTCGGATTTTGTGAGAAGCGGTTGGCTTCAAAGTTTCGTGTTGTTTTTTATTCGCTTCATCTGCTTTATGTAAGTTTGTCTTTATGTTTTTAATTTTGATTTTGTTTTTAATTCTCTTCTGGAAATTCCACAGTACACTTCGGGGTAAAATTGGGTTTTTTTTATTTGACTCTCGTCCATCCCAATACAGAAAAGTGTATTGTTTTAATAGTGGCTCAAGGTTTTTACCTCCTGATGAAATGGCCTTTCCCACTATTTTTGGGTTTTTTCCATATCTTATTTTTATATATTTTCATTTTTTTGTTTTACTTTTTTCGTTTTTGTATTCGTTATTTTGTTTTTTACTGATTATGGCAGCTTTAGCGCCAGTTGGTAAGATTCTCTCTTTTTGTATTATGTGTTTAGTATGTCATATATTTTTTCAATTGTTTTATGTGTACTATATATATAATATATAAACTACACACGACGGGCCTCACCATTTTAAACCTTTTTTTTCCCAACGGGGCTGCTTTATTGGCAATCAAGCCTTTGCAGACCGGCATATTCCACACAACTGAGAGTCATTTCTTTGTGGCACCATATAGGTGGATATCACTACCAATTTATATTACAATGAATCTCTGTGGATGTTACAGCATGCCGATATTTAATTTCGGCGAGAGAACCCAAGTCAAATAGGTACTAAAAGGATCGTTTACATGACACATAATCATATGACATGCGTGCCCACGATTTTCCCATCCAGAAAAATCTGATGACTCAGTCGGGGCTCGAACCCGCACACTTGGGCTTATAAGGCGGCACGTAATACCTCTCAGCCACTGAGTCGCGCCATTTTAAACCGCGATCTATTGAAGAGGGTGATACATGATAGCTGATGCTGACACCCAACGTGGTAGAGACGACTTTAGATCAGATTTAAGTTCACCAGTGTCATATTTATATAATACATGGCATTAATGAAAATAATAACGATGGCTATGTTGATAGCGATAGATAATAATGATAATACTTAATAAATTATTAATAAACTTAATTTATTAGTAAAGATTATATATTTTTATTTATAACATTGATTTATATAATACATATTTTGAGTAATATATTGTCTTTTATTAAAAAGAAAATGTAGCACTTTTTTATATGACCTGTATTGATTCTGTTTTTGCTTGCTTCAAAATGCTTTTTTTTTTATTTAAAATATCTAGTTCTTTTTCTTATAAGGTTTGTCTTTTTTATATATTGAGGGGGAAAATGTTTTTTTTTTTAATTTAACTCTTCCCGGGTTAGTATACGGGGCCGGTAAGTCATGAATATACTCAGCCCTTCATTCTACCAGGTTCGACACAATAAGTACTAAGCTAGATTGATTGGAAAGTTAACTGAAGGTCCATTGTCGAACTATAGCCACTTGGCATGGACGATCAATATCGCTTGTGAAATATAATCATGAATTCAAAATTCTCAAAGCATTTCCAATTCAAATGTAATAAAAGTTAAAAAATCTATGCTATTAAAACCAACAATTAAATTTGTTACACTGAGTTTTAATGTTACTAACCAAATTTAATTTTTTCGTATCAATGTTGAAATCAAGGTCTCTCGTTAAAGCAAGCGATGAAATCTTTTCATCCCCATTCCACCTTTCTAGCACAACACCGGCATTAATGTAAATGTCCAGACCAAAGAGATCCAAACGCATGCGTTTGAAAAAAACCTACGATTTGGAGAAAAAAACGGCCGCTATTGCATAGCTTGGCGGTCGCCAAGTTGTTGTTTGTATTTTCGTAGTCGGGACACTCCCTATGGTATAGCTCTAAAGGGGTGTAATAGTTAATCGTTAGCGTAGGCAGATATATTAACCACTAGACCACTCGTGCCCCATAAGAAAAAGTGAATTTCACTTTCTTAAGAGGGGCGATACATGTAAAAAAAAATTTAATTTCATTAATATTTAAAATAACATCTTAAAAAATATGCCTGAAAATTTTTAGAATGAAATCGCGTTATTTGTCGATTAAAAATTCATTTAAAGGCTTTTTACCTCAACTCGGCGCTTGAGGGCTTTGTCAAAACTTTAAGCATGTTATCTCAAAACTACTTTTATTTTAAATTGGCGTGCAAGATAACTCAAAAAGTTCTCAATAATTCTTTATAGAATTAGCTTCTAGTTGAACTTCAAAAAATTAACAAATTAGTTTTTCCCAAAAAAAACTTTAAAAAAACTAACTTTATTTTTATTCTGAAGTGTGCCAATTTACAATTTTTCAACTTTTTCGGTTTAACTAGAAGATACAAGTTTTATGAACACTCAAATCAAAAATTTTAATTTCAGATCATTGTAGGGGAAGCTAGAAATATAATCTAAGAAGAGATCATTGGTGGGTGATTAGAAGCAAACAATAACTGGCAGTTTCCATCTCCCTTAAATATCATTTTTGAATAGAACACAATGTTTATTCCTATGCTCAAGCAAAGTTTCAACGAAGTTTTTTCTCGCAGCTGAGGTTTAAGTTTGAAAAATCATTGCACTAGAGTTACACGAGTGCTATTGTCTCAGGACTGAGGTTATTCCAGTCCAGTAATTTAGTAGCATCCACACAAATTGAGATTAAGAAAAATAATTTACATGCTCAATTCATGGTATACAGATAGCAAAAGGAGATTTTGTTGGAAACTTTCCGAGGCAATAAAATGAACAGTTCCAATTTTTTTTTTTAATTAAGAGCAATAGCTCATAATAAAAGGCAGTCAACTATCGACTAATATGAGAATTAAATTTCATTGGCTTTAGTTTGGTTGAACTAAAGTTGCACTACAACCACACAAGCACTACTAGCAAAGGACATCAAAACTCATAACTCACTGGCTTATACTTTAAACCAGTGATTAATACGAGGGAATACCCCGTAACTGCGGCCAAATTTTAGTTGTGGGCACAAGATGTCGAAAATTTTGAATAAATTTTAATTTACCCAGAGTTCTGGATAAATTTCAGCAGTCTGGATAAATGCAGTTTAAATACCTTAAAGTAAAACCATTCAAAAATTGAAAACACATTTATTTATAGAAAAAACATGTGTATTAATTTCAACACTGTTTGTCCGGAAAGGCCTTTAAACTAAGTTTTACAATGTGACAATGATGAACATGTACTCATAATTGATAGCACATTACTTAAAAAGGTATAAGAAATTTCTCTATCACACACCTTTCAAATGAAATGAGTATAAAAGGATTAAACCTCCAACAAAAATAACATTTTACGACAAATACACATAAACAATATACTAAACATCACAATTATGGCAAAACAGTAGTATAAAGAAGTGACTAAGAATTAGAAACCATTTTACCATTATCACAAATCAAATATTCAGCATACATAAAACATTTTAAGTATAAATCAAACAAAGAATTAGGAAACTAATAACCTCCTACCTTGATTAGTGAATATATTTTATTAACTTCACTTGATAATTTTTTTTCTTTGGCACGCTTACATATGAAAGTAAAACATGTTAAAATAATTTTTTAAATAGCCAAGTCTTTAATAGGTTATTTGAAGTTAAGTCAGAACTACTAATGAGCTATTGGGGATGGACCCCATAATTTTGAATTTAGGTCAAGTAACAATCTAATATAATAAATCTAATATAATAACATGAAAATAAAGTTAGAAGACAATATTCTTTCCCCATTTTAAAAACTATGCCAATGCTAAAATATGTGGGTACAATACCTGGTCCCTTGAAAAATCATGACAATTGAATTGCTTCCTTAATTTATAGGGCAATTCAAGTATTTTTTTTATTAAACTAGGAGGATATACGAAAACCAACTGACCTTAAAATTAGGTTTAACTGGTCAAAACAATTTTATATAGATATATTGTGCAAATATTTTCTGGTACATAAATAAAATTTCTTGGTGCAAAATTCTTTGAATGGCAAGTTTTTATATTTTAAAAATAAAAGCTATTAGATAATAAAAATTCCTAATGTTAATACATTTCGATTTTAAAAGAAATCATGTCGGATTATTTTAGTTGTGGTTAAAGCCCTAAAAACTTCTAAAATCTTGAGAAGTTTAGAATTCCTGAGATATGAAGCTTTTAATGATTTAATAAGCCAATTTTAAAGCTGGATTAACAGAGCATGCTGTTGGCAACATATAAGCTAAAATGTACAAGCAACATAAAAGCAACATATTTTTTTACATTTTCAAAAGATTTGTTACACAAGAACCTAAAATGCCAAAGACGAGAAAAAATGATAAAGACAAGAAGAAAAATCTGCACTTGAGTAGAACGTACAAGATCAGCTAGAAACTTAATCTGAACTGTCACTACTACTTGTAGAATCTTCAGTCTCTGATTCAGATTCGGGATCATCTACTGGATATGCAACTTGTGGTTGGGGTGCACGATTCTGATCTCCAATATCATCATCAGAAAATGCTGCATCAGGATCGTTTTCATTTTCTTCATTAGCTTCATCTGAGGAAGATGAATCCTCAGCCTCGGTATCAGAAGGCTCTTCTATGCGCTCTTTGTAAGTGACCTCATTGACTTTTAGCAGAAGGGCGTCAATGACATTTAGGTTTGTAGAGTCGTTTACAGACTCCATAGCTCTAACTAGAAATAAATATATATATTTATATTTTGGTTAAAAAATACATTAATTGTAATTAATGTAAATAGTAATACTAAATAAAGATAATATAAACATCACATACAGACTATTCATTTCTGCCATTTTAACAGCTAGCAGTAGTAAAATAAGGGAACATACATAAATTACGTCACAAAATTTTGACTTTTTTAACCCTCCCCTAAAATTAAATCACATTGTTTTACCCCCCCTCCCCCACCTTTGCAAAGAAAAAGTTAATTTTAATATTTCCCTGCGTTTCTGAAATTAAAATTAATTCATATTTATGTATTTTTAAAAAATTTAACTTGGAAAGAAAAAAGTAAAATTTATCTTGGTTAATTTATTCATGGGAATAGACCAACATTGTGTTTACATTTCCGTTGTCCAAGGACTAACTAGCCATTTGCTAATGTCTTCTAAAAAGGGGGGGTCTGTGTGTAATCGGAACTTTCTAGTTCTGGGTCTTTTGGTGTTTCAATAAAATTAATAAAAAGTTTTGAAAAATTAATGATTAGCGATTTACACATTAAAATTGTAATTTTAATGGTGAGAAATTCAATTTAGTCATTGCAGAGCTTCAATTTAATAATAAAAAAACCCATGGTACTATCTAGTGATGTGGGCCAAGCTTATGCCCAGTGGTATTCCTATTTTCCCTTTTGTTGGAAACAAACTGTGTACTTGGATAAAGGACAAATCTTTACATATCTTTGGTAGACTGGCTTAATCTTCAATGGTGAAAGCTTTTTCTTTACAAAAGTCCATTCAAGATTGTTTTCTTTAATTCAAAATTTATTTAAAATCTTTCATAAGGAAATAAGTGACTGAGAGGCGCAGGTTAATGGACGATTGGATAGTTGAACTTATGTCCAGTTTTCAAGGGTTTGTTGAAAAGAATAAGGTACAGTTGGGGACTGGAGATGAATAGCTTCGTTGAATCCTGGAGAGGGTATTTTGCAATACGAGTACTGCTGTTTGACCAGACACAGCTTAAAGTGTGAAGTATGCGACGAATGGTTGGCAAGAAAGGTTGGTTCCCGGAACCCAGAAGGATAGAAGAGGAATGTTGATTGTTTACTATGAAACATGTCCAATTTGAGTTCACTACTAGCAAATACTCTTTTTAAAAGCAGTTCACTATATCCATATAAAATAACATTAGTAACAGAATTCGGATGGGGCCACTAAAAAAGTTCACAACAAGCAAGGGTTCATTATATCAAAGGTTCATTTACAGCGGGGTTCGACTAATTTATTACTATAATTTAAGTTCTTATGCCACTGCTGCCTGCAACCAACTTCTACCTGATATTAGTGACATTCTGTTGTTATGACTTGTTTTGGGTTTTATCCAAGTCAAGTATTGGCTATGCTGAGTGAAATTGTGTATATGCTATTAGCATTCTTGCAAAATGGTAAAAAAGGGAGACCTGTTTGGAGTATTTTACTTTAAAAGGAAAAGGACATGCCTTAAAAAAAAATAATATTTGCAAAAGAGCTTACTCCATTCGACTAGAATAAATGATGTATACAAAGATTGCATAAAAATTTGTTCAATTGCAAATAACATTTTATATTATTTTATTTGACAAAAAAATCTATCAATATTTCCCAGTAATAATTACATATTTCTCAGAAATTCATAAAAGCTTGAGCACTTTTGGATTTAGGAGATTTGAAATGGGCATTTGCATGAAATTATAAATGTCTAGGCCTTTTACATCACTAGTTATAACAGTGTTTGACTGTATAAATTTAACCTCTGAATGTTTGCTAAGACAATATATGGTACTAAATACAATATAAAATTGCCTTAAAACACAAGTAAACACTAACATAAAATAGGCACCTCAAAACTAAGTATAAGTTGGTGTTTAATATACCGGTTGTTAAAAATGCAAACTGTTAAAAATTGTTAAATTAAAAAAAATTATTATAATTACTTTTATTTAATAATTGATCTAAAAATTCAGCAAAGAAATTTTGAGCATTGGAATTTAATCGAAATGTCTGTGGAACTAGAAATAATTTTAGTTTTTTCTTTAGATACAAATTCATTTATATAATCAGGAACAGACAGATGTCTAAAATATATGTTTATAAGTGCAGAAACTATAAAAAATATTATTTCTTAATTGTTTTAAAGGTCTTCAAATAATCCTAACCTATTACATAACCTTTTAAGGAAATTTTCAAGCATGTGAATTTTTGGATAGGGCATGTATTTTTTTTTAATCAACATGTGCGACCAAGAGTAGATTACAAGATTATATTTCTTCCCTAGTTGATGATTTTGTATGCCCCTGACCAACTACTTTGCTTTATGTGTAACATACAAATTCTTTTAAAACAGGTAAATCAGAAAATATATACATACTCTGATCTTCCAAAATCTTATTTTCTGCTCTCAAGTCCTTAATATCTTTATCTCGAGCAGCTCTTTTCTGTTCTGACCGACGAATGAACTCGATTGATCTCTTTAAGATTTTGGCCCGAGATGCCTATAAGATTATGTTAAATGTATCAATATAAGGCAAATCCAAAACTAGTGTCATTATAGAACTTTCATTTGTAATAATAAAAAAAGAGCAAACTTTAGTCACAGCTGCTGCAATGTGCGATGAAGGTAGAAAAACCATGAAAAATTAGACTTAGAATTATTATGTGTAGTACTTTTGTGATGTGTAACATCCTTCAGTGGAATATAAAAATAAAACAGACTACTTGTAATTTTTTTAATAGCTAGATAGTTGAATAACTAAACTGCACTGAAGAATGCAGTACATCTAGTTGTCCTACACTCGAAAGCAAAAGATTTAGTTACCTCCTAAAGCACAGTACGTTGCAAAAGTGTTAAATCTAACTTTCTACATCCTCAAGTTTACATCTTAAATTTGTTTGTGAAGTTAACATAATTCAAATATAGGTGTTAACATCCCTACAAAATTATTGCTGGATTATATTTGTCGTCAATAGGCGAACGATACACTTTGCAATAACTGTATAAGCTTTATAATCTGAGTATGGAACTTCAGTCACACCTGGGATTACTAAGCGTAAATTAAATAACAAAAGTCGGGATGAAATAGTAATTAGACAAAATAAATGATCTAGCTAAGACTATCATGTTTACAAAAGAACTTGAACTCGTAACTGTTGGCGAAATGGTACAGCTGGGGAAAAAACGATTCACCCCTCGTTTCTCAGCTGCTATTGATCAAGAGATTTTGTGAAAGGTGTCATTTTTCAGGAAAAATCGTAAGGAATTGATTACTGGCATTAAAAATTGTATAAGGGGTCGTCTACGTATTGAAATGAGTATTAACTTTGAAAATTCCAATGGCAACACCCATTTTTTTACATAAAAATATTTATCTTCAAAATACCCAATATCCAAAAGAAAATTAATTTACTTTGCATCATTTGTTGAGATATAAGCATTCAAACTTGAACGTATATAATGTTAAAAAAGTTTTAAACTTTTATTCATACCTCCACAAAGAATATGAACTAAACAAAGAATTTTTTTTCATTATATACTTCTTAATCTTCCAAAAATAAATCGCACAAGTTTTTTCATGAATTTTTTATTTTTAATATTTTTTTATTTAAATTTAAATAAGAAAAAAAATAAAACATGAATAGCAACCCCACATTTTTTTACATAAATCGATAAAGTAGAACCAAAATCCCGAATTTTTTAATTCAACAATAATTATTTGCAGAGTTGTTGTAAAAAAACTGAAAAAACGAATTTTAGGGGCAGTGTAAAAAATTACTTGGCAAATTTGATCCTAACTTGCATTATCGTTTGGTGGTTAAAAAGAGTTTATTGGTAAATGTTTATTCAAAGTATTGATGTCTGTCAAATGTCTAAAAATCTATTCTTGTTTCAAGTGCATACAATGCATTTTTTATATAATTAACAGTAATTTATATTGATTACTATGTGTTTAAATGCATGTTATTTCCAATACAATTTCAAAAAGTGTGTTTGATTAAAAATTAAATACTCCAAAATATTATTGGAATTCGGCTTTCAGTATATTTCATTGTTACCACATTATTTAAAATTATTAGTGCCCACTGCCTTTGTTAACAATCATTGCCAAAACACTTTGTAAGACATCCGAAATCTGCATGCCCTTCTTGGTATGTCATTATTTAAAACAATTCATAAATCAGCTGTTTTGGTATTAGTATTTTTGGAAAGCTTGGACATTTTAGTTTATAATAAAAAGTTAGTCTTAATGAAGTTGTGAAGTGAATTCTACAAAGGTCCATGTATGTGTACCTTTACTAAAGAAGTTCCAAAAGGCCTGGAAATAAGCAAAAATGTACGGTTGTTTTCATTACATAAATTTTAAAATTAAATTGATTTCAATTAACTTATTTGTTTAAAAAAAGAATTTAAAGTCTTATTTTTGGAGATACAATTCTGAAATCATTTCTAAATGAAAAAAATACGTTATGAATAAAAATGTATTATTCGTAAAATATTGAAATTTAAGGTTATTGTAAAAAAGACTGATGTACAAAATACAGAAAAAGCCGAGTAACACTCGGGAGGTTAAGGAATTGTACAGTCTAATACACAAAACATTAGGGGACGTACATAAATTACATCACGCAAAATTTTTACTTTTTGGTGTGTCATGTTTGATCGAACCCCTCCCCTGAAATTATGTCACAGTGTTGCACCCCCCCCCCCCCTTAAAGATAAAAGTTAATTTATATTTATTTCCCTTTGTTTCTGTATATATTTTTAAAAAAATTATCTTGGGAAAGAATTTTTTTTTTAAATTTATGTGGTTAAATAGTTTATTCACCGTTACGAAAAGGTCTGTAAAATATAGGAGACTAATAATGCCGACGTTGAATATAATAATCTCCCCATCCGCTTTCTGAAATAAAGTGTTTCTTATAAAAAAAAATTGAATTTTTTTCTCAAAAACTTTATTTTATGTAAAACCGATTTTCCTTGCAAAATTGGGAATTTTCGAATCGTTACGTCATGCAAGCGATTACCCCTCCCTTTTCTGAGCGTGACTTAATTTATGTACGTCCCCTTAGTTGTATTGCACCAAATAATATCAAATTAAGCTTTTGTATAGGTTACCAGTAAAACACTTCATCAAGATAGTCTACTAAAAATCTATATCTTACCCTGGCATTTCGCTTTGCAAAAACTGGTGTAGCAGTTCGCAGCTTAGAAAAGCT
Source organism: Oedothorax gibbosus (assembly GCA_019343175.1). Lineage (NCBI taxonomy): Eukaryota > Metazoa > Arthropoda > Arachnida > Araneae > Linyphiidae > Oedothorax > Oedothorax gibbosus. The sequence goes on from CM033276.1 coordinate 3,005,431, forward strand.
ATATTTCAAAACGTTTCGTCGATTTCGCTCTAACAAATTATGATACTGTCTCTTTTCAATCTGTAAAAAATAAAACTTAAATAAATTTAGAAAATATATGCAGGACATAGTATATGCACAGTATTTGCAATATGTAGCAATTTATTTAAGAAAACGAGGAGGTGAGGACAATTCAGTTTATTTTACATTCATTCAGTTCAGTTTTTGTTAGAAAAATATATTCCCCACTTTATAACAAGTGAACTTTTTCACACAGCTCAATGATTTTTATCTAAATTAAGGAATTTTCTAACTTTTGGGGGAGATTTTACAAATTGCAATAAAGAACATTTTAAACATAAAACATGTTATTTACTAGTATGTAATATCAAACAGGAAAATAATTAAATTTCATCAATATAAGTAACAAATTTCATCTTTAGAGCTAAAAAAAAATGCGATTTTATTTATCTTTTTTAAGGTTTCAAAGAATCTGAAAAAAAGTAATTAAAAAAACAACTTTAATATTAATGCTGAATTTCACCTGCACTTTTACTTAGCTGCCGTTCTTCTATACAAAATAAATTCTTAAAAGGTAACAATGTACAAGAGTATGAAAAAGAACCAAAAATTAAATTCTACAAAAAAGGAAAAATGTATTTTAAAAAACATGAACACCATACAAATTAAGAAACTGTCATTACTAACTTTTGGTTAAACTAACTTTAAAGAAGCAAAATTCAATAAAGTGTTATACAAAATAACAATAAAAACTAATACAGCAGTAAAAAGTAGAAATGCACCTTTAAACCTGGATAAGCTTGTGATTGTTCCTCTTCACCCGGCTAAAAATATAAATAACAATACATTGTATTTTAAATAATTATGACATGACTTATGACTGATAACAGGGTGTTATAATATTTGCTTTGGTGATTGAGAAAACTGAATTTTTTAATTAATAATTACACACAATCTCAAAATGGAAAATACTTTTCTTCATTCGCAAGTTTTACCCTAAGGGTCATTCCACGTTAAAAAAAAATCATGACCCACACCCATAGTCATCTATTTATTGAATCTTTGGTGTCCTAGTACATTTAAGAAAGCATGTAAAATATATTTTCGGTCTATCGCAAATAATTTAGATTTATAGCCTGTTTAATAGTTTGGGAACTTTAGTTTTCTTAGATTTAATAAGGTACCATTATTTTACTGAATTGAATTCTTACGGTGCCTCTTGACACGTTTTCAAAAACTTGCCATCTTGGGGTTGTCGGAATTCTTCACGCCAATACCTTGATCCTATTTCCACCGAATTGGTTGTTAAAACACTGGGGCTGATTCGACAACACAAGCCAAACTTGCCACACAATGGGCAAGTAGTGGCATTGTAGTACGCAATCGTTTGGGCCTCCAGGCAGTTTTGTTGGTTCTAAAAAAAACATTTGTATCCAACACGGGGCAGTATTGTAGGGCTCCAGTGAAAGTCTAGTTTGGGGCACCGGGCGGTTATGTTTTTGTTTGGGTTCAGCCAACTTTTTGAATTTTGTCTAAAAAACAAGACAAGCTCAGGGCAATTTTAGAAACTCCGAAATCAAATATGCACAATCCATAATAATAACGCTCAATAGCCAAACCTACTCGCAGAACTGAAATTTCACAAAATGATGAAAGCATTTTAAAAAATTACTTAATCCACTTACCCACAATGTATTTCGACAGAAAATTACGAGGAAAAATAATTAAAATTTAGTTTTTAAATTTCTTTGGACAACATGTACACAACAAGTGCAATGTCTTTAAAAAGGAATGGCATAGTTATTGAAGAAAACATGGCACTGACTCCAAAGGGGCGATCGGCCCCAGGACCATTTAACTATGGCGGCCCAGCAACATTACCCTACACATTCGTGGCCTTCAAGTTAAAAAAACTTCTTAACATTACATATGAAGGGCCTAGTTGCTCATTCTCCAAAGTATAACCAATATATAGGTATCTGTCAGTTCATTGGCAACTAATGACAATTATAAATACAATAGTCTGAAGCCGCCAACAAGCGGATTGGCTCTATATATATTGTTATACTTTGGTACTATTGCTGTACTTTGGAGAATGCAACTAGACCTTTTATACACTTTCCACACCTCAGAGGTACAGCCTAACAGAAGTTTTTTTTAAAAACTGGTAGCGAGTATAAGTGTGTAACAATATATATTTTTAATGTCTTTATTTAATGAATAAAACTTTACTTAGTACAAATAATACATTAATTACTGAGAGGCTTGAGTTGAATTAACGTCATAATAGAAGAGTCCAATTCAACAACTGGAGGAAAAAAGGACTCTTGAGGAAGGATGGTTAATCATTCTTAGTATGTATTTTTATTTGTCTATTTTTTTTACCAAGTTTGACATGCAAAACATAAAAGCAGAAGAAAAAACAAAAATATAGATATCCTATTACTTCAAAAGAAACCTATTGAATATAAATCAATGCAAAATGTAAACGCGGGTAAACACGTGCTCAGTGTTAGATGTAGCAAGTCAGAAAAAGTACCTGCGGCGGAGAAGAAGGAAGGCTATCAGAAGACAGAGAAAATTCTTCTTCGTCAAACATGGTAAAGAATTTTATCAAACCTGTTTTGTAAAAATTTAAAAAACGGAAATCGAAACAAAAATTGCAAGAAACAAGAATTGACCAGACTTTTGAAGAAAGAAACCGCTAAGCGCTGAATCCGAAACAAAACAAATTTCAAGTTTGGCAACACAACAAAAATTGGTTGGTTGCAGAAAGTTTCTTACTAAATCTTCATTATGAGAATTTGGTAATTTTAAAATTAATGCATACATAAAAGCAAGAACGATGTAAAATCGAAATCATAAATGACGAAAATTTCAGAAATTTATTAGGGATAAATAAAAGGTTTGGTTTGGTTAATTAGCCACACTCTCATTTTGTTTGTCTGCAGCAAAAGACGTTTCCTTCCAGATTTTATTCCTGCCTTCTTGCTTGGATTCAGCCGTGTCTCGCTCATAGATATAGAAAGAGTAGCAGATCTGCCCCTAGGAGAAAAGGTGAAGCCACTTTGCCACCAGTATCCCATAAGGCAATTCGCAAGCCAAAACATCCGCTCGCCCATAGGCTATGTCCTGACTACGCCACAAGGGCAACAAAAAACGGACAATAACAACCGCAATTTGTACATGCATGCGTCAACGAAAACATTGCGCACGGTTACTGCACCTCAACTGTGACGCACGGTGTTTTAGCTTATTAACGCATGTCTCAAATGTCTACGAGAATACTCTGATTCGGTGTGTCTTGCGCTATGGTAACTTGAGAGAGGAAAACCGAATTTATCATTTGGAACTTTTCAAATAACTAAATCGGAAGCCAAAAAAACAAATTAAAATTCCACTCCCGCCAAGTAACCCTGAAAAAAGTTGCAAGTAAAGAGATCCAACAACTTTGGCAATTTTTGCTATTTAAAACCATGTTAACTTGTTGTAGGGTCGCTATTGTCAATAAAAAAATAAAGAGAAAAAAATAATAAAAAAGGTGATTGAAGAGCTGAGTGGAAGAACGTGCTAAGTGACATTTTTGAAAAAATTGAGATTTTTGTGTCAATGATCATGTTATTACCTGCTTTAAACATAACAGCTTTCAATTTTTTAGAAAACATTCGATTTCGTATATTTTTCGCATACGAAGTTGGTAGGTGCACGCGTTTTCGTCACTTTTTCAATGGAAGAACGTGCTAAGGACCCTTGGCATGTTCTTCCACCGAAATCGCCCGATTTCGGAACGATCGTTTAGTGGAAGAACGTGCTAAGTGACACGTTTGCGGAAAATTTCTTTGCATTAATAGCTTGCATTAATACTTTCGCTTGCATTAATAGCAAAACAAATGGTTCTTTTGTAGTTTTAATCAAAAAGAATTCAACAAAATGTAATTAATATTTATCCTAATTAACTTTAATTATTAAATATAATCAACGAAATTAAATTTATATTGAGTAAAACTGGGTTTTGAGTGCATTTAGCAAAATAGGAAAAAATGCATTTTGATTTTAAATTTAAACGGAGTTAAAGGTTTTAACATTTTATAAAATGTCGTCTGATTTTTATTGTAATAAACATATATAATTTAGCAGCGAACGGATGGTATAATTAAAACAAAGTTGCACCTGCTCTATGGAGATGGCATTGCGTTAAAACAACATTGCACCGAACATTCAAAGCATCTAAAAAATTTAGCTGTAACACGTTCTTTTTATTATAAGGCTTTTCTTTTTTTTATATATTAAGGAAAATTTTAATTTTTATTTAACTCTTAATATAAAAATATTATGCACAATCACTCTGGCGGTGGTCAGCGCTTCTTGCTCTTATTCCGTAGACCCGGGTTCGTATACGGGTCCGGTTGGTCATGAATATACTCAGCTCTTCATTCAACCACCTTCTACACAATGAGTACTAAGCTTGATTGATTGGAAAGTCAACTGAAGGTCCATAGTCGAACTAGCCACTTGGCATGGACAGGACAATCAATATCGCTCGTGTAAGCACAATGGCTATTAGGTTTGGGAAAACTTTAATTAGTATGAAAAAAATAAAAAAATGAATTAAAAAATCTCCAAGCATTTCCAATTCAAATGTAATAAAAGTTAAAAATCTATGTTATTAAAACCAACAATTACATTTGTTACACCAAGTTTTAATATTACTAACCAAATTTAATTTTTTTCATATCAATGTTGAAATCAAGGTCTCGCGCTAAAACAAGCGATGAAATATTTTCATCCCATTCTACGTTTCTAGCACAACACCAGCATCGGTTTAAATGTCCAGATCAGACATCCAGACGCATGCGTTTCAAAAAAACCTTGATTTGGCGAAAAAACCGGCCGCTATTGCATCGCTTGGCGGTTGCCAAATTTTGTTGCGTTTGTGGCGTAGTCAGGGCATAGCCATAGCGTGCCATAACCCACCAGATGGCACCATGAGATAAATTCGACTAATAAAAAATATATATTAAAGGCCGTGACTATTCAGCCGACATCGGTCGAATAGTAAAAAATACTATTCAACCGTCATCGATGAAATCGTTGGTATATCGATATTGGCTTAATCGTATGCATCGATGAAAACTTATTCAGCCGACATCAGAATGTATTGCCAGATTCAGGTATCAAATTAGTGGTTGGAAATTGTCTTTTATCCTTAAACTAAATATTTCAAGAAATTCTTAAGATATGAATCTTCATTTTATGAGATATATAAAATTGCGAAAGCGAAACGTAATATGTAAAAAAAGTTGGTTTTAAATTGAGGAAAAACGGGTTTTACATTTATATTTAGCCCAACCTGTAAGATAGCAATCTTTTTTTAGATCAAGTATCTGAAGTTCGACAAAAAAGGGGATATAGTCTGTAAATTTTTTACCGAGTTCCTAGCAAATGTAGACAGAAGAGCATCAACAAATGCAAATAAAGCTTTTTGAAGCATTTTTCACTTGTGACAAAACAAAGCGGGGAAAAACAAAAGTACCCACTGCCACTTAGTAAAATCGTAAGGTAGATGGTAGTCTAGCTTTTAGGAAAACTACAATTGAATTCTTCCCCATGTGGAGATGCTTGACCAATTTAGCAAAGTTAAATGGTCAGTCTCCGGTGACCTTCAGTTAAAAAGTGATAAGTTATGAGGTTTCAGGAGACAATTGTGAAGGGTCGGAAAAAGGCAATTTTTAGTCTTTTTTCCACAAAAGAATATATAGTCGACTTTTTTTACAATTAATCTCAACCCATCATCTAAGCAAATATCACCATGCAATATTGTAGATCTCCAGGCTTTAAAAATAAAAAACATTTTCTGAAGCCGCCCAGGTGGTGAGTGGTGTAGTAATGAGCAGTATGTGGACGCCTGGTTCGAATCCCGTACAGGCAGGGCCCGAGCTTCCATAAGGCCCAGGCTTAGGTCCCCAAAAGTTTAAAGGCCCCAAAATTATGCTAAATATTCGTATTCGCTTCAGCCCGCCTATTAAGTTATTTATTTGTGTTCAAAGTTCAAGGATACGGGATTAATAATTTTAAGAGCTTGCAACCGATATCGTTACCACTGTTTTTGCAAACAAACTATTTAACTTTCAAGTCAAATTTAAACACTTATTTTAAGTTAAATGACAAACACTAAATATCAACTAATGCATGTATGGTTTAGTGCAAAAGTAATTTAGAAAAAAATATTACACACAAGTACCTTAAAGTTAATTTTTTTGCATTTTGAAAAAAAAAAATCGATTTTTAAAAATTGTATGTAAGGTAATTGACATTTTTGAATTTATTTATTGGATGTTTCACGGCTTTAGTTTATGCAAATAACAAAATTACTAAAAAAAATAACGATTTGATCAAATAAACTATTTGCAGTTAAATGCAATTATTTGCAAAGGAATATGTATTAACATTAATCAAATAAACTGTATTGTTTTAGCAGTTAAAGTTAGGCGATTATGTTTTGATGTTACTCATTTATTGCAATTCAAGTTTATTAAATAAAATAGGCTCATTCACACCTTTTACATTTCTGTTTGCGAGAGATTTTTTAATCAGTTTCTTCTACCTCTGTTGTCATTTACATGATGCAATAACATAAATATGAGTAAATATAACTTTTTTATTAAAATATAAAACACACATCAATTTTACATACATTTATAACACAGATGTCTCATTACACATAGGGTGGTAACAAAATCCTTGAAAAAAGTTCCCTGATATTTCCATGATTTCCCTGATACTACTTTCACAAAATATTCCCTGATTTTACAATTACCTAGAAAATACAATACACACTATTCAATACAGTACAGAAACTTTAATCCAGACATCGCAGTATGACTTTCCGATTAGCCTACCTAACTTTTCCAGAAATCGGAATAAGTTTAGAGGAACCACTTGTTCAGAGAAACATTATAACATAGTTTGTACACTCCTTGAAAAGTTTTGAATGAAAAACCATATTTTCAAGCCCTTAAAGCCTAAATGCTTGAAAATGAAGCTGAGTATAAAAGGGAAAAAGTGTGCACTATTTATTGCAAAATTGAATCAAATAAAAAAATTTAATGCTAAACACATAATAGTATGATTAATATTTTTAAAACCCAAGTTTCTAAACAGTCATTAATAGCTACAGTAGAACTCCAATTAAACCGAAGCGGTGCTGATATCAGAACGTTAAAAAATTAATTACTTAAAATATCCTCAGTTTAAATCAAGGGCTATATGTAAGGAACAAAATTAAAAAAGTTCATAATGATATCTCATATAGTTGCTGAGAAAAATGTTCCTAAAGTTAGGAAATTAACATAGATAGAACCATCCGAATCCTAAGTAATTCAAAATGGAAAATTCCCCTGATATTTTGCGAAATTTGAAAAATTCCCTGATATTTCCAGAATTAAAAAGTTCCCTGAGAATTCCCTGATTTCCAGGTTCTGTTACCACCCTGACCAGGGTTTTATTTTGTTACCCAGGTGCCAACCCCTTCCCATCTAGACATTTAAACATTCTAGTTTGGATAAAGCCCGAAAGGAATTAAAATATTACAGCATCAAATACGCCTGTGTGTCTGGTGGCAGAAATCACCAGAAAACCAATCCAAGTAAGTAATATTTTTGCAATTATATTATTTTCCATTGCACAAGTTATTTAACTTCAGATAAGTCTTGATTACGTGTTCTAGAACATGTGATTTGACAACACTTACTCTGAATACATGCAAATATCTATCTACAATATCATAAACAATGCATATTTATTTATTTTAATGGAATAGTTCATTTAAGAAAAAATAGTGAAGCATATCGGCATTCTTTGTTTTTTGGTTTTATTGCTAAATGTTTTGTCTTGAATTTTTTTGTTAATTAATATTACTCTAACTGATACCAAGCCTCTACTTACATTGTGTCTGTGAAGCACTCTTTCAAAAGAAGTTAATCAGTGTAGTTAACTCATCCATGTGAGAACAAGTCTAACTACTAAAAATGTTTTGAATTCTTAAAAGTGTAGGAGTGCTGCAAGCTCTCACGTCACGTCATTTAAGTACTTCCTTAAATATTATCTTTTTAGAAAGAAAAGGTATCAGTTAGAGTAATAGTAATTAACAAAAAAAAATCAAGCCAAAACATATAGCAATAAAACCGAAAAACAAAGAATGCCGATAGACTTCACTATTTTTCCTTATATGAACTATTCCATTAAAATAAATAAATATGCATTGTTTATGATATTGTAGATAGATATTTGCATGTATTCAGAGTAAGTGTTGTCAAATCACATGTTCTAGAACACGTAATCAAAACTTAACTAAAGTTAAATAACTTGTGCAATGGAAAATAAAAAATTGCAAAAATATTACTTACTTGGATTGGCGACTATTATCTGTACACGTTTTCTGGTGATTTCTGCCACCAGACACACAGGAGTATTTGATGTTGTAATATTTTATAACCTTTCGATCTTTATCCAAACTAGAATGTTTGTTTACCATACTCTGAATTGTTTTCGCGTCTCAACTCAACATTTTGTCGGCTGGAGCAGCCCAAAACAACTCAACAAATTGTTGGCTGAATAGCCCCCAATACTATTCGACCGCATTTTTGCGGCTGAATAGACACTCCGTATATTAAATATTAACTAGTTAAAACTTTTTGCCAGTTTTGCTAGCATAAGTTTATAACTGGATATGTTTTGATAATTTCTGGTAGATATGAGGTATTTATTCATAAAAGAAGCCTTTTAAAAATGCAATTTTTATCGCATGTATAACTCTTCGGCAAAAGCAGTTTTTGGCAACCAGTATCCCGTGATGCATTGCGAAAACGGCGAAAAGCGGATTCATCACACAATCGCGGGATTTGTATTGCGTTTTACGGGGATTGCGCAATCTGCTACACTTTCTATATCTATGGTCTCGCTCAATGTTAAGAAAACGCGGCCGTTGCCAACACCTGGAGCCCAAACTATTTGGCTTCTTTTCTATATTGGCGCTTTTACTTGGCTCCAATTCTTCCACCGATTTCATCGACATATAAATTTTGCTGGATAGAAAAAAACTTAAGAAAAACCAAACAAAAAAAACCCCCAAAAAAACTTAAGAAAATGGGTCTACTCTCAGATCTTTGTTAACAATAGATTTGGTTTCTATTCTTTCTTTTATTTGGAAGAACGAATGTAAACAATATGAAATTTAAGTACTATTTTTAGGAGTAAAAAGGTATTTGATTTGGTATATACAATTTTGTATTCTACTTCGAAAATGCACTTATATTATTAGTATTTATTCATGTTATTATTGACGGTGTGCGAAGAAGGGGAAACATTTGGTTTTAAAGGGAAAATAAAGTGAATCCTTTTAAATAAAATTTTATTTACAATATTGTAAAAAAGACAATCATTCTTCATAAATAATAAAGATAATTTCTTAGTTAACGTTTCATTTGTCCGTGAAGTCCGTCGACACAGAACACAAGAATTGACCATTTTCTCACTGTTACTATGATATGTACTATGTTCTCTTCTGTTACTATGATAAAACACAAATTAGAATTACTATAGCACTTAAAAAATAATCCAATTAATTAAAATAATAACTTTCCAGTTGTCTATAAGAGATTTAAACATAAGAAAATTTGAACATTGTGTATCATCTTTTGTTCTATGAAGAGAAATAAAAGATTTTTACGAATAAAAAACTTTTGAAATTTGATCATTTCCAAGAAATTTTTTCAGATTGAATGAAACTTTTAAAAAAGAACACAATTATTCGAAAAGTTCATAATTAATTATTTAATCGTAAATGATATAGCAATAAAACATGTTTAACTTCCCTTCCCGTACATGATGAATGCTATTCCCAAGTCTTTCGTTTAGTGGAAGTGTAAAATTAAAATTCCCGATTTCATTTTTATTAGCAAACGATAATAAATGTCGAAACGAAAATTAATATATTCGACGATTGATTTCTGCGCATGCTCACTAACCCTCATCATCAGTCTTGATTGCAGAAGTAGATGTGTGTTGACACTAAATCGCTACTTCCAGTTATATTTAGCTCGAAAATTAAATTTAAATTTTAAAAAAACTTGACTTTGGCGGTCAAGTTTATAAAAACCGCCAAATGACGTCATTTTTTCTTTAATGCGCAAGTGCTGGAGCCAAAAATTTGGCCGCGTTTTTTTAGATCCGTTGCCATTGGAGCGAGACACAGCTGCTTGGATTGGTGCTGTGTTCCCACGTGACATCAATGGGGTTGTTTCACGGAGGATCTGGCAATAGCTCTGCGGTTTTGTTTTCATGTCTCTCGAATTACTGTTGTTTTGGTATTCGGGAGTAAGTTTTCGAAGAGAATATTTTAGTTGTTAATTTTTTTAAATTCCAACTTCTTTCAATGCAAGTTTTCCTTGATAAATGATTAAAATAACCAACAGCACAGCAAGAAGTTGTAATTTTAAAAAATAACAACTAAAATAACTTATTCTTAGAAAACTCAATTTCGAATATCAACAAAAGTAATTTGAGAGACATGAAAACAAAACTGCAGAGCTATTGCCAGATCCTCCATGAAACAACTCCATTCACCCATCGAGGCTTGAGAAAGAATTTATTTTCCCATTTCCACCCATCATTTTTGTTGCCACTTAAGCCCTGAACGATAAATAATTTATTGCTGAATTCTAACGATTAAGTCCTAACTGAGCGTTAGCGAATCGTGAAAAAGGGCCATACCAGAGACATTAACTAAAGTGGACTGCTCAATTAATAGTAAAGCAGCTTCCAAAAACGTACTCAGGACGTACAGAGGAGAAAGGTTGCTACATATGACAACTTATCTTATTGCTAAGGTTTTGCTAGACTATGCCATTTGTCGCCAGACCTGAAAATCAGATAAGAGTAAAGCTGGCAAACCGAAATGGTGGCTCACATCTATTTCCAAGTTACGTGGGTTTGCCAAAATCACTGCGGGGATTATGTGTTTGCAGACGATAATTTTTAGCTTTTTGTTGCTGTGTTCAATAAGAAATATTTGCTTCCGTTCGTTTTATCTCTGATAGATGCTTAATTTTTGTGCAGTTTATAAAATGTAAACAGAAATTAATCAGGTAAATGTGATACATTACAGGTAAGATTGTTTAGATAGGTATAATTCGCACCGTACGCGGAAAAGTAAGTGACCTATCGGCCAAAATGGCTTTTTGAGTTAACACAACTATATGATGCAAAATTTCGATATCTATCGATTGGTGCAATCAGCCTAGCGATCCGAGCCTTAGTTCGTCTGCAATTAATAGAATAGTCACATTTCCGCATACGTTTTTGGATGAAAATGAGCGGGAAAGAAAGACCTATCGCACCTGGCGATTTTTTGCTATGTGTTTGCAGCTGCTACGGCAATGAAGTTAAGTTTGAAGTGCTTAAATGGAAAGTTGAAGTCGGTAATTTATTTGTTTCTTTATTTGAAATACTCTCATTTAAGAAAACCCATTTCAAAAGCTCTGTTTTGTGGTATTTAGTACAATAAATATATACAAAAAAAATCATTTAATATTTATAGATTGCAAAATGATTGATCAATAAGTATATATTTTTTTCAGGTTAATATTTTAGCAAACGATAAATAGTTTTAAATCGTTTTCAAAGTTGGTATTTTACTATAAATCTAAACTCAATTGCTACAACTTGACAGTTTGCGATATAAAGTCAATGAATTCAACTTCATACTTAAGGTATGAAGCATCCCTACAACTTACTTTTAAAATTTAAGACTATTTTTTATATTTTCATGAGTTTTTAAATAATTTTAATGATTTTACAATTTTAATAATGCTTCAAAATTAGTTTTTTTTAATTTTAAACATGATATATAGTAAAAATTTAGATTGAAAGGATTTTGTAGAAAAATGTGGATATCATTTTTTATATCTTGTAAGTCCTGATTTTGTAATAGTTATTCGTTTCTTAACACCTATTTTTATATAGACAAATTATAATGATTTCAATAATTGAATATATTAAATTATAAAATAAACATGACTTAAAAATAATATCGTAATTACATGATAAGAGATAAACCTTATTACATAAACTTCATTAAATTGGTTGAACAAGCTTTTTGTTAAATTTAATTTTTAAAAATATATTCTTATTGTTGATCAATATATTATCATATTATAAAAATGCATTAAGTAAAGGAGTATTAAGACCGGTCTTCAGAAGAGTCGTTTAAAGTTTTGGTAAAAATTCAAATTATCACAAAATCGTTCCATGGTAAACTCGCCATTTTCAGGTCGCAGTCACGTGACTGCAAAAGACCATGAGGGGATCGCTTTTAGGTTTGCCAATGCGCAGTCCATTCTATTTAATGTCTCTGGACCAAAGAGAAATCCAAAATAATTGAGGAATAATTAATAATCTCCAGGTATATATCTACGCAAAAATGTTACCACAAAAAAGCAAAGTTGCCATTATTGAAGTAAACAAAGAAAATGTTTTATTTCAATTTTGCAAGATTGAAGGACTTTAAGCACAGACCATTCAGTGTCATTTTCGGAAAATGCAGCGACATTTTGGCAATAATATGGCATTGGAATAGGAAAGAAAATAGAATATACAAATAACTGTCGGTTTAATTCAGGAGCAGTTGTAATTGATGAATTTAGTGGAACGAAAAGAAACCTCCAATATTGCATGTGACAACTTGGAGAGTTGACAGACTTTATAACAGTCTACATTTCTGTCCACAAGAAGAGTGTACTGCAACATTTATGATAATATGGCATCTCTAGATGAGCACTACGCTGGAAGTAATAACTTTACTAAGATTAGCAGCACATTAGACAAAGTAAACTTTACGTATACTGGAAAACTTAAGGCATCTACTTACATATCTTATGCTGCAGCAAATGAGACCATAACTCTTAAAAACAATAAATCAGAAAAAAAAATTAGGAACTCAGGGACTAGAGCAACAAAGTTCAGGACTTACTTAAAACCCTTGATGCGATGAATCCTGAAGAACTCCGGTTAGAAAAAAATAGCAAACGAAAGAGAAGTGAGATAATTATCCAAAAACATCAACAAAAATAATAAAACAAAGTATAAATACAAGTAAGTAATAATAGTAATCGCCATTTCTTAAGAAGTGCCAAAAAACACATTTTAAGAGCCTCATAAAAGAAAATTGGAGCAAATACCCATAGGTGTGTGGATTGATTTTAATTCTGCAATACATAAGGATTATTCTCCAGCTAATTTTATAACTGTTTAATTTTGGTACAAGCAGTTAAGGAGCTCTAAACTTTGCAGAAAACACAAAATTGTATGAAATAGGTCTCTATAATCCCACTTCTTGAAATTGGTTCGAATATTTTGTTGCAAAATTATTTATTAAAAATTAAAAATAATAATAGAACCTATTTCAAAAAGAGGGAGTCATAAATCACGTGATGCAGTTTTTGGGGATCTTTTGACTCCTCCTCTCCTTTGTGATATTTCCGCACGTGATTGATCTGCGTATGCTCACAGATGCGCTGTTGCCCTGAAATGCCATCGCCAATACTGACGTACACTAATACGTAGCTCAATTGCCTCGGTGTTAAGTGCTCTCTGACGGGTGTACCAGTTTTTGAATGCGAATTTCACACTATTAGTTTTAACAAAGGATGATGTCTGTCCGGAACAAGTCATCTCCCATGTAGCATAATCCAGGAAGTCCTCCAACCAACCAAAACATTGGCTCAGTAATGTCATAGGACCGTAGGGAGCCTAGTGGTCAGCGTCCTGGTCTCGAGATCGGAAGGTCCCGATATCGAGTCCCGGTACCACTGAAGACCTACCGTCAGTGCCGGATTTAAAGACCCAGGGCCCCTAGGCACTTGACATTTGGGGACACCCACTATCTCGAAGCTATTTTGGAATTTAAGCAAATTAAATACACTAGTACAGAACATATAATTTTTAATCGACTTTAATAATTATCAGAATAATACAGTATGTTACTATAGTTATTCTATAAAATTTATAAAATCACACGGGGGAACTTTCTCCTGTGCAAAAGAACGAATGACGCCATCATAGTCAATTGACTGCATTATTTCTGACTCCATGTACATTACTGAGAGTGAGTTGAGCCTGTTGTTGTTTGTTGTTGCCAATCCCCAAAGTCCAGCGGGGCTAGACTAAGTCCATGAAGTTAAAAACCCTGAGGAAGTCCAGGACCAAAAAAGGACTTTCGAGTATATCATGATGGGTGAGTCCAAGGCACTCCAAGATGTGGGTTGGAGAAGCTTGCTCTGAGGAGCACTTGGTGCATGCGTCGAAAGTTCTCAAACCATCTGAGAAGGTCATAGTTCTGAGGTGTCCACTTAGAAAACGGGTAATTGCAGTTTGTCCTTGTCTGTCACAATTAAGTACCAGAGAGCCGCCAGGTTGACGGCCCTGGTACCAGTGATGCACTGGGGCAGTGGACCAAATTGTTTTTCCCCTCAACTTGGCTTGTGAATAAGTCTCTGAGTAGGTAAGAGGCTCAAGTGGAGCCATGACTTCACTAGCTCCCGCTTTGGCCAGTTCATCTGCTATTTCATTCCCCTCAATATCAACATGCGATGGGATCCATTGGATGTGGATCTGGTGATCTATGGACAGTTGTTTGAGCTTATTGAGGATAGAAATTCCAACCTTGTCTCTAACACCGGACCAATTAGCCAGGTGCTGGACAGAACTTCTGCTATCAGTTAGAATCCAGATTTCTTTACCTGGAGTAATAGTCGCAATATAGTCAAGGCTTTCGTTTATAGCTATAAGCTCGCTACGGAAAACAGAGCAGCCATCAGGATTCCTTCTCTGAATTTTTGTAAAGTTACCATTTGAGATGATGTAGATTCCACTTCCAGCTCCACCCTTCTCGTTTTTACTGCCGTCAGTGTACATTTTAATGGCGTCTGTTGGGATGTTATTAATTATTTCAAGTGCCAATTGTTTTAGATAAATGGGGAGGTCATCCTGCTTGTTAACATGGACAAGAAGGTTTGTGTGGAAATGTACATTAGTAAGACCGTCAGAAGGATCGATGCATTGAACTAAATTGAGCCTGTTCTCTCCTATGTTAGATCTTATGTAATTCTTTACAGGTGATTTTCAAATATTTTTAGGCGATTTTTTTGTCGATTTTATCTTATTAAGGGCCCCCTTCTTTACTGGGCCCCTAGGCCCGGGCCTTGTAGGCCTAGGCCGAATCCGGCAGGCGGCACTGCCTACCGAGTATATGCGGAGTACGTTCTCGTTAAATCTGTTGGGTCCGAAAGTCCCGTGGTCGGTCATTGCGCAGTTTACCACGGGTACAGGTCCCTGGCAGCCGTGTCTCGCTCAATGTTAAGAAAACGCGGCCGTTGGCAAAAGCTGGGCGGTAAACTATTTGGCTTCTTTTCTAATTTGGCGCTTTTACTTGGCTCCAATTCTTCCAGCGATTTCATCGATCTATAAATGTTACTAGATAGACCAAAATACTTAGGAAAATGAGGCCACTGCCAGATCTATGTTAGCTACTGTTATTTTTTCTATATTTTATTTGGAGGAAGGTATGGTGAACGAATGTAAACAATATGAAATATAAGTATTATTTTTAGAAGTTAAGTGGGACGGGATAGCCTGGTCGGTAAGGTCTTGAACTGGCATCCCTAAGGTTGCGAGTTCGAGTCCCGCTGCCTTCCGAAGACCCCCGTGTACGCTAATGGTGACTGGTGCACGTTAAATCCGTCGTGGTCACAAAGTCCTCCAAGTTCCCATACCAAATTAATACCTCTGGGGGTGTCAAGCCAATTCTGGGGATCCTCTTGTTGGCCTCTGTCTCTAAAAATTAGATGGATCCACTTATATATGTGTGTTGTGTCTGTCTTACTTGACGAAGGTTTAAAGCGGGTCTCTGACCAAGCACACAAACCTGAATATATATGTCTACCAACCAACCAACCATAGAAGTTAAAATGTATTTAGTATACAATTTTATATTCTCCTTCGAAAATGCATTTATATTATTAGTATTTATTCATGTTGTTATTGACAAGAAAAATTGTTGGTGTTTGGAGAAAGGGACACATTTGGTTTTAATTGAAAAATAAAATGAATAATTTTAAATAAAATTTTATTTACAATATTGTAAAAAAGAAAATCATTCTTCATAAATAATAATAATTTCTTAAATAACTTTTTATTTGTCCGTGAAGTCCGCCAACACAGGACACAAGAATTGCCCATTTTTCACTTTTCTGTTACCATGATAAAACACAAATTAGATTTACTAGAGAAATTAAAAATAATACAATTAATTAAAATAATAACTTTCGAGCAGTCTATAAGAGATTTAAACATAAGACAATTTGAACGTTGTGCATCATCTTTTGTTCTGTGAAAGAAATAAAAGATTTTTACGAAAAAAAGTTTTGAAATTTAATCATTTCCAAAAAATTTTGTCTGATAGAAAGATACTTTTAAAAAAGAACACAATTATTCGAAAAGTTCATAATTAATTATTTAATCGTAAAAGATATAGCAATAAAAATATTTAACTTCCCTTCCGTACATGATGAATGCTATTCCCAAGTCTTTCGTTTAGTGGAAGTGTAAAATTAAAACTCCTGATTTGATTTTTATTAGCAAACGATAATAAATGTATAAACGAAAATTATTATATTCGACGGTTGATTTCTTCGCATGCTTACCAATCCTCATCATCAGTATTGATTGCAGAAGTAGATGTGTGTTGACACTAGATCGCTACTTCCATTTATATTCAGTTCGAAAATTAAATTTAAATGAAAAAAAATTGACTTTGGTGGTCAAGTTTATAAAAACCGCCAAATGACGTCATTTTTCTTTACTGCGCATGCCATGGATCGCAAAAAACCGGCCGCACTTTTTCAGATCCGTAGCCATTGGAGCGAGACACGGCTGGTCCCTGGAGACTATTTCCCTCCATAGATATCATAATTAAAGTATTAGATTGGCTGATCACGTGGCCTCCAATGCTAACGACGGGACGCGCATGGAGGCTAAATAGGTGGGCATAATTGCCAATGTTGCTGCCACTTTTAGGAGAAAAATACTACAAAAATACCATTTAATTCAAAAATTACAAAAAAAATACTAGAAAAGGATTTAAAACCACTAAAAATATTCCAAAATGCAGCTAGTATTTTTACGATATTTTTAAGGAGGGTATTAGTATATTAGAATAATTCTAAAATTACAAAAAAATATCGTAAAAATACTAGCTGCGTTTTGGAATCTTTTAATTGTTAATCCTTTTCTAGTAATTTTTTTGTAATTTTAGTAATAAATGGTATTTTTTCGTAGTATTTATCTCCTTAAAGTGGCAGCAACACTGGCAATATTGCCCTCTTAAAAAGCCTCCATGCACGTCCCGTCGTTAGCATTGGCGGTCACGTGATCAGCCAATCTAATCCCTACCATTGGCTATGTCCTGACTACGCCACAAAGGCATCAAAAGCAACAAAAACCGGACAATAACAACCGCAATTTGTACATGCATGCGCAACGAAAACATTGACGCACGGTTACTGCACCTCAACTGTGACGCACGGTGTTTTAGCTTATTAACGCATGCCTCAAATGTCTACGAGAATACTCTGATTCGGTGTGTCTTGCGCTATGGTAACTTGAGAGAGAAAAACCGAATATATCATTTGGAACTTTTCAAATAACCAAATCGGAAGCCAAAAAAGCAATTAAAATTCCACTCTCGCCAAGTAACCCCGAAAAAAGTTGCAAGTAAAGAGATCCAACAACTTTAGCAACTTTTGCTATTTAAAGCCATGTTAACTTGTTGTAGGGTTGCTATTGTCAATAAAAAAATAAAGAGAAAAAAATAATAAAAAAGGTAATTGAAGTAGAAGTACATAAACTACTTTTCTCTATATCAATTGAATTAAAATTAAATTTTTAAGACAGTAAATTTCTGCATTTAGTTTGAGATTTGTGCAAAGTATTTTTGCTTGTGTTTTTATTAATCCTTTTTTTAAACTTATGCGTCACTTAAATGTTATTTTGTCAACAGCAGAGTTTCAAAATAATATTTAAAATTAGGTGGACAAATTTAGATTTTGAAATTTTGAAACATTTATTGATGATATTTATTTTTAATATATAGAGATTAGGTTTCATTTTATTAGCATTAATATTTTTATGACAATGGAGTAGGGGTACAGCTTTAAGTACATTTTTAGAAATCAATTTAATACACAATAATATAATAATAAACTATTATTGGTATAAATTATTAATAAACGTATTTACTAGTAAAGATTATTTATTTTAATTTATTTATTAAAATATCATTTATATAATATTTTGAGTAATTATTGTCTTTTATATTAAAAAAAATGTAGAATTTTTTTTATGACCTTTATTGATTCTGTGCTTGCCTCAAAATGATTTTTTTATTTATAAAATCTAGCTGTAACACATTCTTTTTATTATAAGGCTTTTCTTTTTTTTAAAATATATATTAAGGAAGATTTTAATTTGTTATTTAACTCTTAATATAAAAATATTATGCGCAATCACTCTGGCGTAGTGGTCAGCGCTTCTTGCTCGTATTCTGCAGACCCGGGTTCGTATACGGGTCCGGTAGGTCATGAACATACTTAGCTCTTCATTCGACCACCTTCTACACAATGAGTACTAAGCTTTATTGATTGGAAAGTCAACTGAAGGTCTATTGTCGAACTTGCCAATTGGCATGGACAATCAATATCGCTCGTATAAGCACAATGGCTATTCGGTTTGGGCAAACTTTAATTAGCATGAAAAAATATAAAACATGAATTAAAAAATCTCAAAGCATTTCCAATTCAAATGTAATAAAAGTTAAAAATCTATGTTATTAAAACCAACAATTAAATTTGTTACACTGAGTTTTAATATTACTAACCAAATTTAATTTTTTCATATCAATGTTGAAATCGCTAAAGCAAGCGATGAAATATTTTCATCCCATTCCACGTTTCTAGCACACCAGCATCGGTTTAAATGTCCAGATCAAAGAGATCCAGACGCATGCGTTTGAAAAAAACCTACGATTTGGCGGAAAAACCGGCCGCTATTGCATCGCTTGGCGGTTGCCAAGTTTTGTTGCCTTTGTGGCGTTTGGCGTCGTAGTGAGGACATAGCCTTTCAGGGACATGTCTAAATTGTGGAGGTGGCGATAGATAGCAGCATCTGTCTTGTATGTGTGTGTCCGTCCTTCTTGACGAAGCGAAGGTTTATGGCACAGACAATATACCCCTTCGGGGCTACAGACAGTCCACCAGTTTGTGCGACCCTGTCGGCAGCGAAAATAACTAAATCTTTGATTTGTTTCTTTACTCTTTTTCTCCATCCCCCAACTCCCTTTTGGAACCAGTTTCTGTGGGTTTCTTTTCCGCTCCGTCTATAGAGTAAATATAGCTTCGCTAAGAAGAGATTCGATCGTCAATTATTATGTGTGTGCAACTGTAAACGTGTGCATTATTATTATTTATATACAAAAGCATGTTCGATTACTTTATTTAATTATTGTATTGATTAAAATAATAATAAAAAAAACTAATAAGAGCATAACATTTAAAGCTATTTAAAAATTAGAGTCGAAATATTTTTGTGAAAGATGTTTATGATATGAAATAAAAAATATAAAGAATGTAAAATTGTGGATAAGTTAAATAAAATATTTTATTTAAAAAAAAATATGAATAAAAGTATCTTGAAATTACAATTTTAAATATATTTAAGAAATATTGTAGTTTATAAAATATTTTATAAAACGAAATGTGCATTTAACATTTCCATTTAAAATATAAAAAATACTTTTTTAAAAATATATATTTAAAAAAATGTAGTAATAAAACATACAAAAAAAAATTAAAAAAGTTACAATTATATTTTAATTTAGCTTTCAGTGAAAAAATAGATTAATTGACATTACAATAATTTTTAAAACAAAACTTTTAAAATATTAGTAAAGGCCTTCGTATCTACACAATTTTAAACGAAAATAATTTTAAAAACATATAAAAGAACAAACATATAACTAGACAAAGTTTCGTTAACTAACAATTTAAAATAATAATTGTATTCATCTTTTTGCATTAGCTATTTATAGTTTTGTTTTTTATAATAGATTCGAATGGCGCGAATAAAAAGGTTTACCTCAATTTTTTTGTTTTATTAATTAAATACTACTTTAGAATGCTATTATATTAAGTTTTAGGTAATCCCTTGTTTAAAAATTTTGAAAAATTATTTTCTTTGATACTCAAGCTTTTTCTAATTTATCGTTGTATTTACTAAGAATATTATATTTGTATAAAAAGGTAAGAAATTAAAAATTATAACTCTATAAGTTATCATGAAATAAAAATAAAAAAAAACTTTTTTTATTTTATTCATGATAAAATTCTATTGAGTTCAATTATGTATGCAAGAAAAATATTGTGCATTGTGTAAAAAAAGAAATACAAGTATAAAGTAATTGTTTAATAAACAAAGAATAATAAAACAAAGTTTCGTTAACTAACAATGTAAAATAATAATTGTATTCATCTTTATGCACATTATCTATTTAAAAGAGTTTTTTTGTTAATAGATTCACGATTCACATGATGCACATAAAAAGGTGTACCTCCTTTTTTTTGTTTTATTAATTAAATAATATGTTAGAAAATAATTAAGTTTTAAGTATTCTCTTTAAAAAAAAATTTTTTCTTTGAAACTAGTTTTTTTCTAATTTATCGTTGCATTTTACTAAGAATACTATATTTGTCTAAAAAGTTAAGAAATTAAAAATTTTAACACTATAAGTTCCCAGGTAGCACAACAATGTTGGCCGACATTCTACCGACATCGGCCAACATTGCGAAAGTCGAGGAATGTTGAACGTTGTAATCGCGACATCTGTCAACATTCGCAGGCATTGGGAATTTTTTAAAATTAGTATGACTTTAAATTAATTTTATTTTGATGTTGGAAGAATGAAACAATAATGTTAATAATAATGCAGACAAGTTTTAGTCATTATTTAAAAAAATAATAATTTTTGAAAATATTCGAATATTGTGGGAACATCTGGCGACATTGTGGATACAACGTCGATAAAACAACATTGGCCAACATTGATCGATGTTTACTAGGTACTAGATTCACGTGAGTGTTAAGCCTATTAAGAAAGTGGTGCTTTAGGGATGTGAGGTTTTTTAAAAACGGGTTTTTAGGCCTGGTCGGCTATCGATCAAGTTCGTAGTTTTCATTGATATTAAAAAATAGAAAATATTATCGAGAGTAAAAAAATTCAATGTTCTGCTTTCTACATGTGCACGTTAATTAGTTATGACAAAAAACAATAGCAGAATTTTAGAATTTTTTAAGCGAATGACATTTCAGAAAAGCGAGAACGGCACTTTCGTGTAACCAATTAAAAGCGAGCAGGTGAGCAGAAATTATTTGTTTACGTTTTGCGGCGAGCCGGTGACGACGAAACGGAGTGTCTATTCAGCCGCAAAAATGAGGTCGAATAGTATTTTGGGCTATTCAGCCAACATTTTGTTGAGTTGTTTTGGGCTGTTCCAGCCGGCAAAATGTTGAGTTGTTGCTGCTGTGTAGTGTGTACCGACATTTTTATTGTAGTGTGTGACGAGATTTTAAACTGCTTGTGATTGCCAATTAATATAAATATGGCCACTGCAATTGCTGTAGGCTCTTCTTTTTCTTCATTCGAAGAATTGAAAGAAGCAATTACGAAAATCGAAAAGGATACATTTTGAAAAAGGGACGCGAAAACAATTCAGAGTATGGTAAACAAACATTCTAGTTTGGATATAAAGCCCGAAAGGAATTAAAATATTACAGCATCAAATACGCCTGTGTGTCTGGTGGCAGAAATCACCAGATAACGTGTACAGATAATAGTCGGCAATCCAAGTAATATTTTTGCAATTATATTATTTTCCATTGCACAAGTTATTTAACTTTAGTTAAGTCTTGATTACGTGTTCTAGAACATGTGATTTGACAACACTTACTCTGAATACATGCAAATATCTATCTACAATATCATAATGCATATTTATTTTAATGGAATAGTTCATATAAGAAAAAATAGTGGTCTATCGGCATTCTTTGTTTTTCGGTATTATTGCTATATGTTTTGTCTTGAATTTTTTTTTGTTAATTACTATTACTCTTAACTGATACCAAGCCTCTACTTTACATTGTGTCTGTGAAGCACTCTTTCAAAAGAAGTTAATCAGTGTAGTTACTCATTCATGTGAGAACAAGTCTAACTACTAAAAATGTTTTGAATTCTTAAAAGTGAAGGAGTGCTACAAGCTCTCACGTCATTTAAGTACTGCCTTAAATATTATCTTTTTAGAAAGAAAATATTGCACTAATTGATGGAATTTAAGATGCTGTACT
This sequence comes from Oedothorax gibbosus, assembly GCA_019343175.1. Taxonomy (NCBI): domain Eukaryota; kingdom Metazoa; phylum Arthropoda; class Arachnida; order Araneae; family Linyphiidae; genus Oedothorax; species Oedothorax gibbosus. The sequence goes on from CM033276.1 coordinate 3,027,937, forward strand.
GAATTTACCATTCATTGTGGTGGCTGGTTTGTCATCCAGGAGAATATATGCATGACATGCCAGGAGAATATATGTTACAAGTCGTCGTGGGTAGGTTTACTTTCCGCACGAAGAAAAATACTTTGATCCTCATTCATCTTTGATCCTCACGTCACTAGACTGTGGTTCTAAAATATGACGCCCGTCGCCAATAGCCCTCGTGTAGCTCTAGTGCGATGATAGTTTAAACTAAAATTGATCCTCATTTGAGCATTTTATTTCCGCAAATGAAATATACATCGTTTAGATTTTTTTTTTAATCCCATGAAAATCATCAGCCTTGTTTTTCTAGGCCGACGAACCTATTGATTCATCGCTAAAAAATTACTAATACCATGGCGAAACTAATATCTAAAATAAATTTTGTATTTTTGATCAAAGCTTATCCATAGTTTTGACTGTTTCCGTAACTCCGTAATTTGATACCCTCGTCCGTAGAAACTACGGACAATCCGTAGTAGTTGGCAGGTATGCATTCATTTAGCAACTGTCTTTTGGGTTACCATTAATATAGTAGTAAAAGGCCAACTTATTATGGCTGCCAAGCTTGGAAAGCCATTGGACCAGGAAGATGCTAAATGTTCTACATTATTTATTTCATTTAAATGCCTTTAATTTGTCTTGTTTTGTCAAAACTTGTTTTTAACTGCGTTACCCACAGAATTTCCCACGTTGGTTTACATGTTGAACATGTTCTCCTAAATAGTGTTTTAATCCTATGTCTTGTCTTTTTTTTCAGGCAGAGCTGTTGACAATGCACCACATTTCCTAAACTAAATGACATTTGATTTTGGACTGCTTATTGTTAGCATTCATTATCAAATATTTTTTGGTAAAATATTGCTGTAGCTGCAGGTGACGGTTAGTCACACTCCCAAGCTTTTGGCCCGGGTTTGAACATGAGTTGGTGGCTGGTGTTGGATTCATCTGGGCTGCTGGCAAAGGTCATCTTAATTTTGAACTGCAGCCAGTGACGAGGCTGGCCTTATTTTTTCTTTGTAAATTTGGCACCAAGATTGCCAATGAGTGAGTGTAAAAACATTCAAGAAAATTTACATGTATCTTTCAAGTAAAATAGTCAAGTGAATTCTTGTTTCATGTGTATTTATATAAATGTTTTCCTGTTTCAGACGTTAATAGAAATTAGCTGGAATAACTTCACATCCTGTACATACGTTAGTTTAATGATATTCAATGTCATCATAAATTACCAGATGTTATTGTAAAGAATATCTGAATAAAACTATTTCATTGTAAATTCGTTGTAAAACTTTTTTCTTATGATTTATCTTTCTAATATACAAGGTGATCCATTAGTAATGATACACAGTTTATGCTATATAGTATTAAATGGGTGTTATTTTTGGATCACCCTGAACTGAATAATTTTATAAATTAACTATAATTCACTACTGTTTTATTGTGAACATGTATTGGAATCTCTTCAAAGAATTGTATTTAAAATGAGACAATATTTGGCGTAAGTATCAATAATAAGTTAAGAATAATATTAAATATTTGATATAGAATTATAAGGCCTCCCTTTCAATGATGTTTATAATCAAACCTGTTAGTCATTTATAATTTCATTTGAGATCTAGACATTTATTAGTTTTGTAAAGGGGCTATCATTTGTGAAACACAATTTACATCAAGAAAAGATATTTAAATTATTAACATTTTGTGGAAAATCTCACCAACTCTAGTGCGAATTTAATTCATCTATATCATTCTCTGACTGTTTAGTGTAATCAAAGGCAGAACAAATATTCGTAACCCTTGTGAAGTAGTTTGATCCAAGTAGTCTAGTTGGTCTTCAAACCTGTTAGTCCAGGCATAGAATTGAAAAGTTTGTTATGGGTATCCTATAAAAGATATGCAGCCAAGAAAATGACTGTTGATTTTAATTGTTTAAATGGCTTGTGCATGGTAAAGCATTTGTGAAAAACTCAGTTATGACACCGAGTACGATATTGGTCTAGGTTACATTCGGTACACCCTCAGGTGGAACCGTGATTCGAAATTATGCCAATGCTTTTTTTAAAACCTGCGGACAAATAACCGTCACCACTAAAAATGACACTGATCATTGTTTTGAATAATAAGAAAATATACTAATGGGTAATTCAGTGCAAAAGTTATCCATTTATGTCTATACAGATGCATTTTAATATGCTGTATATTTTACAAGAATTTTTTTTTAAATATGAGTTGATGCCCTTTTAGATCTCTCAACTAGTTGAAATTTTATAGGTAATATGGTGGTAACTTAGATTAACTTGTAGAAAATAGGTGAAAAGGATTAATTTTGTTGAAAATATCAAATTCTTTAAGAATAAGAGGGTTATACCCTTCAATTTAAAACCGGTTAGAAATATTAAATAATGATAGTTATTCTTTTGTTTTAAAATTCATTGTAGTAATGATCATTGACATCAATGTAAAATATGAACTTGAGATAGTAAGCTTCAAAGGCAATTTTGGCACAATTTGTGAATAATTTCCAAGTCAAATAATTGTTTTTGTACAATAAATGATTTTACATGTAATCTAAGCACCCAAACAAAACAGAAGTTATCCATTCATAAACCATAGATTTATATAGAGTAGGTAGGTGGGTTCTGTCTAAGGCCTACAAGAGCCGTAATAAATAGTAATTGACGAATGCTTTTAACGATTTTATCGTTCTTGCCTATTTGGGGGCAATAATTATCCCATGAACCCCAACTTCGAATCGCCCCTGCCCTGAGCCAGAACCTGATCGAGAAAAAAAAGACAAGTTATTGAATAAATCAAAGAACGAAAAAAAATGGGCAGTTAAATGTCTTTTAACAGGTTTAGAATTAAAACTATTACACGTAGGGATATCAAATTAGTGTAGTATTCTCTTTCCAGGGCCTGTTCTAGGAAATCTCAGACTATAGGCACAGCCTATTTTGGGGCCCCTTTACGGAAAATTTTGTGTATGATTTCTAGTAAATGATACTATATGACCGATGTATCAAATTTTTGCTACAAATTTATAGGCTTCCTAATAAACATCGATCAAAACAATCACGTTAGGTCAATTTCATAGTTAAAATGTAGCAAAAAAACAAAGGTGGAGTATCAGAATTTTTTTTAAAGTTTACTGATATTTTGGGGATTTACAGAATTTAGCATAATAGAAACTGAAATTTAGGGGCCCGGGCCTTATGGAAGAACAGGCCTTGTCTCTTTATAATTTTATGTTATGTAAGCTGATATGCTACACAATAATTTTTTTTGTCAAATTATAAAAATATATCTTCTCCGATCGTTCCTTTTATGGACACGTTGAAAGCAGATTAGGTGATTTTCACGAACTGCAATTATTTAGTATATTTTTGCCTAAAAATATTTGCGAAGAAGCAGAACACAATGCAGAATATGGGAATGAAGTTCATTCCCATATTCTGCATTGTGTTCTGCTCCTTTGCAAATATTTTTAGGCAAAAATATACTAATAATAATGAAGAGATACAACAAATATGCATAAACTTATCGTCAAATCCTGTTTATAGCAACATATTTAACGTAAAAAAAAGCGTTGTCTGAATGACAACTATTTTAAAAAAAAATAGTTCAAGTAAGATGTAAAAGCCTGTCATTTATTCAACTTTTAGATTTTGTTAAATGAGCTGACTGAACAGTTACCAATTGTGACCAGCATTCTGGACTATTGCGGGTCAATACCTTTGACGACTGTTGACTGTGAGCGATCCATTTCTGCAATGAACTTAATTAAAACAGACATTCGCCACAGACTTTTAGTATCTAATGTAAATAATTTACTAATGGTAAATGTTGAAGGGCCGCCAAGAGAAAACTTTGATTTCAATGCGGCTTTCAAAACCATGGGCAGCAAAAAAGCCTCGAAGAATCATGGAAACTTAAAATATGATGATGTATTTAAAGTTTGTAATAAATTATTTTAAAATGTGTTGAACTTGTTTTTCCTAAAATGCTAAAATCATTTTAAAAAAAGCTAAAATTAAATTTTCTACTTTAGCTAAAATGCTAAAATCATTTGAAAAAAAGGTAAAATTAAATGTTCTATTTTAGCTAAAATGCTAAAAAATTTCAAAACCCAGCTTAAACACTGCAATGGAACCACATAGAAAAAATAATTTTGTAAAAAATTAGCAATAAAAGTTAAGCTTGTAGTTAATCGAAGAGTAGAAAAATAATTTCGCTGAAAGTTCCATAGTTTTGTAATGCTATATGGTTTGAAAGAAAATTGTAGGAGTTTCACTATTTATTAAGAAACTTTAAATATTTGGAAAAATTCATAAATTTTGAATTTCTGAGGATTTTTTTTATTATATTGTAAAGTATTTTGATGAAACTCTTTAGTGAAGTGCATAAAACACAAATGGTTTTTCAGAAACAACTACATAGGTCCAGAAAACATATCTAAAAAAATATTATTAATAAGTTTTAAATAATCCTTTTTTAATACTTTTGAGACTATATATTACATTAATCTATCTCGCTGAAAAGAAAGTTATTTATTCAATACATTGTACTGGGTATAATTTTTTTTAAAATCAGAATAGTGGACTTTTGAAAAATTACTGTCGCCTTCATGATAGCCTAGTACAGTGACTTGATTCCCAAAGCGATATTTTTCATTATGTCAAACAGTCTCGTCCCGAACCTTGTGTTAATTTATCTTATAAATATGTATAAAACCGAAAGTTCAACATATTTTTTCAGTTTCCTTTCATCTTGAATTTTTTTGATAAATTACAAAATATTCGCTTCCTGTGTTCAAGATCGTTCATGTCGGCTGAATAAGTTTTCATCGATGCATACGATTAACCAATATCGATATACCACCGATTTCATCGATGTCGGTTGAATAGTATTTTTTACTATTCGACCAATGTCGGCTGAATAGTCACGGCCATAGAGTAAGGAGTTGGATAAAGAGGCTTCTCTCTCATTGGACCCCATACAATCGCCTTAACATTGGAGTTTCCCATAGACACTAGCGACACCTACGCAAAACGGGAAAGAAATGTGAAGGGGAGGAAGTGAATGGGAGGGAGGAGGAGGAAAAGAGGATAAATAGTGGCGCCATCTGTGTGGTTGCAAAATTACTGCCAAGAGCACTGAGCTAAAGTATTCTTTAGCTCAGTGGCCAAGAGGGGAAAAAAAATTTCGTAGGACAGTCAAGATTTGATCCGGGGACTACGGGACAAGAGTCGCATGCTTTACCACTGAACCAGGGAATCTTGTCTGCGGAGCACGATCGAAAGTTCAATTTCAGTTTCTCATTATAAACTAGTGATTCTTATAAAAGTCGTCTTTATTAGTTATATTTACTGAATATGGATAATAAGAGGAGAATAAAAGATATAAAATAAGTTACACAATTATTTTATACTTGCATTTATTTTTTTTACACAATGCAATATTTTTCTTGCATACATAATTGAACTCAATAGAATTTTATCATGAATAAAATTAAGACGCTTATTTTTAAATTTTATTTTTATGATAACTTATAGTGTTACAATTTTTAATTTCTTAACTTTTTATACAAATATAATATTCTTAGTAAAATGCAACGATAAATTAGAAAAAAACTAGTTTCAAAGATAACAATTTTTCATATTTTTTAAAGAGAATACTGAAAACTTAATAATTTTCTAAAATATTATTTAATTAATAAAACAAAAAATTGAGGTACACCTTTTTATGCGCATCATGTGAATCTATTAAAAAAAAAACTCTTTTAAATAGATAATGTGTGTGCATGAAGATGAATACAATTATTATTTTACATTGTTAGTTAACGAAACTTTGTTCAGTTATACGTTTGTTCTTTTGTACGTTTTAAAAATTATTTACGGTTTTAAATTGAGTAGGATACGAAGACATTTTACTAACATTTAAAAAGTTTCGTTTTAAAAATTATTGTAATGTTTATTAATCTATTTTTCATTGAAAGCTAAATTAAAATATAATTATAACTTTTTAAATTTAATTTGTATGTTTTATTAATACCATTTAAAAAAAAATTATATTTTAAATGAAAAGTTAAATGCACATTTTGTTTTATAAAATATTTTATAAACTACAATATTTTCTGAAATATACATTAAAAATTGTAATTTAAAGATACTTTTATTCAGATATTTTTTTTAATAAAATATTGTATTTAACTTATTCACAATTTTACATTCTTTATATTTCTTATCATAAACATCTTTAATAAAAATATTTCGACTGTAATTTTTAAAAAACTTTAAATATTATGCTCTTATTTGTCTTTTTAATAATTTATAAATAATAATGCACACGTTTACTGCACACATAATAATTGACGGTCGAATCATCGCGTTTTTTTGTCTTCCAAACTCGAAGTCCCTTCACGTTTCTCCTCACCCGCCCGCTTCGTAATACCCCCTCAACCTCCCGGCCCCCCCCTACTTGGCGTGACGTTTCGAAGAGGGGGGAGGTGTGTGTGGAGGGGTGGGTAGGGCCACATTCCATTCCCGTTTTCCGTAGATGGCGCTCACATCTGTCTACAAAACCGGTTGGTGAAACCTCTTCTTACCCTCCTTACTCTATGGTCACGGCCACGACGAAAAGACATGCTTCGTAATTGACATATTTCGCATTTATTTTATTTTACTTTTATGAGAGGTGAAGAATTATCGTAAAGAAAAGTTATTTGCATATTTTATAACGTCCTTACAATGGAATGTAGTATTCACGTTCTCAAAAACTGTACGGATAATTTACAACGATGTTCCAGAACAAGTTTGGAAAAACTAAAACACTGTGCCACTGAGTGGCTTTCAACAGACGATGTTGGAAAAGATATAGCTAAAAAAACTCAAAGGAGATATTGAAGATCAAGATGCTCTATCTAGAATTTACTTTCATAGAAAACGCTATATGAAATTTACAGACAAGAATCGAATATCTTCTGCCAGCAAACGCAAACTCAAGGGTACAAAAAGTCAAGCACACACAACAACCGATGGTGCAAAAAACGTTAAAGAACACAAGGAAACCCTTTCCAAACCCTTACTCCGCAGTAATGTGGTTTCAGTTCCTAAAACATCCAAAAATGTGCTGCCAAAAATCTGCATTATTTGTAGGAAAAATAAATTTAAATTTGAGAAACATTCTGGTAACCTGTCTAATAATGTGAGGGTTATTTAGGTAAGCATGCGTAAAATATAAATACCTTTCCTTTCCAAAAATTCTCGCCCTGCAAACAAATTGATGTTGAGAAGCTTTGGGGTACATATACCATTTCTATTTTTACAAAACCGGTAGAATCCAAGACATTAGAAGGCTTTATCAAAGAACTCGACAAGACAAGTGTATATGAAGGAGTTGGAACTGTAAATTTAGCTCCGATATTCTAGATGGAAACATTGAAATTGACGGAGAGGTCCTTCGCTTCAAAAAGTGCAAAGGGACAGTAGAAAGTGAAGGGAAGTTTTGCTACTTCAGTAGACTTTATTTCGTATTTGTATGACTGGGAAATCCATGCTCTTAATGAAGTTGGTTTTATTATCAACAGTTTTACCACTTGTCTAGTATTTGACCAAACGTTTAAATTTCAAATATCTTATGACTTCAGGTATAAGTCAAGATAAAATTGAAAGTTTATTTGCAGTGATTCGTCAATGTAAAGGCTGCAACGATTATCTTGCATCCTTTGAGTTTTTGACAATTGTAGAATGTCTAGGTTTTTACAATTTAGCATGGCCACCTAAAGGATACTTAAGGTAGAAAACAATATGATTAATTCTTTATTAACAGCACAGGATATCAAACTGTAAGTAGCAACACAAGACGTCTAGCAACAATTAATTTGGAAAATAAAGATATTGCTGATCATCAGACCATAGTTACACAAAATAGTGATGAGCGTTTGAGAGGACACGGGGACCAGTCTAATAATCTGTGGGTTATTTAGGTAAGCAGGAGCTTAAAATACAAATACCTTTCCTTTAATTTACTCATAAATCAAAAAATAATTTTCAAAATAAAACGGTTAAACAATAATTATAACCATTTTTAAATGAGAAAATAATTTCGAAACCAAAATCTTGTAATTTAATTATAATATTTTTATATTTTAAGCAATAATCTTAAGCTAATTTCTATTTTGAGGTTGTGCTGAATATTGGAATGAAAACTATACTCAAATAATGTCTAAAATAATATAAATACTTCTAACGTGGTTATATATTCATGTAAAAATAAAACTTTCAGAAAAGTACAAATATTGTGTGTGCAAATTTCAAAACGGATATTTTAAAAATTTCTTAAGCTCCTACTTTCCTGTATAAGTATTATCATTAACATTTAACATATGGTTTATAAAGTGCAAAAAATTCATAATGATAACCTTAGTAAAGATTGTTCAGATAATGTTGGAATAAATTTTTTTTTAATAATATGTATTATTTCATAATTGTGTAAGATGTTTTAGTGAATTATCAGGCATAAAAATTAATGATGGACTATTTGATCAATTTTATTCTTGGTAAAGTGTAAATATCAAATCCCACATATTGTATTCAGTGCTATAGTAAATAGAGACTTGAATAAATATATAACAGTCTAATTAGTTATTAATTTTATGATTTGTTTTTTGTGAAACATTTCGTACAGAAGCTTTAGCAATATTTCTAAAGCTTCTGTATGAATTAATAATTATTTTTTTAATGTATTAAAGTAGAAAATACATAACTATCTAAAACATGAAATTTAATAAAGTTGCATGTAAAAAATATTTCAATTGAAGTTTGTGCATAAGATTTACAGATTTTGACAAGAATTTAACAGTTTCTCTACACTTAAATTATTTGAAATAAAACCTATAGTATACAAAAGTAGTATACAAATGGAGGTTACGTAAATATATTTTTATTCAACTCTACATACAATAATTTTTCGTCTTTTAATGGTATCGACCATCCCTATATAAATGCATCCAGATATGTTGTGCAGTTAATTTTAAACAATCTGGGAAAATATGTGCTATGTATCATATATTTAATATATGAATAATAATACGTAAAATTGGTTTTAATTTGACTCTGAAGCAGTACAGAAAAAAATAGCTATGTCGTGATGTAGTGTTTTATATAGCTGTCTGAATTACTAGTTTTTAAAATTACAATAGTACTAATAATACAATATTTCTTGATTAATTTTGATTTATTTAACCTATTGTTAATTGTTTTACAACATAGCATATTGACATTGGCCAACATAAAAATGACACCCTTGCGAATATTGTACAACATCGGTTTACGACATTGATCAACATTAGTCGTACAACATTCATGGGCATTCTTTTACAGTACTTCTCAATTATACATTTTTCCATTCCCTTCGCATAACTTTTTAAATCTGTTCGTTGAGTAGAAAAAAAATTATTTACAAAGGTAATTTTCTTTATATTTATCTAATTAACAAAAATTTTGTTAATTAGACAAATTTAAAGAAAATTACCTTTGTAAATAATTTTTTTAATAAAAAATTAATAATTATATTAATAATATTTTTTTTAGTAAATAATTTACAAAGGTAATTTTCTTTATATTTATCTAATTAACAAAAATTTAGTTAATTAGATTAATATAAAGAAAATTACCTTTGTAAATAATTTTTTTTTTTACTCAACGAACAGATTAGTTTGATTAGTTAAAAAGTTATGCAAAGGGAATGGAAAAATGTTTTATTGAGAAGTACTGTAAAAGCCCATGAATGTGGTACGACTAATGTTGATCAATGTCGTAAACCGATGTAGTACAATATCGGCAAGGGTGTCATTTTTATGTCGGCCAATGTCGATATGCGACATTGTACGACGTTGATAAATGTTGGCCAATGTCGTAAAACGACGTCGTACAATATTTGCTAGGGGGGTCCATTTTTATGTCGGCCAATGTCAATATGCGATGTTGACCAATGTCGTGAACCGATGTAGTACAATATCGGCAAGGGTGTCATTTTTATGTCGGCCAATGTCGATATGCGACATTGTACGACGTTGATAAATGTTGGCCAATGTCGTAAAACGACGTCGTACAATATTTGCTAGGGGGGTCCATTTTTATGTCGGCCAATGTCAATATGCGATGTTGACCAATGTCGTGAACCGATGTAGTACAATATCGGCAAGGGTGTCATTTTTATGTCGGCCAATGTCGATATGCGACATTGTACGACGTTGATAAATGTTGGCCAATGTCGTAAAACGACGTCGTACAATATTGACTTGGGGGTCCATTTTTACGTCGGCCAATATTGACACCAATGTCGGCCAATATTTTTTTTTAATATTGGCCGACGTTGGTGTGCTACCTGGGAATTATCATGAAAATGAAATAAAAAAAACTTTTAATTTTATTCATGATAAAATTCTATTAAGTTACAATTATGTAAAACGTTTTAATTTTATTCATGATAAAATTCTATTAAGTTCAATTATGTAAAACGTTTTAATTTTATTCATGATAAAATTCTATTGAGTTCAATTATGTATGCAAGAAAAATATTGCATTGTGTAAAAAAATAAAAAATATTGTGTAAAAAAATAAATGCAAGTATAAAATAAGTGTGTTACTTATTTTATATCTTTTATTTTCCTCTTATTATCCATTTTCAATAAACATAACTAATAAAGACGATAGTCATAAGAATCAGTACCTAAACTTTGAATCACGGTCCTCTGACAAGCTTCCGTGGTTCAGTGGTAGAGTGCGCGAATTCTGTCCAGTAGCACCCGGTTCAAATCCTGGCTTCCCCCGACATATTTTTCCCTCCCTCTTTGGGAGGGAAAATTTTTGCAATTCTTTTTCCAGATGGCGCCACTATTTTTCTTCTTTTTCACCTCCCTCCATGTCTCCGTCTGTAATTCATTTCGCTGCCCATAGGAGCGCTCCGGAGTGCGTCCAAAACCGGTCGAAGTTGACGATCTGTAGCGCGTTAGCGTATATTATCTGTGGTATCCTTACTCTATGGTTTATGGGTCTTTGTGACCAAGCACACAAGTCTGAAAATATATGTCTACCACTACCAACCATCAGTAATGTCATTATGTCATATTTATTTTAATTTTTGTTGTAAACACTTAACGTTTAAAACCTTCTACCTAAACACTTATATTTTGTTCTTCAAATTTCATGTAGATGCAAAAAAAGTTTGTGATTGAATGTAGATAAATTTAACGAGCATACAGACATGAATGGTTCTTAGGTAGGATATACAGATTAGGTAAATATAACGAAATATATTTTTAAACAAAACAAACATTGTTTAACAAATTTACCTATTAATAAGCATAATACTTCAAATTTAAACCCCAGGTATTACATCTATTACATTACCCTACAAAAACGATAAAAATAAACATCTAACATAAACTGTCAAACATTAAAAATAGAAACAATAACATAAAATCATTGAATATGTGCAACCCTAGGTTAAAGTATACATGGACGCCCGGGTTTGGCGACAAGTCAAAAATTGTCGCCAAGTCAAAATGACAACAAACTTGGCGTCAGCCATCCTGAAATGACAACAAATACTTACCAAATATATTGCTGAGCCCGAAAATAAACAGCAAAAAGACCCGGGAAAGATGAAAAATCTCATTAACTAATACTAGGACATCAACAATCGAAGCGATCTTTAAAAAAAAATAATCGGAATTTAACAGTTTGTTTTAGATCAACAATGAAAAAAAAAAATAGAATCATAACGCGTTCTAAATTATTGTATGATTATTATTTTAAATAATATTAATGCGATTTAAATAAGAAAAACGTGCACGTTTACGATTAACTGATCTAGTAGGAAAATATTTTCTATTGCTAAAAAGATTTTTCAAACAGTATTGAAAAAGATTAAAAAAGCACTAAAATAGGTTTTTTTAAAAAATAAAACATGTTTTACATACCATGAAAAATATGCAAATCCTACCACGCTGATACAATAAAAAACATGGATCATAATACGGTAAGTGCCGAAATAAATAATGAAAAATAATCATTTTAAATAGTTAAACATTGAATTAAAAATCAATCTGCACGAAAAATATTTCTAAACCTAACACGCTTTTCTAAACCTAACGCGAGTCAGGTTCTGTTGTGAGGTTAACAATCCGAACAGTTCAAACCCAAGTAGGGTGGGGGGAAAACCGCAACTCTCACGCCATTTAGAAGAAAACCACATGCAGGGATGGGGAGGAAAATGCTTTCGAGGCTCGCATTCTATATAGACCTACTATAAGCCACTAACTACATAAAACTGACTGCATCAACCCATTGGCGTACTTCTGTATGTATTTGTTTTGCCAGTTTTTTGCCTGTATATGATAATAAGCAGTTTCTCACTCTAAGCTAACACTCAATTGAGTCAATTTTTTTTCAGGCCTTTTGGTAAATATTAAAATTTTTTTAGGTAAAAAGATTGTGGTAAAATATTTATTTAAAAAATATATTTTAAAATCCTGCTAACTTAGAGTCCTGTAATTATGTTTTTATTAAATGATGATGTATTGAATAACCTCAGAAACAACTTATTAACGATATTGTACAATTTTTCACCTGAAAAAACTTTAAAAGTACAGCAGCATTTTTGTCTGTCGTCAAACCCTATTTCGTGGTCCGGCTACTTTTCAGGCTTAGCTGCATGCCGTTTATGCAATTTCCGAGCGTTCAGTCAATGTAGTCAAATTGAAGTGACTTTTTATTTTAGAAGTTAAGTGGATACGTTATTGATATAGGATAGTCTTGTTTCATTTGTAATTCAAACATATTAAAATAAAGGAATCACTTAGAGTACCTAATATTTAACACTGGGGTAAGAAAAACAGGATTATGAAATTATTATATTTTAGTCTTTTTTTTTTTAAGGATCTTCAATTATGTTTGCTTGTTAGAAAATGAATTAATAAAAGATAAATTTTAAGTGGTTCGAAATTATTTTATATTCATGCAATATATGTAAATTTGAAAATGAATTTTCCAAATCAATTGCCGTGTTTCACCTTTAAAATGACTTCCAAAATTCCCTCAGCGACTCTCACTTGGTCACTTATTGTTAACGTCCCCAAAGTATCTTGTAATTCAAAAATAGATACATTATACTATTTTAGCTGCTGCCCTATGCTTGGTTCAGATGGCGAAATTGTGCCAATTCCTAAATCGTTGCAGTTTCTAATATCTTAATTTTTATACACTTTTTAATGCAAGCTGCTATTGACCTTATTAAAAACGTGAATTGGCAGCTAGAAAATTGTAAAACACTGATCCCATTAATAATAAAAAATACTTGCCTTAAAGTAGCTGTCATAATCCAGTCAAACTAAAAATCTACTTTAATTTCAATCACTAATCATTCAAAACTTAACATGATTTAGTTGATGCAGCAGAAGCTATTTTGATTGATGGGAACTTTAAAATAAAAAAAATTGTAATTGCAGCTTTTTTAAAAAAATGTCTTCCTCGGATTTATAAAAACAAACAAAACATTTTACAAAACAAGTCCACTAATGATCTAATATGTGGTTAATCAGAGTTGGAATCTATTTAAAAATTATTTGATGTGGAAATTTAGGGTGGTTTAAGTTGAAATTTAAACTCCCTATTATTACACCCGGCTTTTTCCTTATTTTGTGCATTAGTTTTTCTTATAATATCTTTACATTTTTATTCATAATGTACTTTTTTTCATTTAGAAATGGTTTTAAAATCATATCTTAAAAAATTCAACTAATCCATTTAAAAAAAAAACCAAATATGTTGTTTGAAATAAATTTAATTTTAAAATTTATGCACCGAAAACAACCATACATTTTTACCCATAGGCTGTTCGAAAGGTTAAGGGCTATTAATTATGCCATTTACAAAATAAAACATTGTAATGCTTGTGAAAAACAGTTTATGATGGATGACAAATAATTATAATTTAAATAACATATTTAAATAGAAAACAACTGTTTAATTGAAAGTTGATAAGTTACAATATTATGTGAATATATCCCAGTCATGGGAGTTTATTCCCATTGTTGGTTGATGTACTTGTTAATAAAAAAGTTTATTTAAATACATACCATTATAAAAAGTCCAGTTACATATCTATATTTTTGTCTTCATTAGATTACTTTTCCAAATTGTTACTTACCATGTATTAGTATTAACAGTAACACTACACTGCATATTGTATCAGTCAGGTCATTATTGACCCATGCCATTTTTTTGGGTTTTTTGTTGTGAATTTCCAGGGTGAAAACTAAAAAAATTCTTTTATGATGTTTCTTGTGTATATTTGGCATTGAGAACCTTTACAGTAGTTGTTAGAACTTCCTTGTGGTCCGAAGAATTTCTGATCCAATAAGTGTTTTAATTTATGCACATTTTTCTCCTCTCACTTTATGTAGAAAATTTATTTTGTTTTAATTGATTTTTTAAAAATTCTAGATTCTTCAACATGAAAATCTGTTTTGAATGAAAGGATTTCGATTTCGAAGAAAAAATAAAGTATTTTTTGGTTTATTTACTTATATAAGTTTCCTTTATAAAATTATGTATGTTTTACAGTTGCTTAAAAAAAATCTTTATTGCAAAATGACTTGCTTTCTGAAACTAAATTACCTTAACTTAAAATAAAGTCCCAGTAATTACAATTTTTTTCTCTCTAACTTATTTTCATTCCCAATATCGAAATATTTTTGTAATTCTTTTGTACAATAACCAGATTTCTTTAGTGTATTATTTATAGTTAATATTTCTTTAAGACCGAATTACTGCATATCTCCAAACCAAAGTGCCTTTGTGTTCTTCCAATAAAAAAAAATAATTTTAGAAGCCACATTTCTCCAGCTGTATTGAGTATGTTTTCAAACATTTTTTATATAATAAATGCATCCGAGTTACAGGATTCTATAACCCCACTCATTTAAATTGGTTCGAATATTTTGTTGTACAATTATTTATTGAAATTTTTAAAAAATATTCAAACCAATTTCCAAAGATGAGAGTATAGAGCTCTGTAAGTAAGCTACATTTATCGTATACAAAAAGACGTTTGTAAAATTATTCGATACAGCTGAATGGGGGGGGGGGGGGTATGTAGTGAGTTTACAATTTATGCTTTTGAATTTTGCAACAAAATCTTAAATGCATGTACATTTAAATTTTTGTACCAAAAATGTTTTTATTTTTAGTTTTGCCATTTCCATCTCCATGAATTTTCTTACTGGGTAAGTAGTTTTGATAACTATTCAATTTAAATTCTAAACAATACTTAATGATTATTTTTACACATGATTTTTATTTGGATTTCACATACTCATAGCTTCTTTTGTAACTAGAAGAATATCGATTGCAGTCTGACTAGCTCACTTTTAGAGTTAGCTTAATCTATATAGTCTAGCAGGGAGATTTTAAAATTGTCAATGACAAATTTGTAAATGATAATTGCAGCTCAAAGACATGCATAAAGGCAATGCACAGATTTCTATTGGTGTCATCTTTACAATGTTAACATTAAAAAAAATATTCACTAACATGACTATGTCCACTGCTTTAGCATCACAGTTGTTGTGGTTCTTAAATTAGTTATAATTATTTCCTTGTTGCTGTATTTCTTTAAATGTAGCTTCGAAAGTAAAAATTCATTGGTATATTTGAAAAAGTGGAATTTTTAAAGTAAAAATGTTAATAAAACTATTAAAAATAAAACAAAGTAAACTGGAGTTGACTATATAAAATTAAACAATAAGTCAATTAAAAGCTGAAACTTTGTTGACTAGTGTTAGATTATATGAGTTTAAAGAATTCTCACCAAAGCGATAAATTCTGCAATAAAATATAATGCTTAATTACAATTTTTTAAACGCCTATTAGGAACAGTTAATTCCAAAATTTCAGATGGCAGCATGTTTGTTTACAGCTACAGTATTTCAATAGCAATATGCCTAGCAGCTTAGAGAAAAGGAAGATTATTTAAATTATAAAAAAATATTTAAAATCTAAATTTCTATTTATTAAATCGTTTAAAATTAATATAATTATGTGTAAAACTTGATAAGTATATATTGATTTCAGTGGCGTAGCCAAGAAGGGGGTTATGAGGGGTCAGAACCCCCTCCCATGTGTTTTTACAAATGGTATTTGCTGAGCTCTAAAACCATTTATCTAAATTTTTTCGACCCCCCTCTCCATTTAATCAAACATGTGTTCTCTAATAGTTCACTTTTTTTAATTGTAATACAGTGCTGCACAAAAGTTTAGGCACAGACGCAATTCATGAAAAAATCGTCAATGTTTATTATTTTTCGGTAGTTTTTTTAAAAATATATATTCTTTATGCAGCATGAAAAATAATAGGGTAAAAAATTGCTCCAAAAAATATATAAATAAATTCGACTTCCATCAACAAATTAAAAATTTCAAAACTTTCTTTGCCACAAAAGTATAGGCACACTTTTCAGTTTTATGCAAATTCTCTAGAGAAAGTGATTGTGTCGTCAAAGGGGAGGGTTTTTAAGTTGCTTTAAAAGGGTGAAGGTAATTTTCAATGCTTAGAACTATTCGGAAGTCAACTGAATTTTCGTATGAAGAGATTATAAGGATATGGACATTAAAATTCAGAAGTAAATCTGTTTCTGATATTTCTACTGAATTAAAGCGTTAGAAACGGGGTGTTTATAGTGTGTTAGCACGTGGCGATCAATATCAACCGAAATCGCGGTCTAGAAGACCTCGAATCTCCAGCAAACGAGAGGATAGACAAATAAGAAAATTGGCTTCAGACAAACATTGCTCTTCAAATCAAATTAAAAGCCTGATTGTGGCTAAATTTTCACGTGAAACTATTAGGAGGTGAATCAAGGAATCTGGATACTTGACAAAATCCAAGCTGAAGCGCAACCCTAGCTTGCTATCTCATCATAAAGATGCAAGACTGCAATGGGCTCAACAACACATGTCTTACAGCGACAAATGGCTGCAAGTGATCTTCAGCGACGAAAAATAATGAGACCTAGATGGTCCCAATGGGTATTACTACTACTGGCATGATTTGCGTCAAGAACCCAGGATCTAATTTAGCCGGCGTCAAGGTGGTGGTTTTAGGGGAGTCAGGTAATGCTTTGGGGAGGTTTTCGATTCAACGGCTAGACTTCCTTAGCCTTTACCAAAGGAAAGCAAAACTCGGGGGGACTACCAGGGCATCTCTAGACAACAACTTAATGCCTTATGGGGAGATTTTAGGCGGCCAAATTTGAAATTCCAACAAGATAATGTCTCCATAATACATCAAGGTCAACTAAAGAGTGGTTTAGAAACAGTAATATCACAGTTCTTGATTGGTCTGCTTACACTCCGGACCTTAATCACAGCAAAAATGTTTGGAGAATCCTTACTAGAGTAGTTAATGCCAATTGCAAACAATATTCCACCGTTCCGGAGCTAAAGGAAGCTATTGAAAACGCGTGGTATGAAATCGAGCCTAATACCTTACAAAATCTGGTACTTTCTATGAAAACAAGGGTTATGTAACTAATAAAACAACGGGAAAGCTACACGAAGTACTAAAATGATTTATTTAATTATTAAGCTATTATTTTTATTAAGTGTGCCTAAACTTATGTGCAGGAGATTTTTGTCATTCTTGTCATTTTGGTGCAAAACTTTCCACATATTTGTTTTTCTTAGTATTTAATGTCAATTATGACTATAATATGATTTGATGAATAAATTATATAAAGATTTTTACTTTGTGTCTCAATACTTTTGTATAAAACTAACTCTTTGTGTTGTGTCTAAACTTTTGTGCAGCACTGTAATTTTTACAAATAACCTCCACTTTCCGGCCATCTCAATTATCGTACCCCTTGTTTTTTCTATTACGCGAAATTGCATAATTAACATTGTTACAATTTCTACTCTACACTTCTAAGAATAGTGCAATGAAGGATATAATTGTGCAGTAATTATAATTTAAGATCTTTATATAAAATGGCTTTATTGTGAGAATAACCAAATTTTGTTTAAGGTGCAGCATGTATGTATTTTTTCGAAATGTAGTTCAGCATCTGCTCTTTAATGTTTCGGATAAATAGCTATACTAGAGCTTAAATATATGCATATTATGGTACTTTAAAATAAATGTTATAATTTTGTTACGCATATTTTAGAAAACAATATAGCTTAGTTTTTTTATTCAAACATGAATACAATAATCATTTCCTTTCGCTGTTGTCAGTTGCGTTGAAACATCACAAATTTGTGTTCATATGTCATAAACTTAATTATTGTATTGAAACAATGCAATATAGTAATATTGAGCATTTTTACACAGTACTTGTGTGCCACTTGTACTGTTTGAACAAAAATTTTGCTGATTGTATTTCTGTATAAGGTTATCTAATAAGAAAGTATTACAAAAACTCGCCAGCTCACCAGGAGGTGAGGGGGGGGGGGAGGGCTGAAAATAACTAACAAAGCACATTGGGCCTTTTGGAAAATAAACAAATACACAAGTACACAAGGAAGCTCACTCTGTAGTCGTTCATTTTAAAACAAAGTTTAAAAATCCCAATAGTTTGAAACCCATTTCTCCTATTTTTTTTTGTTAAATAAATATTTGATTCAAAAATATAATAATGTAACAAAAAAATTGCTCAATTCTTGCAAATTAAATAGCATAACTTGATTGGGAAAGTCTTCACAAGAATCACGATATAAGATGCAAGTGACGATTTGATGTAATTAGATTATTATCTACATTAGTTTATTGCTGTCATTTTCTCATGTTATTTGTAGCAGTTCTATGATATAAAGCTTGTAATTGTTAATTATCATCTATTTAAATATGCAGTCTTAGTTTTCCCCCAAACACATAAAATTGCTGGTAACTAATAGTAAATTAGTAACTTTAATCAGCAAAATAAGGGTTTAAATGTGTTTATTAATAGTTACTATGAGTTCATCATTTTTTAAATAATTTGACTTCTATTGATTAAAATGAATTTTATTTAAAATGATTTAAATTTTTTTAATTTATTATAATTAATAGTGTTGATTAACATTTTGAGTAGCCAACTTAATTAATAATCACGATTTATAAATTTCCGTTAACACAAGTCAAAAACTTAGAACCTTCATAACTGACCCCCTCCCCCTCCCTTGGAACAATCCTGGCTATGCCCCTGATTGATTTACTAATTGAGTTAAAGTAATTGCTTAACTGTAAACTTTGATTGAGCAACTGGCAATGTAATTGCCCTTTTGTAGAGTATGAATATAACAACCAACATTCCTTGTGGCTGTTGTTTTTGTTTACAATAAATTTTAGAACTCTTTTAAAGTTGTGGTCAGTTTTAATTTGAAACCTTTATATAACAACACGGCAAAGTTTCAGTAATGTTTAATTAACTTCTTTTCATAATGAATTTCTAAATTCTATTTCCCCCCTGAAACAATGAGTTACAGCAACTACAGCTCTGTGTAACATTGTCAGCTTCAACTGGGTCCTTCGTATTTGTATACACCTGAGATTAAAATTCAGGTGTGGAAAACAACAAATATATAACTATTAAAAGAAGACTATCTTCTATAGCCAAAATATAATACATACTTGTAGGCAAAAATTTTATCGTTCTATCTGTTTGGATTGGTTTTCTTACTTTCGGAATATCGGTTGTCATAGACAGTATGTATATAAAACTATGTTTCTTATAAACCAGTTGCTTTATTGAACTTATATTTGCCTAAAACATGTATCATTTTCACCATAAAAGTTTTTTTTTATAGTTTTATATTATACCATTAAATACTACAATGCTAAAATCCATAGTAGATTCTTTCTTAACACATCCACATATTTTTGGTTTATGCTTTTTTTAAACAATATATATTTAAATTAATGTTGTTTTTAGTGTTTCACAAAAAATGACTAAGAAAGCAGCACATTCTTCTGCAAAGTACCATAAACTTACCAGAACTGATGATGGCTTTGTGGACTTACAAGTAAGGTTTTATAATTTCTTTTCTTTCTAACTTACAAACCTTATAAATTAATTTTCAACTTAGTTCCCATACTTTTTATTTTCAGTAAAGCTCCTATTGGACTTTTGTTTGTATAGCTTTTTTTTAAAACAAAATAAACAAATGTATAACTGGAAAATTTAAAGATATATCATAAATTTTAGGTGAAGATGAGTCAATCTTCAAAAAAGGGCAGAATTCTGCCTGACACCTTTTTTTGGAAAATAGTTATATTTATCTATAACTTTTTTTTAAACCTTGATTATGATTATTTACAGCTTAGGGAATGTACTCATATCATTTAATATTTCCTAACAATATTATTTAAGGGTCGAATATTAAGTAAACCATGTAGAACCTCACCTCTGTGTCATGTCAAGTGTATTTTTAAGTTTCAAATGTGTTTGTTCCAGATAAATTCTCACCGTCCTATTATATGGGACGTAATATACCTATTATATAGGACAAGGAGTAATTATATTTTAGTTTTATGAGAGGAACTTTATAGAGAAGAGTAATTGTACCATAAGTTAAACATTAAACAAAAGAAAAGACATCTCTTTATGATTTATGTAGGTAAAAAATTCATATTAATTAGTGTTGGGTTCATTTTGCTCGAATAAATGCAACTTAATCCAAATGGTTTTCGGTATGCTCACCTCTGTTACCGCTGGTGAAAGAAAAGTTAAAGCCTTCTTAAATTTTTTTTCTTTCAATTGTTTTCACTATTTAAATATTTTTTCATCAAATGATGCAAAAAGTCACCAAATTTGAAATTTATTTCCCCTCAAAGAAATATTGACTTGGGAAAGAGAAATTAAACTACTACTACTAATAGCACATAGTGTTAAAATTTATTCAATAGATGTCATTTTATAACTAATTAATAATCTGAGTACATAATGCTTATTTTACATGATTTAATACACTTAATATTCAACTTTTTTTTAAGTGGTACTCATTTATAATGAGTTAAACATCTTGGTCCAGTCCCTTGAATGACGCTATTACCGAGTTGTACTGTATATTGTTTGAGGTCTATAGCATCAAGTTTAAGTTGTTTTGCTTGACCTTACGTTGTAAGTTTTTCAGATTGCAATGTTTTGGTTTTATTTTCTAAACCAGCAATGGTTAGTTATAGGTCTTGTACGATTGAGCTGTTGAATTCAATTTAAGTGGTTAACTCTTGAAACTTGCTGTTTATGAAGGCTTTTAGCTTAGAATCCTGATCTTGAATAAATTGTATGAGGCTTGTGTTATCAAGGGGTGTTTCTTCTTTAGTACATTTTCCAGCTGTTTTTAAAAAAAGTTTAATCAGTGAAAATTCACAAGTGTACATGATTTTTTTATGAAATATTCGATTTGCCGACCTTCTAATTTCAGCTATTTTCTATTTTTTTTTTATATATTTTTTTAACAACAATTTTGTGAAATCCCTTTGTGAAACTTTACTGTAATTTCTATCCCACTATATTATTCAATGAAACCATTGTTAGCCATATAAAATCATTTGTTTACATCAAAAACGAATCAGATTTTTAGTTAGAGTTTGCATAGCACAAATAGTATTTCATCATTAATAATTTATAATAAAATTAATTAAAACAAACTAAAAGTAATCTAACAAAATATGAAGGTAGCATATAGTTTAAAATTGGATTCATAACCAGGTTTTGTTAATTTTTTTTTAATGAAAATGTTTTTCATTTATATCGTGTTAAAATAAGATTGGTATTGTTGCAATAAATGTTTCAATGTGGTTTGGCAAAATTTCATAAAAAAAATATTTTCAAAAAGTTTTTTGACGCCAGAAATTTTTTTTGTAATTTAGTTATATATTTTTTATTCTTCACCTACCAATATATTTGACTGATTTATTATAATTGATTGAATTTTTCAGTATCAGAAGCAAAAACCAAAAATACCATGGGGAGGAATCCTTCTGGCTGTATTTCTTTTTATTGCTGGAGGCTTACTCATTGCATTTGCATCTCTTTTATTTACTGGGCATATTAATGGACAGGTAAAATAACAAAACAAGCTAGCACTTTACTGACCATTTGTTTTTATTTTATGAAGATAATAAATTGTCCCTTTTTAAGCAGTGTAGTTAGGAATATTTTATAGTGTCTATTATTTATTAATTTTACTTGCTTGATTTTTTGTCTGATTACCATGAAACAATAATCTTAAAAAAAGTAACTGCAAAACTGTTAAACTGCCATATTTAACTGTTTTCCTAATTATTTCATGTGAAATAACGATTTTTAAAAATTCTTCTTAAAAATATGCTTATAATGCTAAGTTGGTTTTCGCATAAATACTTGAAAATCGTTTAATAGATTGGATTTTATAACTTAAGTGTGCAATAAGAAAAATTTATTATTTATTGTAGAGATTTTAGATTCGTCGTTTAAACTGCTTCTTTAACTATTTCTTCGGTGCGATGTTTAAGTATTTTTATTAAAAATCAATATATTTAATCATGTTTAAAATTATGTTTTAATGCATCGTTTTTAAGTAATATTTTTTACACATAAAAATGCATTTCTAAATAGGGTAATGAATAATGACCAATAGCATTTAATGCACAATTCTTTAATTTTCATATTTATCTGACATTTTATTTAGTCCGTCAAATTATGATTTATGTTTTGTAATGCAAACAGGGTTCGTATGCCTCCTGAAATTCCTGAAACACTCCTGAAATTTCATATATTTTTAAGGGCCTTTATAACGCCTGAAATTTGTGTCTCATCTCCTGATATTTTTCCTCCCTCTCCTGAAAAAATTGAAAACAAGAATCATTTTTCTATGCCGCTTTTCTCCCGTACTTTATCAGGATGTCTACCAGTTGAAAGAGTCATGAAATTAGAGCAAATGTCACAAAGGGTTTTGCTTTTATACTGAAGCCTCAAATTTTCCACAACATTTACACCCCTTGTTTCCTTCATTGTCGGTCAATGTCAATAAAAACTAAACTTAAATTTCAATAAGAAACAAGTTCAAATAATAAATTTTAATAATAAAGATCTAAAAAATTAATTAAAATTTGAAGATGAAAAATATGATTGAATTGCACTAATATGTCTTCAAATATTGGCCGCTGGTCAGTGTAATCCCCCATTAAAAGATAGTCATCTTCACCTGACCAAGATGTGCAGTCCAATAATGCTTTCTGGTTTACTTTTTTTGCTGCCTAGTAATTTTCACGAAATCCAATTATGATGTCGCGTTGCATTATATAATGATTGGCTGTTCTTGGGCTCTGCGTGATCCGAAGCAATTGTCTTGTTATTTTTGTTGCTCCGGTTCAATCCAAGTTGGACCAACCAGAGTATTTTTTTTCTGATGAAGTGTCCTATATATAGAGTCGTGAATAGCTTGAATGTTGAGTTGGTATAAGACTGAATAACCGCGATTCTCCAAACCAAAGTGCCTCTTTGTTAATCCAATGAAAAAAAAAGGGAAAGGAATTTTTCTACTTCGGCTGTAATGGGGTTTCTGATTTTAGATTTTTTTAGTTGATAAAAAATGGAGGGTCAGCTTATACATGCTTTATATATTCAGATTTTATTTCAGTAATTACTAGTCCGGAATTTTTCTGAAAAAGTGCTCCCCAAAAGTGTTTTTTTCCCCTAACAAGTGTATGAACCACACAATAACAGCTTGACTTTGCATTGTGTTGGATCAAGTATTATTTCGTGGTTTGTCTTTGTAATTTTTTTAAACGGATTGATCATTTAAAAGGTTGTAAGATTTTCTGAAAAAGGTCAAGTAAAGTAAAGAAATTAGATTTGACAAATCTGGTAGACCCCCTGTTTATTCAGCATAAGTCTACTGCGCTTGTGCGTAGTAGAAAAACAGAGTTCTAACATATTCAAATTTAATCCGCTATACCTCCTGAATTTACATTGCTGCACTCCTGAAAACTCCTGAATTTCACTATCATAGATAGAGTACGAACCCTGTGCAAAGTACTTTTGAACTGAAATTATTCCCTGCCAATTTTTAATGAAAAAATATTCAATCCCCTGATTTTAAACAAAAACTATAGTTCTTTTGTGGTCTTATTAAAAATCATTGCTTCAAAACATTAAAGAGTAAAAAATAATAAAATAGTATTTTTACAAAAAAAATTAGTTAATAAAACAAAAATAGAATATAATTTATTGCATTTGTGTTTTAATATGCAATTTATAATTGTTTTCCCTCCCTAGCATACCGAAGGAGCCTGGCCTTTACTTATTTTGGGAATTTTGATGTTCATACCTGGATTTTATCATGTAAGAATAGCCTATATGGCACTTCGTGGTTATCCTGGTTATTTATTTGATGACATTCCTGACTTTGAGTAATATGAGTGCCTTTTTGACTTGACATATTTTCATTACTGTTATTTAAAACCCCATTTTGATTGCTGTAAATTTATTTTAAGTTATTTTTATAAGGATTTCTATGGTGAATACAAATGTTGAGTTTAATGTCAATATTGCTTTTTATATTGTTTTATTATCATTAACAATTTGAAGTGAAATATTTAACCTACCGTCCTAGATTATTATTGTTACTTATTATGCTGATGTTTTGATAATTAGAATTTATTAGATTATTATTCATGTGTAGATAATGTGTAAATCTAGTCTTCTAATAGATTTTCATATTAGTATATAAATATAGGTTAAGATATAGCACTTTTATTATTATTTTTTTTAATATTTACCAGTCTCCTTGCGAATATATATTATATATTTTTTTATAAATGAAAGTTAGACAAAGATTATGGTGCAGTGATATTTAAAAATGCCTTATGTTGTAAGTTTAAAGGAATTTAAATAGTTGATATTTTTATTGCAAACGATACAATATTGAGTAGGACATCAATAAAATACTCTTCAATATCAAGGTTATTTTTTGTATAAACTAGCTCAAAAATATATTTGTAGCTCATCATCCAAATTTTTTTTTATATCGTAGTAACTTTTAAATGTTTGTTTACCTTAAGGTAGCCATATACCTTTGAAGGAATAATTTTTTTAAATGGATAAAATAAATGTCTTTTGGCTTTTATAATAACCTTTTAAGTTGAAAATTTGTAAAATGGACCAAAAATTAAAAATTTTTAATTATGATTTTTTAAATAAATTTTTATATAAAGACGGCCTGTGACCAAAATACGATAACTAATTCATTTACTGAAATATTTAAATTCTGTATATTGGAAACTAGAAACAAATAAGTGTGTTAGGTCATGAACCTATTTTAGATATGTGTCATAAAATTAATATGCTCAATTAGTATTTAAAGTCAAAAAATCAAGTTCAGCTAAAAAAATTAAATTTCAAATGCAGACAAAATCAAATTATTATAAGATATGACTTTGACCAAGGTCCAAAACCTTCATGTACTTCCTGAGTACATGTAAAAAAATTGAAACAATTTTAAACAATAGTTTTGAATAAAATGTATTTTGGGGGATAAAGTGAAAACATAAAATCTTGTTTTGAGATAAACAACAAAATGTAATTGAGATGGTAATTTTTAAGAAAATAATTATTTGATTCCTAATGAAATATTTTTTATTCATTGATATACACATAAATATATTATCCAGACCATATTTAATGTTTTATTTTGCAATATATATATATATATATATATGTATATATGATTATATTATATATATATATATATATATATTATATATTATTATATTATATATATATATATATATATATATATATATATTATATTATATATATATGTAATATGTATATGTATATATGTATATATGTATATATGTATATATATGTATGTATGTATGTATGTATATGTATATGATGCCAATGAATTACGCTTTTAAATAATTAAAACAACATGTAAAATTTGACAAAATTTTGTGATATTATGGTATAAGGCTACCTTAATTTTTTTAATAAATTTAGCCACGCATAACATCAAAAATAAAATAAACTACAGTCAAAATATGTACAGCGTCCTAGGTTACAATAACAACTATCATAATGCCATAAAAGTGTGGTCCTTTAAATGGCCAGTCAACCTTATTGCAATGAGTATTTGCTTATAACATAAATTTTCAACTTAAGATGTAGGTAATAATGATAGAAGTAGATGTTCTAAGGTTGTTTTTTTTTTTTTGGGGGGGGGGATACAGAAATTATAATTTGGTTTTAATTGAATTATCGAAGAAGCTATAGATCTTTAATCTTAGCTTTTTTTAGGTTTAATTCTGATTTTGAAAACTGAGAAGGTTTTCGAAAAAAAGACTTATATTTAATGCCTGTTTAAATATTGCATATAAGTAATGAAATTGTACATTAAGCTCTAATTCAAGAAATATTCTAATTTTGAATTGTTGTTAGTATTCAAAGTCAATTACAATGTCACTTGTAATTGGAGTTCTGCCTTGAATGATGGTATAACTGTAGTGGAGTGTATGTCTTTTGTATTACTTTGTGCGCAAAGTTTATTTATGTTTATACCTATATGATACAGGGTTTCCGCACAAATGGAAAGTCAGGAAAAAAACAATTGTAAGCCTCAAATTTAATTGTTGGGTAAATTTTGTTATGGAAAGCATGATTTTGAGCGTACAACAACCAAAATTTATGGGAATCGGTGTGTATGTATGGGTTTTTCAATGTTTAAAGTGATTTGACATCATAAATGCCAGTGTGAGATTTTCCCATTTTCTAGCAGATTTTTAAGTTTTTTGCAATTTTTAAATTTAAAAAATAAATTTATAAGGGCTTTTAATATCGCCAGAATTTCACAATTTTCAGATCAACAGTTTTGAGATTTCAGGATTGCCATAGTTTTGATATGTTCTGATAGCCAAAGTTTCATGTTTTTTGCATTGCCTCGTATTCTGATGAAAGAAATTTCGAAGTTCCCGAATTTCATTGAAAATTCTGGTGGAGGGATTTCTCAAGTTTTTCCGTTGTTGTATCACCTAAATTTTTAGAGCTATAGTCTTGGTGCTAAACTATTGTTTAAACATATTGTTTTGTATCTAAAATTTCAATGTAATTTTTGGTTTAAATGATTGCTGTAATAGGGAATAATATCTGAGAAAGTTTCTTTTAAAAAAAATTTAATGCAAGCGCACCTTAAGGACTATTAGAAAAAAAAGAATGTAATTGCAAGGTAAGATACACATATTAGAAAATAAAGCAAGGCTTGGAATAATTAAGCAAAAATATTTGGTGCATAAAGTATTTTCTACATTTGGTTTACATAAACACAAAAAAAACCACTTCATTAATAAAGTATTTCGAAATCATTTTTATGGTGCAGTAATTTATTTTTAAATAAATGATTGCAGTTGCCCATCAAATTGAGTCAATTTGAAAAATCTCAATACAATTACATCAAATTATTTACTATGTTTGTTGCCAAATTTGAAATTGTTCATATTTGAGATGTGACTTATAGAGTCATGAAAAATTGTTTACTTAAGTCATCGTTAGACATAAAAAGTCGTGGATTTGTGAATTATCATTTTAGCAGAATCCCTGGATATAGTTAATTCTAAATTTTTAAACTTTTAAAATTGCCTTATAGACCTTTTTCATTTACTACAAAATGGCATGTGTACCTGATGTTTTAAAATGTATCATTATATTTTTCTAAAATGTGTTTTATAGCCTGAAGAAATATAGCATATAGCTCCATATTCTAGTGCATGAACCTAAATTTAAAAAAATTAATAATAATAAAAACCTGTTCAATCTAGTCCTAAACCCCTAGATTAGAAATTTGGATTCATGGCTTTTGTTATGCGAAATAAGCTATAAAATAATAACTGCAAAAACGATATGGGTAACTCAGTTGCATTTAGATTACTACTTATTTATGCTAGATACTCTTACTCCTTAATGTAAACTCATTATTTTTTTGAAGTTGTAGTAAATTATTCTACAGTAGAGTCTTATTTTAATTTTACAAATTTCTGTTTTGATTAGTACTGATTTATTTTAAAATTAGTTATTTATTGTATAACTAGTTCTCATCAATGTCAATTGTATGCTCAGGTATATTTTTAATACAGTTAGTATATTCATCAAGTTTTTGTTATCAAGCAAAAAGAAACGAAAGCAGTACAAATTACAAAACAAGTACCAATGTTGTTCATAGAACAATATGCAATCTATCCTTTTAGGCAAGGATTGCATGTTTCTCAGTTGAAATAGTGTCGATACAAACATAATAAATGCGGTAATGAGTGTTTTAGAAAAATTTCAAAGGTTAATCTACCATAAGATTATTTAAAATTTCTAAATACATACAGATCTATCTATGGTCAATATAGAATACAACAGTCTATCCAATATCTTGTATCTGAGCACGAGATAAACTAGGTATGTTACTTTGTTCTAAATATGTTAAAGTAAAACTTATTTATGATAAAGTAGTCATCGTACATGCTGCAATTGCTACAAATTTCTGTTACATTTATTACTAATTTATGGCTTAAGTGTTCTTTCGATTTAAACTAATATTTATTTTCTAAGATTTTATAAAACTTTGTCATCATAAATTCTTATGTTACCCCAAATAAACTTGTACAATGCTTTGTTTAAAGAACAAATTTAAACATTATTTTTTATATGTGTTTGCAGTCTGAAACATAACTATACACTTTTACTATTTTTTTCAAAAGTTTATAATTTAAACCTGTATATTGGCTGCAAAAAACTTTTTCTTAATTGTATATCAATATATAGTGACATTTTAATGTTTAAAAGATTTTACAGCAGATTTATTTAAGCAGATTTGTTAAAGATTTACAACAGATTTTAAAATAGGGGCATTGTAAAATAATTTTGTTATTACAACTACCTACTTTTCGGACTGAATAACTATTTTTTTTATTGTTTAAAGCTTAAAAATAAATTAAAAAGAGTATTAAAAGTTGTACACCTGCAGCATGTATTCTGCCTTTTAAAATTAAGTCTATTTATTAAATGTTTATAAACTGAAATAACTGTAAATTCCTGATATCCACACATGGAATTCTTCCAAGTATCATATTCAAGTTTGTGAGAATTTTATTCCATCTTTAATAACTGTAAAAACTATTATTATTGCAATTCTAAGAAGTTACTAGTAAAAGTAAATAAAATTATTTAAAGTTCACATTGTAGCTTGAGACTGAAGCAGGTATGAGTCTTCGAAATCTGATAGAGCGCACTAAACCAAAGAGGTTTTTATATTTTACCTAATGTATCAAAACTTGGTTGTTGTACTGATTTATCAAGTACCCTCTCCTGTGGTGCATATTTACCTATATACAAGTGTTAGGTCATTGAACTCTGACCTTTTAAAGCTAATGTTGGCTTTGTTGTTAATTCAAGCAGATGTAAACTTTATTTTGTAATTTAAATTTATTCCCATCTTTTGTAAACCACTTTTTTTAAGAACAAAATTTATGTATAATCTGATTCTTATAAATGGCAACCTTTGTAAAGGGGTCCAATAAATCAGGATCTAAAGTATTAGGTAAAAGTTAATTTTTTGGATATCTGTTATATGATAAGAATTTAGTTATTTTTTAATATGATTTTTAATTTATAAACACAAAAAGTTCAATATAAGTATTGTAGATGTAAGCATTTGTTGATAATTATTATTTCTATAGTATAAAATAAATGTGCACTTTTAAAAAATATTTATTGATCCTTTTTATTTAGATTTATATACATTTTTACATTCAAAATAACTTAAAAGTCCACACACTTTTAAAGTAGTTTTCAGAATTATCACGAAGATTTGTAATAATTGTTAGTGAAAGTAATGCATGACTTAATTTAGAGAACAAGTTTTATAAAATGTTAAAGGTAATCAAATTATAAATGAAAAATTAAAAACAACTTTTATAAGCAAAATAATTGAAAAAATTTACCTAAGTTATGTTTTCACCAAACAACAACAGAAAACCTTCTATCTCCAAATTAAAATTTAATAATTAGGTCTCTCTTTGGTAACCTATTATGAAGTTTATATATTACTTATTGGCAATGACAATAGTTAGTTAAAAAAAACTTGTTGCAGATATTTTATAGTTCTTGTCATTAGTCTTTCTACTCTAATAGTGTAAACACAATAAAAGTTTTTTGGTCAGTAAAATCCTATGATATTGTTTTAAAACAACCTTTGAAATATTTATCAAACAATTTTACAAATTCATAAATTCACATTTCTTTTGTTAGTTTTCAAACCAAATAGCATTTTTAATGAAATATGTTCTACAACATGACTTAAGTTTGAGAAAATATATTTAAATTGCATTGTATCTTATAGATTTAAAAAGTCAACTTCAGCTTTTACACATTTTCCGGTTACAACATCCAGAGCACTAACTTTTATTTCTGTGTCTCCAAACATCATTTGTGTTTGAATTTCCCTTCCTTGAACATATCTGCTATCTGACAGGTCTAATATTAAAGTAGCACACCTTTTGACTCCATTGTCAGTAATAAAATATGCATTATCTTTTTCGCTACAGTAAATATGTATTACACTACAGGACTGTCCATCTTTAGCTGGTGTATATCGCCTTAAAACTACATCCCCAACATCAACAGACTGCCCATTGACAACAAATTTGTCAAATATATCAGCACACCATTGTATTCCATCCTTAACAACAAGCTTTTCTCTTGGATGAACACCATGAATAAAACGATTAAGTACACCAACGCCATAAGTCATTCTAAGTCTTCTTATATTTATAGTTGTAGGATCCAGGCCAAACAGTACTGCGCCTTTCAGTATTGCTAAGCTAACCCCTTGAGGTATAATGACTTTTTGATTCAAAGAAAATGAATCTTTTACTTCTTTTTGCAAAATTAATGATTCTGCAAATCCACCTACAAGGAAAATGTGTTCAATGTTTATATCCTTTTGGTTGATAATATTTTCAATGCGTTTTCGAATGTTTTCTACAGTATTCGAAAATAGTCCTTCTAGAGCAGAGGGCTCCAATCGAAGCATTCCTTGAGAAGACCATTTTACGTTACTGTGACTAGAGTTCTTCATAGCTGTTTCTACCTGTTAAGTTAAAAAATATATATTTAAAAAAAGAAAATAAATATGCAGTTTTTCAAAAGTGAGGTATTTCACGGATGTACTTTATACTTACATTTGAGCCTGTATATGTCTTATAAAAGTCTACAAAGGAAAATGGCAGTGAAATGTTCAAAGAGTTATTTTTGTAGGGATTGGCATTCCTCTTACGTGCTTCAAATGCGACCATTATGTCAAGAAAACCAATCGGGCGTTTTGCTTTGAATTCTTGTATGAATTCTTTTCCAAAAATATCACTCAATAACTTTTCAAATTCGATATCTACACCTATTGACCCATATGGACCACCAGAAGCTTTTTGAAGTTCTTTTAAAGACCCTTGTTTGTCTAAGAGTTCATGAACTGTAATGTCTACAGTTCCTCCTCCACAGTCAACCACCATATATCGGGTACCTGAAAATAATTTTGTTTAATTTTCATATTTTTCGGTCAGTAAATTAAAAAAAAATAGTTCTTAAAAAGTATTTCCCAAGAAAATGATCGTTTTTCTTTTTTGAAACAAGTTAACTTTTTGGCTCAGAGCTATTTAACAAATACAGGAAGGTTTGTCATAATATCCAAACGGGCCCAACTTTACCCTCGCAGTCTCTTAAAGAGTACGAGTCCCTAGAAGACATAACTGCAACATCGTTATTTTCATATTTTTATAACCACTGATTTACTTTCCCTCCTTAATGCATGATTCATGTAATTATATCATATTAATGTAAAAGCTTAGTGTTTTGAAACATGAATAAGTTTGGAAAAGTTAACTTATTTAAATGAATGGTAAGAATATTAAAGTATTTAAAGAGGGGTGTTTTACTCAACTATGATAAAAAAACAGTATAAAAGATGAGACAAGTAGTAAGATTATGTTAAAAAATTAATGAAATTTAGCTTATAAGTAATGTGTTCATTTTATTTTGAATAGGTAAGGCATTTTATATTATAATGCCAAAATTGATTATCTTCAAATGTGATATTTTGGGTTTTGACGCACATTTTTTTAAGCTTTACTTAATACTGTAAATAAGTATACATTTTCTTGAAATAACTTTTTTTAAATTAAAATTTGTAACTTTTTTTAATTAAATTTTTTTCTTGGAAATTTGATTAAAACACAATTTTGAATTCATTGATAAAAAAATTATATCACGAAATACCTGTACTAAACGAGTCTACATATCCTTGTCCAGGCAAAGGATAAGAGCTACCATCTATAAAATAGGAAAACAAGAACAATTTAATTTTCAGAGGTCAATATGCCGAAATCGACGAGTTAAACACTTTATAAATTTGTGAATAGCTAACCTTTATCACTTATTGTTGAGCCAGCCTCCGATTCAGTGTCCTTATCTTTTTGCCATTGGAAAGATGCTCTTTGGAAATGTGTTTCATCTGGAACTAATTGATGTAATCGAATTCTTCTGCAGTAAATTGAAGCAGCTTCTGGTTCCAGGGCAATTAGAAGCTGCTCTGGGTAATCAGGACTAGCTATTCCTGCCTGTTTTGTTAGATAATAATTAAAATTAGTTTGTGTTTTAAGTAGAGGGTTGGTTGGGATACGAAGATGTCTAAACATAATTAAACTTTCCGCATATTTAACGTGGAACGGTTGAAATACGCCGAAGTGTTTTTCAGATAACCTTACTGCTACTGAAATTAAGTGCTATTGGTTAAATTCAGTTTAATTGAATGCAATTTAAACTTAATTAAATGCAATTTAAACTTAATTAAATGCAATTTAAACTGTAAATGGTTCTTATAATGAGTATTTCTCATTGATTGCTTCATATACGTGAGGTAATCAATGAGAAACTCATTTTAATTTAGTTCATCATTGGGCAAAATATTCCAGACTATGCCAATCAGCGGACAGTATCCTAATAATCACTTTGAAGTCTTAATTTTTTTTACCTCATAGTTGGTCATAAAAAGTATGTTCATTACATCGCCGTGCAAGTACAAAGGAAAATCATAGCCAACCAGATTTTTTTCATTTTTTTTACTGAAATGGCAAAGCATTTTTTTTTGTACACAAAACAGTTTTTTTTTGACATACAAGTCTTAGAATTTTTTTAAAAACGTATAAGCTTAAACTTATAAACTTATTACTTATTTACTTTATTAAACTTAAGTTTTAGTATAGTAGTTTGTGAGTATGAATTTAAATATTGATGAAGGATTTAAGTTTCTCACAAAAGTATTTAATAATTAAAAACTGGTCTATTCATTGCCCCTCAAGGACTATTGTCTAGACAATAGTGTCAAAAATAAAAACAAAGTATCCATTTCCACCAGTTAAATCAATGACATCATAAAGATGCGGCAGCAATACTGACACTTATTTCTAGTAGTTAACACCCAAACAAAAAGGCTACAGAAACAACATGGGCAATCAATGGGCAAGCAAATATGCATGACGAACAGACATTTCTATGTTTACAAACAAATCTGAAGTGTACCTTATATGCAGCAGCTCTCATAAATTGCTTTGCTGGCTGCTTCCAGATGGCAGGGACAGTGACTACCCATCGGACATCTTCATTGAGTATCCTTGTCGAAGACTGGTCAGTTAGTTCTTGTAAAGCATGATCCTTGAAGTAGCGAAGTGCATGGGCAAACACTGTAACAGCTGGCATACGCTTCCCATTAGCAGCTGCTATTTCGGTATCCAGGCTCAAGTGCTTCATAAGTAAAAAGGTAATGCTTTAATTGATTCTATAATAATTTTAAAATAAAAAGGCCTATCACTTAAAATTAGTCAGGAAACTTAAGATTGAGCCAACTTCATTCAGTTTATATCAATATTTGTATTATATTTTTACCAATAACTAGATATAAAGGGACCTCTATGGTAGTAATTACCTTTAGTCCAGATATTTAATTTTTTCCTCTGATCATTTCAATCATATCAAATATTTGATCTATTAATTAAAGTATAATTTTTGATTGGAAAT
Organism: Oedothorax gibbosus; assembly: GCA_019343175.1. Taxonomy (NCBI): domain Eukaryota; kingdom Metazoa; phylum Arthropoda; class Arachnida; order Araneae; family Linyphiidae; genus Oedothorax; species Oedothorax gibbosus. The sequence continues at coordinate 3,062,090 of CM033276.1, forward strand.
TTATTATCATTTTGTAAAAAAAAATAGTATTGGATACCTCACTATGATGTAACGCCATTTTGAATTTTTCAAAGTACATCCATTCCTTGGCCTCTTCCTCATCTAAGTCATGATAGTAGTCCCTTGCTGAGAATCCAAATGAATGAAACTTTCCTTCAGGTGAAATAAGCAGGGTTGTTGGAGTTTTTTGATTAAAAACGCCTGGGTCACCACCTTAAATTAGACATAGTTAACAATTATATGGTAATCACTAATAATTGCATGTATTGGAAAAAACTGAAATATATTTTTCCCTTTCGGATATTAAACTATCTTTTCAAGTTTGTAGATTCTCACCCAACCTTTGCTGTCGATGCTATTAATATTAATTATTTTGATTTTTTTTTAAATAATACGATACAATGGCAATGTAACAAAATTAAGTTATTCTTGTAATTATTATTAAGTTATTACTCTTCTGATAAAATTGGAGATTTCCGTTTTTGATTCAAATTAACCATTAATCAAACTAAATAACGGAAAATACTTTTCAAATTTTTTTTTTTTAAGTCAAGGCAATGCATCAATTATTAAAGGTACCAAACATAACACCTTTTTATCTAACATGAGATTTTAGCACATTTTTACACACGCTGTTGTACTTTCTTATAGTTAATATTTAGTGTGTATTTAATAAAAAACAATAAGTTCTGAGTAAATAATACTTTGGATATTCTAATATAGATATATCAATACGATTTACGAGGTCTGTTTTTTTCAACCTCCAATGGGCTGTAAACAAAAAGACGGGTCAAAATACAAAAAAGATTTTTTTACCAAAAGTATTGTACAATACTGCTCATTTCTCCACATAATCACCTTGACGATTAAAGCATTTGCCATATCTGTAAACAAGTTTTGAAATACCCTCTTCATTAAATGTAGCCGCCAAGTGAGAGTTGAGAGCTGTTATTCGTTTTTCGCAGGCAGAAGGGAACAGTGCAACAGAAATTCATCGAAGAATGAATAGAGTGTATGGAGACACCTTTATGAGAGATGACGTTGTTCGTGAATGCTGTCGAAAATTTTGGCCGAACTGATGTTCATGAAGAAGGGGACCAAGAAAACAAGTCTGTCGCTACAGACGGTATTGTTCAGCGAGTTGACCAAGTGTTTAGGGAAACTCGAAGGTTTACCATAAGTGAATTATTAATTAGCACAGTGGCTTGTATTGTAGTGCTTCCAAATTGTCGTGGAGCTCAAAGAAACCGTCACAACTACCTTCAAATCATTGGCGGCTACATTTTATGAAGAGGGTATTTCAAAGATTGTTTACAGATATGACAAATGCTTAAATTGTCAAGGTAATTATGTGGAGAAATAAGCAGTATTGTACATTACTTTTGGTAAAAAAAAATCTTTTTTGTATTTTGACCCGTCTTTTTGTTACAGCCCATCGGAGGTTGAAAAAAAAACGCCCTCGTACATTTACTTGTCTCTAAAAAATTTTTAATATGTCAACAAAACTTTTTTTAAACAATACATTTTACATTAAAAGTATTTACTATTTTACATAAAACGGCGGTCCAATTATTTGTTTTTAAATACTAGTTTAAATAAGAAAATAGATTTTTTTACCGCGTCAGTCAAAGGGAAAATGTGAAATATTGATTTATTATTGTTTTCTGGGATGTTTCTTTAATTGAATTTAGAACAAAACTGTCAAATAGAGTTATGTAAACAATAAAATTTTCTACAAACTTTATATATATTTTTACTTCAATTGCAAACTAGATATAGTTCATCAAAGTTGAATAAAGTTTCCTGGGTTTTTTTTATCAGCATTCAACCTACTACTATGGGCGGGTGGAGAAATTACTACATTATTAGTGGGTGGAGGAAGTTTGACTTTTTTACATCAACATTTCATAAACTAAAAATTATAAAATAATCGTGTTATTTTAAAGGAAGTTGTTTTCTATCTGGTTTAGGAACTAAACACTTGGGGTTTACGTCAGTTTTGCCAACTAATCGGAACTTAGCTGCTGCAATGCACTTAACATTACTATTTGTCTCGTAAGCTTGCGACACGTAGCACCTATATATGCTGCCGTGCCACTGAGTTTAGTTTTGATAAAAATAGCCTACCATCCCATTTCTTCATAATATGAATATTATCTGGATCCCGAGTGAAGCTGAATGCATATCCGCTGTACGTCGTTCCAAAATCTATAGCAACGACTACAAAAAAGGATTGATTGTGAGAGCTTGTGCCGGAATCAACCGAACAGGGGCTTGTTCTATTGGAAGTCGTTTCAAGTTGTAAAGCTCCATGTCCGTGATCCACCGAAACTTGTAAAGGATATACTGCACTGGTGTTGCCTGAAAAATAATTTGTTTGAATTGTGTTATATTCTAAAACATTTGATTACTACAACCAAAGAATTGTAAAGCTTTTATATTTACCTGATTCCGTAGTTGTAGGGTGAGGAAAATTGCTAATTTTATCCGAGGCAAAATTTATTTTTTTTATTTCTTCTGTTTCACAAATATCAGAGCAGCATGCATCTGATGAAAGTTCATCAAGGTTGCCACTACTAACGTCTGATACAGTGTTCGAAACTTTACTTGGATTGCTCAACTTCCTACTCAACCAGTAATCATTGTTTTCAGAGTTTTTTAGATTTCGGTAAGAACTAGACTGATTGTTTTCTACTTCAAGATTTTGATAGTCTAGTTCAGAAGATGCCTGTTGAACGTTTTGATTTGATGTAGTAACAGCTATACCTCCTTTTAATGGTAATGAAACGGGGTTTTGAAAAGCATTTGTTATTTGTTTGCTTATATCTTCCAACATAAGTTCTTCAATTAAGTTATCGCATTGAATCTTGTCTTCTTTAATAACTTTAGACAAAATGCTTAATTTCGATTTTCCTTTTACATCTTCATGCGTTATTTCTGAATTCGTAAGAGAGCTATCTGCCCCATGATCAGAAATTTCCTCAGAAATCTCCATTAAAGATTTATCTAAAGCTCTAATAGCCTCAATTACATCAGGATCTTTTATATTCATTTTCCCAATGAGTTTACTGTTTTGTATTTCTTCGAGTAACTTATCCGAATTTTGTTCATCTGTTGTTACTATAGAACTTTCATTTTCTTCCGAAGATTCATACAATGGGTTAAACGTCTTTGTTTGAATATTTGGCAATTGTATGCTATTGTTTTCATTATCCAAAGTAGTTTGAAAAACTATTTGTCTTTCATTTGGTTTTGGGCATTGGTTTGTTTTATTTCCCTTATCTCCTGGTTTTCTTTTAATTGTCCCTGTGTCATGTAATTCAATGCTTTCTTCTAGTGACAACGTAGTCTGACAGAAATCATGAAACCCCGCTACTATAACTGCTTCTGGAGCATCTAGTTTGACATTATAGCACTCAGTAATCGGGCGATTTTGTAAATCCGTAAGTGATGTGTTAGATGAACATTCTCCGAAGTTTAAAGTGTCTGTTAAACTATTGTTGTTTACTGAAATAGAATAAGAGCTTTCTTTGGTTCCAATATTTAAAATTTCTAGGTTTTGATGACTAACTTTATTGTGAACTATGCTTATTAATTGTGGCTTATCCACTACAGTTTCATTAAAATCTGCGTTTCTACAATCTCTTATATTTTCAATTGTTTTCTTGTTGGCTTCATTGCTTATAACTCTTTGACTGCATTCTGGGTTAGAGATATTTTGATTTGCATCAGGTTTAGAATGCGAGTAGGGTGCATTATGCAAATTAAAATACTTGTTATCTTCTCCAACAGAAATGTTATTATTGGATATGTGGTCTGTGTAACAAACATCTTTTTTTACTTTTGCATAGATGGGTTCAGAGCTTTTGGGGCTGTTTTCTTCTTGTTTATTGTGAATATTGTTATCATTTGTGGAGTTACAGGTGGAAATCTTACTTTGTTCACTTAGAAACAGCCTATCGCTTTCAAAGTTAATTCCATCTGAAGTGTAAACGTTTAAATTATGACTTTTATTTACTGCTTCAATTACAACATTTTTTCTATTTTCGGTATTATTTGATAGTTCTAATTTGAAATTTTGGCATGGTTTCAACGTATTTTCATTCTTTGAATTATCAGAGTCTTTTGTTGATTGGTTACGCTCTACTGCAATAGTATTGATAACCTTTACTTGATCTAAAAACGTCCTGTTTTCGCCTGGACAGCTATTACATTCAATGCTTGAAATACCCTTACTTCTTCCTTGTAGACTCGTAAGCTCATTGCTCATAGATGGCATTGAAGTTTTAATATTGCTTGTGTAGTAAGAATCAATAGGTTTTCTTTTTTCAAACTGATTTTCATTTGAATCAACTATATACCCTCCAGAATTCTTTGAAATGACTATTACCGTTTTATTAAGAGAATCTAGTTCTTTTTGACCTGTGTTGATTTCTAAGGATTGTCTACGTGAACTAAAACTACAATTGTTCTTGAAACCAACTTTTTCGTTGTTTTTCAGTGACTTATTTAGAGGAACATCTATCGGTGACTTGACGTTGATAGAATTACGCATTAAAGTGTTCGAAGTTCGATTTAGTGAACTTCTAGATTTTGCGTACGGTAAATCACATGAAATATTTTGACGAGTTATTTCTGAATGAAGCAGTTCGGAATGAGATGTCCACTTTGTCAGTCTGCATTTAAGGTTTTGTTGACTGTTAATTTCTCCATTTGGGGTTATGTTCGCATTACTGGATTCTGGTTCCGGTATTACACTAGTCACTCTCCCTCCTAATGGAATGCTCAAAACTGGACAGGAATTTCTGCGTTGCAAATCTGGACGAAGAAGTTTGAAAAATCGCCCTACTGGGAGTTTGATATTAGGAAATCCCGAAAACTTGCGTTGATAGAAACGTTTTGGTTCAACAGAGCATTTCTTGTTCTTTTCTGCAATGTGATCTGAAACACAAAATATATTTATTAGCATTTGGATTTACATTTAAACAATACACTTTAAATTAAATACAAATAGTAGTTTTAATGGAACGCTAGTGAAACCATATAAGAATCTTTTCCAAATGTTATAATGAAGCAAAATTCATGAAATTAAAATCTAATGTATGGATATAATTTCTAATTGATTTAGTTTGATGCGAAAATTTTCCGAAGTGTTTTTTATAAATCTTGTTGCAAACTTGAAGAAGAAGTAGGCGATATATAGGTAGTTCAGAACATCAAAAAAATGATGGATTGGTAGCACATTTCACACTCGCCAAATTGATAAATTTAGATTACTAATATGTAAAGGAATGTTCGAAACCCCAAAAATTTAAGATTTGTAAACAGTAACTACTTCTTCGGACCATATTAATATTCGAACATCTATAACAGAGGTTGAAACTTTTATAAACATTTAAATATATTAAATTTGAATGTATTATTTAGATAATTAACTAAAAAAGTAAGTGTCCATGTTGGATGTAGGTCTATAATATTACTTTAAAATCCTTAAGTATTTTGGCAATTGATAAATAAGACACTAAAAACTAACAATATATAGTATCAGCGTTTATTTTATCAAAAAGTTTACAGATTAATTTATAAAGTATTTTTTTAGTTATTCGTATAATATTAACCTAAAAAATGTTTTCCACGATATTGATAGCTCCATCCAGAAAAAATATTTTTAAGAAGTGAAGTATATTCTAGCCGAAACAAAGGAATCATATAAATTACATGACTTGAATTGACAGTAAAAGCTTTAATATCACATCCTGATTTGGAAGTTTTCTATAAAAAGTACCGGTTGAGATATCCGGTTATATAGCCCTTTGTATTACATAACTTTTTTTTCTCGTGATTGCGTCTATTTCAACGACAATTTTCATAACAACATACAACAACGATTTTCATTCAATAAAAAAAAGTTTTTCCATTTGAAATGGCGACTTCCTGCATTTTTGAGGCCTGGAAAAAATAATGACAAATCTCGTTCCGTATTCTTTAAAACGCAAGCATTGTAAAGCATGGAAAATAAATATCCAGATTTTGAGAAATGCTTGTCGAGTTCTTGAGGCCGAATCACTTTTTGAAGGGCAATGCCTAATGTCGCATGACAAATAAAGGACTTCACATCGTTCCAAAAAACAGGACAACTGTTTTTTTTTAGTTTGAAAATTACTGAACCAGAATGGATGAGTTTGTTTTACATTCAATTATCATCTGTCTGGTGTGTTATGGAATAGAATAAAAAATTATGTTAATTTAAATTTTTTTAGATATATTTTTTATATTTAAAGAAGTGCATGTGTCCTTCATTTTCCAGTATAGATTTCATGTAAACATAATAGTTTTACCTCAGCAGTTCTTGTATCTAGTATAGCATTTGGTATACCTATTTTCAAAATCAAAATATTTTGCAAAGCTAAAACTTCTACAATTGTTTTTTTTAAATTAATTCTTATTATAGTATTTAAACCTTCTGAAAGCAGAATTATTTACATATGTTTCTATATACAGATATTTCATGATTTACAAGAAAAGTTTGGAAAACAAGAATAGCGTAGCAATAAAAATAATGAATTGTACGTAATAAAATTTACTTACTGTCTAATTTGTTTTTATATGTTTTCTAATTAAAATAGTAGTACATAAATAGATGTAATTAATTCTAATATAAATTAATTACATGTTCAAAATTATTTTTAAAAAATTCATTTCTTAAATATAACTATGACACTAATAGCTCATGCAGCTTACATGCATTATTTTTCCAGATGAGATAATTTTTATTTGTGACAGATATCTCACGCTTTTTAATGCAATTTAAAGGACTAAGTTTTAATTTAGCTTAACGAATTTCGGTGTTATGTTGTACACTCATGTTTAATATTATCTTTACTTAATTTTTTTCTGATTTTTTTGTTTCTTAAAAACTACTTTGAAATATGTAATTTGTCATTGACGACTTGTAACATGCACAGCTACAACACATATTTTCGTGCATGAATAATGTCTCAATTGCAATTAGGAGGTATATAGAATGTGCATAAAAATAAGATATTTAAAAAAAATAGTACAATAGTACATGCCAAACAACGTTGCAGATACATGTAAAAAAAATTTAAATATGTTTTCAGTTATTATTCCTTTCTAAATAACAGCTTTACTTGAATTGTTGCTGAGTAACTGTGTTCTTTAGCTCAAATATACTCCAATACTACCAAACAAAAATATATTTATATGGATTTTTTTTATCGATTAGATCTTAAAGGCTTTTTTTCACCGAATAAGAACATTCTAACTAGAACAGGCTTTTTTTTGGCATAATGGTTATGTCTTTTTTGAAAACTCTGATGTGTAATTTATACATTTAAAATAAATGAGGAGTCTTTTTATAAAATTTACGTCATGTTACTTCATCGTGGAAGTAACCATCAGAAAAACCAAATAGTTAAAGATGACATAAATATGTAAACTAAACATCTTAATAACTACTTTAAGATGTAGAAAACACGTTAATAACGTCTTTTTGATGTCATAAAAATTCAATAAAACAATTCCCTTGAATTTATAACGTCTAAAAAATTTCATTTTGGTGTGTTAGAAGTGACGTCATCTAAAAGCCATCTAAAAGACGTAAATTTAGGAAAAATATAAATGTCAAAAGTATTTCGCCTAATGTTGACGGCACTTTGGAGGATTTTTTTCAACTCAGAAAAGCATATTGATGTTTTTGATCATCCATGGATGTTTAAAAGTTAGAAATGAGTAGTGATGTGCTCAGGCGAATTTAGTGTAGTTATGAGTGCACGAAACATCATCAATCACTTCGACCACCGCTCTCCCCACACGCTTACAGTTGTCTGTTATATCCGAAATACAATGACGATTTATTGAAAATCCTTTAAAAATGCAATTTGTTCTATGCTATTGAGTTATAAATTGAATAACACGTATCACATCTTCTCTACGATTCAATAAATCTTAAACAACTGTCCTAAAGTCTTACAAAACAAAGACTTCATTAGACCTTTGTTGGTTTAGAAAAAAGGTGTTTTAAATCACGGTATAAGAAAATGAGTAAATTCTACCATTAATAAATAACCTTGTATTAATGACAGTTGAAATTTGAGAAGGAAATGATTTTGTTTGAAACATACAATTCTGCCGAGTTCAAAAACCTAAAATCTTTCCCGAGTTCAAATCTAATGGGGCTGGGTGATTCCCATGCTTGAGTGCGCATACTAACCGCCAAAAGAATGTGACGTATCCACGTGGACGATAAGACGATTAACCATGACATGGTGTATCAATAACCATGGACTATAGAAAAGCTTTAATATTACATACTACGTTTAAACATTTTGATGTGTGCAAGTACAGGTATATGGTAATATATTTTGCATTTTAAATAAGGTTAATAATTATTGACCATTCTATTAGTTTTAAAAATTGAAACAGAAGTTGTCAAATGTATTTCTACACATACAAATTAATAAAGTAATAATTAAAAAAAAGTAATTAGGAAAAGTATATTAAGACATATAGTAAAAATATTTTTTAAATACTTTTAAACAGTTTATCTCTCTATATTAATAGATTTAAAAAATAATAATGATAGATCTGATAAATTCTTCGTTAGGTATTGATAAAATTATAACACTTGTTTTAAATTAAAGTTTTTCACTTACAAGCGACTAAGAGTCTTTAGATGAAAAAAAAATCTCTTTACAACTGTTCTCCCTATTAAGTTTCTGTGTTTAAAAAACCTTATTAAAAAGTGTTACCAAACATAATATTAATGAGTTATATTAGCTTTTCTTTTTTATATTTCAAACAGCCTCAGCAAAAAGTCTAAAAACGAATTTCGTGTCATAACGAACTAAAGAGAAAAAAATAATAGGTAGAAGCCGTCTATAATACCCTATCATGGTTATTTTTGATCAAAAACAGCTAAAGGTATTTAATTAAATAAATTACACAATGCAATATTCTTTTTATACTATATCTTATAAGCCCATCCCTAGATATTTATAACATCTTATCAAACATTTTTAAGGCCGCAAAATAAGCTTGAAAGCCTCAGCCTCTTTCATATGCACGCATAACACATTTCTTTTGACAGTGCTAGTTTCATGCCATAGTAAAAGGCGGGTTGCGAGAGTTGCGGAATAAGATTGTTTGGATTCCAGAAAGAGGACAAACAGCTTCATGTTTCGAATGCAAAACACTATTGGTTGGAAAAAATATTAACTCGTCAAAACTAAGTTTTATGCAGTCAAATCCCGTTGACACGAAACCGCATAACATGAAATTTTGCTTGACACTAAATGAAAGCATTTATTTTTCCATCAATCCGGACGATGAATGAATGCAATAGCTTTGACACAACGCAAAAATTCGGTTCGAATCTAGCTTCAGGTTTAAATGTTCGTAGCTGTTTGGAGTTGGTTAAGCAGTTGCTCCTGATCTAATATGCCTTCATGTAAAAGAAAAAGGAGAGAAGGTATCTGAAATAAGCTAGTAAACTAACTCCTCCTTAAAATTATTTGACTCATTAGAAAAAAATCTTGGAAAAATATTGCATTTATGTTTATTCAAAATATAATTAAAAATTTATTTTACAAATCATAATTATCTAAATGTTTTTTTAATTATCAAGTTTTTAATGAAAAGCAAGTGTTGTCAACAGTGAAAAAATTACAAAATATCTTCTAACAGATATTAGATGAGTTTAAATTCTTAAATTTTTAAATATTAAAATATTATAATTACGGTCCGACGTATCAATCACTTGTACAGTTTTATTCACAGTTCTTATTTTCAAAAATTCTAAACCCATTTTTTTTTCTCTCTCACAAACACTCAAAAACCCAATTTATTTCTAAACCAACTACAACTCTTTCCACCCAACTCTTCACCGTACGCGGAAAAGTGACCTATCGGCCAAAATTGACTTTTTGAGTTAACACTACTATATGATGCAAAATTTCGATATCTATCGATTGGTGCAATCGACATAGTGATCCGAGCCTTAGTTCGTCTGTAATTAATAGATAGATATTTTTCAGCGTTCGTTTTTGGATGAAAATGAGCAGGAAAGAAAGACCTATCGCACCTGGCGATTTTTCACTGTGTTTGCAGCTGCTACGGCAATGAAGTAAGTTTGAAGTGCTTAAATGGAAAGGTTGAAGTCGGTAATTTATTTGTTTATTCGTTTCTTTATTTGAAATACTCTTTTAAGAAAACCCATTTCAAAAGTTCTGTTTTGTGGTATTTAGTACAATAAATATATACACAAAAAATTCATGTAATATGTATCGATTGCAAAATGATAAGTATGTATATATATTTTTTTCAAGTTAATTCAAGTAATTTTAGCAAACGATAAATAGTTTTCAACGTCGGTATTTTACTATAAATCTAAACTCAATTGCTACAACTTGACAGTTTGCAATATAAGGTCAATGAATTCAACTTCATACTTAAGGGGGAGTGGGCGCGCTGGACCGCGGGTCTCCAAACTCAAGTGCCTCAGTGTTAATCCAATGTGGGGAAAACTATTTTCTCTGCCACATTTCTCCGGCTGCATTGAATATTTTTATAAACTTTTTTTTAATAATACATGTAGATAACTTACAGGTCGCTATCTTCCCACTTTTTGAAATTGCTTCGAATATTTTGTGTAAAATTATTTATTGAAAATTAAAAAAATATTCGAACCAATTTCAAAAAGTGGGATTGTCGGGACCAGTAAGTCAGCTACATTTATCACATAAAAAAATCCGTTTGTAAAAATAATCAATACATCCGGAGAAATGTGCAGAGAAAATATTTTTTTCTCCATTGGATTAACACTGATGCAGTTTGCTTTGGAGACCCGCGGTCCAGCGCGCCCATTCCCCCTTAAGGTATGAGGCATCCCCACAACTTGCCACCATTTTTCTAAATTTATTTTCGAAATAGGAATTAAAAAAGCTTAATAATTACAAATCCAATTGACCAGAAACATCTGAAATTTCAAGTTTTCTGTCATTCAAGTTTTAAAAATACTTAATGGGAAAAAAGCATTTTTGTATGTAATTCTAATAACTTTCAATTTACCCAGTCATTGTATTTGTTATTGAGTTTTAAAATGATTTTAAAATTTTAATAATGCTTCAAAATTATTATTTTTTTAATTTTAAGCATGATATATTGTACAAATTTAGATTGAAAGGATTTTGAAGAAAAATGTGGATATCATTTCTTATATCTTGTAAGTCCTAATTTTGTAAAAGTGATTTGTTTCATAACACCTAGTTTTTTATATAAACAAATTATAATGATTTCAGTCATTGAATATATTAAATTATAAAAAATAAACATGACTTAAAAAAATATATCGTAATTACATGATAAGAGATAAACCTTATTACTTAAACTTCATTAAATTGGTTAAACAAGCTTTTTGTTCAATTTAATCTTAAAAAAATATATTATGATTGTTGATCAATATATTATTAGATTATATAAATGCATTAAGTAAATGAGTATTCTTCATAAGTATGTTTTCTTAATATTTAGAATGAATGTAGCAGCAAATTTTTCAAGACCGTTCTTCAAAAGAGCCGTTTAAAGTTTTGGTAAAAATTCAAATTATCACAAAATCGTTCCAAATGAACCTAGATCAAAAATATTTGGCATGGATATCCGTTTTATGAGTATCAAAAGGTATACATAGTGATTTTTTACTTTAAATTTGCCTTTTCTGAGATATTTTCATATAGGTATTTTTTCCGTGTACAAAATCGTTCAAATTTGAACGCGAAAGAAAGACCTATCTGAAAATATCTCAGCAAAGGCAAATTTAAAGTAAAAATTACTATGTTTACCTTTTGATACTCATAAAACGGATATCCATGCCAAATATTTTTTATCCAGGTTTATTTGGAACGATTTTGTGATAATTTGAATTTTTACCAAAACTTTAAACGGCTCTCCTGAAGAATGGTCTTTTTCGCGATAGGTCACTTTTCCGCGTACGGTGCGATATATGAGGGAATATTTCTCCAAAAACTTCGGGTGGAAAAAGAATTGGATGTATTCATAAGAATAACAAAAGAAATAAAGAGCATGATTATCTTCCGAGGAAATGGATAAGAACCTGTTGATAAAAACCAGTTCGTGTTTGGGTTCTGAAGGAAACTTCTAGTTTTTGTTATAGTGGGTGTTATCCCCTTTTCTGCAGAAGAGTGGTGCTTCTGCTATTGGGTTAACATGGCTGAAACGTCATTTTTTCACTAAGGTTGCAATATATATTCAAATTAAATCAAAGAATGAATGGGTTCATAAATAACTTTGGGTAGACAAATAAATTGCAGTGAAATTTTCAAATAAATAGTATTAATTTATCTTTCCAAAAACCCGGTCAAGTGCGATATAGAATTGCAAAAGAAACCTTACTTTCTTCAAGTGAGGAGTAATCAATTAGAAATGTAAACTTGTTTTACTGTATCATATTTCAAGAAAAAATTTTAGTTGTAATTAGTTTCATAATATAAAAAAAATATTTAATGTTTTTTCTAGTGTACCGGTTAACATTTATAAATTTATAGAATTAATATAAAATATTAAATAATGTCGATGCCAGAGAAACTTACTATCCCTACAGTGTTATATCCGCATGTATTCTTCAAAAGGTTATTCAAACAGACTTCAAGACGATGTAGAGATGGTCGAGAAGGTTAAAATTACGTCTTTTTGATGGGTATTAAACAAAACGTTCCTATAAATACCTTAAGATAGCATACATTTTTGCTTCATCAGAGACACAGAAAGTTGTCCAATGAGTATCAAACATTATAAAAAACTTTTTTATAGTCGTATCTTTATTTTTTGTTTTAAAAAATCGGTAATTAAAAAAAATGTTTTTAAGCGGTGGGAAAGAAAATTTTATTATTCTATATTCATAGAATGATAAGTTTTTAATAAAAACTCTTAATATATATCCATATATATTTAAAAAAAATCATGGATATTCAGCAAAGGGACTTCATTTAGCTTTTTCAGAAGACTTTTAAAGCTTCGCTATAGTGTCCAATATTATTTTACTGTATAAGAATAAATATTTTTCTCATAATGTTTCATATAATGCTTCAATAAATATGCTTATATAAAACTGCTAATAAATAAATTAATACTTTTCCATAATAATGCTTCACCATAGTTTGTTTGTTCTGTCTTTTAACAAGATTTTAACCACATATTCAAATATTTCACGAACGATTATCAAAAATTATAATTTTGAACGATGCTATATATACATATAATATCTTATAACTATTCAAATTTTAGTCGCTCATAGAAATTGTCTTTCACATATCATTTTGTACGTATCATTGTGTTTTGAAACCACTGACCATAGCATATACTTTAATTATGGAATAGTTTTAGGGTTAATTCTGTTTTATTTGGTATCATAATGATAAAAAAATGTGAAAAAGCAGCTGAAAATTAGAACTCTAAAATGTTGCAAAAAGTGAGTAGGAAATAATATAAACTATAACTAATTGTCAATTTTTTTTAATAAAATGTTTAAACGTATAAAAAATACACCCAGTTCGCTTTCATCAATTTAGTATTCGGAAAACCACAGTTTTTACAAATATTTAAGAATTATTATATGAAAGATGATAAGAACCTTTTTAGTGCAAAGAGATAAACAGGGGTTATACATTTCTTAAATCCCAATTTAGAAAATTAAAAAGGGACAAATTAGAAAATCTGAACCTCACTTAAGTAAAACCATAATTTTCTTTGTAACTACCGGCTGCTTAAATTCTGTTTTTTTCTCTGATGAATCTGATTCGCTTATTATATTGATTGTGTGAGTTTTGCTCTACTATCTTAAAGAAAGCAAGAAAATGCTAGTTTTTTCTTGCTTCTGAAGTTGAATAATTGAATTAAAAAAAACATTTATTTTTCCAAAAATACGGAACGAAAGTTTTTACTTCAAAAGGCAATATCATGCACCAAAGAGTTAAACCAGCCGAAACCATACCTTCAAATAGCATTATCCATTGAAGTGAATCCTTTCACCAGCTTCATCGCCGCTAAACGCAACATGCCACAAACTTCCTTATAGCCATCACTGCCATTATGCTGTAGATGAACCCAACGAGCAAGCTGATCAACCCTTCTACAACAAGGTGGCAAGGGTCGAAAACCGACCGCTAGTTCACCCACGCTTCTGGATGTAGGGTCAATCACGATCGCGTTCTATTTGCCTTGTTCTATTTTACTTGCGGTCTACGACTTGGAATCATGACTTTCGAGTCGGATCATCTGCTGATTGTTGATAAAGTTTCACTTATTAGGGAAAACTGTGATATGCCTTACATAATCCTTTGAGGAATCAATGATTTGTATTTCACTTTATTGTGTTTAAAGTAAAAATATCTAAATAAAAATAATTTACAATATCTCCGAACGATTTAGATAATTTCAGACGTTACAATATCGTGGGAAAATGACATTTTGTTAATATATGGAAGTCAAAGAACCTCGGAATATTATTTACCCACTTTTTCGTCAGTAACTAATTCAAATTGAATGTGATATTAAAATTTCGAAATTCCGATAACTCAATGTCATATAATCTATTATCTTAGATTTTGAAATTTAAATTGGCTAGTTTACTGTAAATTTCTTCTATTTTTAGGTACAAAATTTTAATATTATATAGCCTTTGTTAAAGTTTGCGGACTTTTTTTTTAAAACTGCAAACAGGAAAGCTTCAATAACATTTTTCGAAGGTGGTATACCACATTGCAGCTTTGAGTTTTAGTATTAAGGAATGGAATTCCCTCATTGCTAATTCAACTAATCAATTATAAAAAAACACTACAAGAAGCACTATCAATGCCGAAATCTCTTTGATATAAATGAAGTTAAGGTCTTTCTGCTGGTAGCGATTCATTTTTCCTTGCACCACCTTTATAAAAATCTTTACGACTTTTAGAGTGATTCTTATTTTCTTTTATCAAAAGTGTAATCTTCCTCTAGTAAAATAACTCCTGTCGGTGATAAAAAGATCGTAAAAAACCAAACGAATGGAGATCACACTTTGTTGGAAAGATTAGTTGTTGCTTCGCTTGGGTGACTCGCCAACAGTTTTCGCGTGTCCGCATTGCACGAGTCATTGAATGTGCAAACATAAGGAGGAGATAGATGCTAATATTAACATTGAGATGACGATACTTATTTGATTAATGAAGGAAATATATCGCGTTAAATCAGTCTTCTAACTACTGGTGGAATTTGAAGAGATAAATGTATGAAAAAAACGTGTATGAAGATAATATATGTTCCTCAGAGTGTTAACTTTATTTTCTTATAATATATATATATATATATATATATATATATATATATATATATATATATATATATATATATATATATATATATATATATATATATATATATATATATATATATATATATATATATATATATATATATATATATATATATATATATATATATATATATATATATATATATATATATATATATATATAATATATATATATCAGGTCATCAAGACAATCAGGTCATCAACAAATCGGAAGGCAGTGAAGTTTAAAAGAGTGTACTTTTTCTCAAACCAGTGTAAAAATAAATTTGCAAGGATAGTTGAAAAGGAACTACCTTGTGGTATTCCATTAACTTGTTGGTAGATTTGTGCACTATTGTAAATAAAATTATTAAAAATGCAAAAATTAATTAGTTTATTCCAATATTCCTGACTAATATTTAATATACTATTGTAATCATTATAATAAGCAGTGAGGACGTCTTTTAGGTGAAATGAAGGTAGGCTAGAAAATAAATCTTTGAAGTCAAAAGTGAAAAAAGTAGAAAAACTACACTCTTTTAAACTTCACTGCCTTCCGATTTGTTGATGACCTGATTGTCTTTGATTATCCTGATTTTACACACCTTTGGCACAAAATTTACCCATCAGAACTTCTTCTTAAGAAAACCAATAGCTCTCTTTCTTCATTACAATTCTTAGACATACAAATTCAGATCTCAGATAACTCTGCCAATACCAACATTTATGATAAACGTAATGACTTTCATTTTGATGTTATTCGACTTATTCCTTGGAATTCTAATCTTTCTGTTAAAGTCTATAGAAATTGCATTATAAATCACCTACATCGCATTAATATCATCTGCAACGTCAATAACTTTAAAAATTCCCAAAAACTTGACCTCCATCGTACACTTATCAACAACAATTTCCCTCCAAAATTTATAAAGAAGTATCTGCAATAATTTTCTTTGTGACGTCACTAAATTTTTACTCATAGTCTAATTTTTTTCCTTCACCGCACTTAATTTCCACACTGTAACTGTCAATTGTTTCACCTAAGTTTTTAGTTCGGATTTTGTGAGAAGCGGTTGGCTTCAAAGTTTCGTGTTGTTTTTTATTCGCTTCATCTGCTTTATGTAAGTTTGTCTTTATGTTTTTAATTTTGATTTTGTTTTTTAATTTTGATTTTGTTTTTTAATTTTGATTTTGTTTTTTAATTTTGATTTTGTTTTTAATTCTCTTCTGGAAATTCCACAGTACACTTCAGGGTAAAAAAAAATTGGGATTTCTTTATTTGACTCTCGTCCATCCCAATACAGAAAAGTGTATTGTTTTAATAGTGGCTCAAGGTTTTTACCTCCTGATGAAATGGCCTTTCCCACTATTTTTGGTTTTTTTCCATATCTTATATTTATATTTTTTCATTTTTTTGTCTTTGTATTCGTTATATATAATATTATATATATATATATATATATATATATATATATATATATATATATATATATATATATATATATATATATATATATATATATATATATATATATATATATATATATATATATATATATATATATATATATATATATATATATATATATATATATATATATATATATATATATATATATATATATATATATATATATATATATATATATATATATATATATATATATATATATATATATATATATATATATAATCATATTTTTTGCACTATATAAGAATCAGATGTCTTTTAAATAGCCATTCTGTATTTTATAAGACCGTATACATGAAATTTGAAAACAATAAAAGATATCATTTTTTTGTTTAGGAAAGAGAAATTAACTAATGTAAAAACTTAAAAATAGTCAAATTATATTATTAAACTCATTAAACATGATACACAATTGAATCGTCATATAATAAACTTCCAAAACTTTTCATAACTAGGTATTACCAAGCACTTTCAATAATTTTTTATTTTAAAATTCCAAAATATTATCATATATTTTATTCTGAACTTTAACTAGATTCTTTTCAAAAGGATTTATTTTTAACATAACCTAGTTTATATAAACTTGTTGAGACTTTGCCATACCTAAAAATCGCCGAAACTCATGACCTTAAATAGCCATACCCACGCCTTAGTTTTTTATTTAAGATACAAACTTCATTCCGCTATTATTATATAAATCTTCGAAAGCATAACTAAATAAAGTTTCACACGATCAGAATAAAAAAGGCATGGATGATTTCCCATCCTTTAATTTCCCATGTTGAATTTTTTATCAACCTACTACCCTACTAAACCGAACTGTCCTTTATTCTCCTACCGAATCTCCTTGTTAATATGCATCCTATCGACTCACAATAGGTGATGATTGCCAACGATGCAGCTCCATTATAGACAGATTCGCAAATTCGTTGTCACAATAGCCGGAACATAGTTTTATTTTTAAAGATAGTCGAATTACGTAGGTTCAAGTCTAATCATTCATCGGAATGATAGAATCGCCGAAGAAGACCATTGGAACAAAGAGAAATAAATAATAGGATGTACAAGGCCAGGGGATGTGTCACAAATGGCCCCTGTTTAGGTTAGCAAGTTTTGAAAAATGAAAGCTGGTTTCAATGAACCAGACACCAAATGCGTAATTAGGGATTATTATTATTGTTATTTTCATGATTGCGTGCGCGTGTTGTCGATATGTAAGCATGAAGCAATTTATATTCAGCTTTGATAATAATTGAATAATCTACGTTTTTCTATTTGCTATACCTGTTGGTTGCAACCTTTTAAGAATGGAGATGGTATGAATGCATAGGGAGGACTTTTTGTACAAGGTTCGCCTATATGTTTGCAGAAGTTCGGAAACAAACCTTTTTTCAGTTAAAACATTAATTTCTGCTATTAAATCTATAGTCATATATCAATAGTACTTACTTTTTTTTTAACTTTCAGAGACCAAAATGAATTTATCTATAGTTTAAAATTATCCTTTATGAAATTGAAACAAATATTGGTTTACTAGCAAATGAATACCCGTTCTTCGCACGGGATTAAAAAATAGAATGAATCCTGCATTCAAAAATATATACCATTTAGGTATATTAAAGGGTAATGCGCCTTTGTAATTATTCAGATCCTGTCATTAACACTAACTTTAAATTCTAAATAGATTGTTACATAAAAATCTTACTTGTTTCCTTTTAGGTTTTTAAATACTAACACATATTTTAAGTCGTAAAAATAAAGTACAACTCCAATAAGAGTTACATTCTTACCTTTTAGAATTCTAATACGACAGAAACTTTCAAAAGAAACTAAAATTTTCCGTTCGAGAACTTCTTACCCACTCAACGACAATTGCTACACTAAATCCAACTCCAAACCAAACTCTCAATAAAACAATACAATATACATTAAAAATCACTTATTGTAAAAAGATATCTACAAAAAAACACTCGAAACAAGTACAAGGTTACTCTAACTCTTGAGTGGTAAATTGTGTGTATCGACCCATCTACCTAGCCCAGTTTAAAAAGTGGAATTGTTCACAGACTAGTGAATTCTTTGTGGTTTATTGGAAAATGATTGTCACATTTGATTTGGGTCAGGGAGGGTGTGAAGCTTTGATTTAAAAATGACAATTTTAAGATATTTATTGTATTCGAATTCCCTAGCAGCAGAAAATAGCAACGAATGCTTCCTTTTTGGACAGGATAAATTTAAAAAATACACATAAATGATGCCAATGTCTCACTGTACTAGGAAAAGCAACGCAATCGGCAAAAGAAGGCTTCTTAGGAAAGTAGTATGAAGTTATGAGTTTCCATTGCTTTTTATTTGCGAAAAATGACGGATCAGGTTATTATAGCATACCTGTTTCATCGATTGATAACAGTCGTTAAATATAAACATATAACTAATCGTTAGATCTAAATATATAGTTTATATTTTATTAATTTTAAATCAAATAGTCAAGTTTGTTTAAATTGTACATTTTTTGAGTCTCCAGTTTGATAGATTACTCTGAAAAAAAAAACTTAAAATAACTTTAAGGATTAAGAATTTATTGCATCTGAAAGTAGTCATTTTTAAGTTCTTATAAATGGTGTTATTAAATATATCTTAAGTTTTTTTTTAACAACCAAATAATTACATTACATTATTTTTCTTCAAAACATGTCACTTTTCCATCTCCGCACACATTTTGAAGATTTTTTTTAAAATTGGATTTCAGAAACAACAGAAAAATTTGACTCGATATTTCGCCCACTAGTTATAACTTTTGACCGTGCAGCTCTTGGGTTTTTAAGTTCTCGGTAGCAATACTTCAACAGACGTTAGTACTTGAATTACGAATAAATTCGACTTACATTAATGTTTGCATACTACTTGTATTATATGGTTTTTAAGGTTTTCAAGCTCTGAAGAATAGAACCTGAATATCTAGATAAGAATCCAATTCTTTGCCAATACATCAAGACCTCCAGAATACACCAAGGTTTTATTAAACATACAAAAATATATCAATAGTGTTAATTTCTTTCAAAGTTTCTACAATTACGCACGAAATTGGTTTTCTCTTGTATTTAACAAAAAAAAATCCGAAGGTTGTAACTTTCAAGTAAATTTTAAAAAAAAGTCTCTACAAAGCCTACAGTGTAAAAAACAATTGGTTGCGAGCCAAGACTATCCTCATTTTTGCTTTGTAATTAGTCACTCTATTTCTGTGTGTGTCTGCACTTCAATTGAGCACATGGATTACTGGAATTGGGACCGTGATTGCCATACCAATCTTTGAATCTTTTAAATTCTACTTTCTCAAATATGTTTGATTCAAATCGAAATGTAAAAATATATAAATAGACAGTCAGAGACGTAAAAAAACCCAAATGAATTTTATTTGGCTGATTTGTGAGTGCTACTGATTTTTTAGACGATGCGATGGTTAGTTAGACCTGGAACTAATGCAAAGTAACTACTCGAATGCACAGAATTTGATAACTAGAGCAAGCGTTCAAATCTCTCTAGTATCTTCCCTCTGAATTATGTCGTGCAATCTATCATTTATGTGAGATAAATGACAAAAAAATAAAATATTTGATTTGAAAGTATTAAAAAGGCAATTCTATGTCAAATCAACAAGGCCAACAATCTTACCATTTTTTATTTAGATAAAACTGCCAGGAATCGTACTTTTTGAGCTCCTGAGTTCATAATTAAATTATAAAAAAATATTTCATCTTAGTTTAGAAGTAATGAGTTTTTGAAAACTATAAAAAAAATCGATTTAAGGGTAACTTGATGAGTTAAAAAACATCCTAAAATTATTTCTATGGATCTTACAGAGTTGTGCAAGGAACCAATAGAACGAAAGTTGCACGAACTTTTAACATTGTATTTTAAAAATTCTTTTTCTAATAATAAAATTTAAAATTAATTTTTTTTGAAAAACATTGAAAATATCCGCAATAGTCTTTTTTAAAACAATTTAACAAACACACATGTTACTAAATACAATTTAATAAAGTTATCTAGTAAAAATTGGAGTGGGATCATGGTGAGATATCAGCGGTTACAGCAAAAAAAATGCAACAAAAAAAATTCGAATTCTATATAAGGGAGACTGGGGAGCCTTGGCCATAAGGGATACTTGGCCCACCTTTAAATTTTAGTATTTAAAAATATTTTAGCATTTTCTCAATAGATGGTACTCAAAGCTACTGTTGTCAGCAGATAGCCACCTTAGTTTTATTGAGCTACTTTTTTGCATAAAAAAAGAAAGTTTCTCACCCCAAAAAGTAAACATTTTAGACATAATTTGTAAGATTTTTCAGAAAAACCAATTCAATTAAGTTTAAGTATATGGTATTTTTAAAATACTGTTATATTAAGGTTTCATTTTAGCTCTAAAGTTTGTGCAATGAAGTAGGCTTCAAAGCACCATGTGCCATTCTTTACGAAATGTCTAGGTGGGGAGGGTTGACCACTCTATGTAAGGGAGGGTTGGCCACTGGACCAAGGCTCCCTAAGTGAACTAGTTATGGAAATATATACATAATGTTTATCAAATACACGGTTAATAATAACGTATTATTATAACTTTATGAAGGTAATAGATTATATTATTAGTATTTGTACTTGTTTAGAATAAAACGAAAACTTCAACTAAATCAAACTTATCATTTATAACCAAATATCAAACTTTTTCTGCAAAAACTCTATAAGTTATTAATTCAAGTATAATAATACTCCAGATTAATATTAAGATATTATCATATCTTTTCTTTATAGGGGGATGGGGGACGAACGGAGTAGCTTTGAAAGTGCGCTTTGACTTTGATTTTTACAGTTTGTTCCGTTAAAATAAAAAAAATTCAAACTGAGGCTTATATATCTTGTGCATTTTAATGTGTGTATAAACTGAACAACATATATTTAACATAAATATAAAAAATTATTTGTTATGGACAATATTAGAATTTTTAATTCATACAATACTAGAAAAATGTATTACTCTAAATATTATGGTAACATGATTTTTAAATGAGTTCCAGAGTGTTGAATTATATATATAATTTTTTTTACATTTAATGATTACAAAATTAATTTGAAATATTTATTATTTTGCCCTTTAAAATTAGGCATTTTTGCATGGGCCAAGGGAGACTTGTCCAAGTTTCCAAGTTTTAAAAAATAATATATTTAAAAAAGAAAAATGCATTATTTATATTATCACTATTATATACTTGTTGCCAATAAAACTTCCTTTAATATGTGCATTCAGCTATTATTATTAAATTCTAGCATGGCCAAGGCTCCCCATGCTCCCTTACCTGATTTTAAAAATATTTTCTATTATACTTAGAGTGGAACGTTACATGTAACTTTTAAAGTTAATTTTATGAGAATTTAATTTGATATAAAAATCGGAAATATTTCAAAATTTCTGAATTTTCTGAATTTCAAAACTTGTTAAGATGAAATATATTAGTGTTTCATTTCAAAGTAAAGTTGATAAAATTATCTTTCAAATAAACACTCTCAATGTAAGGTCATAGAAATTATTATAGAAAATTTTCATTTTAACTTTAAAAAAAAAAAAATCTGGAAAAATAACTGAAAAATCCACATGCAAATTTAAAAAATAATTTTATAAACTTAATGTTTATATGCATCTCAAATATGCGTCATTAAAAATATTCTTTGTTAAAAATTTAATTAGAATTTTTTTTAATTTCTACAATTTTTACTACATAAAAACTTAAATTTACTTTAAAATGATATATTACATTACTCTCTAAGTACAATAGAAAATATTTTGCGAACTTTGAAAAAATTAGGATTATTGTTCGAAAAGAACAAAAGTAAATTTTTTTTACGAAGAACATTAGTAAAGAGTTTTATACATATCTTGTTCTAACCGATGATCCCACTATGATCCTACTCTAATTTTCAGAGGATACTTTATTAAAGTAATTTTCATAACATACAATTTTTTTAAAATACTACACTGCAAACACAATTCTTGGTACTGTAAAAAATACAGCAGTTATAAATTAATTTTACTGTGAATTTTACAGTAAAAAATATCTAACCGACACTACTATGTAGTGTAAAACTTACCATAGTCAAACCGTATTACTACTGTATATTTCACAATAAATACTTAACCATACACAGTACTTAGTACTGCTAAAAATACAGTAGTTAAAAATCAATAGTACTGTAAATTTTACAGTAAATAGTGCTGGCGCCCGGGGTGCCAGTACTTTTTACTGTAAAATTTACAGAATTTTTTTTACAGTGTAGCTGAGATTTTTTAATGTTAAGCTAAGATTTTTTTTCAAATTTAAGCTGATGATAATATAAAATATATCTATAAGCATTGCACCACTTCAGACAAATTAACTATTTCACATTTCCATGTAAAGTGAAAATTATTAATATTTTTCATATTAAAACTATTTTAAACTCGAAAACTGATTTACTGCTTATAACTGATTCAGTCAAATCGAAGATGGATATAAGCATAAAAACTATTTTTTAAAGTGAATAACATTTAACCGTTTTGATTTAAGAAAGCTGTTAAAATACAGATTTTAAATAAGAATAATACAGGAAAGCTATGGTAAAATGGAAACAAACTACAGTATACGTTTTTCTCTACACATGACTGCCAAAATAAGTGCTAAAAATACACGTTGAAGCTTTCGATAAAAATATAAAACTCATTTTTTAACCAAAATATGAAAGCCATCTTTGTCAAAACAACAAAACAACATGACATCAACAATAAAGTATGCACTGCATTCCCAGGTCCAGGTTAAAGTTAGCAGCAAATGAAATGATGCGCGATTCAACTGGAAAAATTATAAGTAAGTGTATTCCCCAGAGCAGATCGTTTCTGTAAGCGGCTTAACTGGAGCACTAACGGCAGGCAGCTTTCGCAATCACTACACCATGGAAAACAACCGATAGTGCAATGAGCTGTTAAAAGTTGTCAACAATCGGTAAAAGACAACGCACTTTGACAATGAGATATTTTGGAAATAAAGGAAGCATTATGGGACGGTAATCAGCTTAGTTTGGTGGCCCATAGCAGTTGTAAATAAGTCTACCGCAGTGCGTTTCCTACGAGTTTTGCATGGGAATGAGTAGTGTGTTGTTTCGTTAACTATTTAACTCAGGAATTTTAATTAAAAGTTTAAATTCTACAATGTATTTTATTTTTAGATTCCAGACATATTTAGCGTCATGTTACTGTTTAATTGAGTTTTTTGTCTTTGAATCTATGAAAGTAACTTTTTACTTTTTTTCTTTGTATAAATGCGATGCAAATTAACTTCAAGGAAAGTGAAGCAAAGTGAAAGTTAGCCATATAATCGAATTTAAATTTATTCTACTAAATTCATTTTTTGAAATATATTTTTTATGATATATTATACATTTTCTACACTAATGACGAATGTGTCATCAAAAATATTTCCGAAAACGTGATGAAAAATAGGCATATACATTCAATGCAAAAATAGTCACACAACAATTGAACATGTAATCAAATAAATTGTTTTTAAATATTACTTCGTTAAAAGTTTTATAATAGTGGGAAAATATATTTTTCTATTATTATTGTCTTTTATTAATCTTATATTTTTAATCTTCAAATTTTCTTAATACAACTTATCAGTCAAAGCTACTACCTTGTATTAAGCAATGAAATAAACTCACCAATAAACTAATTTTCAGCAAAAACTGACTCAGATCATTTATGCTCCGATACACTTCATTAATCAAAAATGCACCAAAAACAACTACACTTACCCCATCCACATGTTATTCCGAGCACTAACCCCCTCTAAAATTGATGTCCCGTGCGCAATTTGGTGGCATAGCTATTCGTAACGAAATCCTATAGCTATGCGCACACACCATGTACAAGTTCGTGATTGCTAAGCTTAGACCTTTCGCTTACTCAACCGATGCGACGGATTTTTCAACACGGTTCTTCTAACCGCTTCTTAACTTGATCTAGTTCGCGTGTTTCTTAAGTCTTTCTCTAGAAAGGAAGAGAGGATTTTGTTTTGTTATGGTTAAAACCTGAAACTCCAGTGTCCAGTTTGAGGTCTGGTCAGTGAAGGTGGTTTTCTTTTAAATTAAGGGTGCCAAGCCCAAAAACTAAAAATCAATCTGTGCAGTTTAGTTTATTTTTTAATCAGATTTTAACATTTTCATATTTTTGGATGATAAACTTTTTTTAATACACATTGTAATAAACATTATATTCTTGGTCAAATATTTTTCACGATGCTACATTGTTTGTGTTAAAGTCCTACTTAAATTACATTCTTTAAAATTTTTAAAAATATAAAATGTTGATTGTTATATAAGCTATCGGATTATTAGAAACTATCTATACCTCTCTTTGAAGATTGTACACAGAAAAATTTACATTTTAAATATATAATAAAAAAACATTCATACATATAAAGATACTCACTGCCACTATAGCTAAACAAATTGTGCCGCATAACCGCTTTATGTTTTGTACTTACACAAGCATTTTAAAATATAGTTTAACATAAAAATAAATATTTAATGTACTTTTAAAACTGCTTCTGAGATATTGTACTATTATTAATATGGGCTAAAACAAACCACCAAAGTAGCAAAACTGAAAACATTATGAAATTTGACCCATAATTATTGTTACCAATGGCCTAATTATTACATTAAAACTTCTAACAATATAATTATTGGATTTACTTGTAAAAGCCAATTAATTACAAGAAACTCCTGTAGCTCACAATTAAACTACTCAATCAAAACTTGTCTAATTATTATTAATTGGGAAAGGGTTTCAACTCATCCGTAACAACGCAAATGAATCTTCCAATGTATTTTGTAACTAGTGCCATGTAATAATGAATAATATAAGTAGTGCTATAATGAATAATGCTTCGCTGGTTTCATTGTAGTATCATTTCCCTTTACGAAAAAAATATGAATGAAATTGTAGCCTCTTTTTTGCTGCCGGATGTATTTATTGAAAGTTGGGGTAGAGAGAGGAAGAATTCATAAAATGAGCGAACGCTTGAGTGAAGTACTGCTGATTACGTTTTTTGTGCATTTTTCGTCACTTTCTCTATCTGAATCCTTTGTAATCAAATCAGGATCTACTTAGACGCTTAGTACTCTGTTTATATACTTACATACAAAAAATTGAACAAAATACCTAGAACTTCCGATTAATTTTTTTTGCGCCTTCCACATTGCAATTATTTTCCGTGATCCACTTAAACATGGCGATTTATATAAATGTGATTGATAAGTTGAAGATTAAAATAAAGTTTTACTTTATAACAAACTTAAATACGTTTAAATGGTAGAAAGTCTTTTAAAAAATATTTATTTCTTCGTAACCCAGTAACTCTGATACCAATCTAAGTTTTCTTTGAGACATGACAAACAAAAAATGTGTTTCGACGAATCTCTTTGGAATCAAATACCCGTTTGGAAAACAAAGACATTGCGGAATTAAAATGCATTTCACGTTGACTATTACGAGTATTCTGATGGGATAGTGAGATATCGAATCAAGAAGGAAAGGATGGATATAAACGAAAATAAAAATATCTTTTTAGTAGGATTCTTTGTGTATAATGATAGTGATAGGTATATTTATGTGCTATTTTTGTGCTCGTAATATTGAATGGGTTTACATTTGAAATGGATTGGAAATATTATTTAGTTTTCAAAATTGTGTGATAGTTAACACTGATTATTTTATTTACAATCTTGCAATTTTGGTGTATGAGTTTAGACTATGAAGTGAAAATGGAAAAATAGTTGAGAGTTGTTTAATATTCTTCCATTGATTCCGAAACACAATACATTTTTTTTGTTTTTGTTATTTTGGATCAATTGTTTGATGCAGTTAACTGCAATCTAGTAATTTTTTTACTATTTTTTTTGTTTAAACCATTAAGCTGATTTGTTTTATGCAATTTCAAAACAGATTTCATTACTATTTAATTTCTTTTAAAGAAATAAACAATATTTTGAACAATGTGTTAAGATGTGATAGGGAAATTGATGTGAATTTGATTCCCAAATTTGCGAAATTCAAAATATGTGTATATACTACATTTTTCTGCTATGTATAGCTTCTCTGCTATGTATC
This sequence comes from Oedothorax gibbosus, assembly GCA_019343175.1. NCBI lineage: Eukaryota > Metazoa > Arthropoda > Arachnida > Araneae > Linyphiidae > Oedothorax > Oedothorax gibbosus. Next base: position 3,089,120 of record CM033276.1, read on the forward strand.
TATGCTTTTCTGCTCTATTAATAAATTTCTAATAGATTAATTCTAACTTTAAAATAGTATGCTTTTGATCAACAACGTACTTAAAAAGGAATAAACTACTTTTAGAATGCTGACAAATCAAAATATCATACCTTTAAAATGACACAAATTACATAAAGTGGTTTCGAAAATACCGAGTTCTTAGTACCAAAAAAGAAACCACTTCAAAATAAAATAATATTACAGAGTATCCCCTAAAGCGACCTTCGTATGAACGAAAAACCCAACAGCTAAGTAAACAAAAAACGAGTAATTTGAATCTGAAGAGAGAACAATTTCTTTATTCTGTTTGAAGTATAGCCTTGGGTTGGGGATTTGGAGCTAGTTTGATTTAAGATCCTGAAGCACACACCTGCTCAAATTTCTTAAAGTATGACAAATGTGGTAGTAAATTTTGGATAAACAATACTTCCGTGCTTAATATAAAGACTTTAATTTCATTTTACACACATTTTAAGAACCGGAATAGTAATATCCTACAGACGGTTTAATATTACTGCATAAAAAACAACACCCTTTCTTTTCATAATGTGTTATGCATCGCTAACTTTTAAACTGTATTAGAAGGCTTTGTCCTACTCGGAAACTTATTCATATTTTTTCCTTTCTCTAACTTTTTTAAAGCTATTTTTCAAAAAAATATATTTTTTATTAATACGTTGCAATTTAATAATTACTCCAATGAGTTTTAAACAATATTTGTCCCAAATAAAATTCTTTTTGTATTCAGTACACCTCTAAAAACTGGAAGGCAAACATTAATTGTTTTAACCACTTAACAGGCTTGAATCATTAGTTTTGACTTAAGTTTATAATTTTTCCGTTACACGGACTGGGTAGGTATTTTGATTTTGTGTTATTTCGTTTTTTGCAGCGATAATATATATCAATTGTTTGTGCTCTGATATTTCATTTGATATGAAAAAATTTGACTTTGAATATAATTTCTGTTTCGATTTGATTTATTTCTTTAAATTTTTAGTTGGAGAGATTTTTGAAAGGGAAAATATCCGTAAATGTCACGTATGAAAATGTTCATTATTATATTTACCTTTAAAAATAAGAAAGGTTTTTTTACTAATTTTTGAAAAATATCTTATTTTGTGTTATGATATTTTTCTGCAGCTGGTGGGAAATTAATTCTAAAAAGCATTTCTGTGTATTAAATTTATATATTTTTCATTACATTTGAGCTGAAATTTTGGAAATGCCAGAAATAAATTTTAATCCTTTTCACAAATTTTATGTGTTAATAACTTTAAAAAAAAAAATTATGTCTTTATTTGTGAAAAGTTATTGAATAAACGAAACTTTTTTATATATATTTTTACAAGTTATGCTTTGAAATTTCAAAATTAATTACTGAGCTTATAAATTTTACAATTTTTTTTAATTTATTGGATATTTAAATGGAATATTTATAAATATTTCTTTAAATGTAAAGAACAGTAAGTATAATTTGAAGTATGTAAATTAAGTAAATGAGCGATTAAACTTTTTAACACATTCTGATTTAATTTTTTTTATCTATTTTCTGCTAACTTTTAAAACATCAGTGATTGCAATCAAACTAAAAAGTGTCTAAAATTACGATTGTAACAAAACTGTTAAATACTTTTATTTAAACGATTTTTCGTGAAAACTGTAGCATAAAGATATGCTATTTTCTATTTTTCAATAAATTCATATATTTTATCAACAATGACTACTACTAACATAGTTCCAAAATAAATATATTTACTATTGCATTAAAGTTGTATCCCAAGAACAAATATAATATATGCCATATCTTACCTTAAATATGATATATTTTATGGGATATCCAAGTGTTAAATATGGCTGTTTTAACAATTCATGCATTTTCAGATGTTTTAATTTAAACAAAACGGTACAATTAATAATGCTCTAATAAAAGATTGAAATGCTTTACCTTTGGTTGCTGACGTTGAAGGCTGGTCATCAACTGGCTGGTTAGCTGCCGAACATACCAACATTTTATTTTCACTATTTCTTCTAGGAGCTCTTGACTCCGAAAATTCCTCCGAAGAAAACTCCGATGGAGTCTTCTGCCTTTGGTATCCGTATCTATCGAAGTTCGTAAGTGTCTTGCAGTTTTTGTTAGAGTATCTAACACTTAGTGATCGAGAACTCACAGCTGATGGGTGTGTACACACGTTAAATCTGGGTTCTCCAAGTAGTCTGCGCAAGTTTTCTGGAGGTTTTCCATCTTTAGCATGTTTGGCATAAATTGGATGAATTACATGCCCACCTTGTTTTGCAGATGTGGGTGGCACGCCAAGTTCTATGTTTCGGGAAAATGACATAGTTGAAATTTAATATCAATTTACAGTTCTTTAAAAACTTTTAGTGTTAAATAAGTGTGCCAAATGTCAGTCAAGTCACTTCACATTTTTAATATGAAATTGTCATTCGAGTTCAAACTTATCTGCTATGTTAAACGCTTAAAACAAAAGCTATTTCTTCAGTTAGATTTAGGGTTGCATTCACAGCATACAGTTAACTGGTTGCATCAATAGTTGAAAATCTTGCGTACAATGAGGGATCTCCATTTTAAACATACAGAGCTGGAGTTTCAAAAGTTCAATTATATAAAAAATAGTTCCATTAAACTGTTTTTTTTTAAACAATCAAAACAATTTGAATTTTTTCTTCGATTAAGCAATGTTAAATCACACCGACATTATGCACATTCCCTCACCAAGATATACTCATTTTCTTCCCCACCATTCTCAAAAATAGTTAAGCACACTTAAAACCATCACCATGTGTTCGACCACAACTAAAATCAATACATTCAAACCACAACGCAAAACTATGTAAACTCTATCACTAGCAGAGATGCTGGTAATGAAGATTCAAACCATGCTGGATGGAGCTCTATTGTTGTCCATGACCATTCGGTAGCATCCGGAGATGTTTGGTGATCGTTCTACTCGAGACAGGTTACAACTGCCGGTCGTATAGCTCCATATGCAACAGTAAGGCTCTTGGATTCATTCATCCGTAAGACGGCTCGGAGGCGTACCGTTTATTGTCGCATCAGCCAATCGTGATGGAACAATGTGACCTGTTACTTATTTCGACCACGGCAAAGTTATTGCGTGTTTTTCGCATCAAATATAAACTTCCCTTGAATTTTTAGTTTGGTTCTGACTGAGTAAATTGGAAAATGGGGGAGGTTTCGGGGTCAATTAAGTTTGAATTACGATTTTTTAATATAAGAACATAACAAACGAAGCATTTAAAATTTTACTGGTGTCGCATCGACATGTTGCATCGTTACATCAGGACAGTGTTCCTTTGCACATTAAAAAGGTATCATAAAAACACAAATAAATAACTTGCCCACCTATAAAATTTTAAAGGATAAAATCAAATTTATAGAGCAAGTCTAAAAATTTAAAAAATATATATTGATTGAAAAATATAATTAATCTTCAATGCTTCAGGAGCAAGATATTAAAGCTAAATAAAAGAAGGCTTTTTGTGTGTTAATAGGAAGCCGTCTATCTAGAAAACAATAACTCTTATAAGTAATAAAAATTTACTCTTACTTGTTTTCTTCCTCTAAGCTATGAAATAGTACTATATAAATTAATTTTTTATAAAAATGAACTCTGAAGCTTCATTTTTACCATCCACTTATATTTAAAGTGCTTCCGCGATAAAAATGAAATTACTTTAATCCCTTTTATTTACCACAAAATTTTGTTTTCGTTGATGCAACTTGAAACAAAACGTCCAACAAAGTTGTTCAGTTATTTATAAAAATTTAAAATAATGAATATCAGTCAGCCCAATTTTACGAACATTTCCTCTAGCAGTATTCATGACCCTTTGAACGATTTCTACGGATGCTACTCGAAGGAGACGATGGGAAAACCTCTTGAATTTGTAGATTTTTGGGTTCCTTTTTTGCATTGGAGTATTAAATTTTCATTTTCCCCAGACTTTTTCAGTCTCTGTTGTTTGCAGGACATTTAGTACATTTTCCTATCTGTGTGCGAATCAATATTCTGAATCCTCAAATATACTATAAGACGTCTTTTATAATAAGTAAGAGCCAGAACAAAATACCGTAATTCAGTAATGCGATGAAGGGTATAGTAATCTCTTTATACATTGTGTCAAATAAGTTTTGGCATTCACAGTTTCCTCAAAGAATTCAGGTTTTGGCTGATGACCTTTTTTTTATCCATAACTCACCCCACCGTCAACTTAAAAATTAATTTCTCTTTTTGATTGATTCCATATTTAACTAGAACGGAATCATGAATGGCAGAATGATTGTACTGGCTGCCATCCATCAGCGTTTAGACAGTACATGGAATTAGACTCGTCATCAAAGACGAGTTTCAGCCCTGAACTAGATGGAATTAATTTCTTGTTAATTTTTAGAATTTTTTCTTTGCTCTTTGTGTTTATCTCATATTAACTTATTTCTGGCTCTACCTTTTTTTAAAGTTTAAATAGAAATCCAATCTTTTATAATTTCGTATACGTAAAGTTCCGTTTTTTGGTGATATGGTTCATAGAAATATCAGGTCTCTCAGCAACAATTTTCTTAACTTTCGTTACTAAAGTACTATTCTTTTTTTCGGATTCCTATACTGAAAATTTCAGAAATTTCTTTAGATGGTTGTTTACCTTACTTTCAGAAAAACCGGTAAATCGAGATTTGTGAAATTTTATGGCTTATAAAAGCTTAAAGATTGAAACTTTTGCATATTTTAGCATTTAAATTGCAGAAAGGTATTCTTTAGTTTTAATAACGTTTCAAGAAAGGAGCTTTTAAAGCATTTTAAAGTGAAGCAGTGATCAATAAAAACTATTTCTGATTTTAAAGTGTGATTGACCTACTATCTTTTGGTAGTATGAAAATTTGCATTCCAAAAATTGTTCGTGTCTGCTTAGCAAAATTGAGTTGTCCTATTCTTATCGCAGAAGCGTTTTATTTGTGTACAATCAAATATCGATCATGATCATGTAAAAATGTCTACGATCATGTTAAAAATTTGACTCTTAATTTCACCAGAAATAAGGTTCCTAGTAGCTGCAACGGCTGTGTGGTGAAATCGTTCCCCATATAATCGGTATTCGGTTAAACCATTTCTCAGGTTTTTGTTTTCAAAAATTGAAAAATTGTTCAACCTAATACCGAAAATATGGTGAAAACATACAGCCATTGCAGCTACTAGGACCGTTATTATGGTGAAACCAAGCACAAAATTCTTACGAGTGTAGTGACCTCTAAGTGCTGAAATATATAAAAAAAATAAAAGCACTGAAGTTTTGTGCTTAGAAACGTGAACCTTGATATTTAATAGAAATTGATCACGCTTGCAGCAATTACACTTTGTCTTGATTAAAACTACACTTTTAAAACGCTTTTATCGCCGTATTTTGTTCAGTACTTATTTACAACTCTACCTATTATTAGAGGCCTACCTATTATCAGTCTATTTATATGAATTACTCCGGATGTTATTTCTTTTCAACACTGGCCAGTTAAAATTGCATTTAAATAATTTATTTCAAGGATACTGTTTATCTAGCCAATCGACGAAATGGCAGGCAATGAGCCGATTGTTTATGTTAGACATTTTATACTACAGTAAAAAGGTTTCGGAAAAAATACATCAGAAGATTGTAATTTAACAAATTAAGTGTTTTATGCTTCACGAGTCTGTGTAAATAGACTTGAAGACAGCAGTTCTTTTGATATTTGGTTTACAAGTAAATGTTGCATGATATGGATTACTATAATTTAATTTCAAGTTAAATTTGTTATTGCAAAGACGTTAAACAAAACATTTGTAATGAGATATGTTGATTTTTTTTATTCTCCGTTACATTTTCGTAATAGCAGAGTGCATTTAGTAAAATGAAAAGCTCTATAAAAGTTTTAATAAAATTCCTGAACAAGGCATCCAACCATTTGTTTTATAAAATATATTCAGGTGTAATTATGTTTTTTTATTTATTTTTATTTTTTTAAGACTGTATATATGTTTACGGGTAACCCAAGTTTTTGTTTGGATACTATTTATCTAGCCAATCGACGAAACGGCAGGCAATGAGCCGAAGGTTTATGTTAGACATTTTATACTACAGTAAAAAAGTGACGGAAAAAATACATCAGACGATTGTAATTTAACAAATTAAGTGCTTTATGCTTCACGAGTCTGTGTAAATAGATTTAAAGACAGCAGTTCTTTTGCAAGTAAATGTTGCATGATGTGGGTTACTTTAATTTAATTTCAAGTTATTTGTTAGTGCAAAGACGTTATGCAAAACATTTGTAATGATATATGTTTATCTTTTTTCATTCTCTATCACATTTCATAATGACGACGGGGCATGTTTTCGAAAATTTCACGGGGCAAGATTTCCAACAATTCCTTGTAGAAAAGCGAGCTCCAACCTTTGTAAATTAAGCTTAATATTCCAAAAACCAAATTATATTTATCGTATGAACACGTAACTAAAAAAAAGTTTTGCTCTAGATTCAAAATTGTTTGCATAGTAATAAAAAAAGGAAGCTGAATGAACTCGTACTATTTTGAAACAATATATGTCACTTTAAAAAGTATCAGGAATGAATGTAGTAGCCGAAAAGCATCCAGAAACTTCAATATTCCCCATAAATGGTGAATAATTATACCATAAAGTAGTAATGTGTCATGTTGCACCCAAAGTTTTGAGTCAATTGGTTTCTTAAAAAAAAAGGGGGCTGGGTTACAATCACACTAAACTTTAGTCAATCAATTTTTTGTAATTTTTAACAATACTTGGGCAACCTCTATAGAGGTTGCCCAAGTATTGTTAAAAATAGCACCAGAGTATAGTTACACAAAAAGGTAAGTCTTATGTAAGTTTAAAGACATCCAGATGATAATGACCTTTAATGAAATTGGTTAAAATACCTTAAATATAATGGCTTTTTTTTAAATACCTATATTCTGGGTATACTCTTTTGAGCTTTTTCTGTTTGCAATAAATCTACGTAAAATAATTACAAAAAGTTTTTCAATCGTATTAAATTTTAAAAAAAATAGTTTGACAATTTTCCCCAACACTCTTTGGCAGTCTTTGAAAATTTACCCCGCATATGGGGCACGTTTTCCAGCTCAACATGCTTGCATTTTAACCACTTGCTGCCAAAAAGTATATTTACTTTTTGTAAAAGTAGTAATGCTAATTTGTAGATAAGTATTTGAAGAAGACAATGGCATCTTTTTTACTTCAAAATAAATGAAAGTAAAAAATATACAATCAAAAAGGTCGTCTCCCCTATCGTTTATTTTATTCACAATATATTTGTTTTATTTCTACTAATTATATATTAAGGTTATACTTATGGATTAGACATAGGTAATTGCAGATTTAAATTTAAACACTTACTTATTGCATTTAAAGAATTAAACTTATTGCACTGCAAAAGGAATATATTATGCGTTGCTGGTAATTTTATCAGATGCTCTTTCTTGGTTGTTGAGCAAAATAATTGTCAATTAAGACTTAATCCTTTTCGACGTATTTTTACACTTTCCATATATTACAATGGGATCTTTGGATTAGCAATATATTATCCATAAATCTTCAAAAAATCATTGTTGTTTTGAGAAGTTGACTTTTGAAGTTCGTTTTGAAGTAGATTCGCATGAGCGGAATCCACGCGTCGTTAAGGCGTCTTCACCCGAAAGATGATAAAGCATAAAATCTTTTCTACATCTATATTTTAGGATGACAAAGCTCTAACGAATTATTTTGTTTCAATTTACCTTAATAATGTGTTACCGATTATTGAGCTCATAAAAGCTGGTTTAAAAGTAAGCCAATGATAAATAAAGCATTTATTTCAAACTGGTTTTTTAGTTTTTAGCTTTCACACTACGCTTATAATGTAAAAAGTTGTTATAAAGCTTATCTGTCTGTCCGTCCGTTACCCACTTTTACAGAATGAACCACAAGTATCACAAACAAGTGGGAAAAGAAGCAAAAAATCAGGCAAAGAAAAATCCCGAATTAAAATATGTAAATTAGAAGTATACTTAAAATTTAAATAACTAAAAGTGAAGTCTACATTTAAATAAATAGATAATTTAATATTTACTCGGTATTTCCATTGTTGCCACTTCTTAAAACGCACGAGAAACTATTCAAACTGAAAATGAAACTTGAAGAAACATTTATTTATGTCATATCTGTCTGTTTGGAATTACGTCATAGTATTATCACAATAGAGTTCTTTTGATGTCTCATTATATGTTTATAAAGAAAGCGGCAGAAAGTTCTAAAATTTTGTTCCATTAATAGTATGGTCATTTTTAATTTACTTTTCAGCATTTATTAATGTATAGTTCTATAAAGACGTCAAAATACAAATAATTGATTTTTTGGTCAAAAATTGTAAATACCTGCTCGAAAGAGTATAAAAAGCGATGTTATGATGAATTTCAATTCAATTTTTAGAGCGTCAATTTTAGTAAATATTTATTCTTCGAATTGCAAATTAATTTAGCAAATCATAAAGAATAGTAATTGAATTTTCAAAAGGAAGTGAATAAAAATGGGTAATGGGCATATTTCACGTGGCAACAGAAATGTTGAATGAAAATATATTTTTCTGGAGACTCGATTGGTGAATCGATGTCATGTGGGAACAGAGTAAGGGGTAGGGGTAGGTACATATATATTCCGGCTTGTGTGCTTGATCAGAGACCCGCTTATATAAGCCACAGAGTAACAATCGGAGCTTTGATCAAAGAAAGCAAAGGATGGAAGCTGGAAGGAACAACTTCACCTGAAACAAGCCAATTATAGCCACTAAAAGTTTAAATTCGTACCAAATGCTATATTTGGTGATTTTATTTCTTAGGTTTATCTATGTGTCGCGTCTTTATCATCATTGTCATAAAGCAATCGTACGAGGAACACAAGATATGTTTCACTTCTTGAGTGGAATCAGTTCCACAGGAATGAAATAAGTAATGTGGTGGGCGGAGCTTATCGTGTCAAACCACCAGTCATCCAAAACCACCAATGACATCCAGAAATGAAAGATGGAAGGATCTACGTTAAGTCAAACAAGCCAATTACTTAAACTAAAAAATTTGAAGGCTCGCATATTTGTTTATTAAAAAAACGACAGTTCTATAAAAATCTGGTTATTTTTAATTTAAAAAATAATATATAAAATTAAATGACGTTATAATAAATTTCACTTCCATTTTTTACAGCAAACAAATGTATAATTATTCTTCGAACAGATTTAGAAAAAGATGAAGACTTAATTAAATCTGCGAAAGAAAAATAATGAAAATGGTTAAATTTTTGCTGTAAATATTTAAACTAGAACTAGCTAAAAGCCTTGTTTGACAATTTTCTTTCTAAGGTGGTTCTAAATAACAATTACTGTTACAAAAACCTACTCGTTTAGTACTAATTCATAATGTTTAGAATGTGTTAAGCTTTTACTTATAGTTATTAGTTCGAGATTTCCACACTGTAAAAAACCTGTTGTTTTACAGTTAAAAACTGTCAACTTGGACGCCAATTAATAACTGTTTTTTTACAGTTTAAAACTGTACTTTTTTTACAGGAAAAATGTAATTTTAACAGGGAAAAACTGTTAATTTAGCAGGGAAAAACTGTTAATTTAATAGTTTTTCCCTGTTGAGATTCCAGATTTCCCTGTTAATTTAACAGTTTCTCCCTGCTAATATAAAATACCCAATACTAGCCCTCGTGACCGTATGGTATTTAATTGTTAAAACAACAATTTTTTTACAGTGCATGGTTTGGATCATTGCAGACTATATTGGGTTAAATATATTATTGATTTTTAGGTAAAAAAAATTAACTAATAAGTGTTCACTAAAAAAAGTCAAGTATTTTAAATGAAACATTTTTTGTTTTTATTTTAAAATTATCTTAAAACTAATTTCACGGTTTTCCAATTTTTCAATTATGACATCGTTATAACCATAGTAGTTCATATTAACAAGCACAAAAGATTCTGGTCAAACAATTTCGAAATTCCAACTGAAAGGAATTTATGGCATGCACTATACATGACATTTATAAATAACAAAACTTAATAGCGATATGTAAAAATGTGAGTTTATATCAAGTTTATCAAGAATAAAAATTTTGTAACTCCTTTGGTCTGTATTAAAAGTCTCATTTTCAAATCTATATTACTCAGACTCAGTTAAATGATAGTTGAGCTTTGTCAAACCAACATATTGACATTTTTCCGTTACGGAAGCAGTTTTAAGTCTGTTGCCGGAAAAGTAAATTGCTTGCGTTTTTAAAGCCATAACCTCGTTTTTCGACTTTCGCTCCCAAGACGATTCATTCCTAAAAAAAACTCATGTTATTCGATCATTGACTGATTTAATTATTTTTGGTTTTGACGAAATAAGTTTTGGTACATTGATGGCTCGTTAAATAAATTTTTACTTAGATTTTAGAAGACTAGTTTTGTTAGGATACTGTTAAGGTTAAGAACGAAAGAGTGACAAAGAGAAAGCTGAAAGTTCCTGCTATAAGCGATAAAACGAAAAGGACTCTTAACTAGAAAAAGTATTTTAAAGCAATAAATATATCAAGGTTTTCATTTAGCTCAAAGAAAATGATCTTTCTGTTTTAAATTGAGGCAAAAAAATTCTTGAACGTAATTTTGGTCACATTAAGCGACTTAAATGCCGAATTTCTTCGTTATTTAAGACATCAAATACGTCCAAAAAATCTTGTGGTGTCCATACCATTGAAAAGTCAGCAAAAAGGCCAGTTTAAGAGGTTTTCAAATACAGACAATTCAATTTCAGATGAGAAGCTCAATTTATTTTTAAGACACTACAAGTGTCTGATTAACAATGGCGTGTTCTTGAAATTTTACTTAGGCCTAACATACAAATCTATAACCTATACTACTAGCACGAATATTAAATTTTGCATAACAGAACAATAAATTATAGGTTTTTAAAACATAACTATTTGCCTTTATTAGAATATGTAACTGCTATAAAGATAGAACGAAATTATATTTATTGTTTACTATTGTTACTGCTTTTTATTGTTACTGTTTTCCAACTTTACAATACACTTTTAAATTGAGCTAGAACGTAGTCAATGAACACTTTTCAGTTGATAAACTTCAATTAAACGACTTGATAAGAATCGCATAATAAAACAAGTAGGTTTGTAACAGAATCTGTCACTTAATCCGCTTCCACACAACAGTTGTGTTTAACAGGTAAAAAGGCGACAAACACAGCATTAATTCTATATTAAACATTTACATGCTAAATTTGGCTGGTTTCATTTATTTTATTTCAAAAATTCAATAATTATTACTTATCGTTTGCAAAAATTAATTTATATTAAAAAGAATAAATAGGTAATATTCCTCGCTTTTAAATAGAAAAATCCATTTCATATCAACATACAAATAATCTCGTAGTGAAATATATTTGACGTCAGTTCAAACTGATCGATGTCGCAAAATTAAATTTATTTTAATTTATTGTCTAAAAGAATTAAAGTTTCTCGAGCGATTGCTGCGAATGGCAATGGTGATTAAATTCTAATAAAATGGGTTCCTATGCTTTTTAAATGAGCATTAAATTTTGCAGTTTTTTAAATAATTGAAGTACTTCGAATTCGAATTCTTTTCTGAAAATTTCAATGTATTCTAATTTCGATGCTCTGAATTTTTTGACGTATCACACTTGTCCGTAGCATTTGTAGTTCGGGATATGAAAGTGGGTGACGGACAGACGGACAGACAGACAAACGGACTGAACGATTATAATACCTTCCACTTTTTACGTTATAAACGTAGTGTGGAAGCTAAAAGGATAAAATATCGTATTTTTAGAGCTATTTGAAATAATCTGAATCGTTTTAATAAAAAGCTTTTGAAGAATTTATAGCAAAACTCAACTCTGCTTTTTTTTTATTGAAAACAAAATAATAATAGTTCGGTTTTTGCTACTATGTAATATTTTTTTACAATTAAAAAGAAGAAATAGGTGTATAAAATGTGTTAATATATTACGGCGCGAGTCAACTAAAAATGAAGATAAGATAATTAATTTCATAACACCCTCTTTAGAATTAGTTTCACTGGTAGCTAATCAATATGGTATACCTATATTTTGCTACATCAACTGCAGACATTTATAAGACGAATCCGAAAGAAAAATAAATATAAAATTCGATGCTTGAAACTAATACTGTAGTGAAAATAAACCAGCTTGCTTTTAATTTGGCAAACATCTACTTACATTCGCTATACTACAGGAATGTGTGTTTTAGCAGTCTAATTAATGCTATAAAAAAATCTCAAGTATTCCATACTACATGATTTCAAACGATATGTTTAAGCATGCATAATATATAACAATGTGTGTTTTCAAAATATGAGAATTAGAATCAAAGAAATTATTTTATTGGAAAATTTAATCAGGTAAGTGTAAGTTATGTTACGCTTTTCCGAGTTAAAATAAATTATAGTAGCTCATTCAACTATACAACATTATATAATTGTTAGTATTCTTATTAAAAGAAACAAAGTTTAAATCTTTTATAATGTTTTAACAGTTAAAAGTACTATTAAAAAGATGCATAATTGAACAATTTGTGTCTTCAAGTTTGGTTAATAATTAAGAATATTTGATGTGGAAAGTTCAAATAAATTTTTATCACTATCATAAAAATATCACGATCATAATTACATATTTATTATAAACCCAGAAGCAATTACTTAAAAAGAAAATAAGGCTGTTAAAGCTTAAATTTAAAGAAAAGTTATTATTTAGCCATTTATTAACTACTTTTTTTGTTAAAACTACCTTCAAAGGAAAACAGTTAGGGAAATATAATGCATCATTGTACAAAACTAATTTTATCTCTCCATGTAAAATAATCTTAATTATAAGAACCAAATTTAAGAACACCAACCTCGCTAAAATAATACTTGTAACTATTCAGAAATTATTTCAACTATTTTTTTGTATGAGTAGTTAACTAAATAATTATTATATAATATTATATAAGTTGAAGAATACACACATTTTTATTTTGACAAGCAAAAAGTTACGACGACTTAAACCTACCGTTTTAAATTTTAATAATAATCTTAACTCTTTCTTTCAAAACATTTTCATTTATCTTTTTTTAATTCATATATTTTTAAAACATACGTTGTTTTACACCGTGCTAACATTGAGTTTGAAATCCTGGAGTATCGCAGTCCGAATTCATATCAAGGAGTTCTAAAAATCTCGTCAATAGTGCACAAGTTATGTTTATTTAAGTGTTATTTTTTAAAATTTCTGTTGGTGCATCATATTTTTGTTAATAAAGTAGTAACAGTTAAGACATCTATCGATGACAGCACAGTTAGTTGGAACTTTTGTATAATAAAATGCAACCAGCCAGTTTATTTTTGCTTTAAACGAACTTTAATTTTGATGTTTATTTTTCAGATCTTCCAAGATATATCGTCTGCCGATTAAACTCCTAACAAAGTGTAGTGTTATGAAATCGTCTTCTCTCTTTTCTTCATTACTTTAGTTGGCTCGAAACGCAATAATGACAACGTTATACCATTATTTTTATTATTCCTTCTATTTAACTTCATAGAGAGAATACGAAAGAAGAATTATTCTTAAAAAAAGAGGAGTTGAGCTGGTCAATGGATTCTTCTAAAGTTTTTTTTCTAACGATTTAGAATATTATAAGTGGCTTTAAAATAACAATGTTTTATTATTTAATGTGTTCTGTTTATATACTCATTAATTATTTTTTTAAGAATACTGTTTGTATCTCGAATTTGCTATTTTTATCGAGTAGTTTGATTGGAGATTCTCAACTGGAAAACGTCCATTGACTGCGCTATAGCTCAATAGGCATGTTTCACGTCGTGAGTGGCAACAGTTCCAGCGGCATCGTTTTCATTCTTTGTCCTTCTTTAATTACATTCGTTTTGAACAATACAAAATTGTTTTACCTTACTGAAACGAATGTTGTGTAAAAAAATTTCTTTTAGTAGAACTAAATCTTTTTCTATTGTTCTGTAAAGCAAAATTTAATGTTCAAACTGCTTGTACATAATCTGGATTTTTCTGTTAGACCTAACTAAACTTTTAAGATCCCGCCATTGTTAATCAGACACTTGTCATGCATTGAAATAAATTACAATTCTCGTGGAAAATGTCTTCGCATCTGAATCTAAAAAACATCTTAAACTCACCGTTTTCTCGCCTTTTCAGTCACAAATATTATCTTAATTGACGTCACAGCATTTTTTAGACTGGGTTGATGTTTTAAATACTGGAGATCTTTGGCATTTAAGACCCTTAATGAGGCTTAAATTATTATTTTAAGAAAAAATTAGTTTAAAAATATTTTGGGTTTGACAGAATTAAATCTATGAAATATTCTTGCATTTAAGCCTTAATCTTTTGTTTCGTTCTTAATCTGTAAATTTTCAAAAACATCGAGAAAAATTAATTTAACTTCAGTACACATCACTCTGTATAAGTGACCTATCTCCCATTGAATTAATATAGAAGGATCATGAATTTTTGACAGTGCAAAATGTGTACGCACTATAATAGGAAGAGAATGGAATAATATATAATTTCCTTATTTATTTAAAACTTTGAGGAAAAACTTTTAGGTCACAAGTATTGGTTGTTAATTCAAACAAATATTTTTTTTATAATTTATGTGATTTTCAAGTACTGAGTCACAAGGGTGTTGATATATGTAAGGAATATAAAACTAAACCAAAAAAAAACCCAATGCATAAAAATAGCCTGGTGAAAAAACAATTAGAGGAAACGTTTTTGAATGCCATCTATTTTATATTTCTCTTATATCAAATCATTAATCGATCTATAAAAATAAGGAATCAATAATCAATCAAATTGAATGCCATAATTGTCCAGTATAAAATTGGATTTGAACTATTATTACTCTAAAGCACAAAATTATCTGTACATTAATTATTTTACTTTAGCAATGAACACATATGAAAACAAAGGTAGTATCTTATTTTCACTTTTGAAGTAGGAATAATTACACACGAGGGTTTTTATTTGGTGATAACAGATACTGTTTATATGTAACAAAAAAATTAAAAGCTTTATCCTGTCAAATAATCTTATAATTTCAATGTGGAGCTTGTTGTAATCGGCTTTTGAAAACTTTTTAATATTAAATTTTAAAATAAAAATACATATTTTACGTAATTTTCTAACATTCAAAAATTGTCTGATTAATATTTCATGAAACGCTACATAATAGTGAAGCAAAATTTTAAACGTTATTTGTTAAATGTTTTTATCTGATTTACTGTATTAATTATAAGGCCCGTTAACAATAGCTCTCGTGCGACTCGAAGTTTTTTCAACGAAACAAATTCAAACCAGTCCCAAAGCTTTTGAATAATAAAAAAAGTATGTGTCATTGCCTCGAAACTCGGGTCAGGTCCTAACCATTCCTGGTTAGCCAAGTGTAAAAGTAGAGACACAACAACCGACGGGTGCCGTGTTTTAAAACGAAAACATTTTTGCCTAAGGAAGTTTAGGAGACGCCATCAAATATATATTTGTGTGGTTTGACACAACTGGATCTTTTATGAGAATTAAGTTTAATATATTCAACTGAGACTTCATTAAAAGATTTAACATAATTTTTAGCTATAATAAAACAATATAATTATATTTTCAATACATATATATATTATCTACGAAGGCCTCCATAGGGATTTTCCATCCTTTATTGCAACGTAAACTCTTCTAAAGCCTCTGATTAAAAAAAAATTATACTAAAATTTCGGAATTCACCACAACAATGTACGCAAAAAATTATTTTTTTCTTGTTCATTAAAAATGTATGAAACAAAAAAAGGACCGCAACATTTATGTAAAATAACAAAACAGTTGTAACGTTTCGGCCACATTAAAAAAAAATGCACCAAGATTCAAAGAGTAAAAAAAAAACGTGTAAATTTTTAAAAACAATCTTTCCTTTGGTTTCAGTGAAGTGTCCCACAGTACATATCTTCTATATACTTTGTGTGTTTGGGTGAATGGGGCTTAAGTTCTCAAATCACATCATCATATAATAGAAAAAGCTAAAATAATATGTTTTAACTTAAATGTTGAAGGATAGTAATCATCTTTGCAAGGGTCCCACAAAACTAGCTAAAGAAAATATTAAACTAGATGTTTGTTGCAATAACTCAATCGGAATTATTATTATCATATAAATAATTCAGGTGCGATAATGATTAGTTCCCAAAATTAGTTGAGTATTGTTTGACATTTTGTCAAACCGACCCTAGAAATAGATGACGGGATTACAATTTCCTTCCAGTAGAGCGCAACGAGATAAACTTTTGTTGATATTGCATGGAATTTTTGTGTAAAAATTAAGCCTTTTTATTAGATTTAAAAGTTTTATTGTTTTATATATGGATGTTTTACCTCATGTATTTTTACATGATAATTCGCACAGTTTTAGACAAAAACTATGAATGAAGGTATCAAAAATATATTAATAAAATTCTACAAAGAAATTCTTTTTAAAGCAAACAAACAATAGATCTCAGTTATGAAGGTTACAGTCGGGACAACACAGTTTGCTAATTTTAATGATCTATAGTCGTAGTGCAAACTAAATTAAATTGGTTGCTTAAATTGTTTTTTTACAAGAATTACAAAGCTTTAACTCATTAAAAAATGTATTATTGAAATATTTTTATGTCAACTGCCTAAAATAAAATATACTAATATGCAACTGAAGTACTTTTCAGCTTAGATTCGAAACAAAAAATAAAGTTAATTTGTTCATTGATTCACAAATTGAGAGAAAAGTTTTGAAACGAATTATATACGCTAAACAACTATTTTTAGGTATTTGAAAAAATGAAATATTTATATAAATTCTATTGTATGCTTCCGAAAAATTGTGGAGAAATCTAATATAATTATAAAATTTAGAAATTATTAGTTATAAAAGATATACACAATTACCACTGTGAAACTTTTTATAATATCAGTTTATTTTCATGTATCTATATAGACCGTTTAAATCAGTTACATATTATATTCTAAAATAAATATTTATTGTATATAACTATATAAAAAACACTAAGAAATTTTTTACAAAATGATATATTGCTAAATGTTGCATACAGTTCGATTAAAATTAATTATTGATAATAGACCAACGCAAAAATTCAAAATTTTATTAACAATTATGATTATTCATTCCATTGCATTGATATATTTTAACACATATTCTTAAGGCTTGATTACACGGTCCCTATGCTCGGGGTCACAATTTTACGAAGACTGACTGGTTGGTCGATGACATAATCTAACAACTAACCAATCAGTGGTCCTAAAGGTTGACTGTGTCGAACGGACAGAGATTGTGGAATCAGTCTTTCAAAGTTAAAAATGTGTTAAAAACGATTAATTATTTTATTTTACAGAGAATTTATATTTTCTAATACTAAAGACAGTTACTGTAAAATTAAACCTCGATTTGTCAAAAGACACGTTTATATGTAACATGATTAAATCTGTACCAACAGATACAAATTAATTTGTGGGACAATTGAAGTCCTTCAGATCATGACTTTTCATCTTTTATTTTGTACTTAAAACTTTCACAATGTAATTTTGTTAAAAAAAATTTTAGGAACCTGAAAATTATTGAAAATATTTTTCAACAAACATTCTGTTAAGAATTTCTAATCCACGTTTTATATATAAATTTAAACTAATAACTGCTGATAACTTTGTGAAAAAGAATTATTTATAAAAAAAATTGCTAAAAGACGGGAATCAGGAAAGTCTTAAAAGTGTTTTACTTCAAAATGTCACAGGTTTTAAATGCGTCAATTTGAGGTATTATATTCATATTAATTAACTTACATTTAGAATAATTACAATTATGAAACAGACAGTAAATACTTTATGAATAAATAAACCAAATAAAACTCAGAAGTAAAGCTTAATCTGATTGTTTAATCACTAAGTTTTACACTACTTTAGTATTTTGGAAAATAATGCTACTTATTTGATTATTTCTGTAATAAATATACTACTTTTAAGGAAAAATATTAAACTATTACTTAAATTACAATTAAAGTTATAATAAATTTTAACTTTAGAAAGTATTTTTTTCTGAAAATTTAATTACGTTTAAATTTTGATTTAAGACATAGACAACGAATATGCATATTGCTTTTTAATGGATAAGAATATAAAACGTAATAAATGTTTAATTTTTTTCTGTAGTACTGGAGTATAATTAAAAAAATAGTAGAGACTTTCTATAGGTACATGTTTACTTGTACTTATGTTTATAGTAAAATATCAAAATAATAGCTGCATAAAATATTTTGAATGTGTATCCCTTTTTGGCACACCATGCATTTTATAAAAGTAGCTAAAACTCAAACACTAATATACACATTGAATTTTACATAAAATTATAGTATAAATAATTTCCAAAGACATATTACACATATCACTCCATCAAATTGCTTCACTGTAGAACCCAGTACATTACTGTTGCATTTAACTCCATTAAGTGTTAACAAGAACATTCAATGCGATATCATCAATACAGGCATAATTTTTTTTTAAATGTTTGCATATACACGTACTGGAAGAATACTCCTTTAGAAATAAGATTATATTGATGATAATAATAATAGTTATTAGACCAAGAGGCTTTTTCACACACATGATTGCATTTACCGTCTGATTACAATCGATTCAAAACAAGAAAACACAATTCAAATTAACAACACGAAATATAAAAAAGACTTCTTCTAAAGAAAAATATATATATTGGTCACTATAGTTGTCGACCCCATTTTTTGACTTTTATTAGTAATAAACAAAGAGACGTCGTATTGCTAGATGAAAAATGATCTAACTAAAATTTTAGGCAGCTCTTTCTATGTTACTGGTTGATAGTTGTGCAAGATAAAGGAATTGTTGAATGAATAAAAGGTTTTGGAGATTTTTTCCATAGCAGTGGTTTTAGTATACTTAAGACATTTATTAATAGCCTTGTATAAAAATAAATGTAACACTTATGTAAAGTAGAGCTCTAGAATTAAACCTTTTTTTTTCAATACTATTTGAATAATCAAATTCAGAATAAACAAAATGCTTTTAAGCATATTTCTTTCAATGAAATATGCTTAAAAGCATTTTGTTATACATCGATGAATAGAAACCGAACTATTAAAATATGCTTTTAGTAATAGAAAATTGAAAAACCCTTGATTGTATGCAGAAAGCTAGGGCTTTTTTCAAGGACCTTAACTATTTGTTTAGTGCTTAATACTTATACATTACAAAATACAAAGAATTTTTTACGTGCTAGTCTAAACATTAATTTTTTTTTTTAATTTTCAATATCCGTTTTTTACCTAAATATAAGTAAATGCTTCATCCAAGGCTCTTAATTATCTTCTATAACAAATTGCATTGAAAAATATAATTAAAATAAGTACCTTAAACCTAGACGAAAACATCCATTATTTCAATGTCTTAAAAAGCGTCTTTACTTACTTTCACCATTCAGCGATTCACTGAAGTCTTAAGAATTTTCATAATATATTTATTTAATGTTTATTAAGGCAAAATATTTCCATTTTCAGTCGGTCAGTAACTCAAACATCCTTTTTTATATTAGGTTACTTTCCACCAGCTTTTCGACACAATTTAAATAAAACAATCGCAATTGTGAAAAAGTCTCGATCGTAATTAAACAGGACATCAATAACGGCCTAAATGGGAATACAACTTGTTGAATCTTGATGACAAATTAATGTGTCATCAACATTCCCTGAAAAAAAAACAAAAGGTATGATTACATAAGTCAACCAAATCTGATTTTTTTTCTGAAGTTTTCTTGGAAAAAAAATCCTGCATAGATTAACACATATCTAACGTTTTTTTTTTTCCATCACCCACTGTTTTGTCACGTTTATCAGAACCTGGGAAAACCCAAGTTTTCCATTTTGTAGGAGATTATATTTTTTTCTTGGCGTTTCTTTATTTCACAATCGGTGTTAAGACACTATAAATTACAAGAATACCAAGAGTTCATTAGTTCAGACTATACAAGGGGTCATAAGAGTCTTAAACTTCAAAATTTTCGATTTTTTGAAAAAATTATATGTTATATATCAGGTTATGCTGAACAGTTTCGTACCAAAATTGTGACAATAGGAGCATTATATCCCAAGTTATCTAAAAAAATGTAAAATGTCATGTGTCATATTATCGTGTCAGTCACGTCTACTTTCGGATTGCAGACGACAATTTTAGCTTGCGTTTATTTGGTATCGTTTTTTTTTCATTACACTTTTTATTTTTGGATTGTGAGAAGAAGTTATACAACTCAACTTCGGATCAGATTTACTGTACGGTCCCCCTTGGCGCGATTTTATCGGAATTGGCGATAAATAATTTTTTCTGGCAACCTGTCTGACTTCGACAGAAGATTCAAATTCTATGACTTCGCACCGATGACCGGCAACCCTATCGGACCGTTGATTGAGTTTTCATAAGAAATATTCCCATACGATCTTTTCTTTGAATCGTGGTTTTTTTAAAGAAAAGTCGCCAAAATACGGACTTTTGGCGCGATTTTGGAAAGTTCGCCAAGGGGGGACCGTACAGTAAATCTCTACCCTTAACTTCTGACTTATAGTTTGTTTATTTTTTTCTCGAATAGTTGTAGCGTGTTTTTGAAATAAATTTGCTTGATATTTTGTTTTTACGAATACTTTTTAATGGAAGTTTCTAATAAAAAGCGAAGATCCGGCCAAAAACCTAAGAAAAAAAGTTTCACGGAAATCAGTTCGTGAAAAAGGCAGAAAAGGGGTTTGTAAAGTCATCCACAACAAGCACATCGTCTTCGAAAAGATTTCTTCTGGTCGAGTTATCAAAGATGAGTATAAAGAAAGTGTGTGCATTGGATTTGATGGCTACAGATTAATCGATATTTCTTTGTTTTTTGAAAATATTGAAAAAAATTGTTGCTGTCGTAAATGCTATGGGCCTTTAAAGTTCAAAGAAAAATCCAATATTTGACTTTCTTCAAAGTTTCATGCACTTTGTTTAGAATGCGAAACCGAAACTATCCTGTCATCTTGTTCATTGATTGGACCTAAAACCAATGTGCCAGATATAAATAGGCGCTCAGTTTTGGCAATGAGATACATTGGCCAAGGACTGACTTCATTGACAAAATTTTGTGAAGTAATGTGTTTGCCATTTTGTATACACATACTAAGAACCATATTCTTCATGTTATACCTAATTTCTAAACTCAATTTTAATTAGAAATTATTTTAAGAACTTTTTTTTTAAATTAAAATTTTTATTAAAATTTTTTTTTGTATTAATAAATATTGTTTTATTTTTCTTTTAAACAGGTATAAGTCTTTATTTGTACATATTTGTACAATATGAAGTCATTTTCTCGGTTATTTCTTCAATTTTGACCTCAAAATGTGGCGCGCAAGCCGAATCCAAATGTTTCCAATTTTGTAAATAGTTTTATGTTTGTTATCTTTTATTTTATTTTTGGCTAAAGTTTCATAAATTTTAAAAATTTGTTTTATAATAAATAAATCTTATAGAATTACACATAAAAAAATTATACGTGTATATTGAGTAGTTAAAAAATTACATGAAATCGCAAACTATGCTTTTTAGTACATTCTTCGACAGGTTTAAGACTCCTACGACCCCTTAGGTGTTGAAAGAGCTGAAATTATTTTACAAAAGTAAAAAATTAATGTTCAAGTTTATTGGTAAATTTGAGACGATATTGTGACACATTCGATTTCAGCACATACAAGGCCCGACAAATTACGTGAGTAAAACACACATAGCTTGTTCCATTCCACACACATACATACCAGTTCTTTTTACCAAACAACATAACTTTCAGTTTTTCAGTTCCCGCCACCAGTGGACTTACGCCAAATCATAACCCGTAAAAAACCCACAGTAAACGATTCTAGCAAATCGCTATATTTGATTAACGTCGGAAATATATCGGAAGATGATCATACTCATTTGTAGAGTTTTTGATACTTAGGTTGCTAGAGATGTCCAACTTCAAGTTCTCAATATAAAGTTTATATACTCAAGTTCTCAATATAAAGATCACACAAACAGTCTGGTTTCCATCGTTTTTATGTTGCTCGGATGTTGTTCGCCACAGACGCTTCCCTGGCTTGCAATAGTTTGTTCGTCTCAGCATCCACTGCTTTTCGTCTTTCTTCCTCACGTATGCTTCTGACTAAGGCTAGAATGTTGCCAGCTCCAAGAAATTTTGCTCCGTTTCGTTCAATGATTTCTATGAAGAAAGTTTTTCGGTCGAATAATGACCTGGCGAATATTTGCATTAAAAAGCTGAAAATATAAATAATTTGGGAATCAATGAAAAATAATTATTTTTACTGTGATATTAGAGGTACTATATCTCGGAATGGTTTATCACAATAGCTTTTGTGTGTCTATAATATGGAACTATTGCCAAAAAGTGAAGTAAATGTCAAATTGAACTTTTTAAAATTAAAATGACTAAAATATGCTAAAGTTAGATATCTATCACGGGATCCTAAACACATGTTGTAGAATATGAACAATTTATGAATATTCCAAGCCACCGATCTAATAAAATAGACAAGATCTGTATAATCCTGTAAACTAGTCTATTTCTATTCTACTTATATATTAAATATGTTTTTTTAAAAACATATACTTATTTGTTCCGTCTTCTTCTGAATCTTCAAGATCTAGTAAAATTCCGTATTTTGCAAGTGTCAATATGTCTTTTCCAAGATTTGAAATTTCTTTTCTTTTCTGTAACTGAAAAAAATTTTATGCACTAGAAAATTCATAATTTTTATTTTTTTATAAAATATTTCAATTACAAAAATAAATGCAATTCTAAACCGCAAATTAAAATAATCATATACTTAATTGTGCGCAATATAATTAAGAAGTTTTAAAATATTATTAGAAGAAATAAATATTACTGCTGAAATTCAGTTAAAAGGAATTTAAAGGAACACTTCAATAAAAAAAAAGTTTAATTTGCATTTAATTAAAATTCATCGTTTTATGCGTCGTTAAAAAAATCTTAACAAACTCTAATTTAATTCTATAAGAGTCTCTGACTCTGAAAATGGAGACAATATCGATAATATTTGTTATAAAATTCCTATAAACCTTGGTGTTACGGTTATGCAAAAACTTTTTTTCAAACACTTTAGAATAAGAAGTAATGATTAAACTAAGATAACATGTTAATACACAAAAAATGCACTGAAGCACTCAAGCATTTTTAAATATGTTGTTTGAAATAAGTAGTAAAATAGATAGTACATTTGTATAATTCAGTAACGAATAAAGGGAAAAATTCATACATTATTTTATTCAATTAAATAATTACTTTTCACGTATGCCTTAATCTCAATAATTGTTCAAGAGTGTCCTTTATTAATAGTACCATGTATAGGGTATTTTATTTTTAAAAAAATAAAATAAAAATTCATGCAAAGTATTTTTAAATTCTTAAAGTCTGAAGGTGCCCCAAGTCATAGCTGGCTTTGATTCTAAATTTGAAATTTCTTGACTGTGACTGTTCAGCCGATGTTCATTCCCCAAGGATTTCAAAATGGCTGTTATAAAAAAAACTTATTTGTTTATACAATTTTTTTTTTTTGCATAGGTAAGGGTTCAGAAGCTGGTAAGTAACAAAAAAACTTTAAATATTTTTTTTAGTAATCCACACAAACGTCCCTCTTTCTAAAAAACGGTTGCAGATGCAGGTACATAGCTCAAATTTTCATAGAACATTTATAATATATTTTTAAGTCCACTGAAATGAAATGTTTTCAAAATTCATACAAGTAAAAATTTACAGCCAAGTTTATATTGAAAAATTCTGTATTTCGGATAATTTAACCAACACTTGCATGATATTCGTTTTTTTATAAATAAACTACACGATGTATTAAAAATATTTAACTTCAATATATTGTTTAATATGAATGTAAAGCTCACAAAAAGTAAGTTCATATTTTTATAATATTCTGAGAAAAGGTATATAGTTTTAATCAATTTAACCTTGTTGGTATACAAGGTACCGACTCCTCTATTAATTATTAAACTAATATACAATTAAATACTTTAACACCTACACATTGTAATTAAGTAACAATTGTTTTCATACTCACTTCTTCATAATACAAAATTGGGGGTTTCCTAAAGTTCACACCATTTAATGATAAAATTGAAACCGTCTCACACATGTTAGTCGAATTCAAGGCTATATGCTCAATTCCTGGCTTTTCATGTTCTTTCAAAAATGTTTCCACGTTGCAGTTGGCTATAATAACAGGTAAAGGAGGCATTAGAACAAGCAATGTTTTTCTATATAGGCTAGCAGAAGGCCAGTTTTCAAATATAGGAGACCGGGGCTAGTTTTCCAGTTTTTCCTCTTTTTGCTGGTACAATTTTCTTTAATTTGTTTTAAAGAAAAAAAGATATCATTGCCGCCCTCACACTTTTATCTAAAAACTAGCTTCTCTACTTTGCTAAAAAAGTAAATACAGTTTTGGGCAATAAGCGGTTATGTGCACGTATGAAGAGCTTGAAAACGTTCTGGAGGTTGCCCTAAGTATGGCTAAAATGTGCCAAATATGGGAGTGCACAAAAGTTTGGGGAGATAGCTTCTAATTTTTTGTACTCAAAAAATCACTCAAAATTCTCGTGCAATATGACACATGACTTTTTTTTGGTAAAATCATTCATGATGTAAAGGAAATATTTTAGTTCTTGGATGCTTTTCTGCTACTATATCATTCCTGATTGTATCCTTCATTGATTTGCATATATTTCTTAAAATAGGTAAAAGCTTCAGTCCGCTTCACTTGACTATTTATGATCTAGAGCAACACTATTTACATTTACAACTTCATATATGTTTGTATTAGATGTATCTTATATTACAAAAAATTACATTTTAGACATAGTAACCTTAGTTGTTACAGGTCTAGGCACGTTTTTCTACGAGAAATTGTTGGAATACTTGCCCCGTAAAATTTTGGAAAACCTGCCCCGTCGATATACTTTGACTTTAATAGTACCTTGACGAGTAGAGGTTTAAGTTATTGTGAAAATAAATACATATTTAAATAGAGAAAGAAATCAAGTTTTAGTATATGAAATGATTAAACTGTAAGTTTAATAAAAGTACGTTTAAATTAAGTTTGAATGTGAGCATAAAAAGTTCTGAACATAAAATCACAAAAACAGCTCTAACGACAATATGAAAAAACCAATTTAACACAGTTTTTTTGTATGTGATATATGATGTGTTGTTTTATAAAATAATCCTCCATTTGACGCCTTCTAGCAGCTCATTTCCAGTATAGTCCGTCTCAAAAGTTTGGACGAAAGACATTTTGAGTCACAAAATTTCACTCAAAGGGTTGAGTTGAAAAAAGTTGTGGTAGTAAAGATCAGGCAGGATATAAATAATTAAAAATATCATGAATCACAAAGAAAATAACAAATAATACATTTTATTTGAACTAATCGTGAAAAGTACCCAAAAAAGCTGTCTAAAAATATAGAGAAAATAAATTTAATACACGTTTAATTTTTGCAAATTTCTAATTTTTATTGCTTGAATTGTATTCTATTTTAATGTAATAAACTACCATAATATCCGGTGAATATAAAAGTTTAATAACACTCCTGGTTCAATTTTATACCAAACAGTCAATATAGCCATTTTAACTCTTTTACGGTGAAATGTTACTGCCTATTTGTTTCAAATTTACAAGTTAACATCTCTAAACCTTAACCAAATGCCTGCCAGTCCATCGCCTTAAAGTTTTGCCACGAATTAGTGGATTTTACGACATCCATTGATCCATTTTCTTGATGAAACGTGCAGTCTTTCAAATATAAAATCGCTACATATTGTTCTTTTTTATACCTTAATACAATGCAGAGATAGTCTTCTCTTTAAAAAAAACCCAAATTATCCGTCCCTTCAAAATAAATTCTCTCCACACTATACGAAAGTTCCATCTTGATACTGCAGTTTAAGTTTCTTGAGAAAAAACGGTTTCTTTAAACCGGTCAAAACTTAACGGGTCTCTTTAGTGTTATTTAAATACGTTCGGTGTAACCGAACCTGTTGAAAAATAATGTTTTTAAGAAACCGGTTCTTTCCATCAAAACTTTAGCATCAAGGTGGAACGTTTGTAATGGTGTGGAGGGAGTTTATGTTGAAGGGACAGACTTTTTTGGCGTTTTTGAAGAGGAGACTATCTCTACATGGTAATTAAAGTATAAAAAAGAACAATATGTTGCTATTTTGTGATCTTATAAGGGAAAGACTGCAAGTTTCAGCAAGAAAATGGGTCAATGCATGTCCTTAAATCCACGAATTCGTGGCAAAACTTGGCGATGGACTGGCAGGCATTTGGTTCGGATTTAGAGATGTCAACTTGTAAATTTGAAGTAAATAGGCAGTAATATTTCACCGTAAAAGAGTTAAAATGGCTATATTGGCTGTATGGTATAAAATTGAACCACGTGTAACTAAACTTTTATATTCACCGGATATCGTTCTTTTTAGTTTATTATATCAAAATGGAATACAATTCAAGCAATAAAAATAAGAAATTTGGCACAATTAAATGTGTATTAAATTAATTTTCTCTATATTTTTGAGACAGATTTTTTGGGTACTTTTCACCATTAGTTAAAATAAAATTTATTATTTGTTATTTTCTTTATACTTAATTATATTTTTAATTATTTATATCTGCTTGATTCTTACTACCACAACTTTTTTCAATAAAATTTTGTGACTCAAAATGTCTTTTGTCCAAACTTTTGAGGCGGACTATATAAGGCCAAGAGGAAAATCCTTGGAAAAACAAGCCCCGGTCTCCCCTAAATGACTAAACAAATTGTAATTTCTCTGATAAGACGAAATAAGATATATTTGGAAAACTGGATAACAATGTTTCTGAAATAAGTGAATTTTGGATCACTTTTTAAGTTTGTAGTTGATTTTTTAAATGCTATTTTAATTTTGTTTCAAAACCTTCTGCATCAGAAACCTACTTAGCTAAATTTAGTTTGCATTAATATTTATCCGCATGTACATGCTATTTAGACAGTTATTTAAAACTGTTTTATAGTTCCTGATTTTAACGTTGATAAAGCTATAATATTTTAATTTTAATTAATTTTTAAATGCTCAAAACTGGTTCACTTTCACGTACATATACATACAATTAATTAAAAATAGACGAATTGCATATAAGTTAACTATAATTTCATGAATTATTTTTTAAAAATATGTTTAAAAATAAAAACAACTTCAGACGATACTCGTTTTTTGGCTCTTTTCTTAAAAATTATGTTACTTAAAAAAGATTTTTTTTTATAATTTCTCATATTTTTTCCCTTATACAGAGTACAATCCCTTATATAAGCTCTAAAGGTTAAAGAAAATCTTAAAGATTGTAAGTTTTTTTTTATCTGATATTCTCCTGACCACTTCGTTTTAATAAAGAAAAACACAATTTCAGAATATAATTTTAATATTCTTACTGAATCCATGTAAGACAACTTATAAGTATATCGTTAATAAAAGCTTTTGTATGGAATTGCATAATAAAAAAGTATCATAATTAAAAAATAAACTTACTTTGTCCTTCAAGGGTCTCAACCACAACCAACATCATCGTATTTGGATCTCTCCCT
The DNA here is from genome assembly GCA_019343175.1 of Oedothorax gibbosus. NCBI lineage: Eukaryota > Metazoa > Arthropoda > Arachnida > Araneae > Linyphiidae > Oedothorax > Oedothorax gibbosus. The sequence continues at coordinate 3,117,052 of CM033276.1, forward strand.
GCGCCTTTACCTGCATTTGAGTAAACCAGTCCAGTTTCTGCACACTTGTAATACTCCATTGCTCTTAGCCTCAAGCCCACGCCTTCTTCGAGAATTAAGCCATTGTTCAGATCATCTTTGCTGCAAAAATAAAACGAAAGTTTAAAATTATGTCTTTACAGGGAAATGTGTTAATTTTTTAAAACTTTTTTAATTAATTGATTGAAACAAGTAAATTCTTTTAATTAATATTTGTTTAATATAATTATAAGTTAATTAATAATTTTAAATGTTGCCAATTATTCTGAAGTGAAGACGTAAAGGGGGTTTAAACGTATTTATAAATGTTTTATATTCTGTAATGATTAACGTGAAGAAGTAATGCATTTCCCACAAGTAAATATCCTGTAACAATCATTTCCAAATTGTTCTCTTATCATTAATTTATATTCTAAGATCAGTTGAATCCATCTCATACATATCTGAGGATGGCGCTTTACTTTCGCATTGCAGAGAAAAATTATTAAATTTGTGATTGTTTTAATACAAATACGATTTTCATTTAAATATATTAATAGTTCAATTTATTTAAATTAGTTCAAAGTTATACGGATACATCATTTAAACAGCTTTTAACAGCAACTTTAAATTTAGGGACGTTCCAACTGTTTGCTCAAATATTCCCTGCTACGTATCTATTTTTTTTTAAATATGCTAGTTATAAGTATTTTAACTTAATAGCGAAAAAAAATTCTAGTAAAGCAGAATGATATTGAAGGCTTTTATTTTTAAGTATAGCACGAGTTTTATTTTAATAAGATAAAACAAGCTTATCTTATTGAGCATATCTGCACTCGTAATACTATTTGAATTTTGCTTTGTTAGAAATGCAGTAATAATAATAATAATCCCCAGTCCACTATCTTTAAGGTAGCCGTATACCTTAAAAGCACGAAATTTGGTCAAATTTCACATTTATCTTTTTTAAATGATTAAAAGACAAATTTGCTGGCTTCATAAATCAGCAAAATTTTTGTTTCTAGTGTCAATCGAAAACAAGTTGTCAGGGTTTAAGTTAGCATTGACCTGACGAGTTTCGTAGTCTTAATAATTTATTAAAAACAGAAATATATATTAATTGCAAAAAATAAAACAGTAAATATGGTCTGAATAATATATTTGTATGTTTATCAAAGTATTAAAAGAGTTAAATATAATTAAGAGTTAAGTAATTATCTTTTAAAATTGCCATTTGAATTACAATTTGTTGCTTATCTCAAAACAAGATTTTTATGTTTTTACTTTATCGCAAAAAATATTTTCTCCAAATCTATTATTTAATTTTTTTTTACATGTACTCAGAAAGTAAATAAGAAAATAAAAGTCATATCTCAAAATCCTTTGATTTTGCATGTATTTGAAATTGAAATACAGCTATTGATTGAACTTGATTTTTTTACTATAAATGCTAATGGAGCATGTAAATTTTATAAAACATATCTGAGAATTGTTCATGACCAAACACACTTATTTTTTTCTAGTTTCCAATTTACGGAATTTAAATATCTCAGTAATTTTTTTAGTTATGTTTTGGTCAATGGCCGTTTTTAGACAAAATTTTCAATTAAAATCCTTAAAAAATCATAAATAAAAAATTTTAATTTAAATGTTTTGTACAATTTACAACTTTTCAACATGAAAAGAATAAGTCAATATAAAACCAATAAAATTTAATTTTATCAATTAAAAAAATTAAGACTTCAAAGGTATGCAGCTACCTTAATTAAACCGTCAACTTCATAGAAAGCAGTATTAAGGTCTCGCAATTGCTTTTCGAAATTTCGATTTGCTCACCAAAACAAATATTTTATCTAAGAAACTTTTCGAATTATCACGATGCCTCAACACAAACTTCAATAAAATAATCGTCAAAAATAAATAGTAAAATCCCGCTCGAAGAATGAAAAACTATACCTAAAGTTATAACATAATCTTATTGTCTAGAATTAGACAAATTCAATTAATTCTTTATTATTGTTTATATTCAATACCAAGTTTCAACTTTTGGACAAAAACTAAACCATAAAAAGTTTGAAAAAATAATAATATTTACTTACGTGCACACAATAAACAAACTCACTTTACGATAACCGATTGAAATGCATGTGTAGATTGTTGCTCATAAAAAAAACTCTCCATTATAGACTGATTTTTTTATTTATTCCAAACTATATATAAAATTTAAGCAATATGTATACCAAATATTACTTTAAATAAGTAAATATTTAATGCTTGGCATAACTTTTTACATGATTTTAAATTCTACTGTTTTCTCCTGTCGCAGACTCCCAGTGCCCTTAATCGAATCATTGGTTTGTGGCATTTCAATAATAAAGAAAATACGAGAAACGATGCTTGAAAATATTGACCTTTAATATTCTGCTAGAATCTCTCAGAGGATATAGTTATAACTTCATAAATATTATTATATCATTTACTTTATTATTACTACTTTACTATTATTATTTTATAAATATTATATTTTTTTATCGTAAATTAGCATTGAGAGATAAAACATGAATTAAAAAAACAACAATTTTTTTTTTATAAACAGGTTTCAAATAGGAATGATTTTTAAACATTTTACCCGTATTCTATAGAAGTACAAAAATATCTTAATTCTCCTTATGAAAATCCAAATGGAATTAAAAAGGTTCTTTCTTTTAAGGTTTAACAAAAGAAAAGTTCGCATTACTCATTTTTTGAGTTTATATGGCTCAAGAATTGTTTTAAAAAATTTATTTGGGGAATTTATCTATTTTTTTTAAAAATTAAGTTAGAGTCAGAAGTTTTCACATGCACTAAAGCATACTGTTTTTAAAATTAATTTTTATGAAAAAATAAATTGTGCCATGCACGGAGAAGAAGAGTATCGTACAAATATGACTTCGAGATTAAAAAAAAACCATGAAATATTTGAAATCCTTAAATGTATAGGTAAATCAGTTGTAAAATGCAATTATCGAAAAAAATTCAATAATTAAATGCAATGGAAAACCTAAACTTCAGATAATTTCTCTGGAGAACTTTCTTCATTCCAAAACAATTTCCGATTTTTTCGCGCACAAATACAGTTTCAAGGCACTATTGCTAATATGACAATAGTAAATCTTTTTTAGTTAATTTGTTATTGAAATTGAAAAGTAGGTAATTAATAAGGATATATTAGCTTGTTTTTTTTAAATTACAAATTTATTAAAAGGATTATTGAAATATAATAAGAGCATGTATGATTTTTAAATGTATTAACGGCGATTGGCAAGAAAAATTAAAAAGCGAAACAATATTTTGCTTAAATTATCAAAATATAAGACAAATGAAATCCATAAGTCCCGCACAATTTATGTTGGACAAACTAGCTTACACGAAATTGAATTTTAAAAACTTAAAGTTAACGTTTTTATTCGTAAGTGAAGGCTAATAGTATTCACAAATTCGTCGTTAATAGGCTAATTTACTTAAAATGTTTATTATTTTTAGGCAAGGTTAAAAATATACTTTCATTAATTATTGGCTGGTAAACTATTGCAAATTAGAAGCAATTTAAAATTTCCAGCAACAAGTTTTTAAGTTAAATTTATCAAAAAGTCATCTACTGTATGAAATCGTGTAAAAAAAAAGGGTGAACTTGTACACAAAAAAATAATTCAATGCATAACAAAAATTAAAAAAAATACAAGCTCTAACGTTTAAATAATAAGTTTAAATTGCGAAGAGTAAAATTTTTTCATCGAATTTTAAAAGCCAATTCACGTGTCTTAATGTCTTAAACTATCATTTCCTTGTTACTTTGCAACGATTCTAGATAAATTATATTTGTATTAATGTGATTATTTTGAGCGTTATTATAAGATGGCGATTAACATAAAATTAATAACTCATATTAGATGACTCTCATTAGACTAATAAATGCAATTTCCTTTTTACAGGCAATTATTATATTAAATAAGCATTTACAAAACAATGTATATAGAGTCGTACTTTGGAAGAAAAGCAGAAATTGGAATTTGGATTTTGAAGAAAAAAAATAAGCAATTTTTACAAATATTTATAAAAGAGACTTACGTGCCAATGCTGAATTTTTTCATCCCGAAGCACATTTCGTAGAACCGCAAAATCTCTTCCGAATGTCCAGAATGACATGCCAGGGTGACATGATCAACAAAGTTTATTCCATATTGGGTTTCCGAATCATCCTCAAAGGCGTCCTCCATTACTTCGTATCCCACTAGAAACCCATGGTAAGAAGATTTTTGAAGAATACAGTGTACAACATTGCCGCAAACTGATTTAATAAGGCAGTATTTCATTTCACCATTTGTATCCGTTAATGTTGTTATAGGCTGAATCACGTTGGCTGAGCCACCGCCCGATTTGATTCTATTGACCACCAATTGTATGTCTCTCACTTCGAACGCAACATTGAACACTGAGTCGATTTCGTGGTTTTCTTGATTTTCACAACAAAATGTGGTGAAGTGCTCGCTTCGAATTTTTGAGCCATCGCTGTATTTAGTGTATGGTGAAGCATCGTCCTTTCTTTCGGTTATTATAAAATTTACTTGCCCAACTCTTAGGACCAGTTCCTTGCATAAAGGAGTCTCTCGTTTTGCGAAAAGTTTGAAACCAAACTTTCTGAGCCTGTCGAATGTGTCATCTGCATTCATCACGCACATCACAACATGGTGGATAACTGGATGGGTCATTTTCCAATAAAAAATCTGTCAATAAAATAAATAAGTTAAAAAAATATTTGAAGTTATATGTTTTAATTGAAGTAATCATCATAAATAAAAAAAATCAATGCACTGGTGATGAGCGAATAATCAGGATTCCATTTATCTTCCGACTCGGATATGAATTAATTTAACGGTGGTACTTTTCTATTTTCATAGAGTTAACTATCGCATTTCATCTATACTTATTCAAAACTAGTTGTTCTTCTATTTTTTTTTAATTTAGCAACAAAATGGTACTATAAACTCTTCTTCGCAAAAAAAATTACTGATTTGCATACTGCTCGTCATTCAAATCATGAAAGGACTAAGTCCATAAAAAAAATTAAACGACTTTATCTTCATTTTTAATATAAGTTTGCAAATGACATAAAAACAACCTATTCAATATTAAAACTGTATAGTCTCTACGCTAACAGACATAAATAATTTTCATTCAGCATTAATACTTATTTTAACTTAAAATGACAAATAACCATAATTTTGGTTAAGCCCAACTTGGCTGCCGTGCTGCCAAATCCGTAATGCCGTTGCCATTCCGACCATAGAAATTTCCCATTAAATTTGACCACGTAAGAAGAATATATATATATAGATGTCAATGTTAATACCCCGTAGACGTGTCGTGAAAAACCGATCTTAGCGCTCGCAAACTAAACCAAACCGCAGCGAAAGGATAGATTTTTTTTTGTACTAGTATGTTGTCAGCGTTTCGAGCTTGGTATGTTCAAGTATTACATCACAATTAATAAAAATCAAAGCTATTGCCAAGAATATCACCATGTATATTTTTTTTATCGCTAATGCACTTTGACATTTTCCCAAGAAAATGATACGTAACTTGTGTTTACCGGCTTCCTAGCAGTAGAGACAATTTTTCCCTTATTTCAACTTGTCACAATAGGAAGCTTACAAGTTTTGCAAAATTAGTTTAGTTGTATATTTTTTCATTGTTAAGAAATATAATCATATTCAAACTACTAATAATTAATTATAAATATGACAACCTTAAATTAAAGGAATTAAAATATCCTAAAACCCAGTTAAAATAAAAGTTAAAGAATTTTTTTAACGAAAATGATTTAAACGTATATTTTATATGATTTTTAAACAATGTCATTAATTCTACTTATTCTTGGCAAAGAAGAAAAAAATTTTACTAATTATGTATAATTTCAATCTATTTGAACTGTGCCTGAAACAGAAGAGGGAAATTAGAATAAATAGTTAATTTGTATCCTTCTTTAAAATGGAATTTAGACAGTTAGAAGTATAATTTTAGGGTTGAAAATAATGTTAACTTGCCACACATCAAGAATGTTATGAATCTTTCTTGAATATTGGAATTTATTATTTTTATTAAAAAAAGATACGGAAAAGTGTTTTCAATTTACATATCATCATGATTTGCATACTTTAACCTACATAGGTTATGGACATATACTGAACAATTACAGAGTAGGCGGTAACGTTTGACCAACTATAAGTATTAAGCCCTTAGTTATTTAAAGATTAAAAATTGAGAAAATTCAGTTGTACTAATAAATTACTATACAATATCGAACTAGTATTAATATTTCAAACTATTGCCAATGTCTACTTATACAAAGATGGGCTATATTTTTGAAGGAATTTCGTGAACCAATAGGTAAACACACACACATTATATCAGAGACTCAAACTTATTGAATTCACGGTTCTCCATTCAAAGAATGGAAATTGTATTCTTTTGTTTAAAATAAAAGTATAATTATCTAATATTCTGCGTTGTCCATTGAGAAATGATCCCCGGGAAGACCAGGCAATTGTACAACTAATTTAAAGCATCAGGACCTGTAAATAGACGCTTCGTAATAAAACTATTTTTCAGCATTTTCAATTTCAAAACACTAGGAACAACCACTAAATTTAAAATGCCAAACACGATTTTATTCTAATGAATCGTTCTTAGTGAATCTTTTAAGAATTTTTCACTGGGCGACATTGAATGTAAAAAGTTTTTTTTTTTCGGGGGGGGGGGGGGGGATCGGTTGCGTAATAGGGAAAGGGGGTCGTCATTTCAAGATAATCCCCGAGTGCAACTTGAAAACTTCACTGATTGCGAAAAAAATCTTTTATAATTTGTAATCAACTAATTTGGTAAAATAGAAAAAAATAGAAATTGCATAAGCGTCAACTATACACTCAAAGCATTGTTTAAAATACCAATAAGTAAAGAAATAAATAGTTTGTATAAATGAGGAAATGTATTAACTAAATATTTATTGCGTAACTATCTATTTTACAATATCCTCTGCATAATCTTGAATAATACTTCTATTACATATATTTTCTTAAAAATAAACATAAAACAAAGAAATAAAGAAAAAAGAATTAAAGTCTTATTTCACCATATTTGTTTTTTAAGCATATAAAATAGTTCCAATAGGAACTAATTGGTCTTATGTACCTGTGTTTACAAACTCTAAATCAGCTCAGTCGTAGATTTATGGCATTGGAAACAATCCGACTCTAGGTACACATATCGTCCCTATATTTATTTTACAGATTACAATTGACTATGAATATTTTAAATTATATAAAGGAATAAAAACGAATTCATATGGCAATAAATTATTTGTGGAATAATATCTTAAATAAAATGTTGGGTTTAATTTTTTAACGAATTAAAATATTTGGATGAAATAGGTTTGGATGAATAAGTTAGCGTCGTGAAACACTAATAAATATTTTTGTAGAAACTACACAGGTCCTAGCAAATAAAAAAAATTAAAATATTAAAAACTAAATTCTTCTGCAAGCTTTATTAATGCATTATAATTGTTACTTAAAATCATATGTAATTTTATCGATAATTTGAAGTAAAAAATTTAAAAAATTCACATATCTCCCCCTTCTTAATTCTTAAACGTTTATGCCACTTTTAAACACCAAAATTAGAAAAAAAAAAATACATAAATAAAATAATACATAAACAGCATAAAAACGTACCTCAAAACAAAAATATCCAACATAAGACGAAAGGCTAAATTTAAGTGAGAATAAGATCAGAGCACAATTTTGTGTGTTTACTTTAGAAGCCAATGTTGTACAATGACAACATCTAAGATCTACTGACCACCCACCCTCATCAGTTGGCCCCAAGTTCCCAAAGCTATTCGAGTGACTTTTACGATGTTTTCTCAGATCACACAGAAACTTTTACCAAAGATTGTAACTACGATCCCCTTCCGAGAAAATCCCATTTGCTTTTGTACCAAGCCAATTAAAAAAGCAAGGCAAAAACGGCGATGGAAATACGAAGCTTGTTTTACTACAAATACTAAATAGACTCCCACTTTCAGTCTCAGATAAGTTAAACTGACTGGAAAAAGCGAAGACATCAATGTGTGATACAGAAAAAATACTGAGAATCGACACGGGATAATTGCCTGTCTTTTATCCACCTTCCTTAAGTACCCGTCATAGAAAGCCTCCCCCAGCTTCTTGTCGCTACAGCGTAAAGCCTTATCTTATAACGCAATAAATTCTCCTCTATCAGGAGGCATGTCCGGGCTGCAAGGGGAGGGGGAAAAGTTTTGTAGGGGGGGGGACCATCTTGGTTGCTGAACAGTTTTTGTGCTTAGTCACTCACAGGGTTGTAATGAATGAGCAATATCTGATAAACAACAACTGGCTACTACTTGCCCATTTTTTTTATTTCAAATGCTTTTTTTAAAATACAATTTATGATATAACGGATGGGATTTTTGAGAAAATACGGTTTCTTTCAATGTCGCCCAGTGATTTGATTTTCATATTACTAGGCGACATTTTTCTTTCACTGGGCGACATTAGTGTCGCCCAGTCACTATGTTAAAAGATTCTCTGAATTCGTTCTTACTTCCTTGTTCGTAGACAATGTTCTCATTTGAACTTACATAAAATAACAAGAGTGAAAATAAAACAACAAATTAAATTTGCCTTACCTTTTTCAAAATGAAAATATCAAATACTCAAATATAAAATATTTTTATTAAATATTCTTACTTTCATTTAAATCGGCAAATGTGTATCAGCTCAAAATAAAGATTAAATACCTGTTCATATAGACATCACGTTTCACATTTGTACGCCATTGGCATAATTACGGTATAATTATGACAATTTATTTAGGTAAAACCCAAAAAGAAATCGTACAATAAAAGAGTGAATATATTAAAAATGCAAAATCGAAATTCAAATTATCGTTCGCACTTGTTTAGTTTTACAAGTTATTTTCATTAGATTTAAATGACTGTTTATAGCCTTCAATTTGTTGCTATTTTTAAGTAATGACAACATTCATTGTAAACGATTTGTAAGTTGAAGCTCAAAAAGTTTCATTAGTAATAGGTTTTCTCCAACAGAATATTAAGTTTATTTTGTTCTTACACAAAGAAAGTTTTACTGTAGTGTGTATCACTGAAAAAAAAAGAAGTTTGGTTATCATTTTTTACGAATACAATTTTACGCGAAAAGTTACTAGGAAAAACTAATTAAAAAGGCCTTGTAAACCAATATGAAAAAATCACTCTGCTATTCGTTATCATATATTTTACATTGTGAAATAATTTTAAATTATAAAAAAAATGAAAGAGGCGTAGTATTTATAAAAAACTGCCTTCATTAGCAGAAAAATACAAAGTCCTCCCCCCCCCAAAAAAAAAAGAGAGAGAGAGAGAGTATTCTTCAAAAGGGTATGTTTTAATAATATAAAAAAAATTAGATCCCAAAAATCATTAATTATGACATTTGTTTTTTTTTATCTTACGAGTCTCCCTTAATAACTTTTTAAATTCCACTACCACACAAAATCCTCTTACTAGCTTGGCAAATTCGGCGAGTGAACATTAAATTACAGATAAAATAGATTTAAACAAAAAAAAACCGAAAACTTATTTTTTCTGGGGCGGCAATTTGTCGGTTTGTCCGGGTTGGCGCAAAGGCTAGAACAAGCCTTGCCTTAAGATATTGATTTTTTTTAAAAATGTAATGAACTTTTATCACCCTAATACAGAATCTACTTTTTAATGCGACGAATTAATAAATACTTGAATCGTACTTTTTCTTAATTATGTCTCAAAATAACGTTCTGTATTGAGTATCTTTTAAAATTGCCATTTGAATTACAATTTGTTGCTTATCTCAAAACAAGATTTTATGTTTTTACTTTATCGCAAAAACATTTTCTCCAAATCTATCATTTAATTTTTTTTTACATGTACTCAGAAAGTAAATCAGAAAATAAAAGTCATATATCAAAATCCTTTGATTTTGCATGTATTTGAAATTGAAATACAGCTATTTTTATCAGTGAACTTGATTTTTTACTATAAATGCTAATGGAGCATGTAAATTGTATGAAACATATCTGAGAATTGTTCATGACCAAACACATTTATTTTTTCTAGTTTCCAATTTACGGAATTTAAATATCTCAGTAATTTGTTTAGTTATGTTTTGGTCAAAGGCCGTTTTTAGACAAAATTTTCAATTAAAATCCTTAAAAAATCATAAATAAAAAAATTTAATTTAAATGTTTTGTACAATTTACAACTTTTCAACATGAAAGGAATAAGTCAATATTTCAATATAAAACCAATAAAATTTAATTTTATCAATTAAAAAAATTAAGACTTCAAAGGTATGCAGCTACCTTAATTAAACTGTCAACTTCATAGAAAGCAGTATTAAGGTCTCGCAATTGCTTTTCGAAATTTCGATTTGCTCACCAAAACAAATATTTCATCGAAGAAACTTTTCGAATTATCACGATGATAAAGTTATAACATAATCTTATTGTCTAGAATTAGACAAATTCAATTAATTCTTTATTATTGTTTATATTCAATACCAAGTTTCAACTTTTAGACAAGAACTAAACCATAAAAAGTTTGAAAAAATAATAATATTTACTTACGTGCACACAATAAACAAACTCACTTTACGATAACCGATTGAAATGCATGTGTAGATTGTTGCTCATAAAAAAAACTCTCCATTATAGACTGATTTTTTTATTTATTCCAAACTATATATAAAATTTAAGCAATATGTATTCCAAATATTACTTTAAATAAGTAAATATTTAATGCTTAACATAACTTTTTACATGATTTTAAATTCCACTGTTTTCTCCTGTCGCAGACTCCCAGTGCCCTTAATCGAATCATTGGTTTGTGGCATTTCAATAATAAAGAAAATACGAGAAACGATGCTTGAAAATATTGACATTCTCTGCTAGAATCTCTCAGAGGATATAGTTATAACTTCATAAATATTATTATATCCTTTACTATTTATTATTACTACTTTACTATTATTATTTTATAAATATTATATATATTTTTTTTATCGCAAATCAGCATTGAGAGATAAAACATGAATTAAAAAAACAACAATTTTTTTTTTATAAACAGGTTTCAAATAGGAATGATTTTTAAACATTTTACCCGTATTCTATAGAAGTACAAAAATATCTTAATTCTCCTTATGAAAATCCAAATGGAATTAAAAAGGTTCTTTCTTTAAGCTTTAACAAAAGAAAAGTTCGCATTACTCATTTTTTGAGTTTATATGGCTCAAGAATTGTTTTAAAAAATTTATTTGGGGAATTTATCTGTTTTTTTAAAAATTAAGTTAGAGTCAGAAGTTTTCACATGCACTAAAGCATACTGTTTTTAAAATTAATTTTTATGAAAAAATAAATTGTGCCATGCACGGAGAAGAAGAGTATCGTACAAATATGACTTCGAGATTAAAAAAAACCATGAAATATTTAAAATCCTTAAATGTATAGGTAAATCAGTTGTAAAATGCAATTATCAAAAAAAATTCAATAATTAAATGCAATGGAAAACCTAAACTTAGATAATTTCTCTGGAGAACTTTCTTCATTCCAAAACAATTTCCGATTTTTTCGCGCACAAAACAGTTTCAAGGCACTATTGCTAATATGACAATAGTAAATCTTTTTTAGTTAATTTGTTATTGAAATTGAAAAGTAGGTAATTAATAAGGATATATTAGCTTGTTTTTTTAAATTACAAATTTATTAAAAGAATTATTGAAATATAATAAGAGCATGTATGATTTTTAAATGTATTAACGGCGATTGGCAAGAAAAATTAAAAAGCGAAACAATATTTTGCTTAAATTATCAAAATATAAGACAAATGAAATCCATAAGTCCCGCACAATTTATGTTGGACAAACTAGCTTACACGAAATTGAATTTTAAAAACTTAAATTAACGTTTTTATTCGTAAGTGAAGGCTAATAGTATTCACAAATTCGTCGTTAATAGGCTAATTTGCTTAAAATGTTTATTATTTTTAGGCAAGGTTAAAAATATACTTTCATTAATTATTGGCTGGTAAACTATTGCAAATTAGAAGCAATTTAAAATTTCCAGCAACAAGTTTTTAAGTTAAATTTTAAAAAGTCATCTACTGTATGAAATCGTGTAAAAAAAGGGTGAACTTGTACACAAAAAAATAATTCAATGCATAACAAAAATAAAAAAAAATACAAGCTCTAACGTTTAAATAATAAGTTTAAATTGCGAAGAGTAAAATTTTTTCATCGAATTTTAAAAGCCAATTCATGTGTCTTAATGTCTTAAACTATCATTTCCTTGTTACTTTGCAACGTTTCTACATAAATTATACTTGTATTAATGTGATTATTTTGAGCGTTATTATAAGATGGCGGTTAACATAAAATTAATAACTCATATTAGATGACTCTCATTAGACTAATAAATGCCATTTCATTTTACAGGAAATCATTATATTAAATTAGCATTTACAAAACAATGCATAGAGTCGTACTTTGGAAGAAAAGCAGAAATTGGAATTTGGATTTTGAAGAAAAAATAAGCAATTTTTACAAATATTTATAAAAGAGACTTACGTGCCAATGCTGAATTTTTTCATCCCGAAGCACATTTCGTAGAACCGCAAAATCTCTTCCGAATGTCCAGAATGACATGCCAGGGTGACATGATCAACAAAGTTTATTCCATATTGGGTTTCCGAATCATCCTCAAAGGCATCCTCCATTACTTCGTATCCCACTAGAAACCCATGGTAAGAAGATTTTTGAAGAATACAGTGTACAACATTGCCGCAAACTGATTTAATAAGGCAGTATTTCATTTCACCATTTGTATCCGTTAATGTTGTTATAGGCTGAATCACGTTGGCTGAGCCACCGCCCGATTTGATTCTATTGACCACCAATTGTATGTCTCTCACTTCGAACGCAACATTGAACACTGAGTCGATTTCGTGGTTTTCTTGATTTTCACAACAAAATGTGGTGAAGTGCTCGCTTCGAATTTTTGAGCCATCGCTGTATTTAGTGTATGGTGAAGCATCGTCCTTTCTTTCGGTTATTATGAAATTTACTTGCCCAATTCTTAGGACCAGTTCCTTGCATAAAGGAGTCTCTCGTTTTGCGAAAAGTTTGAAACCAAACTTTCTGAGCCTGTCGAATGTGTCATCTGCATTCAACACGCACATCACAACATGGTGGATAACTGGATGGGTCATTTTCCAATAAAAAATCTGTCAATAAAATAAATAAGTTTAAAAATATTTGAAGTTATATGTTTTAATTGAAGTAATCATCATAAATAAAAAATCAATGCACTGGTGATGAGCGAATAATCAGGATTCCATTTATCTTCCGACTCGGATATGAATTAATTTAACGGTGGTACTTTTCTATCTTCATAGAGTTAACTATCGCATTTCATCTATACTTATTCAAAACTAGTCAACGTCTAGTCTACTTATTCAAACTACTAATAATTAATTATAAATATGACAACCTTAAATTAAAGGAATTAAAATATCCTAAAACCCAGTTAAAATAAAAGTTAAAGAATTTTTTTAACGAAAATGATTTAAACGTATATTTTATATGATTTTTAAACAATGTCCATTAATTCTACTTATTCTTGGCAAAGAATAAAAAAATTTACTAATTATGTATAATTTCAATCTATTTGAACTGTGCCTGAAACAGAAGAGGGAAAATTAGAATAAATAGTTAAATTTGTATCCTTCTTTAAAATGGAATTTAGACAGTTAGAAGTATAATTTTAGGTTAAATAATGTTAACTTGCCACACATCAAGAATGTTATGAATCTTTCTTGAATATTGGAATTTATTATTTTTATTAAAAAAAGATACGGAAAAGTGTTTTCAATTTACATATCATCATGATTTGCATACTTTAACCTACATAGGTTATGGACATATACTGAACAATTACAGAGTAGGCGGTAACGTTTGACCAACTATAAGTATTAAGCCCTTAGTTATTTAAAGATTAAAAATTGAGAAAATTGAGTTGTACTAATAAATTACTATACAATATCGAACTAGTATTAATATTTCAAACTATTGCCAATGTCTACTTATACAAAGATGGGCTATATTTTTGAAGGAATTTCGTGAACCAATAGGTAAACACACACACACACATTATATCAGAGACTCAAACTTATTGAATTCACGGTTCTCCATTCAAAGAATGGAAATTGTATTTTTTTTGTTTAAAATAAAAGTATAATTATCTAATATTCTGCGTTGTCCATTGAGAAATGATCCCCGGGAAGACCAGGCAATTGTACAACTAATTTAAAGCATCAGGACCTGTAAATAGACGCTTCGTAATAAAACTATTTTTCAGCATTTTCAATTTCAAAACACTAGGAACAACCGCTAAATTTAAAATGCCAAACACGATTTTATTCTAATGAATCGTTCTTACTTCCTTGTTCGTAGACAATGTTCTCATTTGAACTTACATAAAATAACAAGAGTGAAAATAAAACAACAAATTAAATTTGCCTTACCTTTTTCAAAATGAAAATATCAAATACTCAAATATAAAATATTTTTATTAAATATTCTTACTTTGATTTAAATCGGCAAATGTGTATCAGCTCAAAATAAAGATTAAATACCTGTTCATATTGGCATCACGTTTCACATTTGTACGCCATTGGCATAATTACGGTATAATTCTGACAATTTATTTAGGTAAAACCCAAAAAGAAATCGTACAATAAAAGAGTGAATATATTAAAAATGCAAAATCGAAATTCAAATTATCGTTCGCACTTGTTTAGTTTTACAAGTTATTTTCATTAGATTTAAATGACTGTTTATAGCCTTCAATTTGTTGCTATTTTTTAGGTAATGACAACATTCATTGTAAACGATTTATAAGTTGAAGCTCAAAAAGTTTCATTAGTAATAGGTTTTCTCCAACAGAATATTAAGTTTATTTTGTTCTTACACAAAGAAAGTTTTACTGTAGTGTGTATCACTGAAAAAAAAAAGAAGTTTGGTTATCATTTTTTACGAATACAATTTTACGCGAAAAGTTACTAGGAAAAACCTAATTAAAAAGTCCTTGTAAACCAATATGAAAAAATCACTCTGCTATTCGTTATCATATATTTTACATTGTGAAATAATTTTAAATTATAAAAAAAATGAAAGAGGCGTAGTATTTATAAAAAAACTGCCTTCATTAGCAGAAAAATACAAAGTCCCCCCCCCCCCCCAAAAAAAAAAAGAGAGAGGAGAGTATTCTTCAAAAGGGTATGTTTTAATAATTAAAAAAATTAGATCCCAAAAATCATTAATTTTTGTTTTTTTTTATCTTACGAGTCTCCCTTAATAAGTTTTTAAATTCCACACAAAATCCTCTTACTAGCTTGGCAAATTCGGCGAGTGAACATTAAATTACAGATAAAATAGATTTAAACAATAAAAAAAAAACCGAAAACTTTTTTCTGGGGCAGAAATTTGTCGGTTTGTCCGGGTTGGCGCAAAGGCTAGAACAAGCCTTGCCTTAAGATATTGATTTTTTTTCAATATGTAATGAACTTTTATCACCCTAATACAGAATCTACTTTTTAATGCGACGAATTAATAAATACTTGAATCGTTCTTTTTCTTAATTATGTCTCAAAATAACGTTCTGTATTGAGTAAATTACTCGTAGTAAGGTAAATATCTATATTCGTTTCCACCTTTAAAAAAGCTTGTATTTAAAAGGGTGTTATTGTTTTCATCAATTCATATCTGATTTTAACATGATATACCCGAAAGTTTTCTTTTTTTTCTATAGTAAAGTCAACTCGATGGTCATAATAGAAAGCTAAGTAAGGCTTGTTCAGCATATAGATACTGATCGTAGCTATAATTCATTAGGTCAATGAAACTTTTATATAATCTTTAATATCTACATTTTATTTATGCTACAATCAACTATAAAAACAAAATGTTACATTTTATGTGTACACTTTGCGTACAAAAACAAAACACTACTCGACCTTATTTTTACGAAAAGGAATATAAAAATTTTCACAAAAAAAATGCTTTTCAAAAGAAATTTTACCCCTAACCGATATGATACATTAAACTATCAATTAAAGTTTACTGGAGGCTCGACGCAAACCTAAATTTGCTCATGAAATTTTTAGAAGTCGGCAAGTTTTAGAATTTTCATTTGGGGAGAAAGGGGGTCACCAAAACAAAGAAAGACTTACCCTTGTTTGAGTTTACAGTAATTTGTAAGACGGATTTACTAAGCTATGCAGAAAAAAGTATATTTTAAATGTTTTTTCTCAAACGAAAACTTTTTCAGCCACTTAAAATCTACACTGTTATTTCGCATACAATTTTGTTCCCTGTCAAGTTTAAACAACATTAAAGTTGTTTTTGAAATTCCAGCGTAAAAACGCTGAGGGTCTCTTGAAAAGTAGGCGGCTTCGAGAATCTCCTATTGTGGCTGAAAGAAAAAGGGGTCATCGAAACAGAGATCGACTTACCCGTAACACGTGTGAGAGCTGCAATTTCTGTCACCGAGTGGTCGAGTCCGTTTGGCGAGGCAGCTGTCTACTACTCTGTCAAAAATCCCTTATCACTTGTCACCAGAATACAGGGGTGTCGAGACGGGGAGGGAAGTTCTTTCATTGGTCTCGGCAGGAAAGATTTCAACAACCTTACCTTGACTAACCTCAATCAGAATGACCTCATAATCTAGGGGTCCGATCTCCCTGACCTAGTGCTACAATATGTTTTAAGAATTACGAGGCGTGCTGTGCATATACGATTCAAGGCATTGACGACATAGGCTGCTCGTGATTTTGATAGACATCAGGCGACTTCGCACCACTGAACCAGTTGGACCCAGTTGCCAAGTCTGAAGGGGGGATGGAAGTGCATTGGTGTCTGTACTCGGTACCTGTTGAACCCGATAACCTCGGAAACCCAATAGCTCTATTTTTTGGTTCCTTGTTTTTGCAGATGAATCGATGCACATTAATCTAAAGTATTTTACATACATAGTGAAATGTATGAATCACCTTTTAGTTAATGACTATGAAAACAATTAAGCAGAGTTCAATGACTTAGTATTTTTCTTTCTTTTTAATTATTAATTACACGTTATTTATAGTGCACCCAATAACGTCTTTTAGAAGTAAAAACTTTGACATCCTTTTTTTATTCCATATTTTTAGCACAAAAAATAAGTAATTTGGATTTTCCATTTTATGTGTTTTTCCAGTGAAACATACTGACTCCATTTTAGATATTTTGAAATTAATTAGTTAAACAGCTTATTAGAGAACAATTTTTAACTGAATTTAATTATTTATGCATATTCAAGAATTACTTCTTCAAAAGAAAAGGTTGAAATTCGTGTTTATCTCAATTTTAAACCAATTGTAATTTAAGCACTTTGAAATCTAGAGAGTTTAACACAATAAAAATATCTTGTATATAACGTATTCCAATGAAAAGTTTAAAAAATTAGTCTCATGCAAAACTTTTTTTACTACAAAATCTTTAATATTGTACAGACACAAAATTGAAACTCTATTTGGCATTCTGAGTGTAAGTAATGAATGTTAGTCAATAAAACATTGTGCTACATTGTAGATAAATTGTATTATTACTCTTGAGAGCATAATACACATTGAAAGTAATTCCATGTTTATTATGCTCTCAAAGTATGTACAATTGGGTGGAGTAATAATATAGTGTTGGTTGTTGACATTTTTAGAGTACATTAAAAATATTATTGATGAATTTATAGACATTTATTGTCTATATAATTCTATTATTCATCATTAATAAATGTAGTCATTGAAAATTTGCAAGAAACAAAATCATAGTGTAAGAAAATAAAATTAAAATATTCGAGAAATTTTTTTAAGGAGAAGCTTTTGTGAGAAACAAAATAATACAACACAATATATTTAAAAAATCAATAAATTGTTTAGTTTTACTTTTCATTTTGAACAAATGGTAACTTTTTAGGCTATGTTATCATTAAAAAAATGCTTTTATTCCCACAATTTCTCGATATTACATTTCCTTCGCGTCGGAATTTGATACCAAACTTCAAACAGGCTACTTATAAAAGTTTTGTGTGAGTAAATAACTTTTTCGTTTACTTGGTTTTTACCAGAAGCACTATGTTCAGAATATTTTATGGGAGATCCAAACAAAAAAAATTAACCAAAATTAAAATTTCCAATCGCCATTCCCTTTTGCTTTATTACCTGATTGAGAAAATAATTAAAACTGTTAGGAGTTTAATATACAATATCCTTAGCAAAAATTTAGTTATATGTTGTACAGCCTATACCTTTGTCAAGTTTCATAGTCTTGGCAGGTACCCTTTCAGGTATCTACCTCACCATCCCCATAAACCTCCTTAAATAATTAAAACTACATCTAAATGTCTTTAAATATTTGACACCATGAGCGTCAATTTTATAGTAAGCTGTTACTAATACGTCTAAATAACGGCGTCACATTTTTATTCTTTCCATAATGTATCATTTAAACAACCATTTAAAGTGTCAAATTTATTTGAAATATCTATATTGAGAACAAAATAATGACGTTCGTGCTGTCTTAAATGAGCGTTTGGATCTACTTGTGTATTACCATTTATTTTTTGATGAGCAAATTTTAAATAGAAATTACCCAACTCGTTTTCGCCTACCAACAACATCATAAGGCTTATCTTACCTGCCCACATTCCACGATACTATTGAGTGGTTTCAGAACAAATCGGGAAACTTACTTTTTAAACTCTAAAATATGTTGAGGGGATGAAAAACATGACAGTAAAGTATAAAAGTACACTGTTAAAAGTTTCGTGCAACCTTATACCAGAAAACTGGTTTCCTGCAGCTGCAACGAGTGACTGGTGAAATCTTTCACGCCGTTTCTCGTGTTACCTTGCACCAGAAATGACGATTTAGTTCGCACCGCGTTCTGGTATTCAATTGCACAAGGAATGACGATTTAGTTTGCACGGCGTTTATGGTATTTAGATGCACGAGAAATTATGATTTAGTTAGCACGGCGTTTGTGGTATTCAAATGCACGAAAAATTACGTTTTTTTTCTGCTCTGGTATTTTTATTTTAGTATTGATTTTTTTATTTAGCTATTTGCACGACAAATTTGCATTGTCAGTCTTACCTTATGGTACTTTAACATGTAGTAATTGTTTAATTTTAAATGTGTAGAATATAGTAAAAATCTCACATTTTTTAAGAATAGAATGCGGTCACATTTACTGATTATATATTTGTATTATTGAAATGGCTCATTTTAAAATTTATTAGCAAAAATTTCAGGATGTGAAAGCCTTTGAATTGCATCATATCACACGATTCTATTTTTTATTCATATATCATAATTTTGGTTCGCAAGAAAAAATTCATTCAGCAATGTTGTTGCCACTCAAGAACTGAAACATGCCCGATTAGTTCTACGTATATCGAGATATAAGCAGGTAATTGGCTTATCAAACAAATACGATGTTTCGTGTAAAAAAACTAAAATATTAGAAATTTGAAGGTCTAGTTACTGAAGCAAATCTTAGCTGTACTAAAGTTGGGCTACAGTTGTTAGATCATTTATTTTTCTATGATGAAATGACATATGGAAAGGTTTAACTTCAAAAATTTCTCATGGTAAATTTTATTTTTGCTGCTACACATTTTGTCCTCGGATATTAAGAATTTTTAATTTTCATTTAATGAAAAGTGTTGAAATATTTCTACCACATGTCGTGTTTAGCACCTCCATTAGTCTTTTTGAAACAAATACGCTAGCATTATCCTTTGACAATGGCACTTTTTAGTGTAATGAAAGTTTTCTTATTCAAATGTCTTTTTATGTTTATTGTAATTAAAGTTCTATTTAATAAATTTACGATTTGTGCTAATTTTTCCGAACATATATTTGCTCTTCCCTCTCCCTGATGCTTTAATGACGATGCTCCAATATGTTGCTTCACTTTCACTATCAAACATTCAACAAACCAATCCCGAAATTATTCAGTTTCACTGCCGAATTTATATTTAGAATACATATTTTCATCACATCATTTGTAATTCACCAAAGATATGTCCCCGGGTCAAGAAGAACGAACTGTAAATTGCGTCTGAAGAAATCTCTGGAAAAGGACGACTAAGTTTCCACCTTGAACTATATGTCGGGTGAAGGTCAAATGGAGGTATGGGACCTTTGACTAAAAATGAAAGGGGAAGGATAGTATCCACTTGTCGAGGTCAATGAAAGGGAGACTTCTCTTGCGACAGTCTTAAGCAGAAAGAAGCAAAATTTAAAAAAAAAATTCAATGTTCAAGTGTTGGACTGAATATCAATAAGAAGATGCTGACAAAAAAAAAAATTACGTATACTTATACATATAGCAAATTGAAAGGTATCAATCCAAGCTATGACCCAATACAATCTTTAGGCACTGCAAATATTTACTTAAAATTGTTCGGAAAGTTTTCAATTTAAAACTCCGATTTTTCTTTGAGGGTTGCAAATTACCTACTAGTTCAGTGGCATTTGAATTAGAATGTAAAAGAAAATGTTTATTTAAACATAATTATGTTATTACAAGATATAATAACTAATCAAAAATTAACATGTGCAGTAGTTTAATAATTATTCACTTAACCCTCATTTGAATAACCTATATTCGAGTTACTGCAAATCAAGCAGCAATATTTTACTGTAATTCCAGAACAGATACACGATAGTTTGTGGGGGTTGAGAGGAGGGGGGTGTATAATTTTTTGACACCGAGTTGCATATCAGGGGAAAAAAATTCTTCAGGTTTGATAATGCGATATTTCGCTGATATGTACACTTAATTTATCTAGATATTCACTTTCAGCTATGTTCAAAAAACGTTGTCCGAATATTTCATTAATCTAATAAAAAGTATTTTGCATGAAATACTTAATAAAAGAAAATATTTATATTGATAGATGCTTGTTAAGCATTAGTTCGTTAATTATTTTTTTTATATTTTATTAGAGATAATGAAAAAATTTCAATACCATTTTTCAACATTTATTGCACTCAGCTCATTTAATATTAAATTTAAACTTTAAAGGATTTTTTTTATTTATACATTCCTGCATTTCTAATTGCTAAAACTTCTCATTCATAACAGATGAAATTTCCATAAAAAATACTAAAGGTAAACATGCATTTACGATATAATTTATTTACGATTAAACACAACTAAATTAAAACTAACGAATAATGTTGTTACATAAGTTATCTGTTATAATGTACACTCTTAAAACAAACGAGCGGTTTTAACTCAGTCTGAGTTAATTTCCACTCCTTTCCGTGCCGAAAATGCACTTCTCCTATAGGAGTGAATTTCACTCTTTTTCGGAGTGGGTAAAAGAAATAAAAGAAAAAAATCTGCGTCCTACACTCTTAAAACGAGCGGTTTTAACTCAGTCTGAGTTAATTTCCACTCCTTTCCGGTGCCGAAAATGCACTTCTCCTATAGGAGTGAATTTCACTCTTTTTCGGAGTGGGTAAAAGAAATAAAAGAAAACAATCTGCGTCCTACACTCTTAAAACGAGCGGTTTTAACTCAGTCTGAGTTAATTTCCACTCTTTCCGGTGCCGAAAATCACTTCTCCTATAGGAGTGAATTCACTCTTTCGGTGGTAAAGAATAAAGAAACAATCTGCGTCCTACACTCTAACGACGGTTTAACTCAGTCTGGTATTTCCATCTTTCCGGCCCGAAATGCACTTCTCCTATAGAGTGAATTTCACTCTTTTGTTTTAAGAGTGTAAACACCTGAAATAACGTCTTGTATATTAAATAAAATTAACGTTTTACTAAGACGTTAAAAATACGTCATTACATTGTTGGTCAAAATGACGTATTACTACATAACACTGGTCTACAGTGGTTTTGTTGCCCTAAATATGAAAATGATTTTGGGTCCATTTATGCACACAATTCATGAAACTCTCAATGATTTTGTTAGATTTGCTCGGATTTTTTTTAAATCTTTATTTTACATTACAAAAATCAAAAAACGAGAAGTAAAATAACAGATATATTTATAATGTCAGTAATATTTTGAGAAATTAGGATACATCGAAGTAAATAAAGAGGAAAATGTCGAAAATATATTTTATATTTCTATAAAACGAATTTTATGAGCTTTTCTTTTATAATTTTTCAGGGGACAATCTCTTTTCATAGACCAGCAGTAATCTGCCATCATGTGACAATCCCATGGACCCTGATATCTTTCCTCCATCACTTTTAGATCTTTTTGAAACCGCTCTCCCTGTTCCTCACTATAATTTCCTAAATTATCCGGAAATTTATCTAGATGATTGCGGAGATAGTGTAATTTAATACTCATATTTGCTTTTAAAGTCTGAAAGTTTGTCAGCATATTTTGCACAATTTCTTCGTAATTTTCTGCTTTATGGTTACCTAGGAAATTTTCGACAACCAACACAAAACTTTTCCAAGCTTTACTTTCCGGAACAGTCATAACTTTGATAAAATCTGAGTCTTTCATCAATTGCCGTTTTTGAGGACATCAAATATTCCACCTTTCAATTTTTCCATACTAAGCTTTGGAAATGTTCTGCAAATGTAATTAAAACAATCTCCGTCCTTGTTCAACGCTTTTACAAATTGCTTTATCGTACCTAACTTAACATGTAATGGTGGAAGTATGATCTTGTCTCTGCTCAACAGCGGCTCCCTTATTACATTGGCGACAGTTAAAGAATTTCTTACAGGCCAAACATCTTGTTCCCAATGAAGTTGCTTTGCTCTACTGTCCCACATACAAATAAAACATGGGTATATTTTGTGTATCCCCTTTGTTGGCCAAGTAAACCATTTTTAAATCCACACAGATTGACCATTGATGCTCCGAATAATTAATTTTCTCAAAAACTAATTGTCCCGTGGAGCGTCTGAGAGTAGGGATCACGTGATGTTTGTATGAGCTGCGCAGAAGCCTAATCATGACTGGAAAATTAAATTTTACTTTTAAGAAATCGATAATTGTTCAAAATATAAGCAAAAATCATGAAAATACGAGCACATTGAGAACTTTCATGAATATACTCGGGGCACTTGAAAACGTACAAATTTGCGATGATATCCAGGGCAACAAAACAAAACTTTTTTTTGTAGAGCTGTGTAATTTTTATGTCATCATTTCGTCAAAGTATATGACATCAAAAATAATCTCGATATCTAATTTAAACATCTTTTTTACGTTTTATTGTGCGTTTTTTTGCTAAGACATATTTAAGTTATTTTTCGCCTCAATAAGATCGTCATTTTCCTTCTTCACGATTATAAACGATTTGAATCTGCAGGAAGGTAAATGACCTATGAATTTATCAGTCTATTTAAAATTTTCCAACTGCTTTAGACTTTCAAAATACTACACTACTACATGCTTTTGAAACAAATTTTAAATGCAAGAAATACGTCAAGGCAAGGGAAAAGCATTATATTACTCTGAGATAGTAGAACAAGGCCACATTTGCACGACTATAGATTTATAATTTATAACTAAGAATCTAAAATAGAACATCTTGCAAGGTTGTTAGGATACAATGAAAATAAAATTTTAAGAGCGTTTTGATTATGCATAATGCTAAAAGGTAAACTCTGCAAAACATCATTTTTGTTCGAAATAACGTTAGAAAAACGTTAAACTGACATGTCCAATGAAAATAGTAGACTAACGAAGCAGAAAGATTTTTGATCCACAGCCAAATGATGGAAATTCTGTGAGTAGCAGTAATTGCATTCCAACTTAATTACTTAGCTTCTTTAAGAAAGAAACCAAATTTTGGGAAGAGCGAATTTCCTTAACAAGTTCAATGTAATTGACACCCGTCCCAATAACCACTCTTTTTTAGTGTAACTGAAAATACTATCACTGTTATTGCTGACGAAATTAAAGCCTATTTTTAGTTTTTATTTAATAAGCTTTTCTTTATAGAAAAATCTAACAGAAATCTGAATATCGGGCTAAAAATTCTGTTAAAAATTATTTAATTATATTTGTTTTTAAATGTCAAATATTATAATAGGAGGAAATGAAAAAAAAAAGCTTCCAATGATCTTGACGTATTTAGTGCCAGTGATATATAACAGTTTATAAGATATTTAGCAGTATTGAAGAGTGTATCTCGAACAAAGCTCCCATAGGATCACCATATCCAAGGGTCAATGCCTTACCAACTGGGTTACTCATTCTGAGAATCATTAAAGTAACCCATTTAGACATTTTATTTATCTTCCAAACACTTAAAAATATTTTTACGTATTTAGAATAATGCTGTAAAAAAAAGTTTCAATTTCGTCGCTAAGCAACGTTTTGATAGTAAAAATATATATATGAAAACATAATGGTATACTATATGATTTTTATTAATACTCTCAAAAATGCGTCATATTTTTGTTTTTTATTCGAAGTACCGTATGTTAAACACTACTGTAGTTCTAGGGTTAAGCTTCATATTAGTACATATATAAATACATATTTAAGCTTCATAACTATTCTGAAGCTTAAAATATACAAACTAATTAAATTCAGCGTATTATTTTAAGTTCCTACAAATTAATGCACAGTGATTAAAAAAAAAAAATGCACGGTAGCGCAGTATACACTCAAGTGAGCAACACATTAAGAACGTGAAATGAATCGTACCATCAAAAGTTCTTAAAACTAAAAGTCATTGTAAATGTAAATATGCATATAGTTAAAATACACTGCTCAAAATAATTAGCGGAACGCATGCTTTAAACCCTTTCACCCCGAATGATGCCATTTGGTATCATCAGCTTCCTATTTTTTTTCTCAATAAGTTTAGCTTGCAGTTATTTATCGTTAGATGGAAAAATATTGTTTGTTTGAAAAATTAAAATGTTTGTTTTAATTAAATGAAAATATGAAAAACGTGGAAAAATAAAATTAAATCCCTAAAAAAATTGTATGAAATAAATTGACTCTAAATTCTTCATGCTGGCATTCTTAGATGTTTAAAAATAGATTTTACCTTTTTTTTTTACAAATATAAAGTTTTGAAAAAATTATTGTTATAATTTATTCAAAAGTTATAATTCCAATTTTTCCCCTCTCAAATTTTCGTCAAAAAAAAAATTTCCCCTGTTTTTTACCATTTCATTCTGAATGCATAAAGAATCTATTTCACAAATTTTAGATTTTTATAATTAATAATAAGAAGTGGACTGAAAGGGTAAACAAAAGTACGCAAAGTGTTGGAGTTCCGTAAAAACAAGTTTGTTGTATAGTTTGTCCTAAAATAGATTTGTAAATTTACTCACCCGTTACTTTCTTTTATTCGCCTAATTGAAGCTTGAGAAATAATCTGGATTATTATTTTTTATTATTATATTTTTTTTGGTCTTCCCTGATCGCAAACACTAACTACTGTCAAGTTAACGTCAAAAATGTCATTCATCTCTTACCTAACCCCATCGAAACAAACCCAGTCAATCTTTTTTACCAGGAAGTTGAAAAGGTATGAGGGGTTGCTTAATAGATATGGGTTACACATCGGTTTGAAATTTGATGGTTTAGATTTCGGTTTCTGTGCGTTGATTTTGTCAAGGTTGGAGTAAATTGCTGTTTTTCAACTGCTTAGTAGGTTTAATTGCACATGTCATAAACAGTTAACACATTCAGATACATTCTTTGTACTCTTTTTACCCCCCCCCCCCCAAATAATAAAAACAACATGATGGTGATAATTTTCATTTTTTCAGTTTTTTAATTTTTAATTGTCAAATAATGATAGTGATAATAGTAAAAATAATAGTAATTATAATTATAATGATAATAATCTACAACAAATCGAAACAAAATAAATATGGCACTTATTATATTAAAAAAAAATGATACGAGATATAAAGCTTACATAAAACAAATTAAAATGGAAAGATAGAACTGTTTGCTGAACTTGTTACACGTTATGTACAACCAGAAAAGCCGGTGTTGATAAGATATGATCTTTTCTGTAATTTTTTTCTAATGAAAGAAAAGTGACATTTGTTCAATTGAACAATGAAATTAATTTTTTCCCCCTACAAACAGATGACAATCGCTACGCCAGATATCTACAGTCCTTGGAGATGCCAGTGGTGGAGAACGGTGAATGTCAGAAGGCTTTCTGGACTTCCATAGAGTCCAATATGTTGTGTGCGGGGGGAGAGAAGGGACACGACGCATGCGTGGTACACCGATTTAGATTTATCCTCGAACTATGTATAAGTACAATCATGAAAAAAAAAACTTTTTTTACCTACACTGCAAAAAACGCCACCTTTAATGAACATACTTTGAAAGGTCCAAAACCGTTTCGCTTACTTAACGCTTTAGAGCAATTTTAAACTCATTTACTTGTTCCAAAACTTGTTCTCAATGACGTCACGTTGAAAGCCGGCTAAACGATAAAAAATTTACTTCTGTTGGGCTTAAGCTGAAAGCATTCTCAGCTTAAGCTGAAAAACATTTGGACAACAACAAAGATTGTTTGGTAATAACTACAAAAGCCAGCAAACAGAATGAATTTGCTTAGTTCTGACTATTGAAAACAGCCTTGCCAACCTGCACATGTTTTATTATTAAATTTGGAACAAACTTATGATTGAGTGTTGTGCATTGCTTTTGGTAAACTTGTACAAGTGCTGTCCAACCCTGTTTGTGTGTAATCAGATAAAATACCGATAAATAAACCCAAAAAATAGACACATTTTGCAAAAGTATTGTGAATTATTTTATCATAAAAGTCAGACGAAGCAAAAGTAAACCTGTAAATTAAATCCCAGCATTTTTAATTATCTTGCATATCTTTAATGTTAAAAGGGTGGACCTTATATGATGAAATGCGTTCTTAATTTTGACATTTTGTAAAAGGTTAAGCTATCTTATATTATTAAGCATGTCTTAATTGTGCATTGTACAATGAACAATTTGTAGAGGAATCAGTTAAAAACATTATATGGCATTAAATAATACAAAAAAGTTACCTTTCAAGTATAATATGCTTTGAATAACAGCCATGTTTCATCTTAATAGATATGTCACTGCAGGCAAATCAAAGGGGTGGCTATATTTTCTGCAACAACAAAAAAATCCTAATTAATAAGTCCAGTAAGATTTTTTTCTTGAGTTCACCTTAAGCGGAATTCATCACATTAACAGGGTCTGATTTTATCTTTATTATTATTGTATATTGAGCCTAAACACACACTATTTGATTTATTAACTCGCACTACTTGGTTGACTACAGTCCCTGGACAAATTATTAGACGCACTGCAAGATTTCATATAAAATATTAATTACCGCGTGATATTGTACTGTTTTATTATTTTAAATTGATTTGTTTTTATATTATCCAATCAATTACCGATTTATTTGACATACATCAAACAGCATTCATTTAGAAAAGCATAAGTTTATTAAGTTTTAAAGAAAGGTGAAATGAATGTTAGTAAAAGTCAATATTCAGTTGAGCCACCTTTAGCCGCTATCAAAGCTATCAAGCAAATTCTGCGCGGCATGCTATCCATGCAAGACTGTACTGTCTAATGCATTTGAGGATGATGATTCCACACATAAATAATCTTTCCTAGGAGCTGGACTGGATTTTTAACATATGGCACAGTGTTGCCATATGTTAAAAATAAATACAAATCTGTAGTCTACAACAATTCTTTTATATAAAAATCAATAATATTGTAGTTTAAAAATACCATTATTGCATAAAAACTCTTAAGAAACATAAAATTACTTTTTAAAAAATACAGTGCGTCTAATAATTTGTCCAGGGACTGTAAATTAAACCAATGAATTAGTGAAAATTGCAAAGCTTCTGCTCAATGATAGTTTAATTGGGGAAATCATTTTTTTTCTTGTTTATATAGTTTAATATATATATTTATTTTGCAAACTAGTAGTGGTTGTGTAACATATAATTTTTAATCGCATGTTGTGCAGAACTTTACAAAGATTGTACAACAAATGGTTTTTCAAACAAATTTATCTGTCGGACTGATTAAAAATTCGTTGCAATTACTATTCTTTGAATTAGTTTGTAAATTGCTGATAAAAAAATTTGAAGAAAATTGTCGAACACATATATAGTTAATTGAAATTGTCTTTGCATTTTTTTCTTGCATTTGTTCCTTGTGCTTTTTTTTCTATAAACAGTTTTAAATTTGTGTTTGAGTTACTTGATAAATCCTGACTGCTTTAATATTTTAAATATTTCTTATAAAACAATAAAGATGCTTCTTTTTGTGAGAACTGTATTCTTACTCTACAATTGAACTGGAACATTACTAAAATGGCAACACTGGATTAGAACATTACTAAAATGGTAACACTGGATTAGTTTAGTTAAGACCATTAGAGCTTTCACACTACTGAAAAAAAAATATTGTACTGACTGTTTTATTAACAGTTGCTATTCGCTCAAGTAGTGGCTAATTCCTATGGCATGTTATGAAGCAACAAAAATAACGCAGTAAGTGTCAAGCGAGACAAAAATTAACTAAAATACAAATACAAAAATTGTCGACCAACAACAGGCCAGAGGCCCAGCAAGGTTGGTCCAAAATAAATCATACTTTACCAGTTTCCAATGACTATCCAGATTCTTCTTAAAATCTTCTCTCTTCAAATACACCACATAATCTGGTAAAGCATTCCACTCATTGACGACTCTATAGTAAAAATAATGTTTTCTTACCTCCCTTCTAAAGCATGATTTATTCAATTTCTGATCATGTCCTCTGGTCCGGCTATTTAAGGTAAAACCTAAGCCTTCCCTGTTTTATGAACTTGAATAACTGGATTAAATAACCCATAGCTCTCCTATTTTCCAGGGAATACATGTTTAAAGATCTTAGTCTGTTATCATAATCAATACTAGATAGACCCTTAACATTTTTGTAGCCCTCTCTATGCTAAACTTTTTCAAGCAACTCTATATCTTTTCTGAGGAAGGGAGACCAAAATTTAACAGCATATTCCGTGGCCAAAATGTTGGCTATCTTTATTATTTAGTGAGTAAGATAGGTGCCTTGCTGTTATGAAATAATTAATTCTACAACTTTATTGAGTAAATAGCATTGTTTTCAGCACAATATATTAATAAACTTCAAAAGAATTCTTTTGGTTTTTAAAAGTGCTACTCAAATTGACATACGTATAGTTTCTGCAAAAATAAAATATTTGTTTCACGTTCTACATAAATACGTATCAAAGAAAT
The DNA here is from genome assembly GCA_019343175.1 of Oedothorax gibbosus. NCBI lineage: Eukaryota > Metazoa > Arthropoda > Arachnida > Araneae > Linyphiidae > Oedothorax > Oedothorax gibbosus. The sequence continues at coordinate 3,146,522 of CM033276.1, forward strand.
GTCCTTTAAAAATGCCTATTAACCCTTTCAGTCCCAATGACAATTTGGCATCATTTTTTTCTGATCGTCTTATAGCCATTTATGATATCAAAAAGCACATGATTCGATTCTTCAAACTTTTTCTATTAGAAAATATTTTTTATTAATCCCAATAGATGTCAGCTCTATTATTTTTTTTAAAAATTATAATCAGAAACATGATGATGCCAAATGGCATCACTGGGACTGAAAGGGTTAAATAACACTCTGCCTTACATTGGAACGATTTCGCGAGAATTTCGATACAAACCTATATTGTTATTCCATTATAAAATTTATCAAATTTATAATTACAATGAGGGGTGGTTTTGAGAAATTTTAAACTGGTTTTTAAAAAAAATTCTTTAAACATTTGTTTAGCAGACGATTTTTTTTTAAATGTAGATACTTCGTTGGTTGACACCTTTACCCACCATGCCACGACGGCCCATTTTTGACTATTTTATTACAATCTTCAAATTGTTGCGACGCTAATCCATGATCTTGATCTCCGGTGCGATTCATCAAAACTAGATAAGGTGTAGGACATCTTGACAACTCTATAGTGACAATTGTTGGCTGTAAATCTTAAAAACTCCTTTCGTCACAAACTGTCTCTTACATCATGGAGGTCAGAGCAGTAAGATATGGCGATACTTGGAGCGAAAAAAAATCACTTGATGTCGCCAAATCGTTGTTTTAGGGAAATGAGACAAGAGTAGAAGCGGAAACCCTGTTCAAACGTCGCTGAAAAGCGGTTTCAAAATAAACCGAGCTTGGCAACTTAGTAACTGCTTGCGAAACAAAGTTGGCATTTTTTTTAGAAAATAGAAATTGAAAGAGTAAACTTTCCTAATGGGTTTGTTCCTTTTTAACATCAAACTAAATTATTATAATGTACTTTGAATTTGAAGCTAAAAAAAGTAATATTGTATTTAAAAAAAAAGACATAGTTTGAGGCATTGGGAAAAAATTCTATCGCCAACTAACTAAGGGCCTGTAAACCCCTTCATCTGACTATCAATATTTCTATCAAAACACCAAACTGAAAATAAACTACACATTTTATAATTTTATTTAAATTATGTCCCAGTCTTTTATAGCTGTCTATTACAATGTAATATAAGTTTTAAAACCTAAAAAAAAATAATAACATTTTGAAAAATTTAATTTTGAATCTCATATGCAGTGGAAACAAATTCTTATTTCGCTCAGTTTGCTTATCCCTCAAAGGGTTAAAATCAAGTGACTAATAATCAGTAAACGGGTTTGTTTTTGGCCCCCTTGAATTTTACTTCATTTTTTTCCTCTATGTAGGGTGATCAGACATACTGCATTTCGTAGTACAGTTTAATTTTTTATTCAACTATCTAGCTGTGTGCAAATAGTCTCCGTTTAAGATTTTCGAAGTTTTTTAAGCAAAAACAAGTGAAAAAGGATTATTGAAAATTTGATGATTATTTCATAGTCTTAATACTGAAGCAAATCTGGTCAAGCTATCTCTATGGACAGGACTAAAGTCACTCAACATTTGCTTATACTAATAAATGTACAGAAGAGTCGTAATTTTGGTGATAATGCGGCAATCGCTTCTAGCAAATTAGCTCCTTCTAAACCAATAGCGATGTCTAAGCGATAGCATGGGCCTATTTTGGACTTTTATTCGGCTTCAGTTTGCGAACCGGTTTTTAAGTATGCAGCATCTTCAGATGACTCTTACCTCAATGATCTCTTAATCAGAAAAAAAAACCCTTTTAACATCCTTTTTCTTATGTAACTCTGCAATAACAGCATTTCAAAATTTTATAATATATTTTCCATATAAAATTTTAAATCTGAGAGAAAACGCAAGTAAGTTGCTAATTATCTATTGTTTTATGTTTATTTTTAAAAAAAGCATATTTAGCTATAAATTTTACATAATTATTTATCGACACACATGTTGCTTAGTGAAAGAAAAACGTCGTATAGTAATTTAAAAATCAAATCACTCTAGGCGACAAAACGGACCCAAAAATGATAAGAAAGCAAACTCGCGTTGTGGTTATTGCAGTTTACCTACTCACTGCAGTAAATAGCTACAATTCTGAATTTGGGACACTGTCCAAAGCTGCAAAGATTACTAAATTGTCCTGAAATTTCATAATGTAATAAGGAGGAAATGTATTTTAAAAAATAAGAACTACATAACTAGTTTTCAAACCAATGACAATTTTGCAAATTTATAAGACTTGATTGAAATTATTGACAATCATTTCTTTATTCCATCACTTAATCAAGTTCTTAATTTTAGTCTGTCATTTTATGGCTCTGAAAGGATTAGCTTTATTTCCTTCTTATAAAAAGGCTCATTTCTATCTCAAAAACGAAATGACAAAAATTAATTTAGACATAATATATTCGCAGTGCCGGATTTCGGCCTAGGCAGGCCCAGGCCTAGGGGCCCAGTCAGGAAGGGGCCCTTAAAAAGATAAATCGCCAAAAAGTTCGCAGTGTGATTTTATAAAATAACTCTATATTGTATTATTCTGATGTTTATTAAAGTCGATTAAAAATTATAGGTTCTGTACTAGTGTATTTAATTTGCTAAATTTCCAAAATAGCTTCGAGATGGTGGGGGCCCCAAATGTCAAGTGCCTAGGGTCTTTAAATACGGCACTGAATATTCGTTGCAAAATCACATCAGTAATTTCTAGTAGTTTTTATGTTGTATAATAAATCCATGCATAATTTTGATTAAAATAATTTTACTTTTACTTGTAGGCGTTTGAATAAAGCGCTGAGAATATTATCTAATCAATTAGTAAATACTAATTTATTCCATTTCATGTATTTTTATATCAGGAATTTTCCCTGATATAAAAATACTTATACAACTTTTATGTCCACTGGCATAAGCAGGAGAGGGGCTAAGTGGCCTTATATACCGAAGTATTTTTATAAATAAAAATATTTTAGTTGTATATCAAATTGAAGCTTTTGAAATTTCATTTAAAAGGGCTATTATTTCTATTACATAACTTTCGAAATTAACTTAAAATAAATTTCCGAATAACCAACAAGGTGATTTTTTTTTATCACAAAATATTTGATTTCCATATGAGTTTTTGAGAAAAATAAAGGGAGGTTTTAAAGATTTTTATACTTCTAACATTTCTCTGAAAAAAATAATCTTGAAACCATTACCATGCAACGTTTCAGCTTAAAGACATAAAAAAAAGAAACAAAATAGCAGGAGAGCGGCAGCATGGGTGCTGGCGGGGATTCTCAAAGGTGCCCGCCACAGCCACTATTTGTATTCCCACTCAAACGCTTACAAGTTATAATTTTAATATATGGCATACACATGGAGTGAATGGACAAATACAATAGGCTCCAATAAGGTGACGTCACAGCTACGTCGAACAGTTTTCTATCCCACCCGCCAGCTAATTTCACCTCTTTCTAATCGCCCATTTAATCCCATACTCTCCTTGCAAGTACTTTAACTATTCGACATTAGCATATTTCTTTGCGATACGCTAACTTACTATTTTTGAAGAGTTCATGGTGCAAAAACCCTTTATCGACTGGGAACCTCTCCGTATTGAAGTCTGCTTGGCGAGAAGTGGCGATCGAAAACCGGTATCTCCCTTGGTTCTTCTTCCACGGTTCTAGCGTCAGACGAGTGTCTAGCGTGAATCTCGATCAGAGAGATAATAAACCCATGCGTCGCGTGATGAGAACCAAGGAAAAACTGGTTTCTTCACATCAGTTGATGACTCGCTTTCTTCGTCAAGCAGACCTGAGATAGATTCCCAGTCGATGGATGGGTTTTTCCCCCTGTGCTCTTCATATAATTACGCAAAATCGACGTGCTTGTTAACTGAAATTAAACTAATTTTTATTATTTCAGAAGTTAGACGTCTTGAACAACAATTCCACCCATTTATTCCACACAATTTGGGAAATTCTACTCCGCCGTCGACCATGAAACTACAACCAACCGAAAAACACGAGGCCATCAAAATGACGAGGCCGAGAATAATCAAAAACGTCGTCGTCTTATCGTCGGGCATCCTAGTCCTATTCACAGCCTACGATGGCCTGACGATGCTGCAAAGCACCATGAACGGAACGCAAGGGTTGGGCGTCGCGTCTCAAGCAGTCCTCTACTTCTGCTTCTGCATTTCGGCCCTGGTGTTCCCGAAGTACGTGATCAAGAGGCTCGGCAGTAAGCTGACGGTCATCGTGTCGATGGCGTCGTACATTCCGTACGTGGCGTCGAACTTCTACCCCGAGTGGAGCGTCATGATCCCGACGTCGATGTTGCTGGGTTTCGGCGGCGCCCTTCTGTGGGGATCGCAGGCCAATTACCTGAACGACGTGTCCACGATGTACGCCGATCTCTTGCTTTCGGAGAAGAGGGGCGAAACCGAAAGTGCAACGAACGCCGAAAACGAAAGTGAAGACGACAACGAATCGAAAAGGGGGGAATTTGACAAGGTCGATGTTCAAACTGAGAAATCTAAGAAACGAATAGATATGGAAATCGGCACTAGAAATGAAACCAAAAGTATTAGTGAACTAGGAAGAACCAAAAGTGGAATGATTACCGAAACCAAAAGTGACGTTGATGGAAAACGACGAAAAATATCAAATGCCGGTTGTAGATGTATAAGCTGTGTTTACATCGAATATGATCAAACGGATGCTTACTTGCTAGCGAACCAGTTGGAAACTGAAAAAAGAAGGGATAAATCTTCTCCTGAATGGGTTCCTGGAAATTTTGAAGTGTTAGCCTCAGAACAACCTTTGTCTTCCTCTGAATGTCATTTTTCGGACAAGGACAAAACAAGAAATCATCAAAATGTAGAAGTTTTCAATCAAAACTGCAGTAATAAAAATGGATTTGAAAACCAAAATGGGAAAATAAAAGACCGACACATATTTGTTAACACAGTCAACGCAAAACGCATGCATGATTCGAAGTTTCATAATTCTAATAATATAGCTGATTCCAATAAAAAACATGAAAATAAGCAAAATACTAAAGCAGATCAACCTGAAAATTCCAATTTTGCAATCGACAGAAACAATCCTATAGCTTTAAATAATATCTCTTCACCAATACCGAAAGTATGCACTTCAAATGATCAAACTACTACAAAAGCAAACGATACTTATTCGATCAAAAATTCCAAAATGAATCATCAACAAAATAACTTAACTGAATTAAACAAAGAAGTGAAGTCTAACTTCGACTTCACTGGCGACATGGAAGAGATCAAGTCAAATAAAAAAATCCCTCATCCGCAAGCAAATAACTCAACTGAACGAAAACGCTTGATCGAGTCTACAACGGCGCGATTCTTCGGAATCCACGGCTTATTCTTCCTATCCAGTTCCATATGGAGCAACCTTATGTCCTACGGCGTCTTACACAGCGGAGAACACCAAACATCGACGTTCGCGTCAGCCAACGCGACTTGCGGCGTCGGCTTCTGCGGCTTTGAATCACGGGAGCACCAGCAGCGTCACCAGCCGTCCGACGAGACGCGCTACGCACTGACGGGCGTTTGTGTAGCGTTGGGCGTCGCGTCTGTGGCGCTGGTGGCGACGTTCCTAGACGCGTTGGATGACAAGAATAAGAAGGAACGATTCACGTTGGGACTTCTGACGGCGACGTTGGCGTTAGTGAAGAGGGGGAAGTTGCTGATGCTCATGCCTCTATCGTTTTACCTAGGACTGTCGAAAGGGTTCTACACGGCTGATTTTACAAAGGTGAGTCTATATACCAGGGTTCGAAATTAACTCTTTTACTCCTAAAACGGCCCAGAAGGCCGTACAACTAAGGATTCGATAATGATATTCTTAAGTATCACATATTACGCGGAAACGAAAATCCTGCGTAGCGGACCGAATCCTTCAATAATGCAACACCAAAATATATTAAGTCGCAGTTTTTGAGACTAATTTCTTAAAATCGTCAATACAGATTATTTTTTTTTTATCATGATTTCAAAAATCTCACCGAAAATAATCTTTTTGAAATAGCAAATCTTCACCTATCTTAAATTTGTCAAACACTTTGCTGCGATTCTAAAAATGCGGCAGTGCTAGAGTCGCACAACTTCGGCATTCTATAAATTGAAAAACTTCGGGTCTATAAATTGTGAAACTTCAGCGATTGTAAAATTCAGGAACTCTGGTGATTGAAAAATATAGAAACTCAGGCGACCCTAGTTTTGTTGCTGCGTAACATGTCGTAGCAGTGTGGTGACAGAACTGGGAAAACTGAGTACTTCCTCTACGCGGGGTATTGTTCGTCGGGCATTTTTTGGCTGCACAGACCATTTATAGGCCGGCAGCTATTTTGGCAATGCTCGGACCCGAACCTTGATACTTTAACACAGCCCATATAATGAGCCAAGTTCTGCTGTGCCCATTTTATTTAAAATGTTTTTTCGCAATTTATAACCACAGTCAAGTGACGAGCCGACACCTGGGCAGTTAATTTGGCAATGCTCGGACCCGAACCCGGAACTTTTCACACAGCCCATGGTGAGCCAAGGCCTGCTGCGCCCATTTCACTTACAAATTCTTTTTCCAGGCGTTCGTGGGGTGCGCCCTCGGCACCACTCACGTGGGCCTGGTGACCGTGTGCTACGGGGCCGCGTGCGCCGTCTCCTCCATCACTTCCGGCGTGCTGGTGCGCAGGTGCGGCCGGGCGCCCATCTTCGCGTTCGGCGCGGCGGCAAATGTGTGCGCATGCGCGCTGATGCTTGCCTGGACGCCCACCGGAGCGGCGGATTCGCGGCCCGTGCTGTTCGGGCTCGCCGCGCTGTGGGGCTGCCACGCTGGGATAGTGTGGTCGCAGATCAGAGGTGGGTATAGAATATCATCAGGTAATGTTAACCCCTTTCAGGGCCGGATTTAAAGATTTGCCGCCTGTAGGCTACGACTGATTTGCCGCCCTTGTCACAATATTCTCCCCCTTCGAGGAAAGGTAGCTGGTAAGCTGCAAAGTAGGGTGGTATGTGCTGTTTAAAATAGATACTCATATTAGAATCATCTATGTACCTTTACACACTAACAAAAAAGCGAAATAGGCAAACTTTTTAAACTGTTCTACTATTTTTCTTTCAACGTCGAAATCAAATCCGGGAGGAGGGGGTGCAATTGCCCTTGCAGCGACCATATGTTTGCTACGAAATATATTAGTACTATATCTACGTTTACGGTTTGCGCATTAATGTAAATTATTTGTTTTCTTTCTTAAAAATATTTGTATCGTTATAATAATTTTTTATGCCAAATGCCGCTTTAATGGGTCGTAAAATTTGCCGCCCAAAAAAATTTGCTGCTCTAGGCTACAGCCTACTTAGCCTATTTAGAAATCCGGCCCTGACACCTTTCACTCCCAATGATCTGCTTGGAATCATCAGCCAATAATTTTTTTTTCTCACTCAGTGAAACTCGCACTTAATTAAATTCTTCATAAATTTTTTTACAAAGTTATATTTCCGTTTTGTATCTTTCGGGGGAAGAATCATGTCTTTTGAAGAATTAAATAATATGTGTTGCAGTTACAGGAAAATATAAAAAACAGTCAAAATAAAATTAATTCTGAAACAATTTTATTAAATAAATGGGCCCTAAATTTTTCATGCTTGCATTTTTAAATGATTAAAAATAGAATTTTAACTATTTTCAAAAAAATAGAATAAAAGAATTTTAACTATTTTGTTTTGAAAAAATTATTGTTATAATTTAATCATAAGTTACGATTCCAAAATTTTCCCCTTAAATTTTAGTTTAAAAAAAAATTAAATTTTAGTTAAAAAATTCAGACATCCCCCCCTGCTTTTTACCATTTCATTCTTGTTGCTTAGGTGTTGGGCTGATTTCATAGCCAACATTCTTTTCTGCAATGGCCGCTCCTCGGTCCCTTAATTGGGTCTCGATCCAGGTGTGTTGGGGGGCCAAACTTCATTGTTACAGATTTTCCTCAGACGCATGTATTCCTACCTGGCGCCACAGTGTCGATGTCCAGCATAAAAGTGTTTTGTTGGACATGACGTTACACCACAAAGGCAGTGTCAGGAAGTTTTATTGAAGGGGGAACCTGGAGTTATGTCTTCAGGTATACCCGCGGGAAACTTCAGAGGATTTTAATATCCTATGGGGTTCCCGTAATTGTACTATCCTGACCACTGTCCGAACGCAATTTAAAATCGAAGGTGGGAGTTTGTGCTGGGGGGATGTTCGGAATTATGTTATTGGGTAACCTTTACATGGGTGGAGCTTTAGAGATTTCGTCGGTTTGTACCGCGAGATCTGAAGCCAGTTACGGAAATAGATCCAGATATGTAACATTAAATTCAACAAAAGGCTGGGTGCCCGTTGGGTCCTGTGCCCGACCGTCCGCGAGGTGCCGGTACGCGGCTGGGCCCCATGGCCTGACTTGCCCCGTATGAGGCGGCATAGAGTCCGACGACGTTAGACTCCTCGCTTTGCAAGACAGTGCATCGCGATACCGCCACACCACACCAAGTGCCTTCTAATGAGTCTGGGTGCTGTTGAGCCCCTTGACTGTTGCCCGTCCCATTCACAAAATTATATAGTGAGTTCATTGAGCACACAAATCATTGTGTGTCTCAATCAAGTGTGGTGAAGTGTGATAGTAATTGTTGGTAGAACTACTATTCGAATCCAACACAAACAGTGTCCTTCTTCTGAGGGTCTTCAGTAGCTGTAAAGGGGTGAGTGATAATTCTGATCTCTCCAGGATAGGTTAATTAAATGTAACGATTTGCGATTATGTTAAGGCCTTATTTTCAATGCATACTGTTAATTATTATTGTCTAGTATGAACCGCGGTTGTACTTGTGTATGTTAATAAATGTTTAATTAGTTAACCAATTGTCTTCTCATTTGCTGTCCAGGGTTATTGCGGTAGAATTGAGTAATTGATATAGTTCTAAATAATTATGATTTAGTTTATTTATTATGGAATTAATCAATATGATAAGTTCTTATTTACTTCATCCAACAAATTATCCGCCCAACACTAGGTCTATTACGATTCATTCTTGTTGCATGAGCCTATTTCCGAAATTTTAGACTTTAGGTTTAGGTTTAGTTTGAATTATCGTCGCACTAGAGCTACACGAGGGCTATTGGCGACGGGCGTCGTATTTTAGAACCACAATCAAGTGACGTTTTAGACTTTAGAATAAAAAATAAAAAGTTGGGACTGAAAGGGTTACATCTATGGGATTTTTCATATGCGACAAGGCGAAAACCATACATCTGAGGTTTTCAATCAAGTAGTGAGAATATTAAACAGTGTTACAGTGGCAATGGTTCTTTTCAGGGTTTGGAAAGTAACTCGGTTACAGTTACTTAACACGAAAACTAGCTATAGTCTCTTTTAGAAATTTTAAGTTATAAGAAATTTTTTAATTTAACCATCTTACAATTTTTTCAAAGAGAACCAAGATAAAAAAAATAATTAAAATCGTAGGTTAGGTTAGGCTAGTTTGAATTATCGTCGCACTAGAGCTACACGAGGGCTATTGGCGTTGTATTTTAGAACCACAGTCAAGTGACGAGTAAATACCTGAGTAGGCACCCAACGCAACCATTAAGGGCGACAACGTACGCAGGATTAAAATCGTAAAAAAGTTAAGAACGAAAATTCACCGTTGTTAAAAGTTAAATTTTTAAAAATTATTTTTTACAGCGTTCTACGGTGTCCTATACAAGGCAGACGAAGAAGCGGCTTTTGCAACATTCCACACATGGTACTCCTTGGGATTTTGCCTCTCCTTCGCCTATTCAGAGTTCCTATGCACCTACGTTAAAATCTGCGTGCTGCTTGTGATATCTGCTATTGGCTACTTGGGATATTTCATTGTTGAGAGGAAACACTCACGGAAAATAAACAAATAAAGATGGAATTTCGATATATTTTTTAACTATATTGGAATATTTTTTTTACAAGGTTTTATTTATGCATTGGATACAAAAGGATTTAAAATGGGGTTGTTTCACGGAGGATCTGGCAATAGCTCCGCGGTCTTGTTTTCCTGTCTCTCGAATTTCTTTTGAATTGGTTGGTTGGTATAGATAATCAGGTTTGTGTGCTGACCAAGCACACTAACCTGACGGGCGTCCGACGAGACGCGCTTCGCACTGACGGGCGTTTGTGTAGCGTTGGCCGTCGCGTCTGTGGCGCTGGTGGCGACGTTCCTAGACGCGTTGGATGACAAGAATAAGAAGGAACGATTCACGTTGGGACTTCTGACGGCGACGTTGGCGTTAGTGAAGAGGGGGAAGTTGCTGATGCTCATGCCTCTATCGTTTTATCTGGGACTGTCGAAAGGGTTCTACATGGCTGATTTTACAAAGGTGAGTCTATACCAGGGTTCGAAATTAACTCTTTTACTCCTAAAACGGCCCAGACGGCTGTACAATTAAGGATTCGATAATGATATTCCTAAGTATCACATATTACGCGGAAACGAAAATCCTGCGTAGCGAAAGTGTTAAAGGTTACTGGTCCGAAAATGCGACCGAATCCTTCAATATGTATTATACAACACCAAAATAAATTGAGTCGCAGTTTTTGAGACTAATTTTTTTAAATCGTCAATACCGATGATTTTTTTTTTATCATGGTTTTCCAAAAATCTCATCGAAAAAAATCTGAATATAAGTCTAATCTGAAAATAAGTCTACCACCCAACCAACTTAACCAAAACAAAAGTAATTCGAGAGACAGGAAAACAAGACCGCGGAGCTATTGCCAGATCCTCCGTGAAACAACCCCATTCAACTTTGAGAAATTATTCAAAATTAAATCACTAGAAGGCAAAAATATTTTTATCAAGAAAAAAAATCCAATAAATATATATTAAGTGAAAACTGATCATTTTATCAAATAGATGAAAGTAAAATAATTATTTAAGAATATAATTTAAAACTCACTTAGAAAATCAAAAATTCCAAACACGGATTTTAAAATGGTTCTGAACTTTGAAAAATTGTTTTCAATTATTTCACTACTTTTTTGTAAACATACCAAATTCAAATTTAATTCCTCCAACCTCCCCCTTAAAAAATAATTGTGAAACAATAAATTTAAGATGTTTAAACTTCTTCTATAAACCAGTGGTTCCCAACCTTTTCTGGACCATCGCCTCGTATTTTAGGTTGATTAACATCCATCGCCCCCTTTTAATTATCATGTTATGTCTAATCATAATTTGAGTTAGAGTGTAACTATAAAACAGTTTTATAACACTTACTACCGTTTATAAAAACAACAAAAGAAGCTTTATCCGGTCACTTTTAAATAAAATAGAAAAACATAAAACACATTTTTAAAGAACAAAAGTGAAATAATGAACTAAGATATTTTTACAGGTTTCCAGAAAATTTAAGAGAGTTTAAAGTAAAAATTGGCTGGTTTGGTTATGGTTGGAGAATGGGTTTACTGTACAAAGGTACAACATTATTTTAATTTTCCCCCTTTGAATACTCATCACCCCCTGATCGCCCCTCAAGTATTTTTTGCTCCCTTGATAACACAAATCGCCCACTTGGGGGCGATCGCCCCCAGGTTGGGAACCGCTGTACTAAACTAACCAATATGCAACACAATTGCATTTAATAAATATGGGTAAGAGTTTATTTTGTGAAAAAAATATGAATACTAAAATAATATTCAAACAATTTATTTAGAGTTACTAATTTTGGGTACCTCTTAATGAAAATTTTCATTCAGCAACATCAACCCCAAATGAAACTGCCAGCATTGAAAGCTTATCTGCATCTATTCTTTAAAATGCAATTATCGGTGAACTAGAAAATGTCTGGTCAGCTGAAACTTAGTAGTAAAAGATTTTCCACACACTTGGCAGTTGAAGGGCTTGACTCCGGTGTGCCTCTGCAAGTGGACCTTCAGCGAACTCTTGACGAAGGTGACGTAAGAGCAGAAGGAGCAATTCAAGACTTTTGAGAATATTTCGCTTTTCTCCTTTCTTCTTCCTGAAATGGACAAAAAGTATTTTTAAGTACAGAGAACAGGAACACATTTAGAATTTAGTAGAATTTACTTAGAATTAGTTTTAGAATATTTTTAAAGATTGAAGATGGAACATGGTTTATGGAAGATCATGTCTGAAAAGAAATAAGTACGGTTGGAAGAGAAAAATCTTGAACAAATTACAATTCATCAAGTTTTAATTTTTTTAAACAGAGTTTATACGTACAAAGAATTAATGACCAAATTTCAAAAGATATGGATTGATCTAGGGAGTATAATAATATAAAAATAACGAAAATAGCTAGGAAAGCATATAAGCTAGAAATACTTCATATGCAACACATACATTTTCACTAATTGTTTATAAAATCAGAAAAAAATGTAGGGCAAAAAAGAACAATTTTATATCTTTTATTTGCTTTTATGGAAATAAAATTATTTAAAAATATTAAAAATAAAGACTTCCAACTTAAGCTAGGATATGCAACTTTTTAGTTACAATAAGCTATTTATTGTACAGTGTAGACTTTTGTCGGATGCAAATAAACCTTCCTAAAATAAACTTATAGGATTTTTTTTTCAAGTAATATGCTAAGATTCGATGTTAAAAAAAGAAAATTATCAATAAATATGGCTGAGAATTAAAAGCAAACCTAGAAAAAAAAAGATATGGCAGAACTTTTGAAAATGTTTAGAATAATTTCCAACCTACTTGAATTATAAAATATATTTGTACAATGAATCACTAAGTTAAATAAATGAAGATGAATTTCCAATAACTCTTAACTTTTTTTTCTTTTATTTAAAAGTTAAATGCAAAAATTTAGAATGTTCAAATAAATCACAATCAGAATGCAGAAAAATGTGCTTATTAATATAGTATACATATGGCATGAAAACACATACATAGCACAGCATCAAAATAGACAATCTTCATAAGATTAATAAATGAGAATTTGTAAAAAATTGAAAAAAGCACTTTTTAGATTTTACAGGAGAAATGCATATTTGGATTAATGACAACAATTTTATTTTACAAACAGATTATGAAAAAAAATTAAGAACTAAGTCATCATATTAAAAAAAAAGAGAATAATTTAAAAACTGGAAATTTATTGTTAAGTATTGTATTTGAATTATAATAATATATATCACAAAATAAAGACAATTTAAATTTATTATAAAAAAATATTTTGGAACACATACATTTTTAAATGCAGCAAAAAAAACTTGTGAAATATTATTAAAACAAATCAAATAATGCATTGATCTTTCTAAAAAAATAATAATTAATAATTGTAAAAAAAGCTTCAAGCCCACACAAAGTTTTCCCTAGACAATATTTCTTTCAACTAAATTGTTGAAAGGTAGAAGTGTAATGCGAAATCTGCCATTTTAGTCGTTTTTACATTTAGCCTGAAACTTTGAATAACAAAATATTAACATGCATCATCTATACTTTCACAGAACAAGCGGGTTAAATTATTGTGATTAGGATTGATTTTAATAAAACCACATTGAAGGTGCATATGGACTATAGAATCAAAGCTTTAAGAGCAGGGCTGGATTTACCAATAGGCCCGGGCCTAGGAGCGCACCATGATGAGGGACGCAAAATCATTCCGCATTTTTTTGTCAGAAAATTTCCATAAAATGTTATAGACTACAATACATGTCTACATGCTTTGCTGTCTTTCGCTTTGCTGTCAGTGTGTATCTACAGAGCGTTATTTATTTAATTTGTTATTTATTTATTTTATTTATATAATTAATTTTACTTCACAATGAATTAGAATAAAATACAAGTTATCTTCACAAAGACCTTTCTGAGGTCAAATTTCTCCCTCCTTTACGATGTGAAGAGGGGGCGACAAAAAACCACAGGCCTAGGGGCGCATAAAATATAAATCCGGCCCTGCTTAAAAGGAAACTGGAGCTGTAGCTGGGTAGCCAAACCCAAAACCAAAGTCTCCTCTCCGCCCTAATCCAATGGAAAAAATAATTTTCTAAGCCAAACTACTCTGGCTGTATTGAATATTTTTGCAAATGTTATTTTACGTGATAAATGTAGCTGGCTAACAGGACTCTATGATACCACTTTTTGAAATGGGTTCAAATATTTTCTTAAAAAAATTTCTCTAAATAATTTTGCAACAAAATATTTAAACTAATTTTTTTTTAAAAAAGTGGTATTATGTAGCTCCATAAGTCAGCTACATTTATCAAAAACAAAACTTGTTTGCAAGAATATTCAAAGCAACTGAAGAAAATTAGTTTTCCCTATTGCATTAAACACAGAGAAGTTTGGAGACCCAAAAAAAGGCAGATTTCAAAAATGGAATTAATTTATATTGCCCTATAAGCCAGCTACATTTATCGTACAGAAAAAACGGTGAGTAAAAATATTCAATACAGCTGGAGTTAGAACTTAGAAAATTATTTTTCCCTATTGATTGAGATTCTATGGTTTGAACATTGATTGAGATTCTATGGTTTGAACATTGATTGAGATTCTATGGTTTGAACATTGATTGAGATTCTATGGTTTGAACATTGATTGAGATTCTATGGTTTGAACATTGATTGAGATTCTATGGTTTGATTCTATGGTTAAGTATCTCAACCCAACACAAACTCAAGAAGAAGAAGAGAATATGTGTGTCATGAAATGCCTCTGTAGGTTGTCCTTCCTCTTGAACCCCCTGTAGCAGATTTCACATGCGTAAGGCTTCTCCTCACTGTGGGTGACCAAGTGGTTCTTCAGACAACTGGACTTGTTGGTGGTGTAGGAACACTGACTGCAGCTCAGTGTTTTCTTCTTCTTATCTGGAAGATTGTTTTGAAGACATGTTAATACATTGAAAAAAAAGGATAATACTGCATTCAAATACTGAAACAATCATTTGACCATCTTATTTACACAGACCAATACATCAATTAATAGATTTCTTAATTGGACAATTGAAGAGCTTAGTGGAAGAACGTGCTAAGGGACATTTTTGAAAAAATTTAGATTTTTGTGTCAATGAACATAATACCAACTTCTGTAACGATAACAAGTTTCCCCTTTTCCAAAAAATTTATATATAGTATATTTTTTACGCTTTACAAGTTCCGTTTTCAACAGTCCTGAGTGCAAACGAAAAACTTTGAAGCTCCTTTTCTAGTTTTCACCTTTTTGTCACTTAGCACATTCTTCCACTAAGCTCTTCAATTGTTTTGAAGACATATAAATACATTTAAAACAAAAGTGACAAATACCGAAACACTTATCAGTGGGAACACAAGGGGTCTACCTTTCTCAGAATGGTACACAACTCAGACTGAAAAAACTCCTTTTCGGATATCATGCTTCACAACTTTGCGTCGTACAACTGTTTTTTTCATTTCAGTCTGAGTTGTGTAGCATTCTGAATAAGGTAGGCCCCTTGTGTTCGCACTGAAACATGTCAAGTTTTACACAATAAAATTATTTGTGTTAAAATTATTATTGTGTCAACAATATTATTCTTCATGAATCTTCAATAAATATTTATTCCAAACAAAATGTTTCATGACAATTACAATTAAACATATTTTTCTTGCAAAAAGTTAATATAAAAAAAATATTTTTATCAGAAAATAAGTGAATTGTGGTTGTAAACCTGTAATAATCACATGACATGTTAAATGGTTACCACTTTTATATGTTTAAAATGAAAGTAGTAGTTAGATACAAACATTTTTCAATATATGCATATCATAGATATCATAGTTAAAGTATTAGATTGGCAGATCACGTGACCTCCAATGCTAACGACGGGATGCGCATGGAGACCAGAATAAGAGGGCAATGAGGCCAGTGTTGCCACCACTTTTAGGAGAAAAACACTACGAAAAAATACCATTTAATTCTAAAATTACAAAAACATACCATGAAAATACTAGCAAAGTGTTTCACGTTCTTTTATAAGTCTGTAAAAAGATTCCAAAATGCAACTAAAAATTTTCTGGTATTGTTTTGTAATTTTAGAATTAAATGGTATTTTTTCGTAGTGTTTTTCTTTTAAAACCGGTGGCAATACTGGCCTCATTGCCCTCTTATCCTGGTCTCCATGTGCTTCCCGCCCTTAACATTGCAGGTCACGTGATCTGTCAATCTAATACTTTAACTATGATATCTATGATGCATATCAATTGCTAAAAGAACATTCTGATAAATGACTAAAAAATGTTCAGTAAAATAGAAAATATTCAAACACTCAAGAAATGTTTATTTGAAATTTTTCAGTTTTAACTGAAAAAGTTATTACTCATTCCGAAAAAGCATGAGTTCATAGAGCTAAACTTAGCAAATTAAAATGTGAAAACCTTTAACAGTAAGTAACACTCTGAGTGCTTCCATAGTTGTAACATCAATAAAATATGCCAAAATGGATTAATTTTAATGTAAACTTTTACACAACAAATTGGCATTTCTCTTTAAAATAAAGCTTATTAAGAATAAGTTTAAAAAAATCTTAATGTAAAGCAAATACAAAATGCTAAGAAAATATCACTGAAAGTAAAAATCTTTATTTTTCTTTCCTTTTTGCCCCACAATAATTATTCAGCATTTTCAAATTCATCTTGTTTAAAGCTTAGGAAGAATTTTTAAATTGTTATTACATTATATGATTTTTATTGTGTTCATTTTTAAATTCAAACAAATTTATCTCATTATAAAAAATCTATTAGAACTTAATAATTAGTTAAATTTTGATCCTAGAACTTGCCAGTGATATTTGCAATTCAGTCATTTACAATTTGAGCAATTTTCCCAATCACATGAAGGCTAAAGACAGATCCATTGAATAATCGTAAAACATTATAGAAAACAACATCAACAGTGTTAAATCTTAAAAATATGTACAATAATTTATCCATCACCCAATGCTCACTTCGTTTCATAAGTTTTGCTGTCAAAGAACATAACAAGGATAGGTATCAATTAACCATAAAACAATAAAAGAAGTAACACATAAAATTACTAATTAAATTTCTAAACATAAGATAAAGAAATGAAAAACTGATAATTATACACCATCACCATTAAACTGTTATTAACTCAAGTTCGTACTATAATTCATACAGCTAACATGCCAGACAAAATACAAATAACCATAAAAGCATCAGTAAATATATTTTTTATAATATCGTGCAAAAAAACTAACTTTTTCAAATCAATAATCGTGGCAAAAGTGATGCTTTTAAAGAAATCGTGTTTCAAAGTTACTTTTACGCACTAGTGCGACAAAGTAAATAAGAGCATCTGGTGTGAAATTCTTCATTTGAGCGCGATATTTTATTCGGCGGCTTTGTGATTGGTGTAAAATTCTTTATTTGAACATGATTCTTTATTTGGCGTCTATGTACAATGCCAATTTAAGAAATACTTTTTGCACATGATTTTAAAATAATCATTAATATAAATAATCACCTTCAAATCATTTGAACGTGATAATAAAATAATTAATAAGCCAATCAATAAATGCCAATTTAATAAATACTTAAACTAAATTTGCACGTTATTATAAAAAATAGTGCATTACAACACGTTGAAAATAGCCTTTTTTAAACTCGTGAATTTATTTCACTCGCTCGTGAAATAATTTATTTAACTCGTTTAAAAAAGCCTTACTTTTCACACTAGTTGCATAAATAACTATTAGTCAGCTTAGTAAATATATTCTTATGCCAATTTATCATATAAAAAGTTCAGTCATCATGTCATAAACCTCTTATGCGTGATAAAATGCACTCTCAAGTGTGCCTTTTGCCTGAAGCATTTTCCGCAGACGCCGCACTTAAAGGGCTTCTCTCCCGTGTGACCAAGAATATGCCTTTGAAGGTGCCCCTTATTCAGGGTTCTGTAGTCACACATTGGGCATCGATGAAGTGTCGATTTGGAGAGAGGAGAAGCTATCCAGGCATTGGTGA
This sequence comes from Oedothorax gibbosus, assembly GCA_019343175.1. Taxonomy (NCBI): domain Eukaryota; kingdom Metazoa; phylum Arthropoda; class Arachnida; order Araneae; family Linyphiidae; genus Oedothorax; species Oedothorax gibbosus. Next base: position 3,164,532 of record CM033276.1, read on the forward strand.
AGTTCACATCTATTTGGGTATAGATGGGTTAGTTACTATATATTGATGCCAGTAAAATGATTTATTTATTGAATATAATGGTTCGAACAATAAGTAAAATTGCATTAATTAAAATGAACAATAGGCTTGTTTTACAAGGGATCTGGCAACAGCTCGGCGGTCTTGTTTTCATTTTTCTCGAATTACTTTTGCCTTGGTATTCCAAATTGAGTTTTCTAAGAATATTTTAGTTGTTATTTTTTTTTAAAATTCCAACTTCTTTCAATGCAAGTTTTCCTTGATAAATGTTTAAAACAACCAACAGCAAAGCAAGAAGTTGTTATTTTAAAAAATAACAACTAAAATAACTTATTCTTAGAAAACTTAATTTCAAATATATCTACAAAAGTAATGCGAGAAAAATGAAAACCAGACCGCAGAGCTGTTGCCAGATCCCACATGAAACAAGCCTATTATTATTTTTTTTTAATGAAATGGTGACTTGGAGAGAGGAGAAGCTATCTATGTGTTGGTGAAGTTGACATCTATTTGGGTATATATGGGTTTGTTAGTATACGGATGCAGGTAGAAGCATTAATTTATTGAATACAATAGTTTTAACAACACGTAAAATTGCCATAATTAAAATTGACTTTTAAATGGATAATTAGTAAATTTAATGAATAAATTTAAAATAATTAATAAATTTAGTTAATCAAAATGGATAAATAGTAGATTTTAATCACAATTATATGGGTTAGTTAAGATATGGATGCCAGTAAAATGATTAATTTATTAAATATAATCGTTTTAACAAGTAAAATAGCTATTCATTTAAATGGACAATTATTATTTTCTTTTAAATAGATAGTAAATTTAATTAATTTAAATGGAAAATTTATAAATTTAATTAATCAAGCTGGAAAAAAGTAAATTTTAATTAATCGCATATGAACAACAGTAAAATGATTAACTTATTAAGTACAATAGTCTTAACAATAAAAAAATTGTCATGTAAAAATATTTTTTTTGTTTCTACCCTCTGAAGCAAATTGTGTAAACTCGATTTCCCTGCATGAAAATAAAATTTTTAATGGGAAAATTTAATTTCTTTAAAATTATATTTCTATAACAAATGATTATAAATGATTGCTCTGTACTAAAAATTTAGTGAAATTATAAAATAAGTTTATATATAGGTATCCCTCAGAGAGTAATTTCTTTTAAATGAACATAATGTAAAATGAATGATAATCAGAGGATTTAACAATTTACGTAGCAGAAATTATGTTACATTAAACTTTTTTTTAAAATTAAGGTTAATTTATTTGGCAAAAAATAAATTATTATAAATAAAATTCTCCAATTGGTATTTAATGGGTTTGAATTGAATAAAATAGAGTAATTTAGTTGATGCATGTTAATTTATTTTAAGTTGTACACTGAATTAGAATTTTTTTTTTTAATAAACTTTCTTTACATGGTATAAATAATTGTATTGAAATTTAAAATGATAAAATTATTGACTAATTAAAATTCTATAGTTGATGCACATTACGTTAGTTGAAATTTTAATTGTTATGTTAATTTTTAATTATTTAAATTCAGAGATATTTATAGTTCTATTAGTTGCTATGAACAATTTGAAGAAACATTTTATGATTTAAGATTTTTTAAAAAAATAATTAACTTTGGACTGATAAGTATTAATCTTTCAAGGATTTTTTCAGAAAGAAAACATTATTTTCTTTTTTCACATTCTGAAAAAAAAACCCACCTAAAAATTACACAAAAGAAACTAAATGAAACTTCTTGTCACTGAAAATATGAATACTAAACAAAATGGGTTTAAAATATGATAATAAACAGAGAAAAAGTTATCTAAACCAACAAATTTGTTGTGGAACTCATAATCAGATTAATTTAATACAATATTAAAAAATTTTATCCAACAATTGTAAAAAAAACATTATTCATAAGGAAATTCACAGGTAATTTGACATAAAAAAATAACCCACACACAAGTGTATAAGCAACAGCCCGATGATCACCCGATGATTCACCCGATGATTGTGAAAATTAATAACTTAAGTAAAATACAAGTTAAAAATAATGTATTAAATGCTTTAACAATATGAAGCAAGAATTGCATTTAAGGTAAAATTCTAAATAGACTTCATCAGCAAATGAAATTAGAAAACAGAAGAAAAAACACGTTAAACTTTCTAAAAGTTATTTTAACTTTTTAAAGATGCATGTAAGTACAAATATATAAGAATTTTTTTTTTAAATTAACTCATTTTTGATAAAAATCCAAAAAGTGCATTTTGAGTCTAAACTATTTAACTGGAGTAAAGAGTTACACAGAATGTAATGCTATAATTCATACATATAAATTATAGCATTACATGTATTATTACAATGTTTCGTAAAAGGCAAAATTGTAGAACTATTATAAACAAACGTTAAGAACATAATAATGAAACATTCAATATTACATTAGAATACATGAAATAAAAATAATTTTAAATGTTTTAAAGTAAAAGGATTGGTTTGCACAATTTATTTTTTTAAAGCAAGGAAGTAAAGCATTAAAATACACAAGTTCAGCAAAATGAGTTAAATTGATGATTATTTTCAATATTTTAGGCTCTAAATTTTCTGATCATTTAGACTTTGACCATTATAAGAGTGATCATACAAAAAAGTGTCATTAGGATCCCTAAAAATGTTCCTATAGTCTGTGCTATTAAAGATCAGATCCTGAGTATAACTAATATATAGGGTCCGCTCCCTTCATTGGCGAACTTTGACAATCATAAATTCAATTAGACAAAGGCGCCAAACAAACAAAAAAAAAACCGAAAGGACCAAATATCTTAGTTATACTTCAGAGAATGTGAGTTTTTGCAACTAGACCCTTCACATAAACTTGTGAAAACATAACAAAACACTATGTGGTAGGGATGGACCGATGCATTGGCGCCGATTTTTGCAAAATTGGATGTTATGAATGTTACTTTAGGGAAATAATAACCAATGTTTATTTTTTAAAAATCCTTTATCTAAACCCTAGTAATAATTGTCCAATTATTAGTAGTCCAATTCCTGGTTTTAAACCGATGTGGCCGGGGCTTGTTTCGACCACATCCATCAATGTTACGTCTGCTGAACTCTCTAATTACCAAATAAACTAATGCACAAATCTAAAATTTAATAAATAGATTATCGCGGTTCATTCATATTTTTTTAGTTGTTTTCGCATGAAGTAACTGAATTTTGAATTTGATTTTTGCCATTGGCATCAGCTATCTGCCAAAAAGCGCCATCAGTCGATCCCTACTAAGTGGAATGTGAACTCTTATCTGAAGAGCAGGACAAAGTGATTTTTGAGCCTGGAATGGTCTCTGAACTTCTTTCCACAGATCTGGCAACCGTGTGGCAACTGCTCCGTGTGTCTGAGGGTGTGTCGCCTCAGGTTGTAGAGGATAGGGGTTCGGTACCAGCAATACCGGCACTGGTACAACTTTAGTTGGCAAGTACCTGAAACATACATAGGGAAAGTTATACGTACTATATGGAATGATGAAGAGTAGTGTATCACACAGATTGTGAGAATGATATCATTGTGATCTGGTGTTGTAGAGAAATGAGGATGATTATAAGGTTTTTAAAGACCTTTAATAGAACTAACTTCGGCACAAACTACAAAACAATAAGAAAAATGTGAGGTCACAGGTCGTTTTGACTTGAGAGTAAGAGCCAAAGTGATGTCTTGTTTGGTTTGAATCTCACTGGCAATGAATTGGTCGCCTTTATTATGCAGAGATTGGTTAAAGGGATAGTATAGAAATTATACTATTGAATGAGAAATTTTATCGACAGATCTTTGGTCAGAAGGACGTTTAATAGGAGACATGAATTTCGATAGATCTTTAACAGTATTCGCATGCAAGAATAAGTATTAAGTGCAAAAGTTTCACTTCCTAAAATGGAAATGAGGAAAGATCCTAAATTAACTACGACTCACCACAATATTGTTTTACTAATGGAGATGCTATTAGGCGGAATGAGTATTTGGTAGACTCGGCAAATTTTTCCAAACTGAGAGAAACATTTGCACATCATATTACATAAGAGGATAAAGGAAATAATAATGCAAACTGATAGAAATATTTTGGGTTATAATACAATATTATATATGTACAATGTTTTGCTTTTTAAAAAACACTTTAATATACAGTTGGCGGATTTGGTGACAAAAGAAAGGGAATTATAAGTAATCACAGGAGGAAATCTCACAAAATAGCATTCTAACTTTTAATATGTAAACATGACCCCTCACCCCAAATAATATTTTGAAAACTAATCATCAGTGAAGAATTTAGCCAAGAGTGATTGAATTGATTGAAGAGTGATTAATATTAAAAGTTAAAAACATATAAAGGTTAGACTATACTTGAGGGTGGCCTCGCCAAGATGGGCGATGTTCTTTCTTTATAGGAAAGTCTATATTTTAATGAATATGTATTTAGTTTTGTTTAGCAATCATGATTCTGATCGGTTTAGATTAAAGCATTATTTTTTAATGTTCAGATTATGATTGGTTTAACATTGGATCCGCACGAACAGGATTGGCGTCCAATAAAAATCGCCAAGGGGCACCCTGAAGTATAGTTTTACAAATATAAATCCCACATTTAAAAGAATATATGTAAATAACAGCAGCTTAGGTCTATAATAAGCATGTTTCAGGTCTTGAGTGGAAACAGAAATTTTAATGAAAATAAATTCCTTCTCGAGATTCGATTGGTGAATCCAGCACAAAGGACCGATAGGAGTGCCGATCCCAAGAAATGCAGGAATGAAAGGTGGAAGAAACTATGTCACCTGAAACAAGCCAAGTGTTTATTCATGAACACAATTATTTAATAAACTGATCACAACTGTTAATAAACTGATAGATATACAAAGGTAAAATTAAAAATGCAGGCCTGTTACACAGTCTTCTGCACTTAGAATGCATGTTAGAATCCAATGTAAGCAGTGCACAAATCAAATATCATAATCCCAATGATAATTATGTATTTTTTTTAAAGCAAAATGGCTATATATGAATTTAAGAAGGGCTAAGAACCAATGACAAACAGTTTGTTATCAATGGTTTGTAAACAAACTTTTATTGAAAAATTAATCAACTTAAATTCCTTTTATAGGTATGAAAATAAAATATCTATTTAAACAAACGATTGTAAAGTATATTGGCATACTGGCGGCGATACTCTATTGATTTTGATGAAGATTTGTGCATTGTTTACATTTGAAAATGGAACTTTCTGTCCTATGCAGACACTTGAACAAGCGTGCGCGAAATAACATATAATAAATAAAAACTATATTTTGAAAAGGGTGCATAAAATCAGCGTAATACACAATAAATAAGTGTAAGTAGTAAAACAAAACACTATAATAAACAATACTAAATAAAATAAATTTCAAATTCACACCCAAAAGGAAAAAATAAAATATTTCATAGTGGCAATTACTTCAGTTCATTTCACATATTCAATTACCAGATTAAATTGAATTATTATATGAACATACTGATAATATAAAATAATAATCATTAAGAATTTTGACAAGCCTCTCTTTTCTATTTTTGTTGTTGAAAAGTGTATATTTTAACTTTTAAAAATGAAATATATTTTTAGAAAATGTTCACGACCAGCAAGCTATAAGGCTAAAAGCTAGCCGGCGTAACTGCATAGACTGCGAAACTGGAGCTGAAACTTCCTAGTTTTCCCAACGATGTATAATGGTTTTCCCTACTAGTCTTGTTTTGAAGAAGTTTCTTGCACACAAGGTCTCAAGTTTTGATCATGAATTTCATTTGGGATGCTTTCTTTCGGCCATTTTTTAAATACATACATAAACTGCCTACTAATAGCTGAGGAAGTGGAGGGGAAAAAAATGGGAGCATGCCAATAATTCGACTATAAGTGCCCCCCTTCCCACAGTTTGATAATTAACTTATTTTTCGATTTTACTGTTTTCCTAAATAAGTTAATAAATGTCATATTCAACAAAAATTTCAATTTATATAAAGAGGAGGTTAGATTGCTACTTTGCATTTTAGAGCTGTTCCGCAAACAAGCCGCCAGTGATAGTTTGGCAAAATGAAAACAACTAAAACTATCAAAAAGAAAAAGTTGTCCTTATTTTCTTTTGCAAAAGAGGAAAACAGTTAAATAAAAAAGAATTAGGGAGACGGATTTTAGTGTTAGTAGAAATGGGGGTATAGTTTGATAAGTATCCATTTAACTATTATTGGAATTAAATTATTATAAACAATTTGATGTTCATACATATATCTTCATAAAGGTGTGTTAGGTTGCATTACAGCTATGAGTGGCAATTGGCGACATGCATCATCATTTAGATCCAGGGTTGGGCCGTTACTTGTTTAAATGTAACTTGTTACAATTACATTTCGTAAAAAGTAACTAATTACCTGAAAAATTACTAATTTCCAAAAGTAACAAATTACAATTACTTTTAAGATTACTTTTTACGACAAAATTTCATGTTTACAAATGTTTTGAAAAATAAAGTATAAATGAATAAACGATTTTTTAAAAAAAAAAAAATCAACTTTATTATACAGTTATCAGAAAATCTACTTGTTGTGGTACAACAAAAGCTGCATCTCAAAATATTTGTTGCTTACTACGATTGGGTCCCCCCCGGAGACACAAACCACCAGAACTAACCTTTCAACAGCCCCACTAGCTAATAAGGGCTTAATATATTTTATGAACAAGCTTTTAACTGTAGGTAGAGTACAGAATACAGTCATATTATGGTCGTTACTTTGGAAAAATGTCGACAACTCTTAATCGGCTTCGGCGGAAAGATGTCTAGTTTTTATATTCTCAAAAAAAAAATCATCATCACTGCTAGATGAATGTTGTTCATAATCACTGCAATCAGTAGGGAAAGTTTCATTATTGTGGGTACCATATTTCCCCTCTAAGCAAAGAGTATGTGAGTTTTTTTTAAATATCATTTTTAAATGTTTTTGTTTTGGACATTTATTAGAGTGTTAATGTTAAAATTAATGAAAGTAACACGTTACTGTAAAAAAAGATAACTTTTTCGAAAATTATGTAACAAATTACCTGTAAATTTTTTTCTCAAATGTAACGAATTACCTAAAAGATTACTGTAAAAAGTAATTATTACAAGTAACGCATTACCGCACAGGCCTGTTTAGATCCTCCGTCAAGTTACAATCCGACACCCGAGTAGGCCCTCTACACAACTTTTAAGGCCAGCATTGTACACAGTGTCACAATTTTGGAGAAAATTTATCGTGCACTTCCTCTACATGGGGTATTATTTGTCGGACTTTTAGGTTACACAGGATGTTTATTAGGTTGTCAGTTATTTTGGCAATGCCTGGGCCCGAACCTGGGACCTTTCGCATTCAAGGCGCCTCACGAGTTGAGCTTCCCAGCCCCTTCATTATGGTGGACCACTTTATTTTAATAATATATATAAAATTAAAATTTAAGCTACAGAGTCAATGCTTTACTGCTTACACATCTTTCTATATCAAATGTCAGAACACAAGGATCTTGGGATTCCCTTAATAACATAAAATATGTTACTCAAATATTCAAACTCTATAAATTAATAAAATTAAATTTAAGTACAATCTCTTCTTAAATTTTCATATCCAAAATTGCAAAACAAGGAGGTTGTGGATTTGCTTATAACTTATGTTAATACAACATACTTCAAATAACATATAAAATATTAATATTACTACCTTTTACAAACAGTTGAGGTTTACTTATTATTACTAATTTCTTGACATAAGAACTTTACGGCACTACATTATTTTTATACATACTAATTTCACAATTATTTTTACAAAAAACGTGTGTGCACTTATTTGTTAGAGTGAATGTCCAAAATACATTTTTAGACTATTTTGAATGATCACTGAAACATGTGTCTCTTGAGTTTTGATCAACCAAAAGTTAACCTAAAAGTTATTTTTTCCAAAACACCACAAATAAATCCAAAAGTTAGCTATTTATAATCACTTAAAGTAATAATGCCAACGTATATGGGAAAAAAATAAAACAAATAGTATACATAAACATTTATTTAATATTCGTTTTTAATATATATACAATACATACAATAATGAGACATTCTTTTTACAATACAAAAACAAAGATAAGAAAAATATCAACCGTAAAAATTAGGAAATGCACACTTTTGGTTCTGACATTTCAAACGTTTAAAAACTTCATAATGGCCCCTGCTTAAACATTCAACAATTTACCTAGATTTAAATTCCAAAAAGAACTGCACAGAAAAAATTCCTTGCAAATTTTAGAATTCAAATTTATCAAATTGAAATTTAACTAAATAAACAACAATGAACTAATTGCTTTTTCGAATATCTTTTAAAAAAGATATTTCATTCTTTTCACCTAATTTATCGTTTTGCTATTGTTTCCCAGCTCAGCCTGAGGAAACTAAATTTATTTGAATTCTTCAGTTTTTTGTAAATTTTAAGGCAAAATAATTTTTTTAAAAATTCAAATCTTAAAGAACTTTTCGTATAAATTTAATTTAACAAAAACACAACATTTGAATTCAATTCTAAACGTGGAATCAAAAAAGAAAATACAGAGAAATCCTCCCCTTTTTTTTAATAAGATCTATAATTCAGGATCTGTGGTACAAAATAACTCAATAGAGGCAAGGTTAGACAACTTAACGTATATTTAATATTATAACTATTATTAAAAAAGGTTTTTAAAAATGTAGGAATAAAAACAAACATATATGAAGAGCTTAGTGGAAGAACGTGCTAAGTGACAAAAAGGTGAAAACGAGAAAATGAACTTTACAGTTTTTCGTTTGCACTCAGATCTGTTTAAAACGGTACTAGCAAACTGTAAAAAATTTACTAAACTTAAAGTTTATGAAAAAGGAGAAACTTTTTATCTTGAAAGAATTGAATAATATCTTTATTGACACAAAAATCTAGCTTTTTTTCAAAAATGTCACCTAGCACGTTTTTCCACTAAGCTCTTCATATCACTATGTACAATATACTTTACAATACAAAATTGATTTTCTTCCTTTATTAAACTCTTATTGAAGTTATTTAAATTTTTGATCTTAATTTGCATTGAGTTTTTTCAAAACTTTTAAAATAAAACATAGTATTTTTTTTAAATGTACAATCATTAAAAAACTACAACAACCTGGATCAGGTTTATTTTATGGAGACCCTGTTTTATTTACTTTGGTTCAAAGACTTTTGGACCAAATACTATTATTATGTAGTAAATTTTGAACCAAATTTACTACATAATAAAAGAATACATAATACAATACACTTTACAAAGGAATTTTTTTATTATACATGAAAACGGGAGATGCTAAAATAAATGAAATACAGAAAAATGTGGCTAGTAATTTAAAAAAAATAACACAATATATAACTATAACAATAAAAGCTGAAAGACCTGTCCCAAGTTTCCAGGTTATTTCAAAATAACCATGAAAATTTTTCTATATTTCTTAAAAAGGCAACCCTTTTAAACAGAAGCTGCCACAGTGTCTTCCATATAGATACATAAAGTGGCCGAACCCACATGAACGAAAAACCTTTTTTTCTAGTTCCTTCTTGTACGCCGCTGCAAAAAAAATAGATATTAAATATTAAGCAAAGTAAGGGATGCACCGAATACCAAATTTGGCCGAATACGAAATAACGAATATTCGACCTACCAAAACCAATTTTTATTTTTTGTCGGATCTAAGTAAGTTGTATTTATTATTCATCAATTTCAATTAAACATTAACATATAAGTACACAACCACACAATAATTTTAATACAATATAGCTATTAAATTTTTAATTGAGGCAAAACAGAATAAAGTAGTACTGGTTTGTTATTAAAACAAGTCTTTTAGAAAGTGTAAATTGGTAAAATCACAACACGAAAACGGAAGTATGAAAACAAAAACAGAAGTAGGTGGATCTAGTGTAGAATGAAAATCGGAAAAAAATAACAAAACCACAGCTTACAATACTATTATACCATTAAATTTTTTTTTAATCTTTTAGTGAAAAAGTTACTGTAATTGTGATATATACATAGTAATTAGTGTTTTTTGAAGCCCACTCATTGTAACTGTTAACTTAAAGAGACATGTTTATTTAATATAACCTGAGTAAAGCTTGATTAAACATTATAAATAACTAAAACTTAAGAATTTGAGTCTATTATAAAAGAAAACAAGTCCTGTTTGGGAATTTTTCGACATTTTATAAGATAACTTGAAGAAATTTGGAAATTTTCAAATTTCACTATTCGGCCGAATAGTTAAGCAATTTGGCCAAACCGAATATTCGGCTAAAGTGGCCGAATAGGCCATATACCGAATAGTAACCGAATATTTGGGGCATCCCTATTAAATATTAGGCAAAGCATTACATCTTCAGGATAAAAGTTTTTTGTAACAGCCACCTCAACTTAAAACTTTTTCCCCAAATAGGGTTCTCTCATTTAAGGGAGAATGGAAGCAGGCCTCCAAACCAAAGTGCTGTGTTAATCCAATGAAAAAAAATCACTTTCTAAGCCACATTACAACGGCTGTATTGAATATTTATTTATACAGTACATTTTTTTATAACGAATATCATTACAAGGCAATTCCATAAAAATGGCAACGTTTTGAAACTTCACTTTTTTTTAAATATTTACTAATTAGGTTTAAAAATATATTCCAAGCTTTCAAATTATGGTTTAACAAAGCAGGGCGATAAAGGACATGTATTCACATTTCCCGAAAAAAGGAGATCGATGCTTTGTGGACAAAAAGATTTGTTTTCTCAGCAAATTCAGCCGCATTTTGACTAGTTGGAAATCGACCTGGATACTTTAGTATTTTTTCGTACTATTTTTCTCCTTAAAGTGGCAGCAACAATGGCAATTTTGCCTCCTTAAAAAGCCTCCATGCGCGTCCCGTCGTTAGCATTGGAGGTCACGTGATCAGCCAATCTAATACTTTAACTATGATATCTATGTTGCAAACGGAAAAAAGTATACTTAATTTTAAGTTTATGAAAAAGGGGAAACTTGTAATCTTTAAAGGATGGAATAATATGTTCATTGACACAAAAATCAGTTAGCATGTTCTTCCACTAAGCTCTTCAATTGTGTGGCAATTGTTTTTTTAAAAAAAAAAAGCTTAACTATTTAGCCATAGTGATATAGTAAAAAAAAGAATACCTTTTGTGTGTATCTCCCCCTATGATTCTTCAGCTTCCTTCCTGAGCCTGAGGATTCTCCAGAGCATAGGGAGCATTCGGAATCATCCTCAGAAGAAGTTCCGTAGGTGGCGGAATTGGAGTAAGACTCAGAGCTGACATGCCATCTCTGGGGCGCAAGCTGGGAGTGGCTTGTAGAGGAAGATAAACAAAATTGGCGCTCTTTGGGGGGCAATCTGGAATTATAAAAAGGAGGATTAAAAGAGGTCATGTATATGACGTCAGAGTCTGATGACTGTAAAGCTGTGGCGTAATAGCAACCTCAATTATAACTGTAACCATCAATGTCTGTTTCGCTATATAAACTCATGTTATTGTTATTGTCGTAGCTAAATAAAACACTTAGTTGCCCTACTACTGTCGTTTGTTTTATTTTATACAATAAGAAAGAGTTATTTTTAAACATGATACTTTATTTGCCAACAACCTAATCAGCATTATTAGTATAAGATAAATTATTTACTTAACCGTTACGTAAAGTAATTTTTATTTTTAATAAAGGCCATTTATAGGTCGGCAGTTATTTTGGTAATTCCTGGCCAGAACCTGAAACCGTTTACATGCCAGGCAAGCACTTTATCCACTGGGCTCTTTAGATGCCAGGAAATCTTACTGTCTTTTGCAGTGCACCCAATCAGGGAGAGGGTAGAGGGCGGGTTTTGCCAGATGCTTCAGAATCATAACACTGTCGGAATCCTTGAAGGCCTTTGGCGCAACATCCAGAATTTCGCAGAACTCAGCCAACTTCATCCACCCAAAGCGGATAAACCTACAAAAGATTTGTAAGGATTACTTTTCATGTTAAAAGGTTTTTTTTTTAAATAAGTAATATTTTATAAGTAACATTTAGGGAAAGCATAGTATTAGTTATAGAAAATAATTTATTATATAAAGACTGATAGTTTGAAAATTTATAAGGCCTTAATTTAAAATATGAAGACTTTTATAAAGGACGAATGGGCGCGCTGGACCGGGGGTCTCCAAAGCAAAGTGCATCAGTGTTAATCCTACGGCGAAAAAAATATTTTCTCTGCCACATTTATCTGGCTGTATTGAATATTTTTACAAGCAGATTTTTTTATGTGATAAATGTACCTGACTTACACGCCCCGACCTTCCCACTTTTTGAAATTGTTTCGAATATTTTTTTTTCATTTTCAATAAATAATTTTACACAAAATATTCAAAGCAATTTCAAAAAGTGGGAAGATAAAGACCTGTAAGTTATCAACATTTAATTATTATTAAAAAAAAATGTTTGTAAAAATATTCAATACAGCGGAAGAAATGTGGCGGAGAAAATAGTTTTTTTGCCATTGGATCAATGTCTATAATACTGATCACTGAGGAACTTGAGAAAAAGGAAACACTTAGGTTAGGTTAGTTTGAATTTTCGTCGCACTACGCTTCACGAGTGCTATTGGCGACGCGCGTCGTATTTTAGAACCACAGTCAACTGAAGAGCCGACACCTGAGTAGGCACCCACCGAAAACGTTAAGGGCGACATCGTACACCACGTTAGGACTTCGAAGGATATTTAACGTGCACTCCCGCCACATGGGGTATTATTCGTCGGACATTTTTGGCTGCACGGGCCGTTTATTGGTCGGCAGTTATTTTGGCGATGCCCGGACCCGAACCTGGGAAAGAAAACACTTAAAATTAAGGAAAAATTTAATTATCTTTTTAACGAAGAGTATTTTACTTGACACAGGGCTCCAGTGCTTGCTCCATGCCCATATCAGGCTGGTCGTTGAGGCGTTCCCTTCCCCACTGGATGAGCCCCTTCATGAGGGTGAACTCGGTGGCCGAGAGGTGCTCCAACCGCAAGAAGTTGGTCATGGCCCCCACACTGATACCTAATTAGGCACACATTGATCATGAATACGATTTAAGGTATCTCCACACGTTGAAAATGGTATTTTTGAAAAAAATTGATTATTTTTTTTATCGTTTATATTATTACCCAGGTTACTTTGTTTCTAAAACTCATCATCATTTTAACTGTGCCGCACATATAACGAACTTAGTGATTAATTTAGTAAAGGTCAGTAGCACTAGAATCAACCAAGATGTTGAAACTTTGAATGCGTTTTTCTCGCATTTCAGTTTTTCATTAAATAGCTTCAGTTGGAAAAAAGATAACTTAAAAAGTTATTGAGGAATTTTAAAAATTGTTTTTTCTACTAATTTAGGAAATTGTTGTGTAGGGACTATACCTAAAAAACTTGGAAGAAATATGTTTTTTTATTTTGTTTTGACCTATTAATCATTTAGACACACCGTAAAAATGTTAAAAATCAGTTTTTTCAGAACAGTTTTTTTTCTAGCCTAATTGAAGTTTTTGACAAAAAACATGCATAAAATGACCATATTTTAAAAAATGTGGTAAGTATGCCAAATTTTACTTGCTATATATAGTTATTTCTTTCAGATACACACAAAAATACTATCAAAGTTGTTTTCTAGTTCATATTTTTAAAAAAGTGGTCCGAACGTGTGGAGATACCTTGAGTCAACTGACACATTTATTGAAAAATTCATCTGTTCCCTTATCTCTAGAAGCTTCCTGGTTTAATGACAGGATTAAAAAATAATAGCCCAAATTTTGTTATTTGTTTAAGACAATTAACTAAAAAAAATTAAAAAGTATAATTACTTTAGGGGACCTAAACTAGAAAATAAGAACTCTCTTAAAAATCACATTTCAAAATTTGGAGTTTCTAAGTATTTAAACGAATGTTCAAATTCTTTTAAGCTCGTAAAAATGCGCCTTTTAAAAGAAAAGCAACGCAAAACTATTTTGTCAAGATAGAAAACTTGAATTTAATTAAAATATAAAGGTGCAAAAAAAAATTTAAAATAACTTGCATTTGAAATGTAATAAACATGAACAAACTTCAAGATAAACAGCGCACAAACGCCCCTTATGAGTGAACTATCATAACTGAATAAATCTGTACCTAACAAACAAATTATAAACACATGTATGGGAAAACAATAAAAAGCTAAAAATAAAATAAAACATAATCAAATATTAAAGAAAAAGTTTGGTTTGGTTACCCATTGATGAAAGCAATTTGGGGAAGTATAAATTTTTAAAAAGATAAATTAATATGTAAAGATAATGAATACTTTTTAATACTATAAATTTTAAAACATAAAAAATAATATTTTTACAAATTATTATTAATTATGCCATGCTTTTGCGACATCCTTCAGTGGTTAAAATAATATTTCTCACCATGAAAATTAAGTACATTTTAAGGACTTAAAATAGTTAACTTTTTAAGTAAAATATATTTAAGAATAGTTTTCTTTGTAATTTTGGTAACATGTTTTTTTTAACGTAGTTTACATAACCAAATAAAAACAAGTAGGTTTGTTACAGAATCTGTCACTTAAACCGCTTCCACACAACATTTGTGCTCAACAGGAAATAAACTATTTATACACCTCAGAAAGAAATTCGGCAAACAGAGCCTTTAGCTAGTTGTAATTAAACATTTAAACGATAAAATTAATTATTTTCATTAATCTTCTTTCTCAGATTTAATAATTAGACTTTATCGTTTGCTTAATTTGTTTGAAGTTCGAAGAATAATAATGTAATTTTTTTAAATAAATATCTTTGTGTCGTCACAATTTACCATTTACATTTCTTTCGAAAATTCAGTCATTTATCGTTTGTTAAATTAATTTTCAGTTCGAAAAATATATAATTAGTGCAATTCATGCTTTAAAAATAAAAGCAAAACTTTGCATATTTTTTATGCCAAATTAGAATTCTCTATGCATCTTTCTTCATACATATATAATAAACCATCAAAAGAATTCTATTGTGATATTACAACAATCCAAACTGAATTATATCACATAAATAAATATTCTTTCAAAAACGTTTATTTTTATTTTAAATAAAGTTTCTCGTACGTTTAACGAAATGGCAACAGTGAAAATATTGAATAAAAATGGAATTTGCATGTTATTTCAATGTAGATTAAATTTTTAGTTATTTAAATTTTAAATAAACTTCTAATTTAAATTTTTTAATGAAATTTGGAAAGTATCCTAATCTGATTTTTTGCTTCAAAATGACGTATTCCACTTGTCTGTGGGACTTGTGGTTCTTTCTGTGAAAGTGGGTGACGGACGGACAGACAGACGGACTGAACGATTATAAAACCTTCCACTTTTTACGTTATAAACATAGTGTGGAAGCTAAAAAAAACCTCACAGGTAAAGTCCTCCGCTTCCATGGCATTCTCCGTCTCCTCCTGCAGAAAGTCATAGCACCTCACTGCGAGTTCCTCAATGTCTAAGAAAATGGCTGTCTGCAGGGAGCTCCAGATGTTATCCGGGCGCAGGGTGCAGTTCTGAAAGTACCTCCTGCAGCCGACTTTGACCTGTGGGACCATGTACTTGTCAGCTGCAACCCACAGCTGAAAGGCCTGGTCCAAGCTGCACAGGGACAGCTCGTTGGCGTAGATGAACCTGGAAAGGGTTTTATCAGAAAGTGCTTTAATTTGGTTAGGTTAATGTAGTATTATAGCTACAAAAAAGGCTATTTAATTATTAAACAAAGCATACACAACATATCAAGGACCTTATTTTAGTGTTGCACACAGGGCCGGATTTCTAAATAGGCTAAGTAGGCTGTAGCCTAGAGCGGCGAAGTTTTTGAGGCAGCAAATTTTACAACCATTCAAAGCAGCATTCTGCATAAAAATTTTATTATAAAGATACGAAATATTTTTAAGAGAAAGAAAACAAATTATTTACATTAATGCGTAAACCGTAAATGTATATATAATACTAATATTTCGTAGCAAACATGGTAGCTGCGAGGGCAATTGCACCCCTCCTCCCGGATTTCGAAGTTGAAAGATAAATAGTCGAACAGTTAAAATTTTTTTTACCTATTTCGCTTTCGATTTAGCGTGTAAAGGTACATAGATGATTCTAATCTGTGTATCTATTTTAATCAGCACATACCACCCTATTTTACAGCTAACCAGCTACCTTACCCTGAAGGGGGAGAATATTGTGACAGGGGCGGCAAATCAATCGTAGCCTACATCCGGCAAATCTTTAAATCCGACCCTGGTTGCACAACAGACAGACAAACACACCTTAAACTAGCAAAGAAATACTAACTATGTAAAAGAATAGTTTTAAAAACTTTTAAAGACATGTTAAAAACATCAAGACCCGCACCAATACTGTTAAAAATTTTGTAAAATTTATAGAGACAATAATTATCAATATAATTACATTTAGTAAAATCATTTCTAAACAGGCTATGTTTTCTCAAAACTTAATTGGGTTATTAAAAATAAAGCATTTTGAACTAAAGTCAAATAATAATTCTGATGTTACAGCAATAATTAATAATTCTGTGTGAAAGTTTTGGCTAAGCGTTAAATTTTACAATTCAAAAGGAATAACGTTGTTCAAAACAAGGTCAATTAATAAATTAAAAAGGCAACAAAGGAATTTTAATATCCTTAAAAACCCATTTGTAAGGATTTTTTCTATATTTAATAGTTAAAGAGTTTTTAAGGACTTTGAAAACACGTATAAGAGGTCTTTGTATGAGATTAAAAAACGGCCACAGGTTCAAACCCCGGCTGATTCGACAGAATTTTTGGATGAAAAATTGTTGGCACGCATTTCATATGTGGCATGTAAAAGATCCTTTGAGTACCCATTTAGCTTGAGTTCTGTCTGCATATCTTGGCATACTTTAACATACCCAAAGGATTCAATGTTGTAATCTGAGCGTCAAAATTGATAGTGAGAGCTGCCTAGATGGTGCCACAAAAAATGGCTCTTAGTTTTGCAGAGTCCGCCAGAAAAGCAGCCCTGTTTAGAAAAAAAACCTGAGTGTTTTCTTTGAACACTGAAACCATTCAGAAAAAAATAGGGTTTCGTAGGGTAAAAATAGGGCTACACGACTTTCAATTATCACTCAACTCAATTATCACTTTCAATACACACATTTAAAGATAATGTATACTATATAATATAATTTCAATATTTTTAAAACCTAAAAAGTTCTTAAGGCAGCTATCCCTTGCACATGCAACATTTTCTCTAAAACCTTATTATGACGTTCAACAGGTACTGGGAACTTGTGTACCAAATTCGAATTCCATAGCTCTTTTAGTTTGAACTGTAGAGTGGTTTCAGACAGTCATATCAATGTTCAAAAAAACATTTTTTTAGAATCAACACTACCAAAACTGTAGCAAACACAAAATCACTTTTTTGGATGTTCGAATACACACATTATACATCACAATAGTTTCATTACTTTATATGTCATATTAAGTTTTGCTGCATAAAAGGCGCTTCCTATCCGCAAATGTTTTGTGGAATAACAACGACTAAGATTTTAAACTAGGGATGCACCCAATATTCGGTTACTATTCGGTCACTTTAGCCGAATAATCAGTTTGGCGGAACAGTGAAATGTAAATTTTTTCAAAATTTTCAAGTTAATTCATCTTCCAAAACGTCAAAAAAATTCCCAAACAGGACTTGTTTTCTTTTTTGATAGACTCAAATTCTTAAGTTTTTGTTATTTATAAGGTTAAATCAAGCTTTACTCAAGTTGTATTAAATAAACATGTCTCTTTAGGGGAACAGTTACTGTGAGTGGGCTTTAAAATACAATAATTACCATATGTATCAATTGTAAGCCATGATTTTATTATTATTTTTTTTCTAATTTTCATTCTACCTCGGATCCACCTACTTTTGTTTATGTTTTCATACTTCTATTTTCATTTTCGTGTTGTGATTATTCCAAGTTACACTTTCTAAAAGGCTTGCTTTAATAACAAACGAGTACCACTTTATTGTGTGTTGGTTTAATTAAAAATTTAATAGCTATATTGTATTAAAATTATTGTGTGATTGTGTACTTATATGTTTGTGTTGAATTGAAATTGATGAATAATAAATACAACTTACTTAGATCTGACAAAAAATAAAAATTGGTTTAGGTAGGCCGAATATTCGGCTAAGACTTTGGCGAATATTTGTTTTTCGGTGCATCCCTATTTTAAACGCAACACAACTAAAAAAAACCATCCTAACATCAGCTAAACATAATCATAAAATAAAAGGTAGTTACATATAAATCATATCAAAGTAGATAAGAGAGAGTGTTCACAAACAGTTTTAAATACAGAAAGTATCAGTCACAGGTACAGTGATTTGCATATACCGAAACCAGATCTGTACAGTAATTTGGATACACAAGAACCAGATCCCCCACAATGTAATTGAAAGCAAAAAGGGATTCAAAATAACACTTTTTTGTAATATCTTACTTGAGCAGGGCCTCAAACCCAAAAGCTGTGAGATCTTGGATGACAACCTTGTCCCCCTTCTCTGCCATCGCCCCAAAGAACATGCTCTCGAAGACAGGAGAAGCCATGGCCAACAGAAGTTTGTGGGCGGGAATTTCGCGTCCCTCCACCTATTTGAAGAGATGAGTTGAGAATTATTATCGCACTAGAGCTACATGCAGGGTTGGTATGGTTTTTACTACCCTCGGTAAATACCCTGGTAAAAAGCAGGTATTTACCATCCTGCAAAAAATTATGATTTTCCCACCAGGGAACTTAATTGAAACATTAATTAATCTTAAAAAATTAGAAATTATATTAATTTTGCATTTTAATAAATATTTATCATGGACTTTTTACAAATTGACAAATCTTCCTTAATTATTTTATATCTAGAGTAATATAATAACCATGTACTTTTATTTTGTTTATTATTTAAGTGTTCACGTACCTGCATAAACAAAAATATAGTAGTATATAAACATAAATATAGAAATAAAATCAAACGACTTATGAATATAAGTTTATCAAACAACTTATGAATATAAGTTTATCAAACGACTTATGAATATAAGTTTATCAAACGACTTAAATATAGAAATAAAATGCGAAGCATGTTATTTAGATTTTTAAAAATTTATTTTAGCTTCAATTTAAATCATTTAATTATATAATAAGCAAAACTTATTGATTAAAATTACATTGTTATTTTTTCAGCCAATTTCAGGGACAAAAGTGACAAAAAAAACCCAACACCAGATACTTTAGTTAACTATAATGAAAGGGCTCATAACATAAAATTTCAAATCAATCCTTTTATAACTCCATTCCTTCTGACTGTTATAAAATAATCATCTTAAGTTGGTCTAGTTTTTTTTGCGATTCCTAAAAAAGTTAGGTAGATATTTTTTAGTTGTGTCACTTTAGTAGCCCATAGGTGCAATTATTAGCGATGCTTCGAACTGCTACTACCTCAAATGTGATGTCACACATTTTCTTGTTCCGCAATGCATAATGATGACGATCCCTCCAATTCGCATGTCGCCAGTCAAAGTTTTCTGTAAAGATAAAGAAAATTATGAGGACCATGATTTACCCATTAAAACGACCATTACCCATTTTTCATTACGCATGAAAATTATAAACTGATACTCATGAAAACTATGACATGATACTCTTGAGAATTGAAGAGCTCAGTAGAAGAACATGCTTAGCGACAGTCGAGAGTTTTGCCTCAGCAACAAAAAAAGATGAAAAAGTTGAGAGTTTTGTGTCCATAAACATATTACTAACTAACGATAAACTTTAACGATAACAAGTTCCCCTTTTTCATAAACATTAAGTTTAGTATATTTTTTTACGGTTTGCAAGCAAAATTTTTCAACAGATCTGAATGCAAACTAAAAACTTTAAAACTGGGGCTGTGGGGAGCCTAGTGGTCAGCGTCTCGGTCTTGAGATCGGAAGGTCCCGCGATCGACTCCCAGTACCACTGAAGACCCACCGAGTATATGCGGAGTACGTGCTCGTTAAATCTGTTGGGTCCGAAAGTCCTGTGGTCGGTCATTGCGCAGTTTACCACGGGTACAGGTCCCAGGAGACTATTTCCCTCCCCTTCAGGGACATGTCTAAATTGTGGAGGTGGCGATAGATGGCAACATCTGTCTTGTATGTGTGTGTATGTCGTGTCCGTCCTTCTTGACGAAGGTTTATAAGCGGGTCTTTGTGACCAAGCACACAAGCCTGAAAATATATGTCTACCAACCAACCAACTTTAAAACTCATTTTTCGTTTTCGCCTTTTTGTCACTTAGCACGCTCTTCCACTAAGCTCTTCAATTATGACATGATACTCATAAAAACTATGCCATGATTCTAGTGTAGCAAATTGAGCCACTTTAAGGAAAAAGAAAAGCACTTTTGTATATCACTGGCTGCTATTCGAATCACATGAGCTGACAAGCTGTCATCATAGCAACTCTTCAAAAACATAATTTATGGATGACCATGTTAGACTACTTGTACATAAAATTGTTCTAAATTCATAATATCTTAATAATATTTGTAGCACAAATCTTCACGTACCAAAGTTGTAGTACTCTTTATGATTTACAACTTTTGTATTGATAACTTTGTTTTTAAAATTAAAAATTTAAACAATAATAAACAAATTCTAAACAATTTGAGATATCATCCAAAAACTAACAATTTGAATTAAGTTGGAAGTTGCATAGGTGCAGATTAGTCTCTCAATTAGGGATGCACTGAATACCAAATTTGGCCGAATACTGAATAACGAATATTCGGCCAAAGTCATAGCCGAATATTCGGCCTACCTAAACCAATTTTTATTTTTTGTCAGATCTAAGTAAGTTGTATTTATTATTCATCAATTTCAATTCAACATAAACATATAAGTACGCAATTCACACAATAATTTTAATACACTACAATATAGCTATTTAATTTTTAATTAAAGCAACACACAATAAAGTAGTACTCGTTTGCTATTAAAACAAGCCTTTTAGAAACTGTAACTTGGTAAAATCACAACACGAAAACGAAAACAGAAGAAGGTGGATCCGATGTAGAATGAAAATTAGAAAAAAAATAAAACCATTGCTTACAATATTATTATGCTATGGGCTTGTTTCAACACTTTGTCAAAGAAATCAAACAACCAATGAAATCACAGTTCAGAGCGTGTGACGTTATAAAAAACCAATGAGCTTATTTCAACACTTTGTAAAAAAAAACCTAAACAACCAATGAAATCGCAGTATGGAGAGCGTGACATCATGAGAAATATTCCTATTACAAAATTACAATTGTTATAATAATAATTGTTTTTTATTTGTTTTTTTAACATTATAAATAACAAAAACTTAAGAATTTGTGTCTATCAAAATAGAAAACAAGTCCGGTTTGGAAATTTTTGGATGTTTTAGAACATGAAGAAATT
The DNA here is from genome assembly GCA_019343175.1 of Oedothorax gibbosus. Classification (NCBI taxonomy): domain Eukaryota; kingdom Metazoa; phylum Arthropoda; class Arachnida; order Araneae; family Linyphiidae; genus Oedothorax; species Oedothorax gibbosus. Next base: position 3,186,195 of record CM033276.1, read on the forward strand.
ATTAAATTTCACTATTCGACTGACTATTCGGCCAAACCGAATATTCGGCTAAAGTGGCCGAACAGTAACCGAATATTCGGTGCATCCCTACTCTGAATATTTTAGCCTTTGTTAGATAATGTGAAAATCACCTATGGTTTGAATTATGTCCCTCTCCTTTGAAGTAGATGCTTGAGACGTCGAATTTGGCTCCTCCACAGTTACTTTTAGTCTCTTTTGAGGGGGCATCTCCTCCGAATTGCAGCTGGAAGTAAACAAAAAAAGAAGTTCTGAGAGCACTAAAATAACCTACTTTCCTTTTACTTTGATACTCACAGAAATTTTTATAGTGCAGATAGACGGACAAAATTAGATAGGCCTCTGATGACATATCATTAAAAAAAAATTAGATGATTACAATGGATTTTTAGGAGGGAACAGACAGACGGACAGACATTTCAACATGGTTAATGCCTACATTATTACGGGCAATGGTGGAGTTGATTTTAAGCTCAAGGCCTGGTTGATATTTTTGCCCATTTGCCTTTCTGCTCACACGTAATTTCAATAGCAGTCTGTCATTTAGTAAAACTGTTAAGATGAAAAAATGTAGCGTTAGTTGCATACTTAACTTTTCGGAAAACACAACTCTCCTAATGAGAAGTTTCATGAAGTAAACAACTAAGATTATTGGCGTAAATAGTTCATGCATGTGAAGAGTACAGGGGAAGAACCGCTTGATTTATTAGGAGGCGTCCCGTAATTGATTCTGCTTGGTGGCAGGAAACCCGTTTCTCTCTTTCTTCTTCGCTTGGTCGGTAATCGTGCATCGCATGAATCTCGGTAGGTAGAAAAGTCGTGGTTTAGGACTTTTCAATTAATTTGTGAATCTTAAAATTTCTCTTAATTGTTTTAGAAAAATTCGTGATTTTCAATCAATCGTACTTTATTTTTAAAGCTTAACATGATGATGAACACAGTCTTTTGAATAAAACGCGGAACTGAATTTCAGGGTTGCAGTGAGAGAAGATGCACAAGAAAGTGAGAAACTGGTTTCCTTACACCAGTTTTCCCCTATACTCTTCATGTATCATGCACAAATTTGAAAATATTTTCTAAATATAACTCCTTTAACGTTAACATATTGGCCAAAATTTTTTGCCTATCGTTTCGGAACTTGTTGGAAGTTTTAGATATTAATAAGCCCTATGTTTGTTTGCTTCTAAATTGTCTTTAAGTTAATAATCAGCAATGTTTTTTTTTATAAGCTGAAAAAAAAAACCAATGCTTAACAGTATATTAAAATTATTATCAAAAATAATATCTAGGATTTTGCTACACATAAACTTGGGGATTATCAATACCGAAGTATAAAAACAAGTTTGGAAAGAATATCTCGGAAAAAACTTGTTTCGGAAATTTGTATCCCCTTAAGCTACCATAGTATGGTAGAGATTTACTGTACGGTCCCACTTGGCGAACTTTCCAAAATCGCGCCAAAAGTACGTATTTTGGCGATTTTTTTTAAAAATCCACTATTCAAAGAAAACATCGTATAGGAATATTTCTTATGAAAACTCAACCAACGGTACGATAGGGTTGCCGGAAAACGTCATCAGTGCGAAGTCATAGAATTCGAATCTTCAGTTGAAGTCAGACAGGTTGCCAGAAAAAATTATTTATCACCAAATCCGAAAAAATCGCGCCAAGGGGGACCGTACAGTAAATCTGATCCGGTAGTATTTTTGGAACAGCTATGATAAAATGGCCAGTAAAGATTTGGCAATTTGCATTACATTGCCAAGCAACAAAAATGTCCAAATGTGATAAACATTCCACTTCATATTTTATACAACTCAATACATAGTAACCCTGCGTTAAATTTTTAAGCTCCTCAAAAGTTACCAATGAACAGACCGGCCATATCATAGCTGTACCGTATTTTTAAGTTTTGGTTTATTTTCAGTAGCTAATATTACTTTTCAGTAGGTAGGTAGCTATTTTTGGTAAAGAGACATTTCTTGTTATTTTAAGGTGGGTACAGATTTAGTAAACCTCAGTTTTGTCCCCATTTCGACTGGTGTTTCGAAAGACGCCAAAATGAGTGGGGTGTTGTTAATTCTCGAATAACCTAACCCCATTAAGAACAGTATAAACTAATAAAACTTAGGTTTCAGCACTGCACTACCGAATTAGAACCATAAAAATTCACTTACAAATTTAACTCGACACGTATCATTAATCCTACGGCTCAAACAGAAACTTATTATGATTATTTTAATATTTGTTCGTAATCAACTAAACAAGAAACAACTACAATTCGAATAATATAATAATTGTTTGTTATTGTATATTTGTTTGGTACTCAGACTTTGCGGGGTGCGGCATGTTTCTAGCCTCCGAATAGCGGTTTAACACAGCTATATAGTATTTCGTATATACTTAAATCTGGTGAATTCTGATGAAATTTTAGTAATTATATTTGACTTTTAACAACAGTTTAATTGTTTAAAGTTATCTGAAATCCGTTTGAAAACGGAGAATGTTTTTTTAGATTAAAATCTTTGCAGCAAAAGATAAAATTCAATTTTTTTGCTTTGTTTATGCAGGCACTTTGGCAGCAATATTTACAAATTTGCTGCGGTAGTTCCCGAGCAGTTGCTCTGGACCGAAGAAGCAAAAACTGGTAAAGCCAGTATAAGCGTGGCGATTGATAAAAGTATTACGTCTTTTTGCATTTAGGAACTAAACAACATCTTTTTGTCTGCCATTTTGGCGCAGTTATCACTAAGAATACATTTGGACCAGGAGACAGATGATTAGAAAGAACAAGAATTTGTTAGAGTTGTATCTTAGACAAAATAAACCATTTACATTAAAAAATTTCTAATTTTTTAAGTAATCGAAATAATCGATTAAAATTGAATCGATTAAAAATCGAATCGATTAAATAATCGAATAAAATTAATCGACGCGGTCTGCGTCGTTCAACGGAAAACTTGAACGGAAAAAAAACCCTTTGAATTTGAGCAACCATAATAAGCAATTAACTACAGAAAAACTCTGACCAATGATGTACTTCCGTATATTGGTTTTACCAGTTATTCGCCTACGGTACAGAGCAGTTGTTCTGGATTTACTCTAAGCGTAAGCGTTACAAATTTTATTGTTGATAGTTGATATGTTGATGTCTGATAAGCTTGAGCTATAAAATTTGTACTTCAAAACGAATGTCTAAGTTTTAATAAAAACATTATAATTTAATTACGAGCTATTTTTTCATAAGTCTTCATTTTAAGTCCTCCTTCAAGCAAATAGGGCATCATTCGCAAAGCTTCCCGGTACGATTTTTGTCTTAAATTTTAAAAAGTCATATCTATTGTATAATTAGTATAGCAATCCTACGTCAGTTATATGGTTTATGATTGCAATGACCAAACCAGACCTAGGTAGAGATTTACTGTACGGTCCCCCTTGGCGATATTTCCGAAATCGCGCCAAAAGTCCGTATTTTGGCGACTTTTTTTTAAAACCACGATTCAAAGAAAATATCGTATGGGAATATTTCCTATGAAAACTCACCAACGCAACGGTCCGATAGGGTTGCCAGAAAACGTCATCGGTGCGAAGTCATAGAATTCGAATCTTTAGTCAAAGTCAGACAGGTTGCCAGAAAATATTATTTATCGCTAAATCCGAAAAAATCGCGCCAAGGGGGACCGTACAGTAAACGACAGTACAGTAAATCTGATCCCAGACCTATATTGTAGCTTTCAATTCAATACCACTGCTGTAATTTCTGGTACAGCTTTGATACAATGGCCGGTCTGTTCGTTGGCATCTTTTGGCAAGCTTATAAATTTAACGTAAGGTTGCTATACCTATCGAGTTGTATGAAATATGATGTGGGATGTTTACCACATTTGGGCAATTTTTGCAATTCCACTGGGCAGAATAACATCGCTCTGCCACAGTGGACATTGGAGGTTAAGGTTACTTCTTAGTTTGAAGAGATGCTCTGCAAGCAGGGATGTACCGAATACCAAATTTGGCCGAATACCGAATATTCGGCCTACCTAAATAAATTTTTATATTTTGTGAGATCCAAGTAAGTTGTATTTATTATTCATCGATTTCAATTCAACCTAAACGTATAAGTACACAATCACACAACAATTTTAATACAATATAGCTATTAAACTTTTAATTAAAGCAACATACAATAAAGTAGTACTCGTTTGTTATTAAAACAAGCCTTTTAGAAAGTGTAACTTAGTAAAATCACAACATGAAAACAAACATAAAGTATGAAAACAAAAACAGAAGTAGGTGGATCCGATGTAGAATGAAAATTAGAAAGAAAAAAAGACGTGGCTTACAATATTATTATACAATTACAAAATATATATTTTTTTAATCTTTTAGTGAAAAAAATTACAATTGTGATAAATATAGTAAGTAATTATAAGTATAGTAATTATTGTTTATTTAATACAACTTGAGTAGAGCTTGATTTAACATAATAAATAACAGAAACTTAAGTATTTGAGTCTATCAAAAAAGAAAACAAGTCCTGTTTGGGAATTTTTCGATGTTTTGGAAGATGATAACATGAAGAAATTTGAAAAAAAAAATTTAATTTCACTATTCGGCTGAATAGTAAAGCTGTTCGGCCAAACCGAATATTCGGCAAAAGTGGCCAAATACCGAATAGTAAACGAATATTCGGTGCATCCCTATCTGCAAGGTAAAATAAAACGATATTCAAATGAAAATTGTAATAAGAGCATACATAATACAAGTTTCGAAAATGGCTCCTGTAAAAACTAAACCTCACAGAGGGTCATAGGCACGATGTATCAATCCTGCAAAATTAAGAGACAAGATGGGTTAAAACCAAAGAGTTCTATAGTAGGGTAGAGGAACGACTCGTACTGAGCTGCCATCGGCAGCCTTGGCTCACTATGGAGCCCGAATAGAGTGGCAAAAGTGCTAGTTAATTTATAATTTTAATACTGAGAAAGGAAGTACACCCAGGGCAAAGGCGAGAATCGAACCCGCGCCCATTACAGCGCGCGGACTGCTAGCGTTATGGCCTGCGATCCAAACTACTCGGCCATCGGGCCCCACATGCCACCCTATATTGTCTCCGTGTTGGTCCAAGGTGCGGTTGATAGGTTCAGTCTCTACCCTACTATAGAACTCTTTGGTTAAAACCTAGCTTCGGTATACGGCCACTTTTACGGAACGTTGGCGACAAAAAAAAGGCGATAAATAATTCCAATCTGGCAACCCAGTTGTTTGACTTGGCGGTTTCCGAGTAGCATCGTCCGATCGCGCGTCGCTACGCGATGTTTTCTCACCGACAAGTTCGGCGAGGAAATAAAAAGTCGCTGTAGCAAATCGAGGCCGGCCATCATATCATAGCTGTTCAAGGACATTTATCAATTACGGCATAATTATTTTATATGAATCTTTTTTTCTTCAGGTCTCTGCAATGTTCCACAAGGGCGGAGACGGCAAGCCCCGCGGGTTCGGGTTTGGCGGCTTTTCCCTGGGCTCTAAAAAGCGTGACCCATCTTCCGGGAGCCACTCCCTCAATGCTGTGCCCCCACCGCCCACCATGGTCAACAAACATGGGTATGTATAACTGTATGCATGCCCTTTACTAAAACTCTTTTATTTGGGTTCTTTCTTTTATATGAGGCACTTAATAACCAGTTCATCAGTAACTAAAGACGTGCGTCCACTTTCTTCCAGGGTTGTTATGTTTAAAACATTTTGTTTAAAACAATTGTTTTAAACATGTTTAAAACATAGTAATAAAAAACATGTTTAAAACAATTAAAAAATAAAAAACTATTTATGCTAATTATCAATGTGGTACATAATTTTAGTTAATTAAAATAATACCAAACCTAAACTATTACATTATTAGTTTATAAATTCATCTATTAGCTCATCTGATTTAATCAAAGGAAGACACCGAATCACCAGATAATAGAAGGATTTCTTGTATTCTATGATTCTTCGACAAAGAAAGATGCAACACATATGCCTAAAATTATTGGGGATGGAAGTAAATATAGAAGGACCAAAACGCAAAAAGAACCGTGTTTTTTTAAAACTCGTACAACTTGTTCAATAACCAAAAATTAATTGTTTAAAAAAAAATGTTTTAAACAAAAAAAACATGTTTTTTTCCAACCCTGCTTTGTCCTTTGTGCACTTGATCACGTCCATTGAACTGTCTGACCCAACTTCTAACCATTGAATCACTCATAGCATTTTTTCCGTAAACCTAGCAGATTTGCCGATAAATTTCAATTAGTTTAATTTTCTTTGCATTTAGAAATGGAATCGCATATCTAATTTCACAAGTGGCAGCATTTTCAAATAAGGCTGACATTTTAAAGCAGTCTTACTAGCCAAAGAAGGGAGACATCTCAATGAAGGATCCTTTCATCTCGTCACACTCAGCGACATCAACTCAGTGGCAAAATCAAAATTTAGGGATACGACCATCAAGTTAAAGAACCAAATATGTGAATTAACAACTAGCAGAACAATAGCAAAAACCTTAACTAGACTGAGAACTGGACATCTGGGGGGAATGAAAATCCAGCCAGACGGCTCCAGAAAGTACCCCACCTGCAAAATGTGCCTCGACATAGAACTAAGTCCAACACACATTTTCTCATGTCCAGCCATCCTTGCAAAAATGCAACAGATTAGTGACTCTCCGCTAGATGACCTTTATTCCCAAAACTGCCTTCAGATTGCTGAGGCTGTGTGGAACACACACGGTCACATCTAATACCTCAACCTATCCATAGACAAAACAACAACAACATGCAGTAAAGCAGCACTTTAAAGAACACTATAGCAGCAGCAATCTGAAAATAGCAAACATGTCTTCTCCTTGAGTCAGAGTAACTGTCACACATAAATTTGTTTCGTATCTGTACATATTTTTTATATAACTAAATAGATCTTACTTTGTGGGCCTACCTCGTATTTATTCCTGTAATTCTTCTCAGGTACACAGGACTACAGGCTATTACGCAGACGGCCATAGATGCTACATATGGCATCCCTAGGAAGAGACCGAAGACTGAGGAAGAGTAAGTGAAATTTTATGTTACCCGGAATTTCCAGGAAATTTATTTAATTTTTAGTACTACCTTAAAAATATTAGATTCCTAAAAAATATGAAACATATAGTTTTGCCTGCTGGTATTTTTTTTCTTCTCCTCAAATGAATATTTTGTGGTACGGAAAAAAAAATATGTTGCTTTTGAAATTTGCAGCTTTTATTTATTAAGATATTTATAGTTATTTCTAGTGTTAATTTTTTTTTAACCTTTTTAAGTTAGACATTCTTAATATAAAAACAAACATGACTCTTATATTTAAAAAAATGTATCCCCACCCTCCCTTTTGTTTATTTGAATTCTATATTTTAGAAAAGGAATTTCTTCTTTATTGTTTTGGGTACTTATTTTAAACTGGTTCTTATAAAAAATATTTATTTTTTATCATTAAGAAAAATGTCTAGGTTATATCAGATAACATTTGGCTACATTATAACAGATGGAGCTTCAAATTCCATTAATTGTCCATGATATTTATGTATCATATATTGGACAATCCAAATGTGTTTTCCAAATCATACTCAAGAAAGTTCCTTGAGTCTGATTTGGAAGACACATTTGGTTCCTTTTGTTCCTGGAACACCAAAGTTATGTCAAAAAGGTTGAACTAACCTGGTCCTCAATAGCCCAACACTGTTGGAAACTATTTTCCATGGGTACGAAACACAAACTATCTATGTTTATCAGATTCTTTAGCATTTATAACCGATACAGATAGAGCTTCCAATTCCTGTTCAATAATTTGCAACGATAATTCAACATAACCCTAATCAAATTCCTATCAATTGTTTTCAACTGCCTTTCTTGCCCCCAGATACTTTGATTTCTTACTTTCTTTTTAATTTTTGTTCATGGTACTTATATAAAAACTGGTTTTTATTTAAAAAAAATTATTTTTCATAGGTAAGAAACATATTTATCAGATTCTGTAGTGTTTGACATCGATACAGATAGAGCTTCAAATTCTTATTTAATGTTTTCAATGGCTGTTCTGCATTGTATCTCAAAAAGAATACTTTTTGGCACAGTTGTATCCTGCTTTGTTGGATTCTCAAATTCCTGGCAACTCTACGTGTTTGCATTTTGCACATTCTGTAATAAATGTTCTAACGTTTGTGTTCTGCTAAGGCAATGGCGGATGAGCATCTTCTATAATAATAAAAATGAAGTTTTGTGTGTTTGTGGATATGTTCCTATGAATTTAAAAAAAATATATAAGCTGGTTTGTTGTTCGAAGGCCATTGTGCTAGAGCTGTATAATAAGAGTGTTTGTAGCTATATCTCTTTTCTCGCCAAATTCTTTCCAAAAACGCGCTAATGAGCTAAAAGGTTTTATATGTTTATGAGGAAAATTATGATGACTTTTATGCGGGCATTTATAGCGTATTTTTTTATTTTGGATTTTTAAGGTAGTATAAGTAACAGGATTTTATACTTTATAATGAGTGGAAACAATAACATAAGTTTATTATCCTAGAATGGATTAAATGGTACATATACTTGGATCGATGACAACTTTTAGTCCGTGCGGAGAACGGTGTTTATTTGCTAGTCTTATAATAAATTTCTACCTAATACAGCCCTAATGGGAATGTTTCAGTAGATGTAAGGCTCTTGTTTTCATTTTTCTGCATCCTCCAATTTCATCTACAGCACAGCAAGAAGTTGGCATTTTAAAAATGTAATAAATAAAATATTCTTAAACTCATTTTCGAATACCAAAACAAAAGTAATTCCAGGCAAAAAATGAAAACAAGCCATTCACGCCATGTTGCCATTCACGACGTGAAACAAACCCATTGCTCTTGTAATTTATTTCATGTACCGATTGTAGTATAATGTCCTCTCTCTTAGATATTTTGAGGACGAGGAGGAAGAAGGAGAGGGGGCAGGGGGGGCTGGCAGTGCCCTGGCCTACATTCCTGCCCCGGGCAGCCCCAGCTGGGAGATGGCCAACAAGAAAGATTCTGACAGCGAAGAGGACCCCCTGGACGCTTTCATGGCAGGACTGGATGTGAGTGGACTTTGTATTCATAGACAGCCATTGACTGTATTCTAATTTATTTCATTAACTGTTCTAGGAGTTGCGATGTGTAAGGTCCAAGCGTTTATAAGCTTGGACAAATGCCCAGGCGTTTAAGAATATCCAGAAAAATTCTATAAATTCTGCAAAATATTGATATTTTGATTATCAAACAAAAAAAAAATGCAAAATTGTTGAATCGTTACAACTGTGGAATGTTTTTGTATTGTTAAAATATAAAATGGAATATGTTAAAATAGGAATTTTTAAAATATACTTTCCTGGTAATATTTCTATTAACTTGCTTTAATAGTTGTAATATTAGTAAATAATAGTTGTAATCTTTGTAAAGTGCAGTAGACACTCTCTTAACTAGCTTAAATTGGACTGAGGGCATGCCAGTTAAAGGCCAGGCTCATTGCACATACAAGTATCCCTGTCGTGTATGCAAGTTCTCATTGATTTGATGAAGCCTTGTGAATATGAATCTACCAAAAAAAAAATCATTTTAACATGCACAACTAATTTGAGTACATTTTTTTTTTGCTGTCTTCTCATCAATGTAACAGTTTTTTTGCTTCTTTTGATAGGATCAAGTTGAAAAAGAGAAGGAGCACGCTGAGAAAATGCAGAAGAAGAAAGATCTCAAGTAATTAAAATCCTACTTTTGATGAGTATTTTTTAATTACAGATGTTTAAAAGCTTAAAAAACGTTCTATTTTGTGATAACCAGCTTTAAACTCTACTTCATTTTCTACTGCAAAACTGTATTTGATTAAGATAGTTGATGAATTTTTAATGCAGAAATGTAAATTTTATTTTAAAAAAATTATGTCTTAAGTATCCTTTATTTTTAAAAATTATGTAATTTTTTCTAAAAGACATGGTTATGATGGCAAGTTAATTCTTAATTAATCGTCACTGTTTATGAAAAATTTCTTGGCAGTGCCTGTAATTTCAGTAATACTGCTTAATGTGTATCACTCTTCTAATTTTATAATACCTACTAATAATGATGCTTTTGAATATTTTTAAAATTTTAACTCGTCTATACGAATCCCTCAGAAAAAAATACTTGTCATTAAATTCAAATAATTTTTCAGATTTTGCCAATTTTCTACAATTTCCTTATAAAAACTTTATTATTTTATATCAGTTTTAAAATTTAGACAGGATCTTACATGTGCTGATGAAGTTGTTAATCAAATTACTTATGTGTGATTCATATTTATTTCTATGCGATATTCATAGTAAATATTCAAGCTTTTATAAATTACAAAATCTGTTTTAATTAATGTGTGCACTTTTTTTAAAAATGAAAAATGAAATCTATGAACACTATATCTAAAGTAAAAGTAGAAGTTGGGATACTGAAATTTGTTATGCAACTGTTTTCTGCAACAACTTCTACCTGATATTTCGGGCCAATTTGGGTGACTAGTTTTCTTTTTTGGTATATTTTTGGTTTTTATTTAATTGCTGGTCAATAATCTAGATTTTAAAAAAAACCTATTATTTTAGCTGAAATATTTATTTTGGGGGTATACAATAAGTACATTAGCGTTTGTTATCTCTTGAATTCGTGGTACTTGTACTCCTAAAATAACTCCTTAAAACACCTGAATTTTACTATTAAAAATAGTGTATAAACCAGTCTGGGGGCGATCGCCCCCAAGTGGACGATTTGTGTTATCAAGGGGACAAAAAATACTTGAGAGGCAATAAGGGGGCGATGAGTATTCAAAGGGGGAAAATTAAAATAATGTTGTACCTTTGTACAGTAAAACCATTCTCCAACCATAACCAAACCAGCCAATTTTTACTTTAAACTCTCTTAAATTTTCTAGAAACCAGTAAAAATATCTTACTTAATTATTTCACTTTTGTTCTTTAAAAATATGTGTTTTATGTTTTTTCTATTTTATTTAAAAGTGACCGGATAAAGCTTCTTTGGTTGTTTTTATAAACGGTAGTAAGTGTTATAAAACTGTTTTATAGTTACACTTTAATTCAAATTGTGATTAAACCTAACATGAAAATTAAAAGGGGGCGATGGATGTTAATCAACCTAAAATACGAGGCGATGGTCCAGAAAAGGTTGGGAACCACTGGTATAAACCCTGTTTCTACGAATATTTGCCTTGTTTAAATCATTTTTGTGTGTTACTCAATGTTACAATAGCAGGGTTGCCACGGTCCTTGAAAACCTTGAAATGTGCTTGAAAAAAAAAAACATTGATTTTCAAGGTCTTGAAAGTGCTTGTAAAACATTATCCACCTTGAAAAGTCCTTAATTTTTTGGGCTGACGAATTTATCGTGAAGTGCAAATGTTTATTTTGGCTTTATTAAAACCACTTTTTCAATGTGAATCAGTTTCTATTATATTTTTTTATTTATTGTTCGTATAATCCAAGAAGGCAGAGCAAGTGATTTTAGGTTGATTTTTTAATAACTAAATGGTTATTTTAAAACACATATTTAAGTTCATTTGAAAGTTGGAGAGCTCTTAGTCGTTTTCTAAATGAGTTTTTAAAAACTGTCGTGAAATTTAGGTGTTGCATGTTCGAGTATACAGTCCTTGAAAATGGAGAAATATATCATTGAAAAGTCCTTAAATAGTCCTTAATTTTTTTTTTACCAAAAAGTTTGGCAACCCTGAATAGAGTTTTCCCCCCAGGGGAGTGAGAGAAGACATTGAGAACGAAGATGATGAAGAGTCTTACTACCGCTACATGGAAGAGAATCCCAACGCAGGCCTGGACAAGGAAGAGAGCGAGGGGGAGATAGAGTACGATGAAGATGGCAACCCTATTGCGCCGCCCAAATCCAAAGTAAGCCACTATCTATCTCTTCCCAATTAAATAAAATTTGGAAATATTATTAGAATTGAGCAGAGTAAATTTGACCAAGCATTAACAATCTAATAAAGATTTTGAACCAATAAAAAAATCAAATAAAAATGTTCAAATTTCAATCTCGCATATTAAACTCAAAGAGTTCTATAGTAGGGTAGAGACTGAACCTGGCAACAGCACCATGGACCAACACGGAGACAATATAGGGTGCCATGTGGGGCCCGATGGCCGAGTGGTTTGGATCGCGGGCCATAACGCTAGCAGTCCGCACGCTGTAACAGGTGCGGGTTCGATTCCCGCCTTTGCCCTGGGTGTACTTCCTTTGTCAGTATCAAAATTATAAATTAACTAGCACTTTTGCCACTCTATTCGGGCTCCGTAGTGAGCCATGGCTGCCGATGGCAGCTCAGTACGAGTCGTTCCTCTACCCTACTATAGAACTCTTTGATTAAACTTGCATACTTTTACGTACGTTAATTTTTTGCTTGCATTGGAATTTCTTTCAAATAAAAAATTGCTATAAATCCTAAGCAACTATTAAGCTGCTATTCCTATGAAGAAATCAGCTCATGTTTTACTGTCCTAGACCAGTTTGGGTTCTAGTTTCAAGAAATCACTAGTAAATCTTCAGTACAAAAGGAATAAGCTCCTAAAATTTGGAATCTGTACGTCCAGTAGTTTTGGCTGAGCGTTCATATGCGAGTCCTTCTTCCTTTATAGCCATTCTGTTTCAAATTATTAAAATATATAATGCTTTCAAGGGGCAATATATAATGCTTACAAAATGCTTTCAAATTATTAAACTTATTATAATGCATTAAAATATATAATGCTTAAACCAAGTATCAAGTTCATTTTGGTTTTGAAATTTAATGATTACATTAGGTTGCTGTTTTATCCAATTAAGAAAATAAATTTAGCTTTAAAACAGCTCATTATGACATGAGTGTAACCAACACTTAATATTCAACATAAAAAGAAGAACAATCCCCATACCTGGTGAAAATGGAATAACAGGGCAAAGCAATTCTTTTGCAAAAGTTGTGATTTCAAAACTAATGCATTAGCTCTAATGGACTGACAATCCTTCTTAAAAGGAGTTAAATTATTATCATAAAAGTTTTTAGACTGCTGAAGAAAACATTATGAAAAGATAATGGCGAAATTCACTTATTTATTTAACAATAAAACACTTCCTATCCAAACGATATTTATAGAAATAAAAACGACAAAATTTTACTAATTTGTTTAATGATAACACTGCATGTCTCATCTTTGCTAGAAATATTATAGATATGACCTTTTACATTCATCTTTTTTCGTTGCAACAAAATGACCGCTCAGCAGAAGGTTACAAGTTATTTACATAATTGAAGAGCTTAGTGGAAGAATGTGCTAAGTGACAATTTTGAAAAAAATTGAGATTTTTGTTTCTACGCACATATTACGGACTTATTTTACGATAACAAGTTTTCCCTTTTTCATAAACTTTAAGTGTAGCATATTTTTTTAAGGTTTTCAGGTACCTATTTTAACGGATTTAAGTGCAAACTAAAAATTTTAAATGTCTATTTCTCATTTTTACATTTTTGTTACTTTAGCATGTTCTTCCACTAAGCTCTTCAGTTGTAATTCAATGCTTTAGGAGGTGGTGCAATTTATTGTATTATTATGAAGTTAATAATTTATATAGCTATAACCTGTTACACAATTTTTTCAATCCTTAATTTCCTTTCTATTTCCGACAGCACAGACTTTCCCACAGAAGGAGAAGAATTATCATCTAGTTTATCTATTCATAAAAATGTTTTGGCTTATAATTTATTATCAATTTTTTCAGGGTTTATAATCTAATTTCTAACACTTATATTTGGAATTATCTATAAAATTTCTTCCTATTCCTGCCAGTACATCGACCCCCTTCCCCCCATCGACCATTCCGAGATCGAATACGGCCCCTTCGAAAAGAACTTCTACGAAGAACACGAAGAGATCGCCAAGTTGGCGCCTTTCGAGGCGGAGCAAGTTCGGAATAAAATGGGACTTAGGGTGAGCGGGCCGGCCCCACCGAAAGCAGTGACGAGTTTCGCACATTTTGGTTTCGACGAAAGGTTGCTGAAAGCCGTCAGAAAGTCAGAGTATACACAGCCTACGCCCATACAGGCACAGGTATTTATATATAGAACTACTTAATATAAAGTGTTGCATAATGTGAACAAACTGGTTTGTAATTACTAATTTCCATAGATATCATAGTTGAAGTATTAGATTTTCAGATCACGTGATCTCCAATGCTAACGATGGGACGCTCATGGAGAACAAATAAGAGGGCAAAATGGCCAGTGTTTCCGCCCCTTTAAGGAGAAACATGCTACGGCATCATTGGAAAAATACCATTTAATTCTAGAATTACCAAAAAAAAAAATACTAGAAAAGCATTTCAAGTCACTAAAAAGATTCCAAAATGCAGCTAGTATTTTTACGAAATTTTTTTGTAATTTTAGATAAATTCTAAAATTACAAAAAAATATCGTAAAAATACTAGCTGCATTTTGGGATCTTTTTAGTGACTCGAAATGCTTTTCTAGTATTTTTTTGTAAATTTAGAATTAAATGGTATTTTTTCGTAGTATTTTTTCTCCTTAAAGTGGCAGCAACACTGACCATTTTGCCCTCTTGAAAGGCCTCCACGCGCGTCCCGTCGTTAGCATTGGAGGTCGCGTGATCTGCCAATCTAATACTTTAACTATGATCTATAGTATTTTCATTGTTATTATTTTATAGTTTTAACAAGAAGTTCTAAGATGATACTTTTATACAAACTGCACTGAGAAAATAAGGAATGAAAATTCAAACTAACGAGATTTTTGATGCACAAAAATTTAACGCCCCTTTAATTTAGTACAAATTTATTTAGTACTAGGGAAATCTTGATACATTTACTATTAACATGCAATATATGTCATTTTGTTTTAAAAAAAAGTTAATTGGCTTCTTATTATAGTGCTTTGCAACAAATTTTCTAGTATGAAATTAGGGTCTTAACACTCTTAACCTTATTTTTAGGAGCATGAATATGCTTCCATGCACGAGCAGCCATTTTTCCATAATGGGGGATTTCATTTAATTCAGGGTACCACAGGGTTCGTACGCCTCCTGAATTTCAATTTTTTCTTTTAAGGGGGGCCCTTTATAACTCCTGAAATTTGTGTCTCGTCTCCTGATATTTCCCCCCCTCTCCTGAAAAAATTGATGACTTTACTTTATTTGGAATAAGTCTACATGCACAGTAGAAAAATAGAGTTCAGACATTGTGATAATAGTTAATGTCCCAGAATGCACCACACAACTCTTCAGAAGATTTTTTTTCCTTCTGTTTCTTCATTTGAAGTGCAGTGAAGTAACTAGACTAATGTGATAATAAACAAACATATTCAATTTTATTCCTCGTTACCTCCTGAATTTACATTGCTGCACTCCTGAAAGACTCCTTAGAAACTCCTGAATTTCACTATCATAGATAGAGTATGAACCCTGGTACCAGAAAATCTGGAAATTATCAGTGAACGTTTGAATTGTGGATATATCAGGAAAATTTTCAAATTTGAAATTAATGTTTAAAATTAGTTAACTTAATTCTTTTAATTACAAATTTATTTCTGATTATTACAAGGAAAAATGTTCACTACATTCAATAAATGTAGTGTACTCTTTTATTTTTTTTTCAAAGACTGTTGTGTGCCACACTAAATTCAACAATTTGTTTTATTGTCAAAAGATATTACAATTTACCAAGACTTTGCTTTCTTTATAATTTATTTATTCTTCAAAAGCTTTTATTTATTTATATACTTTAGATTCTTCATTATCATGCTTGTAACTGAGATTCTGATTTCAAGGTTGTTATTTTAACATAAAAATCAAATTCGATAGTAAATTATAGTTTTTATAATGTGACTATATAATATTTTCTCCCTCTAAAACTTCTTTCTCTCGGTTGCTATTTCTTATCATGTTCTAACTGTGATACTTAGGCGATTCCCGCTGCCCTCTCTGGTCGAGACGTTATTGGCATTGCAAAGACTGGCTCTGGAAAAACGGCCGCCTTCATCTGGCCATTACTGGTACACATCATGGACCAGGTTTGTACAAAATGTTAACCTACAGTCCCTGGACAAATTATTAGACGCACTGCAAGATTTCATGTAAAATATTAATTACCGGGTGATATTGTACCGTTTTATTATTTTAAATTGATTTGTTTTTTATTTTTATATATTATCCAATCAATTACCGATTTATTTGACATAAATGAAACAGCATTCATTTAGAAAAGCATAAGTTTATTAAGTTTTAAGGAAAAGTGAAATGAATGTTAGTAAAAGTCAATATTTAGTTGAGCCACCTTTAGCTGCTATCAAAGCTTTAACTCTGCGCGGCATGCTATCAATGCAAGACTGAACTGTCTCCTGCATTTGAGGATGATGATTCCACACATAAATAATCTTATAATAAATAATTAATATAAATTAATCTTAATCATAATTATCTTAAAATAAATACAAATATGTAGTGTACAACAATTCTTTTAAATAAAAATCAATAATATTGTAGTTTAAATATACCATTATTGCATAAAAACTCTTAAGAAACATAAAATTACTAAAAAAAATACAGTGCGTCCAATAATTTGCCCAGGGACTGTATATAGTGTGAAGAAGTTAATAAATGATAATATTAAACAGATTATTATATTATTTACAGAATTGTGTAGTACCTTCGAATGGGGTAACTTTGGCCCAAATATAAAAACCTATTACTAAAGATTTTTTTAACTCGGAAGTTAACCAGAGTTGCCACTATTTGAAAGAGGCAGACACATTTTTAAAAAAGTATATTTAATGAGAATTTACAAGCTTGAGTACAGGTACCGAGGTCAGGTTTCTAAAATGTTGACTCTATTGTAGAACTTGGATAATATGCAATACAGTCCCTGGACAAATTATTAGACGCACTGCAAGATTTCATGTATCAATCAATGATGAACAAAATACCTTTAGAAGGACATTTGTGTTCCTAAACTTAAGCTATTGAATAGAAAATACTATCTGCTATACTTAATACATATATCGACATATTTTTTAATGATATGGCATTCTTTGGTATGTTTTCATCATTACTGTGGCTCTAACACAACTTGCCAAGTGGAGTGCCGAGTTGTGTAGTGTTAACCCAAGTTCACAAGTTACCACAAGCAATTGTAAATAAGAAACTGAAGAAATGTAACTTTCTAATATATATAAATTTCTAGATCAATATAAGACGAGTGCTGCCCTTGTCTGAGGGCAGACCTCGGTACTGTTTTTCAGCGCACTAAGCGTGATCGTATAGATATATTACTACTTTTAAGTTTGTTTTGTTAGGTAAATAAAAGTTTGTTTACATAAATAGTTTATTTACTTGGACCAGTTAGTTCACCTCTACATTACTAAAGAAAATACAGTGCGTCTAATAATTTGTCCAGGGAATGTAGATTACTACTGTTTACAGAATTTTACAGTCTCTCAAATGGAGTAATTTTGGTCCTGGAGGCTAACTTTGTTCCAAGCATAAAGGCATAGTACTGACTTTCTTCTTGAATGCTTTCATTGGTCAAGGCAGAGTAGAGTTGCCACCAGTTCAGTTAAGCACATTTTAAACAAGTAGGTTTGTAACAGAATCTGTCACTTAACCCGCTTCCACACAACAGTTGTGTTAAACAGGTAAAAAGGCGGCAAACACAGCATTGATATTCTATATTAAACATTTACATGCTAAATTTGGCTAGTTTCATTAATTTTTTTCGAAAATTCAATCATTATTACTTATTGTTTGCAAAAATTAATATTTCAAAGAATAAAATAATATTATTCTTCGCTTTTAAATAGAATGAAAATATTTCATATCAACCTACAAAGAATCTCGTAGTGAAATATATTTGACGTCATTTCAAACTGATCGATGTCGCAAAAATAATTTTATTTTAATTTACTGTCTAAAAGAATTAAAGTTTCTCGAGCGATTGTTGCAAATGGCAATGGTGATTTAATTCTAATAAAAATGGCTTCCTATGCTTTTTAAATGAGCATTCAATTTTGTAGTTTTTTTTAAATAACTGAAGTACTTCGAATTCTTTTCTGAAATTGTCAATGTATTCTAATTTCGATGCGCTGAATCTTTTGACGTATCACACTTTTCCGTAGCATTTGTAGTTTGGGCTATGAAAGTGGGTGACGGACAGACAGACGGACTGAACGATTATATTACCTTCCACTTTTCGCGTTATAAACTTAGTGTGGAAGCTAAAAGTGTATTCAATAAGAAGTTATTAGCTTGCAAACCAAAGTTATCCCATTCAACGGTAGTTGAAAATCCATGGTTGTCCCTTATTTTTAAAAAAGATGATTTTTAACGATCTTCTAATTTCTTATTGTTTAGTTAGTGTGTGAAGTTATATTTTAAACATGTAGCAATATAAATACAGGGTTCCTACTTCTTTTGAAAATTTACCAGTAATTTGTTTAAATTTTCCAGAGCCTTCTATTATAATTAACGATATTATAATTATCTAATTAACGATCTTCTAATTTCTTATTGTTTAGTTAGTGTGTGAAGTTATATTTTAAACATGTAGCAATATAAATACAGGGTTCCTACTTCTTTTGAAAATTTACCAGTAATTTGTTTAAATTTTCCAGAGCCTTCTATTATAATTAACGATATTATAATTATCTAATTAACGATCTTCTAATTTCTTATTGTTTAGTTAGTGTGTGAAGTTATATTTTAAACATGTAGCAATATAAATACAGGGTTCCTACTTCTTTTGAAAATTTACCAGTAATTTGTTTAAATTTTCCAGAGCCTTCGAAAACTCCAAAAAGTTTATTGGTTAGATCTGTTCTAGTTAGTTATGAGTAGGATAGGTGAAAATATATGCAATCTATACATTTATTTTACTTTTTTCAATAATGCACAGAGGTATTTTATTTTTTAAAGAAATGTAATCTTTAATTTTTGTGAAATCTTCAAACACTGTGTGAGCTTTTTGGGGGGAAAATATGCGTCTAAAAAATAGTTTTGCAGATGCCTTGGTGAAGTAAAACCTGTACATATAATCCAAAATTTTAAAAACTTTATATCTCTAGCTGTAGTTTTTATTTTATTTTAAATGTCTAACTTCCTTAAGCACATGTAATCTTAAAATTTGTTCATTTGAAGTATTTTTTTGGTGTTTTATCTTAAAGTTACTGTTTTGATAAAATAGCATTTAAACTAGTATTGAAATGAAACAACACATTTATTTGTTTTAGACGCTCCTTACAGAACAATCCAATTACAATACACATTATAAAATACAATTAATCAGACCAGTGAAAGCACAAAAAAATTAAACATTATAATGAAAAATATGTGTTATTATAACAGGTTACCCCTTTACACATTCAAAATATTGTATCTGTCTCTTCTTTCAAACTTGAAATCTCTAACTTTATCTGTGAAATCAACGACATTGATACCTTTTAATCTTATTTATTTATGAAGCAATAGTAAAACTCCTAGCCTATGTTTGCCGGATGTATTTTGTTTATATTTTTCCTATTTACTTTACAAATACAAATACAAAAATAAAGGACCAATAACAGGCACGAAGCCCAACAAGATTGGTCCTGTTTACAGTCCCCCGACTATATCCCAGTGTCTGTCCAGCTTCTTTTTAAAAATATCAACACTGTCAGAACTCACAACATCCTCTGGCAGACCATTCCACTTATCCACAACTCTAACATAAAAGTAATGTTCCCTCAAATCCCTATTAAAACGTGCTTTTCTCAGTTTTAAACTATGACCTCTAGTCCGGTTATCAGAATAAAAAACAAGCAGGTCAGCATCCAATGACCTAATAAATTTAAAAAGCTGAATCAAATCCCCTCTAACCCTTCTCTCCTCCAACGTGTACATATTTAACTTCTTCAATCGATCTTCATAACTCAAATTCCAAAAACCATCAACCATTTTAGTGGCCCTATGCTGCACCCTTTCAATCACATCTATGTCTTTCCGCAGATATGGAGACCAAAACTGTACGGCATATTCCAAGTGAGGCCTTACCAGCGCTTTGTACAGTGGCAGGATAACGTTACTAGACCTTGAAGAAATACTATTTTTTATATAACCCAATAATTTATTTGCCTTTTTACTAGCAACTGAACACTGGTACCCCATTTTAAAATCATCACAAACCAAAATCCCCAAATCCTTAACTGAATTACTAACCTGAATTTAGTATTTATATATAATTTTTTAAATTGTATTATCAATCTTTTGCTATGGCCTGTACGGGTTTTGTTTCCCCTTGGCCATCAATGTGTGTTTTACCTTTGAGTTTGTTTTGTATATGTAGCTTGTAAATAAATATTCAAATAAAAAAATAAATCCTAAAGCTTTAACAACTTTAAAAGGTATAGAAAGTAAATCGTACTAGCGTGTGTTCCTCTGTTTAATATTTTTCTATTCTACTTTTTTAGAAAGAGCTTGAAACTGGAGAGGGTCCCATTGGTTTAATTCTGGCTCCTACTCGAGAATTGTCACAACAGGTAAATATGTAGAATGAAACAATTTCAATGCCTTGAATCAGTGCCGGATTTAAAGACCCAGGGCCCCTAGGCACTTGACATTTGGGGCCATCTCAAAGCTATTTCGGAAATTTAGCAAATTAAATATACTAGTATAGAACATATAATTTTTAATCGACTTTAATAAACATCAGAATAATCCAGTATGTTACTAGAGTTATTCTATAAAATCACACGGCGAACTTTCTTCTGTGCAAAAGAACGAATCATGTCATCCTAGTCAATTGACTGCATTATTTCTGACTGTACATTACTGAGAGTGAGTTGAGCCTGTTTTCTCCAATGTTAGATCTTAAGTAATTCTTTACAGGCGATTTTCAAATTTTTTAGGCGATTTTTAAGGGCCCCCTTCCTGACTGGGCCCCTAGGCCCGGGACTTGTAGGCCTGGGCCATAATCCGGCACTGCCTTTAATCAAGACATTTTAATTTTGTTTATTTTGTATAAGTAATAGGGATGCACCGAATATTCGGTTTGGCCGAATAGCTTTACTATTCCGCCGAATAGCGAAATTTAAAATTTTTCAAAATTCTTCATGTTGATTCCTCCTCTAAAACGTCGAAAAAATTCCCAAACAGGACTTGTTTTCTTTTTCAATAGACTCAAATTCTTAAGTTTTTCTTATTTATAATGTTAAATCAAGCTTTACTCAAGTTGTATTAAATAAACATGTCTCTTTAGGGGAACAGTTACTGTGAGTGGGATTTAAAAAACAATAATTATCATATGTATCGCAATTGTAAGCCATGGTTTTATTATTTTTTTCTAATTTTCATTCTACCTCGGATCCACCTACTTTTGTTTATGTTTTCATACTTCTATTTTCGTTTTCATGTTGCGATTTTTCCAAGTTACACTTTCTAAAAGGCTTGCTTTAATAACAAACGAGTACCACTTTATTGTTTGTTGGTTTAATTAAAAATTTAATAGCTATATTGTATTAAAATTGCGTGATTGTGTACTTATATGTTTGTGTTGAATTGAAATTGATGAATAATAAATACAACTTACTTAGATCTGACAAAAAATAAAAATTGGTTTAGGTAGGCCGAATATTCAGCTTAGACTTCGGCCGAATAACGAATATTCGGCCAAATTTGGTATTCGGTGCATCCCTAATAAGTAATCTAAAGGTCAAAATAATATGGGATTTGCAAGGAATTTTCTTTAAATGTTACATTTATATTTCAATAAACAATCCTCCCTCCATACTTGACATAATTTCAAATAATTCATTTTATAGGTTTTTCCTTCACAAGTCACTGTATTTTTTTTAATTTGTCCATTTCTGTCTACTTTAATGTTCTATGTTTTAAAGTATCTTTCTTTTTTTAAATCTATATGTTCAATTCAGTAATGCTATAAAAATTTTGATTCTGTTAGGTAAAATATGCTTATTTTCATCAACTACTGAATTTAGATTTACTACTGGTTTGACTTGATATAAGAAATAACGGCCATGAGTGGCAATAGTACCAGGGCACCGTTTTCATTTTTGGTCCTTCTGAAATTATATTTGTTTTGGAGATAATTTTATCTTATTATTTCAATTTAATATAAAAAAATATTGGAATTGCTAAAGAATTTTGGGCAGTATGTTTTCATAGAGTTTTCTTTTGATTTTATTTTCGTTTAATTGTCTTCTTTCTCTTATTGTTCTTTTTAATTTGTGTCACTGTATTGTAATCTATCTGTAGAATAGTTTTGTCGAAATAATAAATATGAAATATCCCAAATACTAAATATCCACAGTTTTTACAGCACATTGAGAATGAAACAACCAATAAAATGACAGAAAAGCGGGAATAAAAACTGGAAACTTCGTCATCTGAAACAACCCTACGGGCTTGTTTCACGAGGGATCTGGCAACAACTCCGTAGTCTTGTTTTCATTTTTATCGAATTACTTTTGCCTTGGTATTCCAAATTGAGATTTCTAAGAATATTTTAAATGTTTTTTTTTTTTAATTCCAACTTCTTTCAATGCAAGTTTTCCTTGACTAAATTCCTCCTGATTAAAACCACCAACTGCTTTAGTATTGAAACTTTTGTTTTATACAAATGAATTGACAGCTTATAATTTTTTATTATCAACTAAAACTAAACTCCTCGGCGCAACAGCCCATTACTGGGCCAAGGCCTGCCGTGCCCATTTCAGCTTTCGTGTCCTAGGGCTCTGGGGTGCTAGGCATATGTCCCAGTAAGGTGGTCAGCCTCACGCGGAACCCCCAGTGTTTAGTTCCCAAGCATGCTTGGTACCCATTTTATCGACCCACTCAAGGGATGAAAGGATGGGTCAACCTCGCCCAATCCGGGATTCGATCCCCGGAACAGCGGCGTGGCAATGCGAAGCACTACCACTAGGCCTCTGGGCCTCTTTATTACCAACTATTTTCCTAATAAAATGTGATTTGTTTTACAAATGCTTGTTTTTAACCTTTCCTTGTTAGATCTACACGGAAGCAAAGAGGTTTGGCAAGGTGTACGGGATCAACGTGGTGTGCTGCTTCGGCGGTGGTAGCAAGTGGGAGCAGACGAAAGCCCTGCAAGAAGGGGCGGAAATTGTGGTGGCAACGCCGGTGAGTCAGACTTGAGTATTATATGAATTATTTTGCATTGCAGTGTCAAAATACAGTATTTATAAACTTGTATATTTGGTTAACATAAATAATTTTAGTTACATATTTAATCCTTATTTATAAGATTACACTAAATAATTTTAATTCAATAGAAAATTGTGTTTTTTCAATTTAAATCCTACTAAAAAAACAAAGACAATTCAAGTAATAAAAACCTACAAAATTGGGTCATTAAGCATCCATTAAATTTATTTTCTTTTTATTTTTGAGAGAAAATTTGTTTTTGTACTTAGCACAAATAATTCAAATAAAATAAATTATCTGTGTTTTTCTTTGTTATTCAGGATATTTTAATTATTTAAACCTGCCTTATCCTTACGACCATAACTTTTTTCAACCAAACCTTTTCAGTGAAATTTTGTGACTCGATATGTTTTTGTAGAAAATTTTAATTTAAACACTATTTAATCAATGTACGATTTTATACTATCTGCTTTGTATTTTTCTACATCATGTTTTTTAAAAAATAGTATCTTTAATTAAAGGGCTATTTCTTAGTTTTGTTTACTAGTATTATTTGTTCTTTTAATTTCTGGAACCTATCTGGACATAACCCCTGCAATAATTTAAAAATACATATCAACTTTGTAGAAAAGCATGCAATAAATGTTAATGTGTTCATTAAACATTATGTGTAATAATTCTTTAAATTAGCTGAAAAATTAAAATTCTAACATGAATGTCTATCATCTATGAAAAAGTTATAACATTGACTTCTAATTCCCTTATTAGCCTATTAATGACCCATCTGTGAATAGCATTGACACCTTCCTTAATGAATAAAAACATTAACTTTTAAAATTTTAAAATTCAAAAATAATAATCAAAATTTAAATTTATCTTATATTTGGATAAACATTAGCAAAAAGTTTATTTTTGCGTGCCCAATTTTGTTGCATCATTGTTAATAATTTAAAATGAATTCAGATATTATTTAGTTAAGTTTACTTCAGTTTCACCTGTATTCAGACTTGTCTGCTTATTATATTCTGCTGCTTTGAAATGTCAACAAAGCTAATTATTTTTCAAATAAAATGTAAGGTGCTATGGCAAAAATCGCCAGACCCTTCAACAAATAAGTATTTACCTACATTGTTTCGTAGGCTATACCTATTTTATTTTCAGGGACGCATGATTGATCTCGTTAAAGCTAAAGCAACAAATCTGAAACGAGTCTCATTTCTTGTATTAGATGAAGCAGACCGAATGTTTGACATGGGATTTGGTAAATCACTTATCTTAAGTTTTCAAAATTAAGTATATGTGCTATTTTTGTTATCAATGTTTTATTTTTTAGCCTAATACAGGGTGGTGCAAATAAAAGTGGCCCCAACGTGGAGATAAGAATACGACAGAAATGTTGCCAAGTAAAAAACCAATACAAAAACAGGTTTGCTAACTGAAGCTATGGATCGCTTCAATATTAATCCCAAACGCTTGGCCACTTATTTGCCGGCAACTACGCTATGGATTGAAAAGCTAGTTTGTAGAGCTAATCAAAAAAGTTCCCACTAGTGATTATTTCGGTCGTTATTTATCCTAGAGAATCGGACCTTTTTGGTTTTGTTAATACAAAACATTCTAAATTGATTGCAAGACCCAAAATCTGGTGTTCAGACCCGTTTCGGAATGTTTTTGGACTTGTTGACAGCAGATCCTGGCTGACGCCATTTCGTAACTGATCGTTGCATAGTACTCTTTTTTTGACACTTTTACACCTTTAAATTCTTTAACAAACAACTGGCCACATTTTTTCCACGAATTCGTTTTAATAAAATTTCTACAATGAACAATCTCTGCTGTACTGTGAGTTTCATCTTCACCTGTGAATTGATCAGCTCACACTCAAACAGTAACAACTCACACTGACGCACTACGATATGAACTGGCCAATAGTCCATGAGTAGCTCTAATGTGATGCTAATCCAATCCAACCAATGCAAAAACAGGTTTGTCAAGTGAAACCATTGCACGCTTGAATAATCTTTTATTTCCACTTGAAAGCTTTCAAGCGGCTTCGAGAGTTTTTCTCGCCAAGCATTTCAACGTATTCCTATCTCTAGACCGGGGCCACTTTTATTTGCCCTACCCTGTAGTTATTCAGTTGTTATGTTTAAGGCATCTAAAGAAGCTTCCTATTTTATACATGACAAATGTATTTCTTAAAATTTTAACCCTTATTTCTTTTAAATTTTGTTTTTCATTTTCTTTCTAGAGCCTCAAGTTCGTTCTATATGTGACCACGTTCGACCTGACAGACAAAGTAAGTGATTTAGTTTGAAGAATTTAGCTTTAACTATTACTTAAAATGATTTAACAACATAAATTCTGCATTGAATATAGTTTTTTTAAAAAGAAATTCCCATTTGTTTTCTTGTTGATATATTATTTAAAAAAAATACTGATTACTTTCAATACACAGTAACAATTTCATAGTTTATTTTTAAACTTTTATAGTTCGTTTCAACAAATTGTTCAAACTGTCATAACCACTATTATTTTCAATTAATTTTAACTTTTATTTTCCCACTAAACCACAGAGTGAAAATTATAGACGTAACCCTCTGAGGGATAAGCAAATTGAATGAAATGTAAACTTGTTTTCCCTGCATGAGATTTAAATAAAAAATTTTAAAGGAAAATTTAATGTTTTAATTTTTTTTTTAGAAAATTACATTTCTATAGTAGATGATAATAAATGGCTCCTCCATGCTTAAAATTCTAAAATTTAATAAACTTTATATTATTTAAATACTTATTACGCAAAAATAAATTTATTTTAATTTATTGTCTAAAAGAATTAAAGTTTCTCGAGCGATTGTTGCGAATGGCAATGGTGATTTAATTCTAATAAAAATTGCTTCTTATGCTTTTTAAATGAGCATTCAATTTTGCAGTTTTTTAAATACTTGAAGTACTTTGTATTCTAATTCTTCTCTGAAATTTCCAATGCATTCTAGTTTCGATGCGCTGAATTTTTTGACGTATCACACTTGTCCGTAGCATTTGTAGTTCGGGCTATGAAAGTGGGCGACGGACAGACAGACGGACTGAACGATTATAATGCCTTCCACTTTTTACGTTATAAACGTAGTGTGGAAGCTAAAAGTATATTTAATAAGAAGTTTTTTTTTTAATTTATAAATTTAAAAAAATTATGTGTGTAGTTGGAAAACCTGACAGCCAGGTGTCTTATACGTCTGTATCCCTAAGAAGGTTAATGTGACTGAAATTGCCCTTTTGGTGTATAATTGTGCCTTTAAATGTATTGATTGAGCGGTAATTGAAAGTTGTGTAGTTTTACACACCCCTAGTGTTACTTCATTTCCTTGTGTTCTGAAATAAAATAACTGAGTGTACAGTAACTCATTTGTATTGACTAACCATCCTAAATATACTCCCGACACTTCTGTTGCCATAATAATATTTTTTACTTGCGATTTAATATTTGTTTCTTTTTTTGTGTTTGTAAATTTACATCATATACTTTTTTATGTTCACCAATAGGGTCCTTGTGACCCTTGGTGTTCTGTCTACTGTATTATTACTTTTGTAATTGTTTTTTCCTCAAATTAATGTATGTTATTTTTTGTGGAATAAAAATTATTATTATTATCTTCCAGCTCTGATGTTCAGTGCTACGTTCAAGAAAAAGATCGAGCGTCTTGCGAGAGATGCTTTGACCGACCCTGTCAGAATTATCCAAGGGGAACTTGGAGAAGCAAATGAGGATGTGACGCAAATTGTTCTGGTGATGCCAGCAGGGGGGGCCAAGTGGGTTTGGCTAACAAGCAAGCTGGTGGAGCTGCTCTCAGGTATACTTTTACAGTCAGATTTAATGTGCAGTAGCACCATATACACACAGGGCAGGATTTCTAAATAGACTAAGTAGGCTGTAGCCAGGAGCGGCAAATTTTACGACCAATTAAAGCGGCATTTGGCATAAAAAAAATATTATAAAAATACCAATATTTTTAAGAAAGAAAACAAATAATTTATATTAATGCATAAACCGTAAACGTATAAGTGAGGATATTATAAGCGATCAGTTATCAGCAAATGGAGACAGGGGCGGCAAATCGATCGTAGCCTATAAGCGGCAAATCTTTAAATCCGGCCCTGTATACACGGCATTATTAATTATGAGCCAAGGGGGTTGACTCCACTAGCAAATTTGTTGATCCTCAGGAGAAGGGTTTTTATAGGTTTAACTGTTGTAGTCAGACATTTAAAATCCTGATGAGAAATTGTTTAAATGTTGTGTAACAAAAAAAGATCTAAAATGAAAAAAAGTATTTAAAGTTTTAAAAAATGCAGGTGTAATAAATAAATGTAAAGGATTTTCCCTTGCACAGAAGAGCATACTTATTCTTTCTAGAAGTGAAGAAAGATTGGATGTCCAAGATATTATTAGTTCATATTAAATATTTAAAGTAGTAAAAGGTTAAGCCTTACAGCTATTAAAGAGTGCATTTCTATAATGGTTGTTTTTATTTTGCAGTTGGCAGTGTTTTGATATTTGTAACTAAAAAGGCTAATGCTGAAGAATTGGCAAATAACTTGAAGCTTCAAGATCATGAAGGTAATTTGATCTTTATTTAAATTATTTTTAAAACGCGGTAGGGTCAAGTGGGGTAAGTGTGATAAACAGCTCTTGTAACTTTGGGAATCATTCTAAAAATCTGAAAGTTTGCAATATATAACATTAGACCACTTATAATTAAACCAAAAAGAAATATCGACTTTAAATAATAGTTTAAATATATTTTTGAATTTAAGTGCAACTGTCTTGTTTTTTTCAAATTCGAAAGGTTTTCTTCCAAATTCCATAAGTGTCATATTTTTGTAAAAATCATGTTGTTTTTTTCTTTCTCTGTTAGTAAACAGAATAAAGGTAAAGATATAAAACTGTTTTGGTTTGTTATATCACATGTTGTGAAGTATGGAAGTACAATCACAGTTTCACCTCAAAATATCAGTTGTGGGTAACTGTGGTAAGTGACATGGGGTAAGTGTGATAATACAAAACACCCCATTTACCTTGTGCAAAACATACATAAATATAAAAAAAATAATATATTATTATTAAATTATAAAATTATAATAAAAAAATGAATAAAAGGAAATGGCATTTCATTTCATAATATGCCAGAGGATTTTGAATTAGAAATACCAAAAACTGACCTTTCTGCTGGATGCTACATTTTTGTTGCCTTTAAAAAAAACGTACGGTAAAGCACTTTTAGGGACAAGTTCAGTCTGAAAATGAGGTGAATCGAGAAGGGATTACTGTAAAATTTCTTAAATATGATAGCATAACAAAGACATTTTCATGGCCAAATATAGATGACATGTGTATAATTGATGAGAACGATATTGTTTTGAACCTCCCATGTTCTCCCATGTCCAAATATGGACCGAAGAGAACGTCTGTATTTTTTGCAAAATTTTGAAAAATTACAATCTGTAAAAAAAGCAGTCTAACTAATAATAAAAATTGAATAGCACCATAGGTATTTTGACTTAATTTTTTTTTGTTTCTTTTACATCCTGACTTTAGTTTATTATATCACAACATGAAACAAAAACGAAAATTCTCAATATTTTTAATTTTTCTTATCTGTATATTTCTAATAAGATGTAAAATGCTAATAAATTTATGTTTATATTAAATTGTTAAGGAATATGTATGCTAGGTAATTTATATGGCTTAAAAACACTTATTGCAACCGAAATCACACTTACCCACATCAAAATCACACTTACCCCTATGTGGGGTAAGTGTGATAAAACAGCAATGGATTTTGAAATGCAAATTTTATTCACTTAAATTTGGAATTCAAACATATAAATTTTTTCATACATGGTATACATAGTATTATATGGTATACATGGTATACCATACATAGGTATGTTTCTTATAATAATTCACTACCAATTTTAGGATTTGGAATTTAATTGAAGCAGATAACTAATTTTTTTAATGAAAAATGCAGAAACCCTATCACACTTACACCACTTGACCCTATATAGATGCATATTTGTGAATAATTTTACTATTCTTATTATGTCTGAATATGAAATTTTTTGTATAAAAATCAAGTTTGGAACCAAATTAACTGCCTATGAGTTTGTAATTCATAAAATTGTAGTACATCAAAGACAATTTGATACTGTGTTATATAAATATGAATTAAATGTAAATATTAAAATTGTTAAATTGTTTGAAATTTATTCTATCCCTTCCATCTTATTGCTACCTAATCATTGTGTGCAACCATGAAAACATATTCAAACATATATAATTTGATTGTATCAATGTACGTATCTCTAGAAATAAGTTATTCCCTTTTGTTGAGATATACTTAATTGGATTTGTTTCATTAAATTGGATTCTCTTGCAGACATAAGTTATATCCTAATTAGAAAATATACAAAATACAAACCTGCAGAAATAAGAAACGTGTAACAAATCTAGTTCTTTTTTTGTTTTTATTTATTAAGTTCAAAGGCTCCACAAATAAAGAGTACAGGGGAAAACCCCCTTAATTTCGTAGAAAACTTTCCTCATCAGGCATCTTTGACGATGATAGCGAGAAATCGCTTAAACTGGTGTAAGGAAACCAGTTTCTGACTTTCTTGTGCATCTTCTCTCACTGCAACCCTGAAATTCAGTTCCGTGTTTTATTCAAAAGACTGTGTTCATCATCATGTTAAGCTTTAAAAATAAAGTACGATTGATTGAAAATCACGAATTTTTCTAAAACAATGAAGAGAAATTTTAAGATTCGCAAATTAATTGAAAAGCCCTAAACCGCGACTTTTCTACCTACCGAGATTCACGCGATGCCCGATTCCGACGCTTGGACCAAGCGAAGAAGAGAGAAACCGGTTCCCTGCCGCCAATGTCCGCCAAGCAGACACAATTACAGGACGATTCCTAATAAATCAAGCGGTTCTTCCCCTGTACTCTTCAAATATCAATATTAAAATTACTTACTGTGTATTTCAGTTGCACTACTGCATGGTGACATCGATCAAAACGAAAGGAGCAAAGTCATCCTTTCGTTCAAGAAAAAGGAAGTCAATATTCTTGTGGCAACAGATGTTGCAGGTGAGTTGTTTTCATTCTTAATCCATTGTTGTTGTTTTTTAAAATGTGAAGGTCATTTAAATATTAAACCTCAAAATCAGAGTTAAATCTACCTTGCGTCTTAAAAAAACCCTTGTATATTGGTGAGAAAGTAATGTTTTTTCTTTTGTAATGAAATTAGCCTTTTATAATGGTTCTTTGTAGCATGAAATAATAGATAAAATAACAAATGCTAGATTGAATATATTTCCCAGACGCTTTTAAAGTACTCATAGAACTAAGAGTTTGAAGTTTTGATTTTTACGGAGAAATTGCATTAAAAAAGTGTTACGTTGTTTGGGCTATGAACTCACGAAAAGTTTGTCTTCAAAACAATTCTTCTTAACCTAAACTCATTTAATTTATTGTGGGCTTAATTCTAATTTAAAAATCAGCAACTATTTTACAATAAGCAGTTAAAAAGAACATTAACTCAGGGAACTCATTTTGTTTTTTTAAAAAGTTAAAATTGTTTTGTTAAATTATTTTTGGTAGTTGGATTTGAATATGTAATTTTAAAAAAATAAATTATTGAGATGCACTTTAATGGGCTTGTTTCACGAGGGATCTGGCAACAGCTCCGCGGTCTTGTTTTCACTTTTCTCAAATTACTTTTGACTTGTTATTCCAAATTGAGTTTTCTAAGAATATTTTAGTTGATATTTTTTAAAAATTCCAACTTCTTTCAATGCAAGTTTTAATTGATAAATGATTAAAACAACCAACAGCACTGCAAGAAGTTGTAATTTTAAAAAATAAGAACTAAAATAACTTATTCTTAGAAAACTCAATTTCGAATATCAACAAAAGTAATTCGAGACAAATTAAAACAAGACAGCGGAGCTGTTGCCAGATTCTACGTGAAACAAGCCCATTGATTCATTTTTATTAATCAATATTATTTTTGTTCTAGAATGAGAGATTTTTAGATTTGTTGGTGAAATTATTATTACTATTAATAAGATTTGAGGCCCAGTGGCTTAGTGGTAGTGCTTCGCATTGTCATGCCGCAGGTCCGGGGATCGAATCCCGGATTGGGCGAGGTTGACCCATCCTTTCATCCCTTGAGTGGGTCGATAAAATGGGTACTAAGCATGCTTGGGAACTGAACACTGGAGGTTCCACTTGTGGCTGACCACCTTATGACTTGACTTGAGTGGGGCCAAGCACCGCGACCACTGGTCTATTGTACTAAAAAGGCTGACCATTTTACCGGGACATATGCCTAGCACAACAGAGCCCTTGGTCACGAAAGCTGAAATGGGCCCAGCAGGCCTTGGCCCAGTAATGAGCTGTTGCGCCGAGTAGAGAGAATAAGATTTGAATATGTAATGTTTTATAAAATAAAGTTGTAGTCAGATGTACTTGCATTGTTTCCTTTTTATTCATTGATGTTTTTTTTTTAAATTCTAACATGTGATAGATTTTTCTTTTTTTTTTGGGTAAATTATTATTTTTAGTAAGACTTGTATGTAATGCTTCAAGAAGTTAATTATATTCTGATGACTTTATATTGATTCCTATTTATTTATAAATATTTCTTCCTTCCAGCCCGTGGTCTTGACATTACCCACGTGAAGACTGTTGTGAATTACGACATTGCTAGAGATATTGACACACATACTCATAGAATTGGTAGAACAGGCAGAGCAGGTAAAAATCTTGAAACAACTAAGACTTTTAATCTATTTATTATATTTTTATGACAAACTATAATGTTTTTAAAATATCAAGGACTTGTTCAAAATGTAGGAGGATCTGTTAAAAATTTAAAAATATTACTTGATTTTATTTTTGTAAATCTATATGATAAATTGTATCTAGGATGCAATGATGTTATCATTACATACTAGAAATTTGATAAGGATAACAAGAAATAAAAAAAGTAACAAAAACTATATATCTGTATTTTCTTTGGAAAAAAAATCGAGGATATCTTTGAACATTAAAATATAACTACAATTGAATTGTTAAGTGCATATTTTTTTTAAAAAAAAGTAATTCCACTATGTATACAAAACCTATTCTCATGACAGGTTGAAGTATTAGATGTACTTAAAAGTGTAAGTTCCAATTTGTAAAACTTTAAAAGCCAAAAAAATTAGAAGTTGTATAAATTTTGGTAAAATATGAAAAAATATCAACTCTGGAAAATATGTTCAAAGTCCGAAAACCTTAAATCTATCAATCATTAAATCTATTTTTCCGCTGAACATATAAGGTGTATTTTCCAAACTTATAAGTTTTTTTTATTTTGTTTCCATTTATAATATTTTTAAATCTTATGTTGTTTGAATTCTTTTAAATTTATGATGGAGTTATAACAATCCTAAAAAATGTACAAAAATATTTGAACACTTTTTTAAAAATGGATTCTTAGAGAGCCCTTAATTTAGTATTTTATTCTAACTTTCTTCCACAAAATGTTAAATGTAGTTTTGGTATAATAATAAGTTTGAGATTATTGGTTTGGAACATTTAGAATTGTTGCAAATCTTGCAGTGGCCAGGTTGGTAACCAAAAAATTCAACATTTGTCATTTTTTGGCCCCTTTTTGGCGTGCGAATCTTGCATGTGCTCGGTTGCAAAATGTCCAACATTTAGCATTGTAGGGCCTTTTCGGATACCCAATCTTGCATATACAGTAAAAGCCCGTTTATCCGGCTCCCGGAAAGCTCAAATGTCCGGAAAATTTTAAATTCCGATTTGGCGACAGAATTTAGCGATAAAATTGAATATTTTTCGCCAAAATTGAAATTTCTCACCAAATATAGTAAAAACTTTTCAGATTTTTTTCCAAGAAAAATTTTCGTTTGGTGACAATATTTGGCGCAAAAAGTGTTTTTGGTTCACATTTTAAAATATCCTACTGGTTTTAGACCATGGGTTGGACGATTTATGTATTTAGATTTTTAGCACTTGAAAGTAACGATTGATTTTTTTCCTTAATAAATATATTAATATTTTTTAATACAAAATATTGTAGTATCAATTATATATTATCATTATAAATGCAACATATCCTATTTGCATATAAGATGCAGCCATTATCTCTTGTATTTTAAGGAAAAATCGGCATTTTTGGTAACCCTATTTGGCGACTTCCGATCAACCGGAAAATTCGATTATCCGGAAGAGTAAATTTCCCGAGCATTCCGGATAAACGGGAGTTTACTGTACTCTGTTGGTGACCAAGATGCCCAAATTTGGTGTTTTAGCACAGTATCGTTGTGCAAATCTTAACAATGATAATCCCTGTGCCTTTCAGGTTCACCATCTTCCAACATTTGGCATTGTAGCACCTTTTTGATGTGTGAATGTTACATGGGCCTTGCAACCAAAATGCCCAACATTTGGCATTGTAGCACGTTATGCAAATCTTAACAATGCTAATCCTGTGCCTTTCAGGTTCACCATCTTCCAACATTTGGCATTGTAGCACCTTTTTGATGTGTGAATGTTACATGGGCCTTGCAACCAAAATGCCCAACATTTGGCATCGTAGCACTGTCTTGTTATGCAAATCTTAACAATGCTAATCCTGTGCCTTTCAGGTTCACCATCTTCCAACATTTGGCATTGTAGCACCTTTTTGATGTGTGAATGTTACATGGGCCTTGCAACCAAAATGCCCAACATTTGGCATCGTAGCACTGTCTTGTTATGCAAATCTTAACAATGCTAATCCTGTGCCTTTCAGGTTCACCATCTTCCAACATTTGGCATTGTAGCACCTTTTTGATGTGTGAATGTTACATGGGCCTTGCAACCAAAATGCCCAACATTTGGCATCGTAGCACTGTCTTGTTATGCAAATCTTAACAATGCTAATCCTGTGCCTTTCAGGTTCACCATCTTCCAACATTTGGCATTGTAGCACCTTTTTGATGTGTGAATGTTACATGGGCCTTGCAACCAAAATGCCCAACATTTGGCATCGTAGCACTGTCTTGTTATGCAAATCTTAACAATGCTAATCCTGTGCCTTGCAGGTTCACCATCTTCCAACATTTGGCATTGTAGCACCTTTTTGATGTGTGAATGTTACATGGGCCTTGCAACCAAAATGCCCAACATTTGGCATCGTAGCACTGTCTTGTTATGCAAATCTTAACAATGCTAATCCTGTCCATTTCAGGCGAGAAGGGCGTCGCCTACACCCTTGTGACGGACAAAGACAAGGAGTTTGCGGGCCACCTGGTGAGGAACTTGGAAGGTGCTAATCAAGCCGTGCCCCAGTCGCTCATGGATCTCGCCATGCAGGTAGCTTGCTCTACAGAGAAAATAATAATAATAATTTTATTATGACACACAGTCTAAGAGGTTTTCACCGTATTACAGGACTTGAGATAAGTACAATTTACAGCCACACCTTACTCGGGAATCAAGCCCAGACGCTTTGCAGTACAGTGCTATAACCGTTTCACTACGGGGGGGGGCGACAACTATTTTAGCAGAACTTACCAGTCACTTGAAGGCCTTTAGGTTTTGAGTTAAGGGGGAATGGGCGCGCTGAATCGGGGGTCTCCAAAGCAAAGTGCATCAGTGTTAATCCTATGGAGAAAAAAAATATTTTCTCTGCCACATTTCTCCGGCTGTATTGAGTATTTTTATAAGCGGATTTTTTTATGTGATAAATGTAGCTGACTTACAGGTCTCGACCTTCCCACTTTTTGAAATGGGTTCGAATATTCTTAAAATTTTCAATAAATAATTTTACACAAAATATTCAAAGCAATTTCAAAAAGTGGGAAGATAGAGACCTGTAAGTTATCTACATTTATTATTTAAAAAAAAAACGTTTGTAAAAATATTCAATACAGCAGAAGAAATGTGGCAGAGAAAATAGTTTTTTTGCCATTGGATTAGCACTTGAGTTTAGAGACCCGCAGTCCAGCGCGCCCATTCCCCCTAAATGTCACGCCGTAACGCCTTTGCTACCATCTTCTAATCGTACATGTGACAGCCAGTGTTAGAAATTTAATGGAAAATTCTAGGATCAATTTGTGTTACTTACTGAAAAACAAGGAGCAAATGCACACTATGCATTTCTGAGAAAAATATTTATGGGGAAAAAATGCTAGTGTCATGTAATTTATGCGCAAACTCTTAAGATTGCAAAAGTTGTGCACATATAGAATCACCAGAGTTTTGAAGTTCCTAAATTTTAGGAATCACAATTAATGATCGTCAGAATTGCTAGAATTTAAGATCGTCAGCGTGTCGCATTTTCTGTATCGGTGGAGTTTTACGATTTAAAGTACCTCAGTATAGAGAATTTTGCAAATTTAAGATCGTTGGAGATTTGTAATTTTATGATGATTATTTTCTTGAATTAAGAAAATAAAGAAGAAAAGGAAAAAGCTTTAAAAAAAAAATTAAATAAAAAAATTAATCAATTTTAATAGTAAATCTTGATTTTCAATTTTCGAAAACAATATTACAAATAAAAGTGTTTGGTTAAATTATTTTTTTATTATAATTTAGTTTTAATTTTTAAATTATAAAATAGGCTTTAGTATTATTTAAATATGTTTTGAATATGCAGAAGAAAAGTGCAAAAGTCTTCAAAGTGCTGTTTCTTGGCAATTTCTGTTTATTAAGGTTTTGAAATGTGTGGTAAAAAATCATTCTAATTAC
The DNA here is from genome assembly GCA_019343175.1 of Oedothorax gibbosus. Classification (NCBI taxonomy): domain Eukaryota; kingdom Metazoa; phylum Arthropoda; class Arachnida; order Araneae; family Linyphiidae; genus Oedothorax; species Oedothorax gibbosus. The sequence goes on from CM033276.1 coordinate 3,222,292, forward strand.
AAACTTTTCTTTTCTTCCAGAGTTCGTGGTTCAGAAAGTCTCGCTACAAGCAGGGCAAGGGCAAGCGACTCAATTTCGCCCAAGGACTTGGTTTTAGGGAAAGACCTGGCTTGGGTGCATCAACAGATGGGGTAAGTTAGATGCTTGGTTGTAAAACTTGGCTGAGCTGTGTATCAAAAGATTAGCTCCCACCCTATTATTTTGTCTGTATTTAAGGAGGAATAGGAGCATGCAGGGTTCGTACGCCTCCTGAAAACTCCTGAATTTCAATTTTTTCTTCTAAGGGCCCTTATAACTCCTGAAATTTGTGTCTCACCTCCTGATATTTCCCCCCTCTTATGAAAAAATTGACGACTTTCTTTATTCGGAATACTTTACTTTATTCGGAATAAGTCTACTGCTCATGCACAGTAGAAAAATAGTTCAGACATTGTGATAATAAATAATGTCCCGGAATACACCGCACTACTCTTCCGAAGATTTTTTTCTATTCTGTTTCTTCATTTGAAGTGCAGTGAAGTCAATAGACTAATACGATAATAAACAAACATATTGAATTTTATTCCTTGTTACCTCCTGAATTTACATTGCTGCACTCCTGAAAAACTCCTGAAATTCACTATCATAGATAGAGTATGAACCCTGGAGCAGTCCTCCAAATCGAAGTTTCACTGTGTTAATGCAACAGAGAAAAAATATATTCTAAACCACATTACTGCAGCAGTATAATATTTTATAAGCTCTTTTCATTTTAATGTATAAATGTAGCTGGTTTACAGGAATCTATATTACACCTCTTTTTTTTAAAAATTGGTTCAAATGTTTAAAAAAATTTCAATAAATAGTTTTACAACAAAATTCGAACCAGTTACAAAATGTGGAATTATAGAGTCCTGTACAAACTAAACTCCTAGGCGAAACAGCCCATTACTGGGCCAAGGCCTGCCGTGCCCATTTCAGCTTTCGTGGCCTAGTGCTCTGGGGTTAGGCATATGTCCCGGTTAGGTGGTCAGCCTCACGCGGAACCCCCAGTGTTTAGTTCCCAAGCATTCTTGGTACCCATTTTATCGACTCAAGGGATGAAAGGATGGGACAACCTCGCCCAATCCGGGATTCGATCCCCGGACCTGTGGCGTGGCAATGCGAAGCACTACCACTAAGCCACTGGGCCTCATAGGAGACCTGTAGCTAGCTGCTGCATTTATACATTAAAATGAAAACAGTTTGTAGAAATATTTAATACAGCCATAGTATTGTGGCTTAATAAATAATTCCCCCCCCCCCCCCTTTCTATTTATACATGTTGAATGAAACTTGACAAAGTGACGAAGCAAGAACGAATTTCATCAAATAATTTTTAATAAAAATAAATCAAACAATTTACAATTAAAGCTCAAAATAAAGATATCTAAACAGTGGGCGTTTTCGCCATGTTGTTATCAATTCACCGGCGCTTCAACTCAAATCACCACCAGATTCGAAGCTTATAAAAGAAAGAGTGAGTAAGAAACTTTAAAGCCTGAGCTTAAATATACCGCTAAACAATAGCACCGCAGCCGCGGTAGTTAAAAAACCGCATTGCGCATGCGTACCGTGACGCGAATGAAGCTCCGGTGAAAGAAACGTAAACAAACCAACACGGCACTCCGCAGCAAGATGCCGTGACGTCACCGTTTTACGCAGTAGCCCGATGACGTCACCGCTATAGGGAACCGTATTTGCATGAGAGGAAAACTTATAATTTTGCTAACAATACAGAGACATTTCCTTTTTGAAGAACCTCTCCCATCCCCCCTTAAAAACCTCGAGGGGCTAAAGAATTGGAAAAATGACATGAAATTATTCCTAGTTTTGAGATAGGAATGGTTTTCAGATATGGTTTTGAGATAGCATTAATCTCTATGAGTGATACAGACATATAAACACGTAACCAGACGGGTTTTCCAGCAATACACTTAATTTTTAAAAAAATAAATTATGGATTAGGTATATCATTTTACTATTTTTTTTAAATTTAAAATGTGGAAGTTAGTAATCAACATCTGCTGCAGAAAGATAACAAAAACAGAGAAAATTAATTTCAATTAAAAATTTAAATCTCATGCAGTAAAAAACAAGTTTACTGTTCAGCTAATTTGCTTATCCCTCAGAGGGTTAATTTATGTGAAAGAATAATAATCTGGGAAATTTTCCATTTTGAATTACTTAAGAGGAGTCGGAGGGTTCTATCTCGCCCCTGTTAATTTTCCTAACTTTAGGAACATTTTTCTCAGGAACTGTATGAGATATCATTATGAACTTTTTAATATTTTATTCCTTACATATAGCCCTTTGATTTAAACTGAGGTAAACTAAGTAATTGTTCATAGTATGGGATTTTTTCTAACGTTCTGATAATCAGCACCGCTTCGAATAATTGGAGTTCTACTGTAGCTATTAATGACTGTTTAGAAACTTGGGGTTTAAAAATATCATGATATTATGTGTTTAGCATTGAGAATTTTTTTGATTTGATTCAATTTTGTAATAAATAGTGCACACTTTTTCCCCCTATACTCAGCTTCATTTTCAAGCATATAGGCTTTAAGGGCTTGAAAATAAGGTTTTTCCATTCGAAACTTTTCAAGGAGTCTATGAACTATTTTATAATGCTATTCTCTGATCAAGTGGTTCCTCTGAACTTATTCTGATTTCCGGATATCTGGAAAAGTTAGGTAGGCTGATCCATAATCCGGAAAGTCTTACCGCGATGTCTGGATTAAAGTTTCTGTACTGTATTGAATAGTGTGTATTGTATATTTTCTAAGTAATTGTAAAATCGGGGAATTTTTTTGTGAAAGTATCAGGGAACTTTTTTCAAGGATTTTGTCACCACCTTATTATATTTCTCTCTATGTTACAGCAGGCACCCAATCCAAATAAAGCTCCCATGCCAAGTATGGCTCATATGCCTCAATTTGGTGCTCCCCAGTCCAGTATGGCCAAGTTGGGTGGACCTCAAACAGACAGATTGTCTGCCATGAAATCAGCTTTTCAAGTAAGCATTTTTTATTTGTTTTATTCTGTTACATTCTTATTTTATCAATCTTAGATCTCAGCTGCTCATAGTTAAACCCATCTATAAGTTTTCTTATTTAGCTTATACATTTTTGTTGTTTGTGTATAAAAAAAAAAGAGGCCCAGTGGCTGAGTGGTAGTGCTTCGCATTGCCACGCCACAGGTCTGGGGATCGAATCCCGGTTTGGGCGAGGTTGACCCATCCTTGAGTGAGGTCGATAAAATGGGTTGCATGCTTGGGAACTAAACACTGGGGGTTCCGCGTGACGCTGACCACCGTACCAGGACATATGATGCCTAGCACCCCAGAGCCATTGGGCACAGTAGGCCTTGGCCCAGTAATGGGCTGTTGCGCCGAGGAGTTGAGTTTTTTAAAAAAACTAGGGGTAGCATGCATTTAAAGGTAAGTATATACCCTCCTATAAGGTATATTTCAATAATTTTAAAGGTCATTTCCAATTTATATTCGAACCCATTTAAACTAATAAAGTCATTTTACTTACCTAATATGAAATATAAAGCAATGAAAGTATTAAAACTTTAATTTGTACCCCTTGCACATGCACAATTTTCTCAAAAGCCTTATTTTATTGGGGGCTGGGGAGCCCAGTCGGTTAGGCACTCGCCTAGCATGCGAAAGGTCCCAGGTTCGGGTCCGGGCATCGCCAAAATAACTGCCGACCTATAAACGGCCCGTGCAGCCAAAAATGTCCGACGAATAATACCCCGTGTAAGGGAGTGCACGTTAAATATCCTTCAAAGTCCTAATGCTGCGTACGATGTCCCCTTAACGGTTGCGTTGGGTGCCTACTCAGGTGTCGGCTCGTCACTTGACTGTGGTTCTAAAATACGACGCCCGTCGCCAATAGCCCTCGTGTAGCTCTAGTGCGACGATAATTCAAACCTAACCTTATTTTATTCTGACGTCCGACAAGTGACTACTAGAGGAACTCTTGTACCAAATTCGCACGTTTTTTAGTTCAAGCTATCGAGTGGTTTCAACAGACCAGTGTTCAAAAACCAGTTCACCCTCCAAAACCTAAAGAAACACAAAACCGTTATTTCCAATTTTCGACCCCATCGCAATACTTTCATTACTTTATGTTTAATAGAAGGTAATTAAAATTAAAAAAATGGGTTTCAATATATATAGGTGTGGTGAATCTCATTTAATTTAATTAACTTTCTTTGTTTCGGCACCCCATTTTGGGACGTAAAACTTGTGCACACTTCTCTTTGCACCCTTCAAAATTACGAACTAAAACTAAAGTTCTGTTAATCAAATTTCTCACCCAATAGTGTAAATTCTTATATATTCTTCTAACTAATCCCTGCATCATAAAGGCGGGACAAATTCATTCCCAGTAAGATTCGAACCGAACAAGACATCACTTTCGCTCCTACTTTCAAGCTAAAAGGACGTTCTGAACCATATTTACTTATTTTTATGTAGTTTAGTGCTGGTGGTTAGTTATATTAAATGTCTTAAAAAACCTTCTGATCATTCCAACATTTATTAAATGGGGAATCGATGTAACAATGATTTTTTTTAATTCATAGTGCTATACATGCTTGTTTTCACAATTTTTTTTCTATTTCTTTATAAATAGTCCCAGTACAAGTCCCAATTCACCGCGGCAACAGACACAGCCTGGAAAATGGCCGAAAAGAAGAAAGCGGAAGCCGCCGAGAAAAGCAGAAGGGAACGTAAAAAAAGCCGTTGGGATGACAGTTAGTGACATTGTGAACTTTTTAGTGTGACATGCTCTTGAAATCTATTCTTGAGGTTTTGCTGACTTTTACTTGGGCTCTAGTGGATCCTGAAAGATTGTTCAGAACTCTAAATAAGAACCACTGTATTTCTCAAATTGATATTGAGATGTCAAGAGAGGAACTTTGTTTAGTAAAAATCGAGAGAATCCTGTATTAAAAGGAGAAATACTGAACCATCCAAAGGATTACTAGTTTCCCAGTCCATTCAGGATGCAATAACACCAATATTGATCTATTACATAGCCCAAGATTTAAGTTGCTACCTTTTCTCTTTTTTTTACTCAGAATTTTAAGAATGTTATGACCGAATCATGCTTACTTGTTCTTACCAAATTTCCCATTTTACAATAATATTAAATTAAAACTTAGTCCCTGTACAAATTATTAGACGCACTGCAAGATTTCATGTATCAATCAATGATGAACAAAATACCTTTAGAAGGACATTTGTGTTCCTAAACTAGCTATTGAATAGAAAATACGATCTGCTATACTTAATACATATATCGACATCTTTTTAATGATATGGCATTCTTTGGTATGTTTTCATCATTACTAAAAAAAATGCAGTGTACTCTAATAATTTGTCCAGGGACTGTAAATTGTAAACACACCTTATAACTAAGCATATTTATACTCTTGGAAATTTAATATTTTAACTTTTCTTGGGATTCAGTTAAGTGTCTCATTGCCTGTTAAAAATAACTAGCTACATTTGAGCATTTTTAAACATAGGTACTGGGTGACACACTCTTATTAAAAAGGAAAACTGACATTAAAAGGGGAGAAAATATTTAAAAATAGCACTAATAATAGTAATAAATACTTTTCAATAATACTCATGGGGTAATTATGCACTTTAATTTGTCCAAAGTATATATACTTTTTATAATTTTATATTTAAAATATAAATATTTTATGTTTAAGTGCGTATTTTTCCATAGCCAAATGTGTTCCTAACACAAATTAAAATACTTATGTATTCGTAGAATGAGAGTTAAAACTAAAATGTAATTCTGTACAATACTGTACTTTAGAATTAAAACTAGCCCATGTTGTAAATAATATAGGTGCTTGAATGTAACAGCCTTCATTTAAACTTTAAAAAAAAAAAAATTAAGTAATCTGCACAATATTTGTATCATAAACTATGTACATACGATACAGTACTTTTTTTTGTGGTTATGTAATGAATGATTTGAATAAATCTGAGTTTGTTTTTTTACTTTATTTTTTTCATTTACTACTTCACAAAACCTTGAAGACGATGTTCATGTACTGTTATTCCCGCTGCATCACGACTTTGAATTGTGAGGCATGAAAATTACTATTTTCATCGAATCACCAGTCAGTTCCAAAAGCATCCAGTTATAGCTATATTTTAAGATTTTACTAAAATATTAAATCGAATAGTGTAATAATCTTTGTAAAAAAGAATCTAAAACAAGTCCTGAAAAAGAATAGCTTCATGTTATTTTAATATTCAGAGAGAATACCTGATACTTAAGATGAAAGATACACGATACTTAACACATAAAATTTATACTATAAAACCTTGTTTTGTATCTAAAAATAAAAGTATGCATTTCATTTTAGTATCTATATTTCAGAAAAAGTTATGGTAAACAATTTAAACTTGAATTCTCCTTTTGGCACAAGGAAAAAATTCTTTAGATACACTTATAAGTAAAAATATAATTAAACAAAAACTGATGTGTTTTTCAAAAAACTTTTATAAAGAACCACCCAAATAATTAAAGAGTAAGATCTTTATTTAAAATGAAAGAACAAAACAAATGAAGTGATGTATATTTTTTTTACACGTATCACAGAACAGGGGGAAGGAGGAACATGAAATAGAGGAACATTTATGTATTAAAATCAAAATTAAAGATGGTCCACAAGCTGTTTCTTCAGATGTGAAGTAAAAGTCCAACTGGGCAGTGGTCGCTGCCCATCACATCTTTGCGGATGAGACTGTCACAAAGGTGGTCCTTGAATCGTTCGGAGATGACAAAGTAGTCGAGGCGCCTGGAAGACAGAAAATAGTTGAAATCATAACTATTATTTTTAACATCATAGTATTTTTTAGGGATGCACCGAATATTCGATTACTATTCGGTCACTTTAGCCGAATATTCAGTTTGGCCGATTAGTGAAATTTAAAAGTTTCCAAATTTCTGCAAGTTATCTTTTAAAACGATGAAAATCCCCAAACAGACTTGTTTCTTTATAATATACTCAAATTCTAGTTTAGTATTTATATGTTAAATCAAGCTTTACTCAAGTTAATAAAAAACATGTCTTTAAAGTTAACAGTTACAATGATGCTTTAAAAACAATTTACTAATATATCACAATTGTAATTTGTTCACTAAAAGATAAAAACATTAATTTTAATTGTATAATAATATTGTAAGCCATGGTTTTATTATTTTTTCTGATTTTCATTCTATACCAGATCCACTTCTGTTTTTGTTTTCATACTTCTGTTTTCGTGTTGTGATTTTACCAATTTACTTTTTCTAAACGGCTTGTTTTAATAACAAACGAGTACTACTTTATTCTGTGTTGCTAATTAAAAATTTAATATAGCTATATTGTATTAAAGTTATTGTGTGATTGTGTACTTATGTTTATTTTTAATTGAAATTGATGAATAATAAATACAACTTACTTAGATCCGACAAAAAATAAAAATTGGTTTAGGTAGGCCGAATATTCGGCTTAGACTTTGGCAGAATATTCGGTATTCGGTGCATCCCTAGTATTTTTAAAAAGGTTCCAGAAAGAAACTTTGTTAAAAGGTTATAAAATTAATAAAAACAACAATGAGAGGATTCAAGAAGGAAAGAACGTAGATTATTGGCACAAATATTTTATTTGCTAATAATATAACTATTTGTGCCAATAATCCATGTTGTTTCCTTCACGAATCCTCTCATGTTTCATGCGCAAAGTTGAAGATATTTTCTGAATAGAAACGTTGCATTTCCAGAAAAGGACCAATTTTGTTTTTTATTTTTAAAAAAAAGAACTATTTGTGATCTAATGCCATAAAAAAACACATCATGGATGGGAATTTTGCTGGCGCCAGCTGTCTGAACTTTGGTTAGGATTAGGTTGAATTTTCATCTCACTAGAGCTACAAGGCTATAGGAGATGAGACTTAATTTAGAACCACAGTCTAGGGATGAGCCCAACACCTGTGTAGGCATCCAGGTCTATGTCCTACACAGTGTTGGGACTTTGGAGCACATTTAATGCTCACTGCCTTTAATCAGGATAATATTCATATGATTTTTGGCTGCACAGACCATTAATAGGTTGGCAGTTTATTTTGACAGTTCCTAGGCCCGAAGCCGTCCTTTTCGTAGGCAAGGCAAGCACATTACTGATTGGGTTTCCAACCCCCCCACAAAAATAAAAGATGACATAGACAGGGATGGGAACTTTGCTAGCACCAGGTGGAGCAACAAAATGTAACACTTTTGGCAGAAATGCAAGAAATTGTACTGTAACTCATAACCAGGGATTAGAAAGTTACTTTTAAAAAGTAACTCTGTTACAGTTACAGTTACTTCATATGAAAAGTAACGCGTTAGTTACTTTTAAAAAAGTAACGAATCACAGTTACTTTTCGAAATTTCCAGTTATAAGAAAAATTGAAATTTAGCCATCTTACCATTTTTCAAAGAGAACCACGATAAACGAAACATAAGCTCAAACAAAACACTGAAATTATAATTAATAAACATTTTTTTATATTTAATTTTAGTCCTTTACCCTGATACGAGTCCATCTGTAAACACTCGGGTAGGTACTGACAGAAATAGGGGTATCTCAAGAATGAATGTGAAATCTCTGTCTCCTCCCTCTCCACCCCTCTCCGAGGGGAAGGACTTGGTCATTGTTGTAGAACCCATTCAGGCAGGGGGATATAAAGGGGTTTGGACTGAGGGATCCAACCTGCTTGGCAGTTAGCGTGATTTATTTAAAACCCTTCTTTTCCGTAGATGCCTGTAATTGTGCGGGGCTTATAATGTGATACTTAGAAAGGTAAACATACAAGCAAAAACATTCATACTGTTACAATTCTGTCTGAAAGCCGCCGTCACGCCTTTAGCAGCCAAAGTGGATAATTCTATTATATTCTTTACTTTTACCATCCCAAGAAAAGCTCTTATTTCGGGAATGCGAAATGTTTCATTCTCTCTCTCTCTCTCTTGGGAGTGGAATTTTAAAATTGGCATCAGACAGCCTTTGTAAAGTAACGACATTTTTCGTTACTGCTAAAAGTAACTAAGTTACAGTTACTTTCTGAAAAATATAACGGCGTTACCCAAAAAAAGTAACTGTTACAAGTAACGTGTTACTCCAATCCCTGCTCATAACCTAAGGGATTTCAGTCCAACACTCTACCAACCAGGCTTTCCCGGCCTACTACTACATTATAAGGAAATAAATTCAACAACCATGAGAGATTGAATCAACTACACACAACAAACAGCTCATACTAAAAGGAAATATCGCCATAGGGAAAAATCAAAGAATTCTCATAAAATCTAGACTCGCAACCCAACGTTCTTCCCCCCGCAGTTCATCATATAAGGCACAATTTTCATTAAAAAAAATAATTTAAGTATTTTTTAAGCACTTTTAAGGACGTTTATTTTAAATCAGCTTATTCTAAAATAACAAAATAACCCAACGATCATAAAATATCATATATATATATAATTACGGCAGTCTCATAATCGCAAATCTGGCGTCCCGCCCCCCAAACTAGTGACACTGGAAATGAAGCAAACCTAAAAAAAAAATTGCGAAACTAATTAATTAAAATAAGTACTTTCTAAGGTTTTTAAGCATCATAGGAACCCTGTAAAAGGAAAATATCACCATAGGGAAAAATCAAAGAATCCCCATAAAATCTAGACCCACCATCCGACGTTCTTCGCCCTGCAGTTCATCATATAAGTCCAGAAGGTGTATGCTCCTTTTTCATCCGGGTAGAGGTGTCGGAATGTATCGATGAACCCTTCCTCCAAGAGAGCTGAGAAGCCATCTCTTTCTTCTTGGGTGAAGCCTGCGTTCTTCTTGTTGCTCTTTGGGTTGGCGATATCTACAAAGGGCAGATTAAAATTTAGCAAAATAAAGTTATAGAAAAAGTAAAGCAAATAAAGTTATTGGGTTCTGTCGGATGATGCAAGTTTCCAGTGTTACTCTCAATGCGCAAAAAATGGTGGATAATTAGAATTCAGGATATTTTACATTTCAGGGGTGAAAGTGGCCAAAATCAAAAAAGAGGAAATCACATTGTGTAAGACCGCACTAAATGACTATGGCATGCGCATATATTTGAGTAAATAGGAATTAATGAATGAATGTGCCCATATAATAACCAAAAAGTACAAAAAAACATTGTTACTAAAAATATCTAATTTTTAAAAAAAAAACTACATAATTTACGAAACATATCTTTTACAGTAAGTGAAGGAACATGATGAGACTGAGCCTAGACAAACGAGCTATAATAAGGATGCCGAAAGTCGGAACAGGCACTATACTCGAGTAAAGAGGTTTAAATCATGTCTACTAACTAAATAGTATACTAGAAAACTTTAAGGGATTGGGGAGCCCAGTCGATTAAGGCGTTCGCCTTGCAGGGGAGGGGGATGTGCAAATAAAGTAATTGAGTTGTTTCAGATGATGCACGTCTCCAGTTTTCATTCTTGCTTCTTCCACGATTTGGTGAATCGTTTCAGTTTCACTACCAATGCGTGGTAAAAATCGCTGATAATTAGAATTTAGGATATTTTATATTTAGTATAGTTTGAATTATCGTTGCACTAGAGCTACACCAGGGCTATTGGCGACGGGCAACGCATTTTAGAACCACAGTCAAGTGACGAGCCGCCACCTGAGTAGGCACCCAACGCAACCATTAAGGGCGACATCGTACGCAGGGTTAGGACTTTGAATGATATTTAATGTGCACTCCCTCTACACGGGGTATTATTATTTAGTATTAAGATAAAACAATTCTACAGATTACTTTAAATTACACAACATACAAGGCGAAGGCACTTTGTTTCTTGTTGCAACGGAAGGAAATGCAAACAAGGTAATGAGGCTGCTAAAAGAAAATAAATTTTGCAGAATGAGGATGTTCAGCATTTTTTATTTAAAAAATATATAATCAGAATGTTGAGATACTCCTATATGTAAATTCAAAATAATTCTTTATTATGTGCACTATTTACTTCATTACAGCGATTTCAAAAGCCCACGAAAAACGATACATAGCTGATGTTGAAGGACTTTATATTTTCGATGTAAATATTTTAATAAAATTGTTGGTTGATGCACAGCAATTATATCAATCAATTTTATTTCTGCTGAATCATAAAGGAGCTACATAATTACAGCTGTTGCACCTTCTATTGGACAGATGATTGACATCTATGCCATCTATTATTAAACTAATACAGGGTGGTAACAAAATCCTAGAAAAAAAGTTCCCTGATATTTCTATGATTTCCCTGATACTTTCACAAAAAATTCCCTGATTTTACCAATTACCTAGAAAATATACAATACACACAATTCAATGCAGTACAGAAAATTTAATCCAGACATCGCGGGACTTAAGATTTCCCGGATTATGGGTTAACCTACCTAACTTTTCCGAAAATCTGAATAAGTTCAGAGGAACCACGTGATCAGAGAATCATGTTATAACATGATTCTTGAGAGATATTCCTTCCTCCAAGATTGGTCCTTCAGGCAAATCGGACCAACCAGAATACAGAGATGCCAACTTCAGACATGTGATTTCAGTAATAATCACTTGTCTCTTTCATAACTTTCAGTAATCATCAGTAATGGTCATTTTTTTTACTCATTGAATTAAAAACTTAAGAAACAGTATACCAAATGTTACCATAATGATTAAAACTGTTAATAAAATAATAATAATAATTAATTAAAACAATTTTAATCAAGAAAAGTTACAATTAAACAAATTTTAGTGAATCATTTTTTCAAGTCTAGTCGATTGTTTTGCTAATTTAATTTGTTCCTCCGAAAATTTCTTTTCATAGCAAGTTTCTCTGCAAGTAAGTGCCTTTGTCTTTTCCACTAACAGTGCACTCAATGTATCAGTGCTTAAGTTTGGTCTGAACTCAGTTTTGTTTTTTGTAACAATGCTAAAGACTCTTTCGGTGAAAGCATTACTATGTGGGATTAATAATATCGCTAACATCAGCTTAGATAAAACCCCATATTTCTTGGTTCCTGATGCATCTGTGAGTTTTGAAAGTTCATTCCAAGAAAAGTCCATTCTTGAATCAGCATTTTTTATGCAAAGGCTGATATCTTCAAATTGATACTGGGCGAGTTCTTCTAGTTTACTGATTTCATCAACAGTGAATAAATATTTTAATTTATCAGCAATATATTCGACAGACGAAAAAAGCACTTCCTTTTGCAGCTTCACATCTGCAACTTCACAGTGTTTCAATATTTCATTTCTCAAGGGAAATTTTTCATGAATATATTCACATGCTGTTTGGTAAAAATGTCGTACTTCAGTGTAAAATTGACTGAGTTCTTGTTCAGAAAAATTATTTTCATTAACATAGGCCTTTGTTTGAGCACCGATGATTAAATCACAATCTTCTTTTTGTAACTCTTTTTTTTTAATTTGATATCCAAGATATTTTGCTTCTTTTTTCTTTTCTTGTTTTGGTGGCTTTATAAATCTACATAATAGGTTAGTCATGAGATTTATTAGCCGTCTCTGTAACACATGAATGGCTAGAGCTTCTTGCTGTAAACACACATTTACATGAACAAACAATGGTAAAGTGTTACTTAAGAATAAACAATAGAGTTTAAGCATAGAATTTTTCAGGGCTAAAGGTATAGACGGGCTGTCATTTTCTTCATCACAAAAATATTTGATTAATGGTTCCCACTGTTCAAGAACTCTATTTATAGATTCCAACATTGAAAGCCAACGAGTGCTAACATATTTTAACAATTTGTGTGGTTTAATACCACACACATCTTGACATAATTTTAAAGCATTTTTTCTTTTTGAACTTTTATCTAAAAAATAAAATAATTTCACAAGGAACTGCTCAACATTCACTTGTTTAAGTTCTGCAGTAGCTTTTTTTGCAGCATTATGGATGTAGTGGCATGAACATCCTTGAATGATAATGGCAGGCTGCACTTTCTTAACAAAAGCAGCAACACCCTTGAACTGGCCAACCATTGTATTAGTATTATCACATGCAAAGGAAATGCAGTTTTTCCAAGGAATTTCTTTTTTTCAAATTCCCTATTTATAACATTAAAAATACCCTCCCCAGTATTATCAGTAGACTCTAATATAGACAGCAACATTGTAACTATTTTCCCTAAAGAGCCATCAAAAAATGATACAACAACAGGATACAACTTTATGTTATTCATGTCTGTACTGCCATCAGTCGCCAACGAGAATGGATTTTTCTTTAAAATATCAATAATATGCTGTTCAGTATTTCTTGACATTGCTTTAATAATTGAAGTAGTTTTGGTTCTTGAAGAACTATATTGTTTTGCGATTTTGGAATCTGGGAACATCGCCCTAAATAACGGTGCTGCGTGTTCAGTACTTGCGATCGGAATGTTGTGTTCAATAACAAATGAAGCAAACAGCATTTCAGCCTTAGTAACATCGTTTTCTGAAGAATTCTTGAAGAAATGATCAATAGGTTTTGCTTGAGTTTGCAGTTTATTAAAATCCTTGTGCTTTTTGCAATCGAAATGACGCCGACAATCGTCACGGCCTCCGTGAGCAATAGAAGAGCACACGGTGCATAAATCATTAACTCTAGATTTTACGAAACACGGCCATTCTTTACTATAAAACTCTCTATATTTCTGTGTTACTTTTAGTTTCTTCGCTGGTGTTTCCATTTTGAAAAGTATTAAATTAACAACGGAATTTGAATTTTTCAATGATTTCTCAAAACAAAAACAACACTCTCATTCATTCTCTCTTCGCTTCGTTTCAACCACAGAAAACCGAAGCCCCTCCCACATCTCCCGCTTATCTACGAGGAGACCAATAACAGCGCTAAGCCCCAATGACGTCACCAACCAACCCCGCCATAGATCACCAAACTCGTGTTTTTATCTGGTCGCTTATCTTTAACCGAGGAAACCATTTAAAATTTATTTTAAATTCTGGTGGGTTTTTCCGTAAAGTTTTAGGCATAGTCCGTAATTCCGTAATATTGATCGTAAATCCGTAACAATTACGGACAATCCGTAAGAGTTGGCATCTCTGAGAATATTCTCTTTTGATCAAGTGTTCGTTAGTAGTGATCACAAGTACAACCTAAACCTGCTGTTTAAGTAATTAAAAATGGAAAAAAATTCCCTAATATTTTGCAAAATTTTAAAAATTCCATGAGAATTCCCTGATATTTTACAAAATTTGAAAAATTCCATTAGAATTCCCTGATTTCGAGGTTCTGTTACCACCCTGTAATATATCTAATTTAACACTACAATATGCATTTTTAAAAATACAATTTTTTACAAGGACGTGCCCAAGTTGTTCTGTAGGAATTTCGCCTGCCTGCTATGAGTTTACAACAGTTTAAGAGGTTTTAAACATTCTTCAGCACATGTGGTAAAAGTATCGATGTGGGGCTAGGTTCAGTTTGATTGCAATATTTTTTGATTGCGAATTCCATTTTAGACACTCTTAAATATTTGCAGTAAACCGCATAAAAGGTTTAATTCAGGAACAGTGTATTAAAATACACTTTAGAGGTATAGTGTTAAAAGTGTCATTTGTAGCATAGAGAATTTGAAAACATGTTTGATTACACTTTTTTTTTAAAGATTCCATCACTGTTTAAGTCTGTAAATAACATATTTTTAAAACTTAGCTTTTCAAAATTAGAAATGTATGTTGAACGAACTCCAAGAATTATTAATATCTTGAAATAAACACCTGGAGTTAACTTATTAAAAATTTTCATTTTACAAAAATGAACTACATGTTTTTTTTTCAAAGCTGTTTTTGTAGTAATAATGAATTTTAAAAAAAAAGTTGTTAAGTAAGAGCTGGTTAGGTTTACAACCGGTTAATTTAACAACTTACCAATTTCCTCATGAGCAACATTGAGATCTCCACAAAGAACAACCGGCTTTTTCTTGTCCAGTTTTTTTAAGTAATCCCTGAAATCCTTGTCCCAGGTTTTGCGGTAGTCCAGTCGTACCAAACCACGACCAGAGTTAGGAACATCTGAAAGAGCATCCCAACATTAATCGAGAATAATCAGGTTAAAAACGAAAATTTCTCCCTGTGTTAATGCAATGGAAAAAATAAATCTGGCTAATTAAACGCATTGATATTGGTTTGAAAATTTTATTTAAAAATATGTATTTAAAATAAAAAATAGTTGAACTTATTTTAAAATGGGGAAATATAGAGGAATTCGAGTATTAAACATATTCCATAAATAAGTATTCCCATAAAAAAAAATTCCAATCAGATCAAAACAGAGAGATTGGTTTAACGACTCAACTAAGTATTTTGAAATTTTTTTTAAGTTGATAACTTTAAAAAAAAAAATGATTCACCAACTTATGTAGTTTAGATTATGCAAGTAACTTGATTCAAGTTAAGCTTTTATTTCCAACTACTATGAATTCTCTCTATATATTTTTTATTATGTTGGGGAGATTACGTCAAGAAAAGCGTACATGTTTCTCTACAGAGGTCAAAGGTAAAGAACTTACAAAATAAGAATTTGTTCGCATTTTAACTTATTGGTTTTCAATCAAAAGCTGCAGTCAGTTTCTTTAGAAACAAAACATTTTTTTTTTTTTTAAATGACATTGACGACAAATATTTTTTTTAAAAAGTGGAAATTGCATCTAAAAACATTGTAGCTAAAAGCACCATTTCAACGATATTTGAAACTATCTTTTTAACCAATTTTCCTAATTTTTCTGTAGTATGATACATGTCTTAGTTTTTTTTTTATTTAAAAACATCCAATTTATCATTCCTAAGCCATTTATGATCGTAGCCTAGTTTTACATTTGAAATTATTAAAAAAGTTTTACCAGAAGGGTTAGTAAAAACAGGTAGTGAAATTAAATTCAACTTCAATAACAATAATTGCCGAGTAGAGGTTGCAATTGAGAGAAGATGAAAATACTTACACGTATTGACTAAGTAGAAATTCTCGTATTCTGCGGTAATGACTCGTCCCTCGTTATCATGCTCTTCAATACCTATAGAAAAATGTACACATTTATATTTACAATAAAGACAGGCAATGTCACCGTGGGCAAACATATTTTGAAATCTCAACAAAAGTATCGGAGCATTAACATTTCAACAAAGGAAAAAGTTGCTGCGTGGATATATATAAAAAAAACTTTAAAAGTTGAGAAAAAAATATTTTTATAATTGCGTGAAAAAAATCCGATTTTTACACTATAATTTTAATATCAGACGCGTGCGAAAAGTTGTACTTTTTAGAAACAGTGATAAAAAATGTTACTTTTTTTCACCCAAAACCAGTGAAAAAAAGTAATTTTTTTCACTCTTTTCATAAAATGCCAACATTTCAAGTAAAATTTCTATTTCATAATATTCATAAAATCCAGGAATTTATTGATCTGCTTTATTTATAAATATTATGCCCGTGAATGTTATTATTATTTTTCTTTTTGAATCAGTATCCATGTTCAAATGTTGACTTTAAACTAAAAAATAAGTTTGTCTTTTGTAGTTCCAGAGATTTATCGATGCCGATCTTCTTTACGTAAAAAAATTAGCACGTGAATTATTTTTGAACCAATGAGATTTGATTTTTTTCACGTAATATAAAAAAATAGTGTATGAAATACGTGTGAAAAGTAAACTTTTTAAAACACGTGTCATTATTTCACTCGCTCGTGAAATGAAATCCACTAGTTTTAAAAAGTGTTACTTTTCACACTTGTTGCATAAATAACTATTTTGCCACCAAAATACTCCATACCTTTGATCATAAAAGAATTTTTAACTTTTTACTATATTACAATCAGGAAAAAATATGCTATTCATTTCAATTAAATATTTTATAGTTTTCTTTGGAACTAATATATTTCTCTATTAAAATAAAATCCCCCAGTGAGCCAGCAACAAACTTTGAAAAGCTTACCACGAAAAAAAAGCATACTGCATAAAAAAAAAGTTTTTAATCCTGCTTTACACCTGTTTTTTTTTCACTGGTTAGAAAGACAAAGAAAAAAACTTCTAAGTATTTACCCCCCATGTAATTAATGTAGTGAAAAGGAAAGGGCGTGGGAAAATAACAGAAAACATTGCTTTCTTTTTCAGGCATGACCGCTTCAGAAAATTGCTTCAAATAAAATTTCACACCAGTTCTTCTTGACTGCAATAAAACAGGAAACTGCTTCATGCCACACTAGGAAGGTATTTTTTTTGTGAACGAAATTTGAACCTTGGTGAACGCATCTAACACAGATGACCAGCTACCTTTTTAAGAATGCGCGATCTCGACTAACTAAAAGATTAACCTTTTGAAACAAGATGTTTACTTTTATTTAATTACTAGCAAATACCCGTTCTTCGCACGGACTAAAAGAATATCAAATCGATCCAAGTATTTAATTTGCTATGGGATAATAAGCTTTGCCTTTGTTCGCATTCATTATAAAGAATAAAATCCTGTTACTTATATTGCTTTAAAATTCCTAAATAAAAATACATCACTATATAATGCACGTCCTCATATCACAAAACTCTTTCTCAATATGAACTTACTGTCATTGCAATTTTCCTGATAAATTCAAAATTAACCATAATTGTATAACAATGTTATTTCACGTCAAAACATCCATTCTGGGTTTAAAAAACGAAAACATTTAGCTCATTGGCACGTTCAAAAATTTTTCAAATCATTAATTTAGTTTCTGAACAGGTTTGAATCTTCTTCAGGTTTTACAAATAAATTAATTTATGAAGAAGCCAACCCCACAAGCGAACTGGGGGACAAAACATTCATGTTTTAATTTCACTGCAATTCCTTGACACACAACTCCCCTGGCAGGCCACACATCACACTCGTCTGTAGCATTTGTAGTTCGGGCTATGAAAGTGGGTGCAGACAGACTTTATAAAAGCTTCCACGCTACGTTTTTAGTATTATAACAACACAAGATCTGTAAATGACACCTAATGGTTGGAAATAATACAAGGTTGATAGCAGGGCATAGTCAACATTGATTGGAGAAACACATTACTTGTAACACTGTTTTTTTTGGTAATGCCGTTTGAATGTTCAGAAAGTAACTATAACTTAGTTACTTTTAAAGTCTGTCGGATGCCAATTGAAGAGCTTAGTGGAAGAACGTGCTAAGTGACAAAAAAGAGAAAATGAGCTTTAAAGTTTTTAGTTTGCACTCAAATCTGTTGAAAACGGAACTTGCAAACCGTAACAAATAAATTAAACTTTAAGTTTATGAAGAAGAGGAAACTAGTTATCGTTAAAGAAGTTAGTAATATGTTCATTGACGCACACAACAAAAATCTCAATTTTTTCAAAAACGTCACTTAGCACGTTCTTCCAATAAGCTCTTCAATTTTGAAATGAAACTCTTTTAAATTAGATTTTAAAAAAAATTGTTAATTCTAATTGCAGTGTTTTGCTTGGGCTTATGTTTCTTTAATCTTGGTTATCTTTGAAAACGGTAAGATGGTTAAAATCCAATTTTTAGCTGTAATTATGTCTTTGATGTATAGTTTGAAGTTTCTAAAAGTAACTGTAATTAGTTAATTCTTGTATTAAGTAACTGTAAAAGTTACTTTTTAAAAGTAACTTTCCAATACCTAGTTTCTAACTTATTTATCAGAGAAGTGGCAGCCAGAAAGGATTTGGAGAGAAAGACATTAACACCATAAAAGCAAGGAGAATTCAATTGCTCGGACATGTGGAAAGAATGAACGAAGCACAAAGGTTTTTCAAGGGACAGTGTCAAGGAGAAAGAAAGAGAGGAAGACACAAAAAAAGGTGGATAGATGAGATGGAGAAAGGAAGGCCGATCAAAAATGGGAAAGCGAAGGTGAGAGACAGACGACATTGGAGCAGGGTTGGCATGGTTTTACCAGTTTTTCCCACTGGGATGGGAAATATTAGTTTTGGACTTGAAAAACCCAACCCTGCATTGGAGCCGTATTGTTAGGGAGGCCATGGTTCAGCATAGAATGTAGCGCCAGAGAGTTAGTTAGGTTTCTAACTTTAAATAGTTTAGAATTATCGTTGCACTAGAAGCAGCGGTTCCCAACCTGGGGGCGATCGCCCCCAAGTGGGCGATTTGTGTTATCAAGGGGGCAAAAAATACTTGAGGGGCGATGAGTATTCAAAGGGGGGGAAATTAAAATAATGTTGCACCTTTCTACAGTAAAACCATTCTCCAACCATAACCAAACCAGCCAATATTTACTTTAAATTCTCTTAAATTTTCTAGAAACCAGTAAAAATATCTGTTAATTAGTTCACTTTTGTTCTTTAAAAATATGTTTTTTTGTAAATTTAAAAGTGACCGGATAAAGCTTCTATGGTTGTTTTTATAAATGGTTAGTAAGTGTTATAAAACTGTTTTATAGTTACACTTTAACTCAAATTATGAATAGACATAACATAAACATTAAAAGGGGGCAATGGATGTTAATCAACCTAAAATACGAGGCGATGGTCCAGAAAAGGTTGGGACCACTGCACTAGAGCTACAGGTGAACTGTTGGAGTTGTCATTTAGAATCACGGTCAAGTGACGAGCCAACACCCAAGTAGGCACCCAACGCAACAACTTTGAATAGAGACCTACCTATGCCCTCGGTGATAGCGACAGGCTCCGTCTTTGAGATCAGTCCAACACCCGAGTACCCCTCCTTGTCCCCGGCCAGCCAGTGGCAGTGGTAACCCGCAATCTGGAGCTCTTCTGGGAGCTTGTCTTCGGAGCACTTTGTTTCCTGGATGCAGAGGACATCGGGATCTTCGTGTTTGAGGTAGGACATGCCGCCTTTCTGGAGGAGAAGGTCTGTATTAGGGCATTGCTCGATGAACAAACTTAGTGGGGGGAAAAAACAAAAAAATTATGATTGCCTATCAAATAGCTTGTGCAAGCAAGTTTTAGGAGTTAGATTGAATTCATAGATATCATAGTTAAAGTATTAGATTGGCAGATCACGTGACCTCCAATGCTAACGACGGGACGCGCATGGAGGCCAAATAAGGGGGCAAAATGGCCAGTGTTGCAGCCACTTTAAGGAGAAACATACTACGTAAAAATATCATTTAATTCTAAAATTACAAACAAAAAAAAAATACTAGAAAAGGATTTAAAGTCACTAAAAAGATTCCAAAATGCAGCTAGTATTTTTACTATATTTTTTTTGCAATTTTAGAATTAAATGGTATTTTTACGTAGTATCTTTCTCCTTAAAGTGGCAGCAACACTGGCCACTTTGCCCTCTTATTTGGCCTCCATGCGCGGCCCGTCGTTAGCATTGGAGGTCACGTGATCTGCCAATCTTATACTTTAACTATGATATCTATGGTTGAATTATTGTTCGGACCACATCCAGGACACTAGTCTCCAAACCGAAGTGCCTCTGTGGAAATTCAATTGAATTTTTTTTTTTAAACCATATTACCCCAGCTGTGTTGAATATTTTTAATAATGTTTGTTTATATGATAAATGTAGCTGGCTCAAATGGCTCTATAATCTCACGTTATGAAATGGGTGAAAATATTTTGTTGTAAAATTATTTATTGAAAATAAAAAGAAATATATTCGAACCAATTGAAAAAAAAGCAGCACCTGTAAGTAGAACCCTGCAAGGCAGCTACATTTATCATCTGAAATAAAAGTTTGGGAGACCCACGTCCATTAACCCTTAAATACTGGCCATGGGACATCATAAATTCAAGTAGAAGGTGGTGCTAGAGTGTGTATTATTACTTACATTTTTTACGGATACAACTAAAAACAAAAGTAGAACTTGGAATTAAAAAAAAAATATTCATCAAAATTAGGGACTCCTAATGCTTCAGAAGAAATTCAGGGTGCCTCTAACCTTTTTAAATTGCGGCTATTTCAAGACAAGTGGGAATAATCTTCATTAGTGTTTTTTTTTATTATTGCAATTTTAGTTTATTATTGCAATATTAGTATTTTTTAGCTTATTAATAAAACGAAGGTTGATGTACAGACATTTCTAGTTATGGTTTGAGTGCCACAACTTAGTAACTACAATTCAACTGTTTTGAGGAAAACTGAATTTAATGCTTCCATGATTTCTGTGATTTGAATTAAGGATTGAATAGATTAACAAAAATATAATTTTTTAAAAAAAAACTGAAGCCTTTTGTATTGAAAGTTAAATAATACCTATGGCTTTTTTACTGCCAAAACTAGTCCTAAACAATTATAGTCAGTATACAGTATTGGTGATCTGTTCTACACTGACCATCACTCGATCACTGTCACTTTGTTTTTCTTTGCCACTGAAATGGTTCTCACGTGAAATGAAGCAACTGAAAATAATTTTTATTCTCAAATGTTCATTTTAAACCATTTAGATATCTCACTATGCTAATCAGATCACTTTTCAATCTGAAAATTAGTCATATGCAAATTCATTCATTTAATCGGTTTGTAATGAAGAGCTTAGTGGAAAAGTAACGATCTAAGTGACAAGAAAGTTAAACCGAAAAATGAAAGCTTTAAAGTTTTCGTTACTCAGTACTATTAAAAACGACTTATAAAGATAGTCAAAAGTATTGTGAACTTATTTCATGAAAAGAAACTTGTTATCTTTAAAAGGGTCTACGTAAATGATGCACTTGACACAAATTTATCTCAATTTTTTCAAAAATGTCACTTGAGCATTGTTTCTTCACACTAAGCTTTTCAATTGAATGTGTATTGTTGCATTAAATTTGAATAATGATCAAGAATTTAAAACAGAATAGGTTTTTTTTTAAAATTTAAACTTATAATGTGTCTTAACAATTATAAATATGATTATTTAGTCACATATACAGTTTTTTTTAACCCCCTTGTGACGAACAAAAATTATTCTGTTAATGTTTGTTTTTGTGTTAATAAAGTGTTTGTTTGAATAATAACATGGTTCCTTCCTAACTTTGGCATGCTTGGCAAATATTTACAATTGGCAAAAGCAATGCTCTTACCTTTTCCCAACCTGGCTTTGGGCAGCAAAATAGCCACTATATTAAATAAAATTAGTGGTCCAAGTAATTCCTAGCAAATTATCAAAGAATATTAATTTGTGTTATTACTTCAAGCCAGGCTCTAATGCCGTTCACGTTCCAGGAGGCAATCTTAAAGTTCCAGGGTTCATCATCTGTCGTTTTGGCATCACTCCCAAAATCCAGGGCGGACACATCGGGTATTTGGGCTCTCTTGGCACCACTCTTTCCTGTAAAAGTACATTTATAGAACCATCATAATCAGCGTGTAAAATACTTTTTTTTGTGTGTATTGCAGTTCTGCTACACCAAAGTATTTGTGTGTAGCAATTTTTAATGAATGCATAGCACCTTTGAAAAAAATTAAGGACTCTTCCAGTCGCAGTCCCTTTAATTGTTTTGTGGGGAAATGTTATTTTTTAAGAATTATCGCCCTTCCTGTTTCCTTATTTCTTGCAAATAATATTTACACACACATTACATTATAATTATTAATTATATAACATATTGCATTATATTAAAAAACGCTGCATATAGCTTTAAAAACATTACTGGATAAATTTAGAATATTACATAATAAAGGCTATACTATACTAAAAAGTAAGAATTTTTATAATATTACATTGAAATTTTTTTTTTACTTTTAGTTACTATGCTTACAAAAGAAGAATTTTGTAAAATTACTTTAGATTCTTTTCACATATTATCTCGGCTTTCAACATAAATTCAGTTTTTTAACACGTTCGTGACTACTTCACCATATTTACTTCGGATCCAACAAATGAATAGTTAAGTTGGAATAACCGCTATTCTTTCTGATTTCGCACGATTATCGTGCGGTTTTGTTACACTTTTCGCTACTCACTTCCAGTCTGGTATGGAGTTTGAAGTTTCCCTGTCCAACCGAAAAGCGGCCAACAGATTCGAATTGAGATTGAGCTCCATGACTAAGACAACTGAAACAAAGCGATCTGACTTCGAAATTTCGAATCGTTTGCAAAAACACCATGGTTATGACAAACGGAGATGCTTTGTGAGCATCGCAACTAAATGCGATACAAAGCTAAATCGCTATCGCAAGTTTTCATTTTGGTGTCGCGTTTCGCGATGCGATACCGCTTATTTTACACGCTGATCATAATCCAACCAAACATGAAATACTGCACCGTCAAATGGGGTCATTTGGCCCAAGCAAAAAAACCCTGGTATCAAAATTCTCCTTAAATATTTTTTTACTCTTCGTTCAAGGCAGTCACTAATTGAAAAAGGCAAGCACATTTTTAGGGACGGGGAAGCTTCAAAATATCAAATTTTCATTTTAACTTTCAATCACTAAAATGAATATTTACGAAATTTTTTATATAATACGCACCTGAATATGGTGTTGAAGTTCGCAAATTTGGTAGTTAATTTCAATATAACTTTGCTTCCACCTTCATACGTCATTATTTTAAAACACCGATTTTAGCTTTTAGGTACACTTTCCAGCACGACTATTGCGTGTATCTAAAAATAATTTTTTATAGAACTAAAAAAAAGTCTATTCAACGCAATAAACCTCAAGTTGGACGATAAAACATACATAATTTTAAGTTATTAACATAAATAGAAATTTTGCGCATTTCTTAAATTAGAAAAATCTTTTTTTTAATCACTTAATATTTTTTGGAATATTTTTGGTTCACTGTATTAAATAGACATGCATACGACATCACAGAAAATTTCAACCCTTCTAGGTAGGCCTTCTAGGTACCCTAGGCCTTCTAGGTACCCTTCTAGGCTTTTGGTAGTTAATTTCAATAGAACTTTGTTTCCACCTTCATACGTCATTATTTTAAAACACCGATTTTAGCTTTTAGGTACACTTTCCAGCACGACTATTGCGTGTATCTAAAAATAATTTTTTATAGAACTAAAAAAAAGTCTATTCAACGCAATAAACCTCAAGTTGGACGATAAAACATACATAATTTTAAGTTATTAACATAAATAAAAATTTTGCGAATTTCTTAAATTAGAAAAATCTTTTTTTTAATCACTTAATATTTTTTGGAATATTTTTGGTTCACTGTATTAAATAGACATGCATACGACATCACAGAAAATTTCAACCCTTCTAGTAAAATAGAAAAGTGTACATTAAGGCTGAAAATTGGTGTTTTGGAATAATGACATTTAAAGCTGGCAACAAAGTTATATTGAAATTAACCACCAAATTTGCAAACTCCAGCCCCATATTCAAATGTGCATCATAGAAGTTTTTTCGTAAAGGCACGATTCAGTAACTAAAGTTGCAATGAAAATTCGAGATTTTGAGTGGTCGTTTTGTTCCCCGTTACCTTAGAAGCAGAACCAAAGCTACCCCCATTCGACGGAATATATCCTTATGTATACTGCGGATGTCAGGTAAAGCGCAGTATCAAAAACCTGGAATCGAAACTGGTTTCTGAGGAAATCAAATAAATAAGAATGCATTAAACTTTATTCAAACAAGAAAAAAAAGGCTCACATCGAGTCATAGGGACAACTTTCAATGCAGTCGTACTAACAGATATTTTTGCGACAACTAAACTACTTTAATGAAACTTCAAAACAGGGATAAACCTGGGTCAAAAAAAGCTGTAGCAAAATGCTAAAGAAAAATTAGTTGCTTATAAATCAATGTCAAAAAAGTATTTTAATATTCAAGCTGTTCTTGTGATTGCGACACCGGGAATCGGACACTTGATCAGAAAATATATTCTGGTTGTCAGACTTGGCCTGAACTGGAGCTACAAAAAAAAACGAGATACTCTTCTAATCACGCAGAGCCAGAGAACTGTCAATCATTCTGATGCAATGTGGTAGATTTCGTTAAAATTACTAGGCAGCAAAATAAGTAAATCAGGAAGCATTATTGGACTGCTCTTCTAATGGGAGGTTGCACTGGCTGGCCGAGATTTGAAGACATCTTAGTGTAATCTAACCTGAATTCATCTTCTAATTTGGATTAAAATTTTTATTTTCATTATTAGAATCGGTTATTTTAACTTGTTGTTTATTGAAATTTAAGCTTAGTTTCACCTAATTACGGCGTCGCATTTTCACAACGGCCAACAATTTTTTTTCGCATTTTCATGCAACTCGTCGCATTTTGCGAGAAATGCGACTGCAGATTGATCCCTGCTTCAGAATGTTCTAACTCCTTCTTAAAGAAATGTTTTTTTCACAATTCTCAACTTTTACTGATTACAATCCAAAACAGAAGTTTTAACTCTTCAAATATTCAGAACTTTTAGAGGTCATATAATACCTGTAAGGCATATAATATTTTGTAATACTAACCCTGTTTAGCATCCTCTTTCTGAATCTTTTCTGGTTTTGACTCAGTGCTGTCCTGAATTGCTCGCTTACGACCGGACTTAGTAGGCTCTTTTGCGGGTTTGGCCATTACGTACGTTTCATCCGAGGGCTTTTGAGCATTTCTGGACATAGAAAAAAAAAGAATCAAAAAATCAAAATTATAAGAAAAATGTCTTGTTGATTACAAATAACTAATTTGAAATTTTAACAAAATAGATTTTTTTTTTACATGAAGACTACACAATCAGTATTTTGTTTACTTGATCCACATTCATAAAAAAAATTACAAGAACGATTCAAAAATTAATTTTAATATAAAATTGCTTAGATAGTATAACCTGGTTATGGCATCATTCAAGGGACCGTGATGCTTATGACGTTATAAACGCGGTTGAATATTAAGTGCAGTAAATCATGTGACATTCATATTATATGCTCATATTACTTGTTAGTGTTATAAAATAACATCTATTGAACAAATCTAAACCCTATGTACTATTAGTAGAAGTTTAATTTCTCCTTTTCCAATCAATAAAATTTTTAGGTGGGAAATAAATTTGAAATTTGTTGACTTATCGCATCATTTGGGAAATAAATAAAGTTAAAATAGTGAAACGAAATATTTATAAAAATATTTTCTCCAAGAGCAATGCCTCCGTTAAGAAGGCATTTTAGATATCATATAAACATATATTTTTAGCATTATTATCTAAGAGTTTAATCAAAAATTTTCGCTAAAAGCAATATATAATAATAACTTTCAGGTCTATGGGTAAGTAAAGGTACCGAACATTTATGGCGTTGTAACTGAGTTTTACTGTACAAAAACCAACTTTACAATACAAATATTTAATAGGCTGCCCAAGGAATAAAATTGTAAGAGTTAAAACAATATAGAATGTTTTAGCAACGTACCCGGCTTCCTTGTGAGGTGGCGAAGCCTTCCTCGCCATCTCGTCAATCTCCTGGTTCCTCGTCATGGCAACCCTAAGCTCCCTACCGGCAAAGTCAGAAATGTCGTCTTCATCATAAGCTTCCTTGCCCTTTTTATTTGGAGATTCTGGGACATCTCCCTTCCTCTTTCGACCCTTCCTTCCCTTTGACGGTTCCTCGGCAGTTTCTGTTTCAACTACCTCAGCTCTCTTGCGTCCACGCTTACCGGTTGTTTTTTCCGGTTCTTCAGCTACTTCGGCAACTTCTGCCTTCTTTCGGCCACGCTTGGAGACTGGCTTTTCTTCGGAAGCTTCCACATCGACAACTTCTACTTTCTTGCGTCCGCGCATGGCTCTGGGTTTTTTTGGTTCTGGGGAATCCTCAATTTCAACAGCTTTTGCCGGCCGGCCCCGCCTAGCTTTAGGTTTTTCCTGTTCCTCTTCTTCAGACTTCTCATCTGCGATTTCTACTACCTCTACTTCGGCCTTCCTACGACCGCGTTTCGGGGCAGGTTTTTCTTGTTCTTTTTCAGATTCCTCATCTGCAATGTCAACCACCTCAGCTTTTTTACGACCTCGCTTGGATTTAGGGGGTTCTTCTTCAGTCTTTTCTTTTTCAACATCTTCGAGTTTCTTACGACCACGCTTGGACACTGGCTTTTCTTTTTCCTCTTCTTCTATTTCATCATCATCAACTTCATCTTTTTCTTCAGGAATTTCGGCCTTCTTGCGACCACGCTTAGTCACAGGCTTTTCTTCTTCTGGTTCATCATCTTCAATTTCCTCCTCTTCTTCGACAACTTCAGCCTTCTTGCGACCACGCTTGGCCAAAACCTTCTTTGGTTCTTCTCTAGCTTCTGGGACTTCAGCTTTCTTACGCCCACGTCGGCCAACTGCTTTTTCCGGTTCCTCTGTTTTTTCAACCTCTTCAATTTCTTCTTCAGGTGCTTTTTCCACCACTTTCTTTCGCCCACGCTTCTCCTGAACTTTTTCCTCCTCAACATTGGGTTCTTCTGTTTCAGACTCATCAATTTCTTCTTCTGGATCTTCTTCCACTGCCTTTTTACCGCTGTGCTTTTCCAGAACTTTTTCCGATTCTTTATTAGCTTCTTCTGGTTCATCTTTCATTTCAGGATCTTCGACTTCTTCTTCAGAAACTTGTTCGATTTCTTCTTTCGCTACTGTTGAGCCAGCTTCAGCTACAACAGACGAAGTTTTGCTGTCGGATTTGAAATCTTCGTCCGATTCCAGGTAGCCAGACTCCTTTTCAGCTCCATTTTTAGGCGGCATCCTACTGGCGTCGGGTGAAAATTCCAATCTCCAATCGTCTTTTTTAGTTGTACTATCCAGCAACAGCATATCGAAAGGGTCTACTTTTTCTAGAAAAAAAAGAGGATATTTTAAGAAACATGAAATGCTTTTTTCCCCGAGTTTTCTCGTTGATTTGAAAATCTTAAAAGTCAACTTCAAAATTAATTGTAATAATTCAAATTAAGTTTGAACTGATTTTGGAATTTTGATGGCTCAAGAAAATTACATGACATCTTTATTGAGTCCAGCTCCAGGGTTGGGTTTTTCCCGTCCAAAACTAATATTTCCCATCCCAGCGGGAAAAACTGGTACATACCGGGAAAAACTGGGAAATACATCTTTCGGTCCGAGAAAACTAGGAAGTACATTTCTTTCTGAAATATACCTTATCTGGGAAATTCTTTTTAATTAATTAAACTTTTATAAAAGTAAACATTCGGTTTTTTTCTCTCGTTTTTTTACACCCTCCTGATATTTGTATTCTGGCTGTCATTGCAATCGACACTATCTGTGTGTGGGATCCCTTGTTAAGCTCACGCTTTTAAATTCTCTTTATCACATATATAGCCATTATAGTTTTCTGAAGCATAGTAAAGTTTATCTTAGATAGATGATAAATATTTATTAAAATTTAAATTTTTTTAATCTTATTAAATAACATTTAATAATTAATACTTTTAATAATTAGGTTTTTACCAGGTGGGGA
Source organism: Oedothorax gibbosus (assembly GCA_019343175.1). Classification (NCBI taxonomy): domain Eukaryota; kingdom Metazoa; phylum Arthropoda; class Arachnida; order Araneae; family Linyphiidae; genus Oedothorax; species Oedothorax gibbosus. The sequence goes on from CM033276.1 coordinate 3,250,722, forward strand.
AAACATAATTTTCCTAGGACGGTAAATACCAGTTTTTACCATGGTATTTACCATGGTGTGGTAAAAACCATGCCAACCCTGATTGAGTCTCATGAAAAAATTATTTTCACACTTTGATCTGAAAAGTAAAAAGCCAATTATGAAAAGGCTCTCCAAGCGAGTGCGATAAAAAAAACCTTAGTACATAAAACGGATTGTGAACTTTTGATCTGAACTGAAAATTAAACAGTGCACCTTGCATTTGATCTAAAAAAAAAGCCTTTCTTATATTTTAACATTAGTCAACAGATTTTTTTTATACTGGAGTACCGGACCATATTCGAGTTTGGTGCCCCTTTTATACTTCATATTTGCTTAAGACATTTGTCATCAAAAGAAACAAGTTCATTAATGTTTAGTTCTCTTTTTAAACAAAATGAACAATTTATTTTAACATTCTAAAAAACACACAAACAAATAGGTATTATTTGCTGCTTTTTGGTATTTATTGAAGCAGTTAAACATTTGTAAGTACAAAATTACCCCTTACAGCTTTTTTTTTAAAAAAAGACTTCTAGCCCGTCAAACTCAAACTATATAAATAGCATCTAAATAAATGTATAATTTTCCCTTATTTATTACAAACATTTATATAAATTGCACACTGTAATTACTACAATTATAATATAGGTACAGTAATAAAAGAAATACTAGGTTAGTAGATAATACTAACCTAGTATTTCTTTTTAATAGCATATGTCATATTTGATTCATTTTCAAAACGCACTCTGATAAATTTACATTCCAGTTAACTTGACCTTTTTTATTGAAATTATTTCATAAAAGAAATACTAGGTTATAGTAACCTAGTTGTAGGGTTCAATTTTCATTTGTTTCGATATTGTCAGTTAGGTAGGACCATTTTCTGTAGTTGTTTTCGCCTTTTTATTGGAATTGTTTCCGATTAAGCTACCAAAATAATTGCCGATGCTTTGATGCCGTTTCACCTTTTTGCCGTAAATATGCCGAGAACGGTAATACAAGCAGTGTCGGGCCGCATTCGTTTTCGATTTTTAGTGGGGAAAATAAACGAAACAAAAACTTTCGAGAAGTGACTCAGAGGAGTGAGCGAGGAACAGCGCGCCAGGAATTAAGGTCTCTCCTTGGAGACAGCAGGGAGACGTCAACAGTGACGTTACAGACTGGGTGGAGCCAGTGGCGCAGGCGCGACTCGTTAAGATAACAAAAACAAAATAAAAAAAATAAACGAACGTTAACTGGGAAATGGCCGTTTTCGTGGACGTCGGAGAAATTGGTTGTCCTCGGGGAATTTTTGACCGTCGAGGACAGGAGGTTTTTCCCAGCCCTGAGTTCAACTAATAAGCAATAATGTTTTTTTAAAAAAACTTTTTAACTTTATTGGTACGTTCTTTCACCTTTTGAGAACTGTCCACCCCATAAATGGAAGTTCAACTTTCTAACATAACCCTCTGAGGGATAAGCAAATTGACTGACATATAAACTTGCTTTCACTGCATGAGATGTAAACCAAAATTTTTAACTGACAATTTAATTTCTTATTTTTTTTAAAATTATATTTCTGTGGTAGATGGTTATAAATGTCTCCCCCATACATTAAAAAAAAATTAACAAAAATTATTAAATTTATATGTTGCTGGAAAACCTGACAGCCAGGTGACTGGTTTATGTGTCTGTATCCCTCAGAGGGTTAAACTGTTGCAGCCTACTTAGCAGGGCTCTGAAAATCTAAGAAATTTTTCCTGTCCCCAAGGACGGCTTGTCCAACAATGTACCCGTCCTCCTCTGAAACTAACCCGTCAAACTTTAATTATATATAAATAGCTTCTAAATAAATAAAAATATAATTTTTTAATTATTTATTATAAACTATATAAATTGGTCAAACCTTGGTTGTTAGGTGTACCCCCACCGTTCATCTTAGTTCCATTACCGATTCCATTCCCTCCCTCGGCACCTTCTTCAACAATGTCAACCTGTCCCACGATGATAGTTTCATCGTCAGCAACATCCGCCTTCTTGCGGCCCCTGCCAGATTTGGCGGGCTGCGATTTGTCCTGCAGAATCTTTTCGATGGGCGGGAATTCGGCGTCGACCTCGGCGCTGTAGCTCTTGGCGACCTTCTTACGACCCTGAAAAAACAAATATGTTAAATAGCTGTTCTCATTAAAGTTCCTATTTTTTAATGTGAAAATTATATAAAAATATATGTGAATGAACAATAAATATACATTCATTTTTAATTTTTTATAGCTTGAAACCAAAAAAAATTCAAAGATGTCGGACCAAACTCTCTCAACCTCTCTGCATTACTTGATGGAATGCATAGTAATATATCCAGCAGTTTCCTCATGGAAACCATATGTTCCAACGATTCGCTGCATCAGCATAGTATTTTCCGCAGTCTAATAAAGTCAGTATTTTCATTAAAGTGAGATTTAATGACGTGTTTTAGTTCCTGAAATTCAAGAACAGCAGACGATGACTCTAAATTGAACAATTCACATATTTTTTTTAATGGTCATGCCATATACACATCTGTATCATCGCATAAAGTGCGAGATCCATTTATCACTCAAAAGATGATGATTGAAAATTCAATGCATGTGAACTGTTAGAAAATTTCATACCAGACTGGAATCAAGTGAACGATCGGCGAAGAACAGATGATCTCTAAATATGGAGTACGAAGTAAAAACGGATCATGGATTTATTGAGTGTTGTAAACCATGGTTCTAAAAAAGGTGTGCCATTAGATACTAGACAATGCATCGCACTTAGCGGTCATCATCGTGCATTGAATGCGGATCCATTTTACGCCAAAATTTTTATTGGTACGAACAAATGGACAAGCAGTAAACGTAGAAAATTTTTACGCAAAGACGGCTTTGGAACTAGTGACGGTCGGTCTGGAATGAACAGGTCCTCAAAAGGAGTGACGGAAGAAGAAACCGGTCAGGTTTTTCATTCGAGTGTTGTCAAAACCACTTTTGAAAAAGAGGGGGGATTAGGATTGAAACGGCTAGTCGCCACAGCGGCGACTGCATCTAGAATTTTGATCGCCAAATTTTTGTGGTCGCACTGGCGACGCTATCTCGACCATTTGTTTCTTGCATAATGTAGCCTGACTGGATTTGTTTCAGTGAATCTATTTACAACTATGAAATCATTAAATTTTTTTTATTAACATTGTTTTTGTTAGCGAAAATAATTTAAAAAAATTAAAACCGAGACTATATGTACTGTCTTTATAGCTAGATTGACTGTGAAATGCACCCCTACATATAAATGTTCTTTTAGGCTTAAGTAAGATCCACCAACAGATTTTCTAGAAAACAATAAAGAGATTTTCTTGAAAACAATAAAAATTTCAGCTAATCAGAAAATAGCTATGGAAATAAAAAAACCTAATAAACTGTCATTATTACAATTCACTATAAAAAGGTGTCAAATTAAAAAGTATTGATAGAATTTATCATATACATATCTTGGACATAATCCAAAATATTGCTGAATGACTGTACACTGAAAAACAGGTAAAAATTAACAGGAAGTTACCATTGTTTAAAATTTCTCTAAGTTTTTCAGTAGATAAAATATTTTATTTTTATTGTATTATTATTTAATAAGAAGAAATAAAACATAAGGTTAAGCTTTTTTTTTTTTACAACGAAGGGTTTAAGGAACTATAAAACATTCTTGCAAAATGACTGCTCTCCATTGTTTTTGTAAGGATTAATCGGCCATCTTGAGCAAGAACCAAATATTTGTCAATTTGTCCGGTGATTTATAGTAACAAGCAAGACTGTTTCGTTGAAATGATAAAATAATAGTGTATGTGAGGAAATAATTTTATGGCGTTAAGTTATTTCAAATCTAATAACGATTACGGTAATATTTGTAAATGCAACAGGCATGGCTTTGTCATGCAAGAGTAAAACGAAACCTACGTAAGGAAACTATATTTACTTACTTTTGGTGGCATTTTTGAAAATCAGTGTGATTTGAACAATTACTTATTGTTGCACGATGTATTCAGAGATTAAAATTAAAAAATTACTCGTCTTGTAGCTTGTAAATATAATATGGTTTTTGTTCCCGCGCCAGACTGGTTTTCGCCGGTTCGCAAACACCAATGACAAAAAAGAAGAGAAAAGAAAAGAGAAAGAAATAAACAACAGCTGAAAAGAAGTGAATTGAAAAAAAACAAACCAACTTCTAATATTTATAATGCGAAATAAATTAATATAGATTTTATTTCACATTTTCATTAAATAAAACTAAAATATAAATAAAAAATACATAATTTTATTGAGATTAGTTGGACAAAGATATTTCTATTACTCCACTTTTTAAACATCCGCGAAACGAACATTAAGGCTTTGAGTAAAAGGCAGATAAACACACCCTTCTTATTCTACAACAATATTTTATTTTGATGCTTAGACAGGACTGTTTCTTAAAATGTTAATAAAGTTTAAGGATACGCTTGATTTTTGTTAAAAACTGATAATATCTATTATTTAAGAAAATAGAAAGGCTTTTTTGTTATTAAAGTAGAATATAGATGGCAGCACTACTTATTGAAATGGTTGCTTCTTTAAGAAAAAATGGTGATCTATAAAATATATTATAATATTTTTTTTTAAACGGTCCATTTGTAACATATATTATTAAATATGTGTACTTGTACTGAATCTTCTAATTTCAAAATTTAAACAATATTTTTTTTTATTTTATTTCAATATTGATAACAATGCATGGTGGTGGTAGTCTGGTCAGTGTAAAAAAAAGGATGATCGACTAGAAGTTTTTATCTTAACTATAGTTTCTTTAGGAGCCAAAGCAATGTTAAAATTATATATCCTTAATTGTTTTGAAATACTATGTATACAATGATACTACAATAGATATTTTTTTGGTTCCTATAAACCAATTTATCAGTTTTGATTAAACTTTTACTTAGTTAAAAGACATTTTTTTAAAATAAAATTTACATTGCGTTGTACGGATATTAGTTAATTCTCAACTCACATAGATTTTTATAAGTATTTTTTTTATACATTGTCTATTTTAAAGTCAGCAATTAAATTTATTTTGTCTTTATAAAAACAATTTATTACTTTACCAAATGTTTAAAAACATTAACTGGGTAATAAATCCTTTTGTGATCTATGCTAATTGACAAAACTCGATAATTTTCTAAGCTTTTTAAGAAATGAGCTTGTTTCAACACTTTGCCACAAAAAAACAAAACAACCAATGGCATCGCAGTTCAGATCGTGTGACCTTTTTTAAACCAATGAGCTGTTTCGACACTTTGTCAAAGAAAACCAAACAACCAATGAAATCGCATTTTAGATAGGGTGACGTTTTAACTTTTAGATTTTAGAGTAAACATGTTTTGTTACATTTCCCATGAATTATTTTCATTACTATATATAAAAATTTTGTTACTTTGAATTCTTAAATTGTGTGATTGAAGTTTGCCAGAAAATATCAACCAAACAGGTATGTTACTAAACAAATGAGGACAGGAAACCATAAATATTCATGAAACCCTTTATTTAAAAAAAAACACCTTGATACAATATAATAATTTAGCATTTAACCCATTAATTAGTGGCTATATCTAATCACCTGGAGAAGCTAGAAATAGACAGCCAGAAAAAAAAATTATTATAAAAACCACTAATGTGTCTGCAAATATGAATTATCTCTAAGCACTTTAAAATATGGCTGCGTTGGGTTCCTGCTCAGGTGTCGACGTCGTCACTTGACCGGGGTTCTAAATTGCGAGGCACATTTGGCTGTGGTTAAGCTCCTCGGATGCTAAAAAATAGACAGTCAGAAACGTTTCAACCTAATTTAACAAAAGTCCCGACGGCGTTAGCGTACGATGTCGCTCGAAGTCTAGTTCAATACCAGCTCAGGTGTCGACCTCGTCACTTGACCCTGGCTCTAAATTTACGAGGTGTAATTCGGCTGTGTTAAAGCTCCTTTGGAGGCTAGAAATACACTGCCGGAAAACTTCAACCTAACCTAATATGTAGTGGGGCGTAGTGAACCTAGTTGTCAGCGTCTCGGTCTCGAGATCGGAAGGTCCCACGATCGAGTCCCGGTACCACTGAAGACCTACCGAGTATATGCGGAGTACGTGCTCGTTAAATCTGTTGGGTCCGAAAGTCCTGTGGTCGGTCATTGCGCAGTTTACCACGGGTACAGGCCCCTGGAGACTATTTCCCTCCCCTTCAGGGACATGTCTAAATTGTGGAGGTGGCGATAGATGGCAGCATCTGCCTTGTATATCGTGTCTGTTCTTTTTGGTTGGTTGGTTGGTTGGTTGGTAGACATATATTCAGGTTTGTGTGCTTGGTCAGGTGTCTGTTCTTCTTGACGAAGGTTTATAAGCGGGTGTTTGTAACCAAGCACACAAGCCTGAAAATATATGTCAACCAAACAACCAACCTAGTATGTGTTTTCTGATCAGTCTTAATTATTTATGAAAGGGGGGGATGAGTAAGATCAAGTGATTTCATACTTTCTAAAACACTCGCCATCAAAATCGTGGAAATAAGCGGACATGCTATGAATAAATTTACTGTTTAGGATTGCAGAAACCGTGAAAGGTAAGAAATGTACTAGCTTATTTATATTCAAAGAATATTTAGGTTCACATATCACATGTCCTGTCCCTCCGTGTTAGACCTACTTTAACTACGTTTTAAATTTTAACAATACTGCATTGGAAAATGGCCAGTGATATTTAAGGATTATTGTATGGATACTTTCGCAAGACTTTATCCTCTCCATACTCAGGGCCGGATTTAAAGATTTACCGCTTGTAGGCTACGATTGATTTGCCGCCCCCGTTACAATATTATACCCCTTCGGGGAAAGGTAGCTGGTAAGCTGCAAAATAGGGTGGAATGTGCTGTTTAAAATAGATACACATAGTAGAATCATCTATGTACCTTTACACGCTAATTCGAAAGCGAAATAGGCGTTTTTTTTAAAAAACTGTTTTTCTTTCAACTTCGGAATCCGGGAGGAGGGGTGCAATTGCCCTCTCAGCTACCATGTTTGCTACGAAATATTAGTATTATATATACATTTACGGTTTACGCATGAATGTAAATTATTTGTTTTCTTTCTTAAAAATATTATTTATTTATCTTTTATAATAATATTTTTATGCCGAACGCTGCTTTAATAGATCGTAAAATTTGCCGCCCCCAAAAATTCGTCGCTCTAGGCTACAGCCTACTTAGCCTATTTAGAAATCCGGCCATGTGTGTTGTGTGTCCATACTATCCTATAAATCGATAGTAAAGAGGTAAAAATCCAATTTATAAGAAAACGCAGTGCCCATGCATTATGGTGCTGTTGCACTTGCACGTTAAATCTTTCGTGGTCTTATGCCTTAAAATCGTTCATGTTGTTGCTTTATAAAATGACAAGTTTGGTAACGAGTGCCGGCCGGTAATAATGCCAGGGTCCGAGCCTGAGACTTGCCGCATACATGGCGGGCGCCTTACCGTCTAGGCTCCCTAGTCCCTTGATTCTTTCAAGTTTAGTTTGAATTATCGTCGCATTAGAGCTACACGAGGGCTATTGGCGACGGGCGTCGTATTTTAGAACCACAGTCAAGTGACGAGCCGACACCTGAGTAGGCACCCAACGCAACCGTTAAGGGCGACATCGTACGCAGCGTTAGGACTTTGAAGGATATTTAACGTGCACTCCCTCTACACGGGGTATTATTCGTCGGACATTTTAGGCTGCACGGGCCGTTTATAGGTCGGCAGCTATTTTGGCGATGCCCGGACCCGAACCTGGGACCTTTCGCATGCTAGGCGGATGCCTAACCGACTGGGCTCCCCAGCCCCCAAACCATCGTCAAGAAGGACGGACACGACATACACACACATACAAGACAGATGCTGTCATATATCGCCACCTCCACAATTTAGACATGTCCCTGACCACGTCACTTAAACCGTGGTTGAAAATGATGGGGCATGTCCCCCATAGCCTCGTGTATCATTAAATGTGACGTAAATTGGAACCAAATCTGTATCGAAATAGAGCTGCAAAGTGGTTGGACTTTTTTTTCTATAAAAAAGAATGATGACAAAACACACAGATAATAATATTTTATTGACAAGACAAATGAAGAGCTTAGTGGAAGAACGTGCTAAGTGACATTTTTGAAAATATTGAGATTTTTGCCCTTCTATATCAACATATTATTAACTTCTTTAACGATAACAAGTTTCCCCTTTTTTTATAAACTTTAAGTTTAGAATATTTTTTACGGTTTGCAAGTACCGTTTTCAACAGATCTGAGTGAAAACGAGAAACTTTGAAGCTCATTATCTCGGTTTCACCTTTTTGTCACTTAGCACGTTCTTCCACTAAGCTCTTCAAATATCTATGCGCTTAGCGAACGGAATTGAAACCGTGGACCTACTTGTTAAGAGGGACTGTCAGTCTCATAGAGCTAATGCATTTGTTTTGAAATCACAACTTTTGCAAAAGAATTGATTTGCCATGTTATCCTATTTTTTTTACCAGGTTTAGGAATCATCATAACATCAATTTAAAACAAAATTGAAAAGAAAATAGCATCCGGTTATTTAATTATTAATGGACAAAGTTTTTAAATAGTAACGCCATCTGCTGTATATTTTTGGCATTTTAAAACTTCACAAATATATAATTAAAACACTATAGATAACATTTTCGTTTCAAATGTGTTTAATTTCGATGTTATGCGGAGTCCCATACCTGGGAGAAAAGGGCTAGCATGGCAAAGCAATACTTCTGCGGAAGTTGTGATTCCAAAACTGATTCATACTGATGGTAAGACCGACACAGAAAATTTTAAATTAGTGCATGCGCCTCTACTGCTCTTTCCTGGTTGTTGAAATATTGACAGGTGAATTTCGAAATTTGGCTTATATTAATTAAACGACTAAATCGGTTTGCTTTAGTTTGTTTTGGAATCATGTCTACACGAAGGATTAAATACCATAGTTAAACTCATAGTTTCCTTGCACAGAAGCCACGACCATGGGCGGAGCTATAAAACGCGCGGAGCAATCAGATAAAGACAAAATAAAACGGATAAAATTTTCTTTTCATCTGATTGCTCCACGCGTTTTATAGCTCCGTCCATAGTCGTGTCTTCTTTGCAAGGAAACTATGAGTTTAACTATAAGCCATTATTGAGAAGTCAAATGATGTCGTAATGGACATGGAGAAAAAAAAAGACGCTGGTTTGCTCTCTGCTATAGAGACTTGGCAATTCTCCGAATACCAGAATTTAGTAATACCGTATTTTTGACTACTTTCTGAATTTGGTTAGAGTTGGCAGGTTGCTTGAAATAACGTCGCACAAGAGTCACATCGTGCGTAACCTGTTGAGTGTACGAGGAAAGGCCATTTCGAAACGTAAATGGCTGTCGGAAAAAACGTTCTGTTCTACTCTCAGCTGTCCAATAATAAACACATCATGCCTAGCGAGCCATGTAAGGAGCCTAGTGGTCAGCGTCTCGGTCTCGAGATCGGAAGGTCCCGCGATCGAGCTCCGGTACCACTGAAGACCTACCGAGTATATGTGGAGTACGTGCTCGTTAAATCTGTTGGGTCCGAAAGTCCTGTGGTCGATCATTGCGCAGTTTACCACGGGTACAGGTCCCTGGAAACTATTTCCCTCCCCTTCAGGGACATGTCTAAATTGTGGAGGTGGCGATAGATGGCACATCTGTCTTGTATGTGTGTGTATGTCGTGTCCGTCCTTCTTGACGAAGGTTTATAGGCGGGTCCCTGTTACCAAGCACACAAGCCTGAAAATATATGTCTACCAACCAAACACCAACACATCATGCGGGAAAGCAAAAAAAAATTCTTCCAATAAGTTACGCTGTCCATCAAGGGACCCGGGATGCTGTTTGGGATCAACTTAAAAGTGTCAACCTCCGACGGATACCTTTGTAGGTTATCTCTTCGTTACCAGGGCTTGATCTTCCATAAGGCCCGTTAGGCCTAAGACCCCCAAACTTTAGGAGCCTCCAAATGTCAGCTCTTCCATACTAAATGTTGTGGACCCTCAAAATGTTAGTAGATTTTATAATTGTTTAAGGCCTCCCCTTTTCTAAGCTTGACTTAGACATTGACTCAGCATAATTGGTATGATCAATGTAATTAGGAAGAAAATCGAAAAAACAATGCATCAGCCAACTAGCACAAGTGCAATCATACACAGATATTTTCGTAAGGGCCCCCCAAAAATCTGTTGTGCCTATAGTCTATCTTTTCCTAGATCAGGCACTGCTCGTTACTGTAGTGCGACTCTATTAAAACAAGGTCGCGGAGGACACCATTTCAGGCTCTGTCCTCATTTCTCCACGCGATCTTATTTTGAGTGACCTCTTCGCCGCTGCGCCCTTGAGTGAGTGGGGCGCCGCGTTGCCCGAGAAACACCAGCGTGGAGGTGGGTCACTCTTCGTTTCTCGAAAAGGGCTGGCCCCTCCGACACAACAGTGCGCAGCCAAGAGAACAATTTTGAATACATTGCCTAAAGTTTTTATCTACTTGAACTTCTTTTGAATGAAGACTACCAGATCTGTTTCGCTGCGCACTGTTCCCCCTTGTGGTGAGGGGCCAGCCCCCGAAGAGGTGCAACCTGAGCACCTCTTCGCCCCGGCCGAAATAAATTACCCCCCCAGATCAAAAAGAAAAACCGCAAAAAATAGAGAAATTCATGTTGTAGTCTGCTTTGCATTGGTGCAGTCTAAGCCTTCTGTTGCTCTTTCGCCGTTCAATATCAACATCCATCCATCCTTACTTTAATTTTTTTGTTAGCATTTCAAATGCAGCCGGGGGATGGCTGTATTTTCGCTAATTTATTTTTCAAATAACACTTTTGGTTAATACATTAGCTATGCCATAATTTAGGCCAAGTTATTTTCGACACAAGTTTACATACAATACTTTTAGTAATTACAAAACACACATCATAACACAATATTAAGAAGAAATATATATATAATTTTTTTGGTATTTTTCTTTTTTAGTTTTTTTGGTTTTTTTTTCTTATTTTATATAAAAATTCTGCAATAGTGTAACAGTCATTATAAAGATTGACAATAATTGCGACACAACATTGGCATCATTGATACCTTAAATGAAATAATTTTATTTTTACACACATGAGATACAGTATAAAGAAGAGAATGTTTTTTTTAATAGGTTTTTTTCTTATTTTTCTGCATTAATGTTTTATTTTTAATAAAAATTTTGCCTTGGTATAACAATTATCATAAACATTTACTATACTAATACAACCCAACTTTAACATTATTCAAATCTTTAAAACTCAACATTACAAAATTTCGAATTAAAACTATTTCTTCAGACAAAATGTTTAACATTTTCGGGAAAAATTACCCAAACACATGTATTGACATATTCATATTTATCTTTCCTATAATAACTTTTCCTCTCTTAATGTACAGTAAAAAAACTTTTTTGGTGAAATGGAAATGATGTGTACTAAAATTCTTTAAATTACTTTTAATTGTTTGGTTGAACAATCTAAAAAATATAAGTTATACGATAAAAAAAAGTTTATCGATGGTTCAATGCGAATGTTATTTTTTTTTAAAGTTAATTATTTCTATGGATTGATGTCTGATTTCTACACATATGAAATACAGCATAAAGTAGAGAAAAAGAAATTAAGCTTTTTTCTTTATATTTATGAAATTTTGTTTTATTTGTAATAAAACTTTTGCCTTGGTATAACAATTATCATAAACATTTACTATACTAATACGACCCAACTTTAACATTATTCAAACTTTAAAACTCAAAGGTACAAAACTTCGAATTATGTAAAACTATCTCTTCAGACGAAATGTTTAACATTTTCGGAATAAAAAAAAACATTTCGTCAAACACATGTATAACCATATTCTAATTTATCATTTCTATAAAAAAAATTCCTGTCTTAAAGTACAGTAAAAAACATTTTTTGTGAAATGGCAATGCTGTGCTAAAATTCTTTAAATTACTTTTAATTGGTTGGTTGGACAATCTAAAAAATATAAGTTATACGATAAAAAAAAAGTTAAAGTTTATCGATGGTTCAATGCGAATCTGTTTTTTTAAGTTCATTATTTCTATGGATTAATGTTAAGCTGGTCCTTTCCACGAATATTGGTCCACCTTTTCAACTGCCCCTCTACAGCTACATTCCTTGCAGACCAATATTGAAGAACAGGACATACATTTATTTAGTTCAATATTTTAATAGAATAAGTTTTCTTCTAAAAATTCGATAGTACGTATAAAGTATCTTAATCTTTTCAATATTATAAAAGTAAATGCAATGAAACCAAACTTCGCATCATTTTTCAATTGGAATGACGGAGATAGTTGAAAAGTTTTATGAATCAACAACGTTAATAGTTGGGTCGAGTACGCAATTTATACATTTTAATATACTAATTGGTTTGGGAAACCTGAATTTAATTCATTGTGAAATTTGCCTTAAAAATTTATACTAATACATAAAATAATCAAATAGAAATTTTTCAAAAATTAAACTAATAACATTTTTTTAAATCATAAGTTTTTAAACTAATAAGTTTAAACACTTTCAATCAATCTTATTCCGTGTCCCTATAAGGCGTTACGCCAGCCGTTATTCCATAGTTCGGTCCAGAGTCGTCAACAAAATTCGGCACAACGGATGTTTCAGCATTTGGCGACCGTAATTCAGGAGGGAGATACAATGTGCACATTGCGGGATCATTCGAAAGCGGAGAAAGCCGGAATGGCCATTTGAACACATTATTATTGTCAAATTAAATGAATGAGGTAGCAAATATATTAAAACAGTAATTAAATTCATATATTAAGGGGATACGGTACCCAAAAATTGGTCAAAATATCGATTTTTCAGTTTTTACTTCTTATTATTCACAATATCTTCTATAGAAAAAAAAGTTATTAAACATTTTCTGGAGTCATTCCTATAAGTTTGAATGCGTATTTCGTCTGCTTTCAACCTTTTTCCTCTGTTTTGCGTTTTTCAATTCTTGTGTTTAATAAATCCCTAAGGCTTTTTTGCTAATTAAGTTAGAATTTTGAAATTTTTAACCTGTGTTCTTAAATAAATGGTGCACAAAATTGTGCATGAAATAAGGTCTACTATGTATAGTTGTTTTAAAATAATGTTGATTTCAATAATTTGTAATTTTTTTGTGATTTTCTGTATAAATGCATGTTACTTTTTAACTGTAGCTCACATTTTAAAATCCATGCACAGTTCTTGAACAAATAGTACTTAAAACAAACTATAAAAGTTTGGTGGAGTTATTCTCAAAATTGAAAGAGGAGTAACGTGTTTTAAAAAAGTTCAAAATTTCGACTTTTTTTTTAATAAATGAAAAAAAAACTACTTGTAAATATTTGTTTTTATTGCTAGAAAATGTTTATTTAGAGTGAACATTACATAAAACCACTATAATTTACAAGTTTATGTTATTATTTCTAGAAATAATGTTTTGGGTACCGTATCCCCTTAAACATTTTAAGGAATAAATATTATTGAAAGATTCGAAACATATTATTGTAAAAAGTTTTTTTTTTAATTTTATTTTGTAACAAATTTATGGAAAACTTTCTGTTTTGAAATCAGCTATTTTTCCACAAACAAGGTTGTTTAGAATAATAAAAAGCTATTACAAATGTATACAAACACTTCGTTATGTGCACACTTAAAAATCTCCACAACAGAGGGATCCATCTGTTATAGACAATAGCTATTTCAAACTATTCATTTTGCACGGATTTATAGAAAAATTTAAGAGAAATTTAATTAAATTTAATAAAATATTTTGAGATTCAGTCCTCTTAAAAAATGAAAAAATATGTATTTGATCTTTATAATATCTAAAAATAAACTTTTAAATGATATTCTAAGAATTTATTTTAAAAATAAAACAATGCCAGAGAACAATGAATAAATACTATTGTTATAAGATGTTTGTTGTAACAGATGAATCTCAAGGTTAAGAAGGTCCAGGATCCAAAAATTGGAATATTATAATTTAAAATATTTAATGTTGTCATGTGTATTGAATCCGAATGTTTTAAATATTTTGAAAACATTTGGGCATACTTTTCCATTTCGCGGCGCGAATCTCGCTAAACCGAATCTTTGGCTACAAACGGATTTTGCAGCGATAAACACAGTATACATAGTTAAAGGATCACAGTATACGTAATTTAAGGTTACCATTAGAAATATTCAATTTGGCGGTGGTTGTACATTTTTGGCGACTTCATCGCTTGAAGCCAGCGAAATGGGAAAAGTACCGAAATTTGGAATCGCACAATTACAGCTTTTAATGAATGGATCAAGGGATTTTAACTTATTGTAAGATGAGGTCGAAAAGGAATGTTCGGGGAATACTTTTTTTTAGAAGGAAACTGAATGAAGCTTAAAGGGGGGGGGGGGGGGTGAATGGATTCCTGGACCCGCTTGTGAGGCCCTTAGTCCTCGGTGAGGGTCGCTTTAGCCCAGATGATGAAGAGGCGGTCCCAGTCCAGTTCTGGCACCTCCTCTTTCATCTGGCTGAAGCGCTTTTGGACGACAAAAGTGTGGTTCACCTTTGCTTTCCAGTCGTCGGTCTTGGGCGGCTGCCTCGTCTCCTCCTCGTCCGGAACTGCTGCCGAGTCGTCGACTTTTGGTTCGTAGGCCGGCTCGTCCTCGTGTCCGTAGAACCCCCAGCAACAGCACCTGGAGAAGAAATGACTAGGGGAAGAAGTTGGATTAGTCACTGAGTTTAAGAGGGATTGTCAGTCCCATATAGAGCTAATGAATTAGTTTTGGAATTACAACTTCCGCAGAAGTATTGCTTTGCCATGTTATCCAGTTTTCACCCCGTATGGGAATCACCGTAACATCCATTTAAAACAAAATTGAAAAGAAAACAATATCCGGTTATTTAATTATTAATTGAAAAAGTTTTAAAGTAGTGTCGCCATCTGCTGTATATTTTTGGCATTTTAAAACTTCAAAGATATTTAATTAAATAATTAGATAACATTTTCGTTTCAAATGTGTTTCATTTCGATGTTATGTTGATTCCCATACCTGGGGGAAAAGGGCTAACATGGTAAATCAATACTTCTGCGGAAGTTGTAATTCCCAAACTATTTCATTGGCTCTATGGGACTGACAATCCCTTAAGTCGTTGTATCCATGCAAGTCTACCGGAGCTGGACGCGGTTACTAATAACCTGCACGGATAGAAACATTCAAAATGTTGGTACAGCTATGACATAATGACCAATCTGTTCATTGGCGATTTTGGGGAAACTGCTAGCGTATTATGGCCGGTCTCTATTTGGCGACTTTACTTTTGTAGTCAAGAAGCGAAAACGTACTTAAATTGGTAAACATTCCAGTTCAACTCAATAGATGTTTACATCAATCTTGTCCCTGTGTTTACTTGTTCACGAAAGGCAAAGTCGCCAAATAGAATTCCGGCCATAATACGCTAGCTGTTCCCGAGTTTAAATCATTTGTATCCATGCAAGCAAGTCTACTGGAGCTGGACGCGGTTATTAATAACCTGCACGGATAGAAACATTCAAAATGTTGCGTAGCAGCTATGATAGAATGACCGATCTGTTCATTGGCGATTTTGGGGAAACTGCTAGCGTATTATGGCCGGTCTCTATTTGGCGACTTTACTTTTGTAGTCAAGAAGCGAAAACGTACTTAAATTGGTAAACATTCCAGTTCAACTCAATAGATGTTTACATCAATCTTGTCCCTGTGTTTACTTGTTCACGAAAGGCAAAGTCGCCACATAGAATTCCGGCCATAATACGCTAGCTGTTCCCGAGTTTAAATCATTTGTATCCATGCAAGCAAGTCTACTGGAGCTGGACGCGGTTATTAATAACCTGCACGGATAGAAACATTCAAAATGTTGCGTAGCAGCTATGATAGAATGACCGGTCTGTTCATTGGCGATTTTGTGGGAAAATGCTAGCGTATGGGCGGTCTTTTGCGACTTACTTGTAGTCAGAAACGAAACGTACTAAATTGGTAAACATTGCCAGTTCAACTCAATAGATGTTTACATCAATCTTCCTTGTTTACTTGTTCACGAAAGCAAAGTCGCCAAATAGAATTCCGGCCATAATACGCTAGCTGTTCCCGAGTTTAAATCATTGTATCCATGCAAGCAAGTCTACTGAGCTGGACCGGTTATTAATAACTGACGGATAGAACATTCAAAATGTTGCGTAGCAGCTATGATAGAATGACCGGTCTGTTCATTGGCGATTTTTGGTGAGCTTGAAAATTTAGCGTAGGGTTGCTATACCTATCGAGTTGTATGAGATATGAAGTGGATTGTTTACCACATTTGAGCATATTCGTTACTTGGTAACGTAACACAAATCGCCAGATCGAGACCGGACATTATATCCAAGCTGTTCCAAAATGTTAACTCATTAAAGATGATTGGCAAGCTTTGTCCTTTGTATTACCTAAATAAACATAATGTAAGACGAACGAAAACCATATAGTTCTGAGCAATTTATGTCGCATGAAACACGAATTTTAGAAACCTAATGTTGACGTTTTCATTTAGTAAGAGAGGTATTGATGATGTTCACAAATGGATCTTTATTGGGTTAAAGCAACTAAAATAAAATGAAATCCCGAAACGGGAATAATCGATTTGGGATTGGACACATTCGGTCCTTTCGTTGCTTAGTACTGTAACGGAAATAACCAAACTGAAAACATATTTAAATATTTTTATACATTTACTAATTTCAGATGATTATCAACGTTAGACTTAACAATCTCATCTATCTAGTGTAACACATAAAACGTTAAAAACATTTTATGATGCTTCAAGTAAAATTTGTGTTTATTTATATTTATTGAAAGCAATTCGAATGTTGCCATAGACGAGCTGAAAACTAATAAATCTTGCGAATATAATAAAGAAAATGTCTACTTACAACAGGCAGTGCGCGCATTTCTTGAACGTCAACCTCTTCAAAAACATCACGATCTGAAAATATCAAAGAAATAATTAGAAATAAATAGATTTTTCGAATGCAAATTGTTACTCACAGTTTTGAGCTCCTCTTCTCGCGAAGACTTTTCACTGACTGACGTCAATTAAGAGTGATTTCACCTGAAGTACTGCGCGAGGATCGTGACGTAACGGTAGGGTTGTAATAAACTGAGACAGTTGACCAATCACCGCCGAGGATAGGTTGCCACATTCTTATAAAATCCCTGATGACGCAAGACCATGTAAAGCTATTGGCTGAGAAAATTATATCGTGCGATATCATGGGATGTATTCTTCCGCGAAACATCGTTTGTTTACCATTTCAGATAAACACAGTTTCGATTACAGTTAGGCATTGATGGTTTAAATAATTGTAATTTTAAAACTGAAAAAATAATAATGCGCTGTAGTGAGCTTTTTTTATAATAAAGTTATGTAATAGGAATTGAACAACACAACCGCATTTGTTTATTTAGAGATCAAAACATTTTATTTTATAAGATAAATAATTTCAAACAGATTTATGCGAAAGACACATTCTTTTTTTCAGAAATTAAAGATTACTTATTTTAAAAGGACGATCAATAAAATTCTTTATTCAAAAGACTTTTATTGCCAGAAAAATTATTTTGAATGTTTAAGTCTCTATTGGAACTATTTACCTTTATTTCATTACCCTTCTAAGCGACATAATTATTTAAGGAGTCAGAAATATAAGCGGAGATGAAGTTATTAATTATTCTTTAATACTACGTAAAAGCCAAACTATTTATTTACAAGGAAGTAAATACTCAAATAATATTACAAAGGTTCTTTTTCTCCAAGTTCTGCTTCATCTGAGACTTGATAATTGATATACGTATTTGTATCATACAGTCCCTGGACAAATTATTAGACGCAATCCAAGATTTTATGTAAAATATTAATGACCGGGTGATATTGTGCCGTTTTAGTATTTCAAGTTGATTTGTTTTTATATTATCCAATCAATTACCGATTTATTTGACATACATAAAACAGCATTCATTTAGAAAAGCATAAGTTTTATTAAGTTTTAAAGAAAAGGGAAATGAATGTTAGTAAAAGTCAATATTCAGTGGAGCCACCTTTAGCCGCTATTAAAGCTTTAATTCTGCGCGGCATGCTATCAATGCAAGACTGTACTGTCTCCTGCATTTGAGGATGATGATTCCACACTGATACAGATTTGTACTTGTTTACGTTCTTTGTCAACACAGTGTTGCCATATGTTAAAAAATAAATACAAATATGTAGTCTACAACAATTCTTTAAAATAAAAATCAATAATATTATTGTTTAAATATACCATTATTGCACTCTTAAGAAACATAAAATTACTTAAAAAAATACAGTGCGTCTAATAATTTGTCCAGGGACTGTAGTATGAAAAATTCAGAATGTATTGAAATCTGTGAAATTGATTCCTTATTTTTTGTAACAATTCAGGAAGTGAAAAAACTGAGTTAGTTTACTATTGCTTACGACAATTCATTTAAAAGTCCTCTTCAATAGAAGTTTTTGGGCTCCATGCGCAACTTTAAATTAACCAAACCATCAAACTCGCCAATTACATAAAAAGGAAAAGCTACGATATAATGGCCGCCGATCTCAATTTGGCGATTTGCGTTACGTTGCCAAACAACGAAAATGTTTAAATGTAGTAAACGGGCTGGGGAGCCCAGTCGGTTAGGCATTCGCCTAGCATGCGAAAGGTCCCAGGTTCGGATCGGGGCATCGCCAAAATAACTGCCGACCTATAAACGGCCCGTGCAGCCCAAAATGTCCGACGAATAATACCCCGTGTAGAGGGAGTGCACGTTAAATATCCTTCAAAGTCCTAACGCTGCGTACGATGTCGTCCTTAACGGTTGCGTTGGGTGCCTACTCAGGTGTCGGCTCGTCACTTGACTGTGGTTCTAAAATACGACGCCCGTCGTCAATAGCCCTCGTGTAGCTCTAGTGCGACGATAATTCAAACTAAACTAAACTAAATGTAGTAAACATTCCAGTTCATATATAATATCCAACTCAATAATTATAAACCCTAAGTTAAATTTTCAAACTCGCCAAAAGTCGCCTGTGAACAGACTTACCATTGTATTTGCTTCATACTTTTCGAAAGGAAATCAATATGAAAATAGGCAATTATGGCGACTAAAAGTTTAAATTAAAACCAATTCTGTATTGTGTTTTTTTTTTTCGCTAATGTTTATAGATTGTGAGTGGAAGCGGTTCTAAGTGGCAGATTTTGTTACACATCTAGAGGGATTGTCAGTCCCATAGAGCTAATTGCATTAGTTTTGGAATCATAATTTCCGCAGAAGTATTGATTTGCCATGTTAGCCCTTTCTCCCCACGGGAATCAACACAACATCGAAATGAAACAAATTTGAAACGAAAATATTATCTAGTTATTTAATTGTATATTTTTGATGTTTTAAAATGCCAAAATATACAGCAGATGGCGACACTATTTTAAAACTTTATCAATAAATAATTAAATAATCGGATGTTATTTTATTTTCAATTTTGTTTTAAATTGTTGTTATGATGATTCCCATACCTGGTGAAAATGAGATAACATGGCAAAGCCATTCTTTTGCAAAATTGGTAATTCCAAAACTAATGCATTAGCTCTATGTGACTGACAATCCCTCTTAAACACTTAGTTCGTGGGACATTTAAATCTTTCAGGCTTTTGGAAAAACGCCAAACTATAGCTCCAATATCCCCCCCCCCCCTTCATTACCATATATCGTGCCCACAAAGGGACTACAAGTACTATAAAAGTTAGGACTCTGATTCGCACATTTCCAACAAACACACATTAAAGCCCGAAGGCTAGAACGGAAGTTGAAAGAGACGTACGGAAAACTTCATAATGTCAATACTTTTCTTTTCGTTTATTTAATTCTTTCACATTAAAAAAAGGAAAATAGGAAAGAATTAAAAGAAAATAATAGTTGTACGATAGTTACCTGAGTATTTCGCAATTTGTATTCTATAATTAATTCGAACATATTACCTTGCGTCTTTTCTATGAGTAACACGGGTTAGTTATAAGTTTGACGTTTAATCAATAGATGGCAGCACCAACATTTAGATTATTGAATAAATCGTCAATTTATCCTGAGGGATCCGTTCATAGGGGAGGGTGGCTGTGTTAAATCTTAATATGCTATAAGCCTCAAGAAAATAATATTTGTACGATAGTTACCTGTGTATTTCACAAGTTGTATTCTATGATTAATTCGAACATATTACCTTGCGTCTTTCTAATTCTATGTGTAACACGGGTTAGTTATAAGTTTGAAGTTAAAGCAATAGATGGTAGCACCAAAATTTAGCTTATTGAATAAATCATCAAATTTATCCTGTAGAAATCCGTTGATAGGGTGAGGGTGGTTGTGTTAAATCTTAAGATGCTATAAGCATAGGCAATAAATGGGCATTAGTTAACCAATTTTATTTTGAGTTTTTGTAAAATTAATGATTGTTAAAAATAAAAGGTTTTATTTTTAAAACAACTTATTTAAACACCTTAATGTCGGGAATGTTAATTTATATTTTTAGATCAAGTTTGATATTGATAAATAAGACCAAAATATTCTTAAAAAACAGTTCCAAAATTCTTTAAAGTTTGGGTTTTTAAAGTAAAGTCAGAGAGGCACGACGAAAATCTCCAGAATATTAATAGCTTATTTTTTTGCCCTAATATTTTGAATGCTTTTGAATTGAAAATTACTTATAGTGCCAAGCGAAAAGAAATAAAATATATTAATTGCAAATATTATAAAAAATAAGATTAACGCAATTGGGCTTGTCAACTTTTTGTAAATGAACAAATTTCATATTTTAAAAAGGTATTATATTTAAATATATTATATTCATATTTAAATTAAAAAAATAATAAAAAAATTATTAAGCGCCATAGGATATTTTAATTTGCAGTGAATTGTTATCAGAGCATTAAATGCACAACTTTTTTAATTATTAGAGCTAAATTGATGCTGAGTAGCGAATATTAAGGGGTGGTTTTCAGTTTCATATTCTCAAATGCTACATAACGCTGCGTACGATGTCGCCCTTAACGGTTGCGTTGGTGCCTATTCAGGTGTCGGTTCGTCACTTGACTGTGGTTCTAAAATACGACGCCCGTCGCCAATAGCCCTCGTGTAGCTCTAGTGCGACGATATTCAAACCTAACCTCACCTCAAATGCTACTGTGGAATCGTAAATTGTAGTGCTGCCATCTACTATCGCTCAATGGAACTTGAAGCCTAGTAAAAAAATAAGTGTATATATTTTCTAGGAATGGTTTTAAAATGGGTAAAACCTCTGGTGTTTAGAATATCGCTGTTCTACGTCAATTAGGATATTCTCACTAGTGCCATTCAGAATTATGCTTTTAAATACAAGATCCCCTCTTGCGTTTCTATAAGAAGTTGGTCATCAGTATTTATAGGTAGAGATTTACTGTACGGTCCCCCTTGGCGAACTTTCCAAAATCGCGCCAAAAGTCGGTATTTTGGCGACTTTTTTTTAAAAAAACCACGATTCAAAGAAAAGATTGTATGGGAATATTTCTCATGAAAACTCAACCAACGGTCCGATAGGGTTGCCGGAAAACGTCATCGGTGCGAACTCAGAGAATTCGAATCTTCAGTTGAAGTCAGACAGGACAGGTTGCCAGAAAAAATTATTTATCGCCAAATCCGAAAATATCGCGCCAAGGGGGACCGTACAGTAAATCTGATCCGTATTTATACATTTGTATATTGAATGGCCATAACATATGATAACAACCTTAAACATTTTCGTTATTATTGTGCTATGTTTACTGCTCCTTTATTGCTTGTGAAAAGCACCGCCGCACAGCGAACCGCCCTTTGGACTCTAAGCAGTACCTTTAAAACTAACTACAGTCCCTGGACAAATTATTAGACGCACTGCAAGATTTCATGTAAAATATTAATTACCGGGTGATATTGTACCGTTTTATTATTTTAAATTGATTTATTTTTTATATTATCCAATGAATTAGCGATTTGTTTGACATACATAAAACAGCGTTCATTTCGAAAAGCATAAGTTTATTAAGTTTTAAAGAAAAGTGAAATGAATGTGAGTAAAAGTCAATATTTAGTGGTGCCACCTTTAGCCGCTATCAAAGCTTTAATTCTGCGCTTCATGCTATCCATGCAAGACTGTACTGTCTTCTGCATTTGAGGATGATGATGATTCCACACATAAATAAGAAATAAATTAATAAATTAAATAATTATTAATTAATAATAATAATTATTTTAATTATGTAATTATTTTATTATTGTAATTATTTTAATTGTATTTATTAATTATTCCATTAATAAATACAAATGTGTAGATTACGGCAATTCTTTTAAATAAAAATCAATAATATTGTAGTTTAAATGTACCATTATTGCATAAAAACTCTTAGGAAACATAAAATTACTAAAAAAAATATAGTGCGTCTAATAATTTGTCCAGGGACTGTACTTTAAACTTGCTACCTCAATTCAAAGTAACTAGCAAAAGACTCCACTACTATCTTATTATTAACTTGTTATTATAACTTGTTATTATATACAGTTTCACACATATCAGTTCTGGTAATTTGTGCAGTACGATGCCGCGAGTGTCACTCTTAAGGGGGAATGGGAGCGCTGGACCGCGGGTCTCCAAACTCAAGTACCTCTGTGTTAATCCAATGGGAAAAAAACTATTTTCTCTGCCACATTTCTCTGGCTGTATTGAATATTTTTACAAACGGTTTTTTTTAAAATAATAAATGTTAATAACTTATAGGTCTCTATAATCCCACTTTTTAAAATTGCTTCGAATACTTTTGTGTAAAATGATTTATTGAAAATTAAAAAAAAAAATATGCGAACCCATTTCAAAAAGTGGGATTGTCGGGACCTGTAAAGTCAGCTACATTTATCACATAAAAAAAACCGTTAGTAAAATTATTCAATACAGCCGGAGAAATGTGGTTTAGAAAATATATTTTTCTCCATTGGATTCACACTGAGGCACCTTGGTTTGGAGACACACGGTCGATCGGGCTCATTCGCCCTTAAAGTAACAGGGAACAAAACAACCATTCCAAATAACCAATTTTAATTTTAACTTTAGTTACTGAATCGTGCCTTTACGAAAATAACTTTTATGATGCACATTTGAATATTCGGCCGGGGTTTACAAATTTGGTAGTTAATTTCAATATAACTTTCTTGCCATCTTTAAATGTCATTATTCCAAAACAACAATTTTCAGATTTCAATATTCCAAAAAATATGTGAGTAAAATTAAGACTATTTTTCTAATTTAAGAAATTCGCAAAATTTCTATTTAGGTTAATAATTTAAAATATGAATCTGACTGGTGGAGGATTAGTAACAACAAATATGAATGTTTTATCGTCAAACTTGAGGTTCATTGCGTTGAATGGACATTTTTTTAGATACACGCAATAGTTGTGCTGGAAAGTGTACCTAAAAGCAAAAAATCGGTATTTCAAAATAATGACATAAAACGCTGGAAACAAAGTTATATTGAAATTAACTGCCAAATTTTTAAACTCCAACCCCATATGCAGATCCGTGTTATATAAAAATTTTCGTAAATATTCATTTTAGTGATTGAAAGTTAAAATGAAATTTTGATATTTTGAAGCGTCGCCCCTGTCCCCTTAAGTCAATAAGAGCTTTCACAAGCGACAGGAAAAATATCGTACCTAATGTTTTATCAATGATATTTGGTCAAGTCATGGAAATGTAACAAAACCTGTTAGGGAGAAGGTACGTTAACGCATTTTACTGTATGGGCAAAATATACACTGCTCAAAAAAATTAGGGGAACACTTTGCGTACTTTTGTTTGCCCTATCAGTTCCACCTTCTTATTTTTTTTTTGTTATAGAAATCTAAAATTTGTGAAATAGATTCATTATGCATCCAGAATGAAATGGTAAAAAACAGGGGGGAAAATCTTAATTTTTTAACTAAAATTTAAGGGAGAAAATATAGGAATCATAACTTTTGAATAAATTATTACAATAATTTTTTCAAAACTTTATGTGTAATAAAAAGGTAAAATCAATTTTTAAACATCGAAGAATGCAAGCGTGAAGAATTTAGGGTCCATTTATTGCATAAAATTTTTTGGAAGTGAATTTTATTTTACCATGTTTTTCATATTTTCATTTAATTAAAACAAAAATTATTTAATTCTTCAAAAGACATGATTCTTCCATCTAACGATAAATAAGTGCGAGCTCAACTTAGTGAGAAAAAAAATTGGAAGCTGATGATACTAAATGGAATCATTGAGTTTGAAAGGGTTTAAACCATGCGTCCCCCTAATTGTTTTGAGCAGTGTACCTTTGATAAAATATACTATTCGTTGATAAAACTGTTGGTACGAATTTTGTACTCGTCGCGTATGTAAAAGTTCCACTTGACTAAATACGGCCAATATGGTGATGGTGGGACTAATCCCCTATGAAGTAAAAAAAACTCCCAAAAAGTCCAAAAGCGGATGTGGACTTTTTACAGTCTCTTCACATGAAAATCCCAGGCATTTCAATAAGTGGTGTGGTCAAAAAGTACCATTGGGACATGGTGGATGTTTTCTTTCACCGTCTTCAAAAATCAAACACTTCAAGTGGCCAGTAGAAAGTCGAGACGTCTGATGTACTTTGGAAATGTTGGAAAATATTTCTATTGTGATGGAGGAAAGTACTACAAAAATTATGGAAACTGTTATGTGGGCTTTTTAAACTGTTTGAAAAAATGACTTGGAATATTTAATAAAGTAATGAATTGAGTTGACTTTTTTAAAATGTTGCGATGGGATTATTATTTGTAGCTTTAGTGTTCTGAATTAAAACATTATCTTTCTTTAGTAAGACTTTCTTCAACTCTTTTGAAAGAAACATATATTTCATTGTCATTTATGATTTATTAATATTGTGAGTAAAAATATATTTGCGATCTCTTTGATAATTCCTATTCTACATTGGCGCAACTCTATCATACACCGTTTGGCAAGTTGGCTCGATTCGAGATGTTTAGATTACGACATTTTACTTTGGAGAATAGCTCAAATAGCCAATAGTAATAAGTAAGCTATAAAAAAGAAAGAATTGTCTTAAAATAATGTTTTTACTATTTAGCAGCAAATCTAAATTTCTTACCGCGCCAAACAATTTATCCTAGAGCTGTATCAGTCTAGGAAATACAGAATTTTTTAAAGGTAAGTAACAAGTAAAATTATCCAAGCCATGGATAATTTTACTTGTATATACAAATATTTAAAGTTTGCAAACTTTTTACTTCTTCTTTGTTTAGATTTAAAAAAAACGTTATTAAACAGTGACATTCAAATAACGCAATTTTGCATAAAAACAATGGGAATATTTCTTATGATGTCATCGGTATGAAATAACCGATTTCATTGGTTGTTTCGTTTTCTTTGACAAAGTGTTGAAACAAGCTTATTGGTTTTTTATAACGTCACGTGCTCCGAACTGCGATTTCATTGGTTGTTTTGTTTTCTTTGACAAAGTGTTGTAACAAGCTCATTGTACATTAAAATAATTATCAACAACTATTTCTTCTGAGGAAGTGGCAACGGTTTTTAAAATTGGAAGAATTCTCGAGAAATCTTTCCCTTTTCGATTTTTGCTTTTACGAGCTTAATACGCATTTTCTTAAGCTTAAAGTAAAAAACGTGAATAAATTAAATAAAAAATTTCTAAAACTACAAATGGCGGCCTTTAGGAAATTCCTGTAAGTTATTTT
This sequence comes from Oedothorax gibbosus, assembly GCA_019343175.1. Lineage (NCBI taxonomy): Eukaryota > Metazoa > Arthropoda > Arachnida > Araneae > Linyphiidae > Oedothorax > Oedothorax gibbosus. The sequence continues at coordinate 3,276,711 of CM033276.1, forward strand.
GTTTATTTTGCTTAAATTTTAAACTTTTTATAGTTTTTTTTATCTCTAAAATTGACAATTCTAACTTTGTTTCAATGATTTAAAACAGTTAAGCCTAATATTAGTCCTAGCTAACGTCATCTTAGCATAATCGATTTGATGGGAAGCATAATTAAATGTATATTTCATTTATAAATACAAAAGTAAATCGACATGAATGTTTTTCAATTGTTAAACATTAATTTATTATTGAAATAAACAATTTATTTCTAACCGTTAAAGTTATTAAGCATTCCGAATCGTTTAATAATCTTTATAAACCATTTGAAAACTTTTAGAAATTCTTTAGGTAAACAAAATATTTTAAACGGTAGAAGACCAACTGGATTTAATAAATTAAGGCTGAATAGTTGGTGTTAAAAGATAGTTGCATAGTTATCGAAATAATTAATAAATATTTAAAGCAATTGTTATCGAATATGAAATCGAAAAAAAATTGAAGTTGGCACTGTCTTTCGCCAAGGTTCAAATACTTACCCCAAACCATTTTAGCTTTGGAAAAGACTATCTTAAGACTTGGCCAATCCAATTATGCTTTTGCAGAATTTGGTTCGAAGAAAGATTTGTATTTAACATATTATAAATTGTTTCATAAATGCGATGTAAAATGTTCTAGTTTACAGAGTTGTAGATATTATGCATATGTTAGAGGCGAATTCAAAGCACGGCATAAATTGATTACGTATAACTAGATTCCTCTTTACACTAAAAATGTTGTTATGCAAGTGAATTTGAATTAATCGCAATTTTAAGTGTGTATTATTAAACTTTGTTTCATGTAATGTATTCATTCCATATTCCATGTCAGGTTCGCGCAGTCTGAGTCTGGCTTCAGTCCTCAGAGGCATGGTTACCTATTGTTTAAACCGTACTAACTTCCCTTCTTCCCTTAGTTCTCGTTTTGGCAGGTTTTGCTGCGGTGGCGTGGAGAAGGATGAGGAGCCAACCGTTGCCCAACCTGGATTCAACTGCGCTGCCGTGGATCCCTGGAGCTACGTGGGGCCTGTGATGGAGCCCCAAAATGGCCGGCTCGTGTTCCGAAAAGGTATGTGGTCTCAACAGGAGGATGCCGTTCCAGCCTTTTCCCAGCAGCCTTCGCCTCCTGGATCCGAGCACCATTCCTGGAGCAACGCGAGGCCTGCAACGGAGCCCGACCAGCCTGAGTTCGGAAGAAGTAAGTGGTGGGGTGGTGCTCCGGTGGACACCCGCAAGTACAGGTGCGTCGGCGAATTTCTCCGCCCGATCTGGTCGGATGACAGCCTCTACCCCGAGAGTTCTAACTCCGGGGATGAGGCTGAAGCTGGTTGCCAACCCATCAGGTCAGTAAGCTGTGGGGACTTGAGGCAAGACCCGCGGGTCGAGCTCAGACGAACCAAGTCACTGCTTCCTGTGTTTCCTAAGGATTTCAAGGTCGGGGTTTTCTTCTATTAGTCGTTAGTGTTCAGACTGAAATCAAAATTCTTTGATGGAGTGGCGTGCTAATTGCTCCTTTATTCGGCCGTAGTTAAGTTTTACTAAATTGATTATATTGGAGTGAAATGACTCCTCTACCGTTTGGCTTTTGTGTTATATTTCAGTCTATATTTCAGTGTTATATTTTATGTGATTTTATTTTGTTATATTCTATGCTTTGTGTTATATTTTATGTTATTACTAAAGACTAATAGAAGACAAAACCCGTTCCTATAAATTCAGTAAGGTTCAACTTATAGTTTTAATTCTCAATTTGAATTTTTTCACAAACAGCTTTATATTCTTGTTAAATAGAACATAGTTCCCTAGGAAAGGTTGGCACTGGCAATTCATCTGAAAACCAAAATACGTTAAGTCCATCCATCACATTTCTCAGTAAAATCCAAATTTATAATTTAAACAAGTATGCTCAAATGAACTGTTAGTGTTCCATAATTGACGAGGTTGTTCGTAGAGTTGTTTGGAGGCAGAGTCTGGATAAGATCTTGGACTTAACGGTTTTTGGTTCCGGCAATCCTTGCTTGTTTGTTGTTCATTGAAGAGCTTAGTGGAAGAATGTGCTAAAGGACAGAAGCGTGTAAACGAGGAAATGAGCATGAGAGTTTTTATTTTGCACTTAGATACGTTTAAAACGGCACTTACAAACAGTAAAAAATATACTTAATTCAAAGTTTATGAAAAGGTTGAAAATTTTAATTTTTTGAAAAATTTTACTTAGCACATTCCACTAAGCTCTTCGATTCTTTTTTGCGGTGATGACAATTTTGTAAACGTATGGAGATGTTGCTACCCGAGTTTCTTATTCCCGATTTATGACTTTAAAATACCGAATTGTGACTTCTCGATTACGTCTTCCCGATTACGACTTCCCGATAACGACTACCCAATCACGACTCCTCGATCTCGACTACCCGATTACGACAATTTCACCAAACTGGAGCTTATCAGTGCTTGGTTATCCTGGATGTGACCTACTTGTGGATGCAGGCTTGAGGAGAGTTGGTTCTGAAGCAAATCCACTAGTTCGGATTTTTAAATAAGAATCATAAAAAATCTCAAATATTTTACAAAGATTTATCAGCAAAAATACTGTCATCCCCCGACAAGTATTTGAAGTGCTAAAAAGCAAACAGATGCATGCTCAAATATTTTTTTTGGTGGGAACATTTCTGGTCAATTGGCGGGGGGGGGGGGGAGAAGAGGGGCACAGTTTTGGTTGCCCCTCTTCGGGGGCTGTCCTCTCACCACAAGGGGGAACTGTGTTTATTCAAACTTTCTGCTACGCACTGTTGTGTTGGAGAGGACAGCCCTTTTCGAGAAACGACGAGTGACCCACCTCCACGCTGGTGTTTCTCGGGCAACGCTGCTCCCAACTCACTCAAGGGCGCAGCGGCGAAGAGGTCACTCACAATTACGATATAGCGAGAAAGAACGAGGATGGATCCTGAAAAGGTGTCCTCTGTGGCCTCTTTTTTTAACTTATTGATATACGTTGCAGTAACGAGGACGGAGAAAGGTGTCTTCCGTGGCCTCTTTTTTTACGGATCAAGCCACGTTGCAGTAACGAGGACGGAACCAGAAAAGGTGTCTTCCGTGGCCTCTTTTTTTACGGATCAAGCCACGTTGCAGTAACGAGGACGGAACCAGAAAAGGTGTCCTCCGTGGCCTCATTTTTTTACGGATCAAGCCACGTTGCAGTAACGAGGACGGAACCAGAAAAGGTGTCCTCCGTGGCCTCATTTTTTTACCGATCAAGCCACGTTGCAGTAACGAAGACGGAACCAGGAAAGGTGTCCTCCGTGGCCTCTTTTTTTTACGGATCGAGCCACGTTGCAGTAACGAGGACGGAACCAGAAAAGGTGTCCTCCGTGGCCTCTTTTTTTTACGGATCGAGCCACGTTGCAGTAACGAGGACGCAACCAGAAAAGGTGTCCTCCGTTGCCTCTTTTTTTTACCGATCAAGCCACGTTGCAGTAACAATTACGGGGACTGAAATGTGGTTATTGCGAATAAAAATTTCCGTTCGTGTGCGACAACCTTTTTCTTTTTGTAAGAGAGCCCTGCTTCTGGGTTGACGTTTATTCGGGTGTTTTATTTCGTAACGTTCGCATTCGAAAATAATGCCTAGTATTTTTCGTATGGACAACGTACGAACGTGCACGCCTAGTTGAAATTTTCTTATGTAAAGTCTTGCCTTTGGATCTAGTAATCAGACAACCTGGTTAGGTTATTATACAGTTATCACGTCTTAAAACATTATTCTATCTTTCTAAATATATTTCATTAACTTATTTTAAAGCAATTTATTATTTTCAAACAGTTGCTTTTTTTTATCAGATATTTTACTATAAAGATCTCGTTATCTACAGTTTCCATTCACTAGCTACATAAAGTTGTTCAAACAATATGACTGTTGAGGTTAGAATGTAACCAGTTATTGATCATTTTACGATATTGTTATTTTCAATGTAGCAAGGCTGTGTTTTCCGCTCAGAATGTAACGAAATGTCTGCGGAAAAGTGACATATCGACGCAATATTTTTTTCGAGAACAACCAATTTGATAACTTTTTAAACTTTTTATGCATCTTTCCACGTTTTCTCCAGAAGTGAACTAGCGGCTTTTTTAGTGGTACTTATAAGTACCGTCAGTAGATAAAGGGTTAAAATGGACTAATATGTTTATTCCAGACCAACTGTTGGGCCGATAGTTTTATCTGTCCAATATTATACAGGGTGGTCCAAAAGTAGGCTTTACTATGCATACAGGATCGTCCTCAAGAAGGCCATGCTGTCACATGGTCTTGGGCAGTTAGGCTTAAGGTTCGGCTGTTGCATCAGGCGTTGTAATGACGCCCTCGGGATAATTAGTCCCCGAGACGCCTGTCACCTCGAACATATTTTTCGCAAGAATTAATCCTTTTATAGGATAGCTGGCAGATGGCGGTATTTGAAGTTACGTATACTCTGGAGACATTATTTGCTTTTTTCTCGAGCATCAAATAAATAAACCGAAGTTATCTCGAAAAACCAAACAAAGTCTACAAATCGCTTCTCTTTGGACCCGATACGCTGCTGTACGGTTTAATTTTAGTCAACCAACCAACGAAACCATGTCAAATACCTGTTCTAAATAACTCAAAAATCTTACCAATGGTACATTTAAACCGACATTAACTGTAAGCCTATTTTTGGGCCACCCTGTACATGCACCATATTGTTTGCCAATTGTACATGGTGGATGTTTTCTTTCACCGTCTTCAAAAATCAAACGCTTCAAGTGGCCAGTAGAAAGTCGAGACAGTGACGTCTGATGTACTTTGGAGCCTTTAAATGTTGGAAAATATGTCTATTGTGATTTTAAGGTGAGAAGTACACCAAAAATTCTTGATATGTGTATAAACTTTTAAACAAATGACTTGAAATATTTAATAAAGTAATAAACAGAGTTAACTTTTTAAAATTGTTGCTATGAGATTATGATTTGTAGCTTTAGTGTTTGGAATTAAAGCGTTATCTTTCTTTGGCAAGACTTTCTTTAACTCTTTTGAAATAAACATAATTCATCGTCATTTATGATTAATTAATATTATGAGTAAGAAGTTCTAAAAATGTATTTGCGTTCTCCTTTTGATATTTCATATTCTACATTGGAGCAACTCTATCACACACTGTCTGGCGCTTTGGCTCGATTCAAGATGATGCATTTGAAGTGCTGAAAAGCAAACAAATGATGCATGCTCAATAATTTGACATCGAAATGTATGAATTTAACTTCATTCGCACTTTCTGCTGCGCACTGTTGTGTTGGAGCCCCTTTTCCCCAGCCCTTTTCGAGAAACGACGAGGGACCCACCTCCACGCTGGTGATTCTCGGGCAACGCGGCACCACTAACTCACGAAGAGGTCACTCACAATGGAAGAGCCTAGTGGAAGAACGTGCTAAGTGGTATTTTTGAAAAAAAATTGGGATTTTTGTGTCAATGAACATATTACTAACTTTTTTAACAATAACAAGTTTCCCCTTTTTCATAAACTTAAAGTTTAATTTATTTGTTACGGTTTGCAAGTATCGTTTTCATCAGGTCTGACTGCAAACTAAAATCTTTGAAACTTATATTTCCTCGTTTTCACCTTTTTGTCCCTTAGCACGTTCTTCCACTAAGCTCTTCAATTACGATCGCGAGAAAGAACCAGGACAGAGCCTGAAAAGGTGTCCTCCGTGGCTTCTCTTTTTTATCGATCGGGCCACGCGGCAGTGACGAAATCTATATTGGTCCGTCTGTCAGTCTATCTGAAACCCCTCTACAGCTCAGACAAAAAGAGCCAAGGACTTTAAATTTGGTACATGAGTTTCTAGTATACGACGTCATATAGTTGAAAAATGCTATGCAGACGTCGTCATAGAATTAATGGTTTAAGTATTGCAAAGACGAAACAAATTCGGACCTCAATTTGTACTCGTCGACGTATAAAAGTTGAAAAAATGCATATGCACGAAGGTAGCTGTCATAACTATATTGGTTTAGGTATGCTAGACGAAACAAAAGTTTCGACTTAAATTTGTACGTACCTGTCGAGTCTATAAGGTTGAAATTGCTATGCACGAAGAGTTAGCGTCATAAACTATTATGGTTTAAAGTATTGCTGAAAGACGAACAAGTTCGGACCTTCAAATTTTTGTACCTACTGTCGGACGTCAATAAGTTGAAAATGCATTGCACGAAGAGTAGCTGTCTAAATTATATGTTTAAGGTATGTGAAGACGAAAAGTTTCGACTTCAAATGAACTTCGCGCAAATTTGAAATGCATGCACGAAGAGTTAGCTGTAAACATAAACAGTTTATTATTTGGTTTTAAAGGTTTGAAAATTGCTTAAAGGGACGTCAAACTAAAAAGTTTTCGGACTTCAAATTTTGTACCTGTACTGTCGGAGTCATAATAAGTTTTGAAAAAATTGCATATGCACGAAGAGTTAGCTGTCATAGAACTTATTATTTGGTTTTAAAGGTATTGCTGAAAGACGAAACAAAAGTTTTCAGACCTTCAAATTTTTGTACCGGTACCTGTCGGACGTCAAATAAGGTTTGACAAAAATTGCTATGCAACGATTATAGAGTTTAAGCGTGTCAATATGTAATCTTAATTATTTGAAGTTAGTGTTACAAGAAGTATTGCGAAGACGAAACAAAGTTTTCGGACTTCAAATTTTTGTACGGTACCTGCGGACGTCATAATAAGGTTTTCAAGAAAATCGCGCTTGTACAAATGGTTGCTACCAAAGAAGTTTTTAGGTTTTAAAGTTATGAAATTATCTTATAGGGAGTATAAAATTACATTTAAATTTGTGTATGGATTTTTTTGAGTGTAAATTGGAAGTCGTGTAGTGTTACGCATTCCTAGTTTTTGTCATAGTATTTTATTTGTGCATTACAGCACCTTAAACAAATAGCGTTTAAACCCACACGCAAGCAGTAGACAATAAATATGAACGAGGATAAATTTAATGGGTAATATGTAATCAAATTTAAGCTCTCAGGTGTTCAAAGTAGCTTTCGAAGCATCTCTACAGTTTTGACAAGCTTTTAAAATGGATATAATATTTATAGAAATGCAATCTTAAATATAAAAAAAAATGTGAAAAAAAGTACACAGAAGTTTAACATTGTCAGGTTAGTTGAAAAACTATATTTTTTCAACTTTAATTTTTATTGAATTTCATCACTAGTTTTTATAGAAAAGAGGCTTTTCGAGTTTGCTTCTGTATAAATACACTGCTCAAAAGAATTAGGGGAGCACTTTGCGTACTTTTGTTTGCCCTTTCAGTTCAACTTCTATTTTGTTATAGATCTAATTTTGAAATAGATCATTATGCATCCAGAATGAAATGGTAAAAACAGGGGGAAATCTTATTTTTAACTAAAATTAAGGGGAAAAATACATTAATCAAAACTTTCGAATTAATTATTACAATAATTTTTTCAGAACTTTATTTGTAATAAAAAGGTAAAATCCATTTTTAAACATCGAAGAATGCAAGCGTGAAGAATTTAGGGTCCATTTATTTCATAAAATTTTTTGGAAGTGAATTTTATTTTACCATGTTTTTCATATTTTCATTTAATTAAAACAAACATTATTTAATTCTTCAAAAGACATGATTCTTCCATCTAACGATAAATAAAGTGCGAGCTCAACTTAGTGAGAAAAAAAAATTGGAAGCTGTTGATACCAAATGGAATCATTGGGGATGAAAGGGTTTAAACCATGCGTTCCCCTAATTGTTTTGAGCAGTGTATTTACATAAGCTCCCGTCTAAACAATGTGTTGCATATCACGACCGCTTTTAACCCCACGCCTCCCCTTTCTAAAACTTTGTACCTAGTAAATTATACATACTATACTGGAAGGTTAATTTTCTAAATTTGAATAAATTATCATATTGATCAACGACGATCTATAATATATACTAGATGAACTGCTCAATATTAAGAAAACGCAACCAATGCCAGATACCTGATAGAGAACTATTTTTGTTTATCCCCAAATTTAGAGTTGGGTTTTAGCTCTATTTATTCATTAAAGCTTATAATATACCATCATTTAGTGATAAACCAAAGAGTTCTATAGTAGGGTAGAGACTGAACCTGGCAACAGCACCATGGACCAACACGGAGACAATATAGGGTGGCATGTGGGGCCCGATGGCCGAGTGGTTTGGATCGCAGGTCATAACTCTAGCAGTCCGCTCGCTGTAACGGGTGCGGGTTCGATTCCCGCCTTTGTCCTGGGTGTACTTCCTTTCTCGGTATCAAAATTATAAATGAACTAGCACTTTTGCCACTCTATTCGGGCTCCGTAGTGAGCCATGGCTGCCGATGGCCGCTCAGTACGAGTCGTTCCTCTACCCTACTATAGAACTCTTTGTGATAAACTTCTAATCGTTAATTCAATAGTTTACAGAGTAGTATTTTGTTACTGCGCTTGCGCTCCAACATTTCGCTGGAGCCAGACTGATAAGGGCACGTCCAGTAATCACGTGATGCAATTTTGTAGATTTTGTGTCTCCCCCTCCATGGTGAGATTTCGTGATATTTGGCTCAATCCGCCATCCCCCCGTAATCTCAAGTGACATTTGTCAAAATTCGTATATTTTTTTTATTTCATTTCTTTTTTAGTGAATTTTAATTAGTTTTTTTTTTTGAAGATCCAACATTTTGAAATATGGCTCGGAAAGCCACGATAAAAATTTCAGCATGTAAGATTTTTCCAAATTGAAGTCGAGGAACATATTTTACTGGAATTTAACTATATTTTCTAGCTATTTTACGTTGATTTTTTTTGTGGGGAAAATTACGTGATATTTGACGAAGCCCCTCCCCCCTTACGTGAGACTTGGTGATATTTGGTTTATTTTTGGTCCCTGCGGAATAAATTATAGTCTTTTCTTCTGTTCCTTAGGGCTGGGGAGCCCAGTCGATTAGGCGTCCGCCTAGCACGCGAAAGGTCCCAGGTTGGGGTCCGGGCATCGCCAAAATAACTGCTGACCTATAAACGGCCCGTGCAGTCAAAAATGTCCGACGAATAATACCCCGTGTAGAGGGAGTGCACGTTCCTCCAAAGTCCCAAGCGTACGATGTCGCCCTTAACGGTTGCGTTGGGTGCCTACTCAGGTGTCGGCTCGTCCACTTGACTTGCTTCTAAAATATGACGTCCGTCACCAATAGCCCTCGTGTAGCTCTAGTGCGACGATCATTCAAACTAAACTGAACTCTTCTGTTCCTTACCTATATTTCTAACCAATGTGGAACTCTTCAAAATAAAGTACCTTTTTTTTTACAGTGTTTGTGTCTAATTCGACGCACATTTTGGTAGCATGCGTTTTTCCAACATACGTTCAAAAGGTGAATCGAAAAATATTTTTCTATACTTCTACTTTCCGAACTCAAACAACTTTTAATGTCGCGCACGCAATGTTACAAAAGTACATAAAAAAACACATTAAACGCAGGAAGCCTTCATGTTCTTGACGACGTCTAACACTAAATCTGGATCCAATACTAAGCACTCAATTCTAACAAAGATTTCAATTTAAGATTATTTAGATCATCTTCGAAACAGTTTAATTTATGTGTTACTTTATATAACGACTGAGCACTTCTCGACTGGGCAGAACGGGATCTTTTGTGCAAGAGGTAAGACTCATTTTCTTTTCCTTTTTCACGGGGTTTCGGAAATGTACGCGTTAGCCGCAGTGGCGGGCTGTAGGGAGCCTAGTGGTCAACGTCTCGGTCTCGAGATCGACAGGTCCCGCGATCGAGTCCCGGTACCACTGAAGACCTACTGAGTATATGCGGAGTACGTGCTCGTTAAATCTGTTGGGTCCGAAAGTCCTGTGGTCAGTCACTGCGCAGTTTACCACGCGTACAGGTCCCTGGAGACTATTTCCCTCCCCTGTCTGTCTTGCATTTGTCTAAATTGTGGAGGTGGCGACAGATGGCAGCATCTGTCTTGTATGTGTGTGTATGTCGTAACCGTCCTTCTTGACGAAGGTTTATAAGCGGGTCTTTGTGACCAAGCACACAAGCCTGAAAATATGTCAACCAACCAACCAGCCGCAGTGGCAATGTTTTAACTTTTAACATTGACTTAAAAGTCAATTGGATCTTTCACAGGTGACTCAGATGTCGGCTAGTCACTTATATGTGGTTCTTAATGACGAAGCTCGTCGCCAATAGCCCCCGTGTCCAGTAGCGTCAATCATAACATTGCTAAAACGCTTTAATTTTTCAGCTGTTGACCTATAAACGGTCTGTGCGGCTAAAAGTACGACAAATAATACTCAAGTAGAGGCAGTGCACGTTAAATATGCTCAAAGATCTGACGCCGCCTACGATGTGGCTTTTAAAAGTTGTGTTCGGTGCCTACTCGGGTGTCGGTTCGTCACTTGACTGTGGTTGTAAATGACGACGCCCGTTGCTAATAGACATCGTTCTGTAGAACCACAGTCAAGTGACGAGCCGACACCCGAGTAGGCACCGAACACAACTTTTAAAAGCCACATCGTAGGCGGCGTCAGATCTTTGAGCATATTTAACGTGCACTCCCTGCATACGGGGTATTATTCGTTGGACAGTTTTGGCTGCACGAGACGTTTATAGGTCGGCAGTTATTTTGGCGATGCCCGGACCCGAACCTGGGACCTTCCGCATGCTAGGATATCCTCCTAGATGCTAGGCGAATGTCTAACCGACTGGTCTCCCCAGCCCCTCGATCTCTTAAACGCATATAATCTTAAACGCTGTTGAAGCGAATGGCAATAGTGATTAAATTCTAATAAAAATGGCTTCCTATGCTTTTTAAATGAGCATTCAATTTTGCAGTTTTTTAAATAATTGAAGTACTTCGAATTCGAATTCTTTTCTGAAATTTTCAATGTATTCTAATTTCGATGCGCTGAATTTTTTGACGTATCACACTTGTCCGTAGCATTTGTAGTTTGGGCTATGAAAGTGGGTGACAGACAGACGGACTGAACGATTATAATACCTTCCACTTTTTACGTTATAAACGTAGTGTGGAAGCTAAAAAGTATAAATTCTAATCTTACAATGCTATTCATATGGGGAAATCGGTTCACGGTTTGCCCTCTTACACCCGTTTGAGTTCGAATTTCGAAAAATCGCTTCTTAAATGACGCCTACGATATAAAAAGAATATTTTCCTAAAATTTGGTAGCTGTACCTCCAGTAGTTTTGGATGGGCGTTGATACGTGAGGGATCAGTCAGTCAGGACTTTGCCTTTTATACATATAGATATAGATTTTAATAAAGGATTTTCTCAACGCGGACCGAATACACGATCTGCTACAAGAAAACCGTATCCTCTGACAGGGGAATGCAGTAGTACCTTTTGAATACTGGAAGTTTGTACAAAAAGTTCGAAAGCTTATGAATATTAATTTTGTTTTTATTTTGGTCAATACACCCATCACAGAGCCCGCAAAGTTTTTTTTTACCTTCAGTTTCCATTGTCTTTAAATGACAATGCAAGGCCGACGATATTTCAGTGCTGCGTTTACCTCCTAATGGGGTTGTTTCACTTTGTGAATGGCAACAGCTCCAGCAGTCTTGTTTTCATTTGTTGTCTGGAATTAGGGGCCCGGATGGCCGAGTGGTTTAGACCATTAAGCTAGCAGTCTGCGCGCTGTAACGGGTGCGGGTTCGATTCCCGCCTTCGCCCTGGGTGTAAATTCCTTTCTCTGTGACAGTAAAAATTCTTTCTTCGCTGTTTACTTGACGAAGGCTTATAAGCGGGTCTCTGATCAAGCACACAAGCCGGAATATATATGTATCCTACCCTACCCTACCGTTGTCTGGAATTACTTTTGTTTTGGTATTTGAAAATAAGTTTTCTAAGAATATTTTACTTATTAATTTTTAACTGCCAACTTCTTGCTGTGCTATTGGTTGTTCGAAACATTTATTAGAATGCTTGCATAGAAAGAAAAGTTTCTTTTTATCGGTCTTTTGAAAGTGAAACCGAAGCAAAAACGAAGAAAATTTAAAATAAAAGCGCTACATCTTCTGAAACATTCCCATTCTTCCAGTAAGTATAGAATGGTGTATTTAGACCATTCAAAAGAGTTACGCGTGAGCTGTAAAAGTTTAACTGCTTTAAGTAATAGGCATCTTGATATTAGTTTTGGGCAGCTGTTGAATTTGTTGCAAGTCAAAACAACATAAACCTAACAATTGAATGATCCGAGTCTTCTTTCAGTGGCGGCCCGCGAACTTTTCAACAGATAACTTTTTTATGTCAACAGATAAATATAATTAGATTTTATATGTACGAATTTCGGGAAAAAATATGACTTTTCGAACGATTTTTTGTACTTAAATAAAATTCAAAATCGCATGACCCACAAGCGCTGCAAATAGGTTTTTGTTTTGCTTCCCCCACCTGCCCCCTTTTGCAATGCTGGGTTTATGTTGTAACTATTTTGAAAATAATGTTGTAACTATTTTGAAAATAATGTTGTAACTATTTTGAAAATAATGTTGTAACTATTTTGAAAATAATGTTGTAACTATTTTGAAAATGTTGTGTGTGAATCGTTCCTACATGCTTTGCTGTGCTTTCTTTTTAGGGTTTATTAGATATTTCGATAGACCCCCCCTCGCTTATCCGGCACATTCGGTTCTCCGTCGGATTCCTGGAAGCGCCAGATTAAAGATTGTGGTCGGCCTTTAAAACGACAAACTACAGCGTACTTGTTCTATGTTCGTGCCTTTTCTAATTTCTTCGAGGGGGGGCTGGGGACTTGGGGAGCCCAGTCGGTTAGGCATTCGCCTAGCATGCGAAAGGTCCCAGGTTTGAGTCCGGGCATCGCCAAAATAACTGCCGACCTATAACCTGCCCGTGCAGCCCAAAATGCCCGACGAATAATACCCCGTGTAGAGGGAGTGCAGAGTGCACGTTAAATATCCTTCAAAGTCCTAACGCTGCGTACGATGTCGCCCTTAACTGTTGTGTTGGGTGCCTACTCAGGTGTCGGCTCGTCACTTGACTGTGGTTCTAAAATACGACGCCCGTCGCCAATAGCCCTCGTGTAGCTCTAGTGCGACGATAATTCAAACAAAACTAAACTAACTTCTTCGAGGCTATTGGTAGAGAGCGCTTAAGATATTAATGAGGCCCCGGGATATTTCTGGAGGTTTGTTTTCGACCCCTTTTCTGACTCTTTTTCGAATCATAAGTCGTTTCCTCGTAAATAGCCTCAAACCATGGCTCGTAGTTACGTCAGACGTTCTAGTTCAAAAAGCAACCAAGGCCGTCGATAGATAGGAGACGACGGATTAGTGACTGCCGGACAAGAGTGTGTTGACTGTAATCTTTTATTTGTTTATTAATTCAAAATGTACAATAAAAACGTTGTCATGGCATTACAGATTCTAATGCCGCGATTTTTGTATAGGACAACATGAAGACACTGCTGGAGATTTCTCTGATCTTCATGAGTGTGAGTGTGGCATGGAGTGATTACTTCTTTCAATATGGAACGAATCCAGATGGCAGCACTTATAGCAACTGGAAGGTAAGACAATATAGGGTTTATACTTGGGACAAAATTTCCCGATTCGACGGTAATTAAGAAACAATAACACAGAACTATAAAAGTAGAAAATTGATTCCATATTAAGGTTCAGAGCTCTAATTGAAATCAGTTCTAAAATATTAGGCACACACAATATTTTTTAGACTTGTGTCTTTATCATTGCAGTAAATCAAATGATATAGGTTTGCAGAATCACCTATATACACTGGATGGGCTGCTCAATATTAAGAAAACGCGACCAAAACCAGATACCACAAGACAACTTTTTAGCTTCTTTTCCAGCCTGGCTCTGGTTTTTGGCCTCTTTTAAATGGCTTATTTGGCTTCTTTTAATCAATGCTCATTTAGAACTTTATCGCTACCATTTAGCACTAAACAAATAGCCAAAAGACCTAATATTTTGTTAATGCGCATGTGTACTGCCATTTTGCTGACGCGGATTGGTTGGCACATTTTGAAATCCGTTAGCACTGAGAGACTCCTCTAGCAATATATATATAATTCCATGGCTATACTAGCCAGCCTTGAATATTTACACTTCTACAGGGATCATCAAAAACCAACTAATAGACAGATAAATATCCGTAAATCAATTTTAAATGATAGTTTTCTTATTAATATTCTTATTTTTTTAGATAACTTTCGATTATAACTATCACCCTGCTGAAGAACAGCAAAGACAGAACAATTTTATGAATGTGCATAACATGGTGACTCAACATAATCAACAATACCAACAACAGCAACATAACTATTCTATGGGACACAACCAATTTTCTGCTATGGTAAGCTTTTAGGTTGCTCTTTTTCAATTGAAGAGCTTAGTGGAAGAACGTGCTAAGTGACAAAAAGATGAAAACTAGAAAATCAGCTTTGAAGTTTTTAGTTTGCCCTCAGATTTGTTAAAAACGTAACTTGCAAACGGTAAAAAATACACTAAACTTTAAGTTTATGAAAAAGGGGAAACTTTTTATCTTTAGGAGAAGGAATAATATGTTCCTTGACACTACAATCTCAATATTTTCGAAAATGTCACTTGGCACGTTCTTAGACTAAGCTCTTCAATTCTGTTGATTTCCTATTGATCCAATGTCTGCTGATTTTCATTTATGTCCTAATAACATCTTCATACTTTTGAACAAGCTAATATTTGGAGTCTTAACTAACCAGCTAAAAATTTACGCTACACAAAAGGCTGGTCTTGCATTTTCATTTAAGTTTCTAACGGCACATTGATGTGGCAACAGCAATTTCTCACTAACAATAATAGCGTCAAATCATTCATCAAGTGATTTGTCTCATCCCCACTGAACTCAACTCTGAACCAAAAAAAACCCACCTGTCTATAGGGGCGTTTACATGAGCCATCGAATCCATGGATTGAAAAAAAACTCCGCAATTTTTCCCTCCTGGGAATTTTTCGTCCCGGCAGAACCGGGAATTGCAGGGTCCATAGGGGGGTTTCGCAAACCCTCCAATCAAGGAGGGTTTGCGTTTCATTCCATGGTTTCCGCCACTTATACTTCTACTTCGACTTCTAGAATTCGGAACGTATGTGGTGTGGATTGTTTTGAATGTGGTTTTGAACTTTTAGAAACACCATAGTCCTTTCCATGTCCATGTTGGATCTTATGTATACAAAAAACACGTGTAGTTATCAGGAACTATCAGATGTACCGCGCAGCTACGTCACGCATACGTCATCAAAACCACGATTCCCATGTAAACGCCTTATTTTACGAAGGGGGGTTGATTGCAGAGTTTGGGATAGAAATCCTCCTCGACCACTTTTTCCCCTAATGGAGGGTTTGGCATTCCATGGATTCGATGGCTCATGTAAACGCGCCTTATATGGGGTCGGTGAAGCCTGGCAACCCTGTTAGAGCAACTCAACTTTCATCGCCATCCCCTATACGTAAGTGCTAAAATAGACAATTTGAACCAACTTTTTTAATATATTTTTTAAAAAAGTTTTTTATATAATTTATATAGATTACTTTAAGAAGTTCTTTATATATACATTAAAGTTTCAGAACCATGGATTTTTAAAGAAATAGAAATGCCGGAATAATTTTTAAAACTTATAAATTCCTTGAAGTACTATTCCTGGAAAGGGATATTTATTGAAAAAACGCGAAACTATTTAAATAAGTGACTTTTAACCACTTCAACTGGATTATTTGTAAATTTGTTGTGTTGATATTGAAGAGCTAAACTATTAACATAAAACAGAGTAAAATAAGATGTTTACATTAAACAATCAATAACTTGATCTTTGGCGAATTCATGCCAAATGTGGAACACTTTCCTTCGGAGGTTCAGTTCAGTGGTCTCATGGTCTCACCCCCCCCCCCTTTCATATGAATAATATGCAAGTTGTCTTGTTTTCTAGTCCGACGACGAATTCCGGATGAACATGATGGGTCTGAAGAACGAGCAGAACTGCGAAAACGCCAGCATGACGTACAAGCCGCCCGACAAACCCGACATTCCCGACTCCATCGACTATCGAGACCTCGGCTACGTGACGTCCGTCAGGAGTCAGGTAAGAACCATTGATCTGGCTATGTCCTCACTACGACATCAAATGCCACAAAGGCAGCAAAACTTGGCGACCGCCAAGGGCGCCAAGCGATGCAAATAGCTTGGGGGCTGACTCTGCCAAGTCGCCAAGTTTTGTTGCATTTGTTGCCTTTGTGGCATTTGTGGCGTAGTCAGGACATAGCCTATAACATTGAGTGAGCGGTTTATTTGGGCTTACTAGGGTTGCTTTTGACGTCTTTCTGATGGCTTCACTTTGTTTTTCGCCAAGTATCTCCATCTTCGTCTTAGCTCTATGTGGTAAACGATCTACAATAAATAGTGGATGAACTGCTCAATGTTCAGAAAACGCAGCCGATTTAGAGTTACCTGAAGCCAACTACCGGGTGGCCCAGCGGGAAGCAAATGAAAAAATAAAAACAAATAAGAGACCTGAGAAGAATTTAATGACGTTTATTGAATGGACATATTGGGCAATTAATGATAAAGAGGTTCGAAGTGCCCGCCATCTTTTACAAGGACAGCAGTTGGGCGGTTCTGGAATACAACCATACTCCATACTCCTTACAAATACCTTCCTCCATACTCCTTTTGTTTGACCAATTCTTTTTGTGGGAAGCTTTTTTTCAGCTTTTGTGAGAAGTTCCACAAAAAGAATTAACCAAACAAATGGAGTATGGCAGGAGTATGGAGGAAGGATGAAGGTATGGGTAAGGAGTATGGAGTGTGGTTGGATTCGAGAACCGCCTAACTGCTGTCCTTGTTAAAGATGGCGGGCACTTCGAACCTCTTTATCATTAATTGCCCAATATGTCCATTCAATAAACGTCATTAAATTCTTCTCATGTCTCTTATTTGTTTTTATTTTTTCATTTGCTTCAAACACTACCCGCTGGGCCACCCTGTATTTGGCTTCTCTTCCGTTCGCTAGAAACGATAGCAGCGATTTTCTTCGCTAGGGTGGTTTTTAGAATTCGCGTTTAGAGATGCATAGTGTTAGCTCTTTCAAATATGTATAAGATATATAGGTCATTTCGAATGTTTTGGACACTCTAATCAAATCACGACTGATTCAAGTTTTATGCAGTTCGAGATCAACGTTATTTACGTCGTATCGAGTCACGTGACAACTGAGGTGGGAAATTCCAACGCACAGCCCAGCGGCCGATTCTGTGTTCTTACAAACCAGGGTTTTGTTGGCGTCTATGAATTAAGTGACTTGTTTAGGGGGGGGAGAGGTCGAGCCAAATATCACCAACCGAGTAGCGCCTCACGGACAAGCTGTACCCTGCTTTGTTTATGACAGAAAATATTCCGTCAAACGTCCAAATCATAACTTTCAAAAATACTAATTTTGAAAAATGTCACGTGTGATTACGGGGGGTCGATCCAAATATCACGAAATATCACCAGAGGGGGAGGGGGAAACCAAACATATCGTCAAACTCGCATCACGTAATTTATGGGCGCCCCCTCTAGTACTACTCATTTTTCATGCGTGTCTTGTGTTTGCAGGGCGAGTGCGGTGCGTGCTGGGCGTTCGTGGCGATCGGCTCCCTGGAGGGGCAGTACAAGAGGATCACGGGAGATCTGGTGGAGCTCAGCGAACAGAACCTCATCGACTGCTCCTACAAACAAGGTACTGCACACTGTTACAAAATGGGTTCCCCATTTGGAGAAGAATGTTCTCATATTTGAGAATAATGTTCTCAATTATGAGAAGAATGTTCTTGATTATGAGAATAAGGTTCTCAATGTTGAGAGTAATGTTATCAATTTGGAGAATAATGTTCTCTCTTTTGAGAGTAAAGTTATCAATTTGGAGAATAATGTTCTTAATTATGAGAATAATGTTCTTAATAATGAGAATATTGTTCTTAATTATGAGAATAATGTTCTTAATAATGAGAATATTGTTCTTAATTTTGAGAATAATTTTCTTAATTTTAAGAATACTGTTTTCATATTTGAGAACATCATTGCATTATAATAGCTCCTATTACTAAACTAAACTCAGTAGTGCGACAGCACGTACTGGGCAAAGACCTGTGCCCATTTCAAATAGCTCCGAATACATGTTCTCAAATTAATGAACATGAACATGCATGATTTTTAACAGCATTTTCGACAATGATTGCGAAATCATTCTCGAAATGTGAATGATTTCAGTGTATCTGGGGCATGAACCCACGATGCGAGGATCCACACAGTTCCGAAATCTAATGAAATTGTGCCGTCACATCGTCAGTATTTGGTAGGTATTTAATATATTTTAGGTTGAGAGAGAGAGAGAGAGAATTTTAAGAATATGGATGATCTCAAAGATTTAAAAGTATTTGGTCTTGAGAATATTTTTCAAAATAGACTATTTTAGTTATTTTTTAGAACTTCTTGTTACAAATTTAAAATTTTTTCGATTGTAATAAAAATGAAAGTACCATTTCCTGAAATTTTCGGATTTTCGCAGTATTTTAAGATTTAAGACTATTAGAAAGTGGTGGACACCAATATTGAATTCAATTTCTTATCTTTTTTAAGGAAATATGGGTTGTGATGGAGGCATCATGTGCAGAGCTTTTGAATACGCAACAAACATTAAAGGCGTGGACACAGAGAAATCATATCCCTACAAAGGAACTGTAAGTCTACACTGTAAAAAAAAAACGTCACTTTTACTGAAATGTTGCCGCTTTTTCTAAAACTTGTTTGAAATGCCGCTGCTTTGGGGCTAAATTAAAGCCAACAACATTGTTTCTTTTAAAGGGAATATCACACGGACGCTCATTCCTACAACCTTACCCTCAAAGCATTTTTTTATCTCAATTTTGGCTTCACGAAGTTGGGCATAGGGTTGTAGGCGTTAAAAGAACGTCCTAGGTTTATTTTTGTTCATAAATGTTGTCTGAATCTACGCATGCGCAAGATGACCTTGAATAAGGAGCAGGGTAAGAGCCGCCATCTTTATAGTAACGTAGTAGGGGAGACCGGGGGAATCACGACACTTTGGGCAATGCCGCCAGCCCCTGTATCTTGCCAGCGGTGTGTGTGGAGGGGGGTCCTGTAAGCACTAAACTGTAGCAGGAAACACGGTTATCAGTAGTAGAGAGGCTTATGGCCATGCGGTGTGTTGGTGTAACGTTATAAAAAATACGTTTTTCAGTGAGTTTCATCTAATTTCGAGTCTTCTGAAACTCAGAAATAAGTGATTGTTATCCCTAAGTTAGAGAATAAGTTACATATCATTGAAAATGGCAATAAATTGGCTATGTTATCACGTTGTTAGTTTTGACGCTAGGCTATCTATCTTCCCTTGAACTAGTAAGTGCAAATTGACTTACCGATCTCGATGGACCAAAGTGCGTATCGTGGTTTCTCTTTTGAATGTTTCCATTTCTCCACCGCTGCCCTTCTCCTTTGGATCCTACAAGAACAAAACCAAAAATCTCCCCTTAGTTCATTTCTTCAGACCTCCCTAACTGAATACTTGAACTAGTAAGTGCAAATTGACTTACCGAACTCGATGGACCTAAGTGCGTATCGTGGTTTTCTCTCTTGAATGTTTCCATTTGTCCTCCGCTGCCCTTCTCCTTTGGATCCTACAAGAACAAACCCAAAAATCTCCCCTTAGTTCATTTCTTCAGACCTCCCTAACTGAATACTTGAACTAGTAAGTGCAAATTGACTTACCGATCTCGATGGACCTAAGTCCGTATCGTGGTTCCTCTCTTGAAGGTTTCCATTTGTCCACCGCTTCCCTTCTCCTTTGGTTCTGGATCCTACAAGAAAAAAACCAAAAATCTCCCCTTAGTTCATTTCTTCAGACCTCCCTAACTGAATACTTGAACTAGTAAGTGCAAATTGACTTACCGATCTCGATGGACCAAAGTGCGTATCGTGGTTTCTCTTTTGCATGTTTCCATTTCTCCACCGCTTCCCTTCTCCTTTGGATCCTACAAGAACAAAACCCAAAAATCTCCCCTTAGTTCATTTCTTCAGACCTCCCTAACTGAATACTTGAACTAGTAAGTGCAAATTGACTTACCGATCTCGATGGACCAAAGTCCGTATCGTGGTTTCTCTCTTGCATGTTTCCATTTCTCCACCGCTTCCCTTCTCCTTTGGTTCTGGATCCTACAAGAAAAAAACCAAAAATCTCCCCTTAGTTCATTTCTTCAGACCTCCCTAACTGAATACTTGAACTAGTAAGTGCAAATTGACTTACCGATCTCGATGGACCAAAGTGCGTATCGTGGTTTCTCTTTTGCATGTTTCCATTTCTCCACCGCTTCCCTTCTCCTTTGAATCCTACAAGAACAAAGCCAAAAATCTCCCCTTAGTTCATTTCTTCAGACCTCCCTAACTGAATACTTGAACTAGTAAGTGCAAATTGACTTACCGATCTCGATGGACCAAAGTCGTATCGTGGTTTCTCTCTTGCATGTTTCCATTTCTCCACCGCTTCCCTTCTCCTTTGAATCCTACAAGAACAAAGCCAAAAATCTCCCCTTAGTTCATTTCTTCAGACCTCCCTAACTGAATACTTGAACTAGTAAGTGCAAATTGACTTACCGATCTCGATGGACCGAAGTGCGTATCGTGGTTTCTCTCTTGCATGTTTCCATTTCTCCACCGCTTCCCTTCTCCTTTGGTTCTGGATCCTACAAGAAAAAACCAAAAATCTCCCCTTAGTTCATTTCTTCAGACCTCCCTAACTGAATACTTGAACTAGTAAGTGCAAATTGACTTACCGATCTCGATGGACCAAAGTGCGTATCGTGGTTTCTCTCTTGCATGTTTCCATTTCTCCACCGCTTCGCTTCTCCTTTGGATCCTACAAGAACAAACCCAAAAATCTCCCCTTAGTTCATTTCTTCAGACCTCCCTAACTGAATACTTGAACTAGTAAGTGCAAATTGACTTACCGATCTCGATGGACCAAAGTGCGTATCGTTGTTTCTCTCTTGCATGTTTCCATTTCTCCACCGCTTCGCTTCTCCTTTGGATCCTACAAGAACAAACCCAAAAATCTCCCCTTAGTTCATTTATTCAGACCTCCCTAACTGAATACTTGAACTAGTAAGTGCAAATTGACTTACCGATCTCGATGGACCAAAGTGCGTATCGTTGTTTCTCTCTTGCATGTTTCCATTTCTCCACCGCTTCCCTTCTCCTTTGGATCCTACAAGAACAAAACCAAAAATCTCCCCTTAGTTCATTTCTTCAGACCTCCCTAACTGAATACTTGAACTAGTAAGTGCAAATTGACTTACCGATCTCGATGGACCAAAGTGCGTATCGTTGTTTCTCTCTTGCATGTTTCCATTTCTCCACCGCTTCGCTTCTCCTTTGGATCCTACAAGAACAAACCCAAAAATCTCCCCTTAGTTCATTTCTTCAGACCTCCCTAACTGAATACTTGAACTAGTAAGTGCAAATTGACTTACCGATCTCGATGGACCAAAGTGCGTATCGTGGTTTCTCTCTTGAATGTTTCCATTTCTCCACCGCTTCCCTTCTCCTTTGGATCCTACAAGAACAAAACCAAAAATCTCCCCTTAGTTCATTTCTTCAGACCTCCCTAACTGAATACTTGAACTAGTAAGTGCAAATTGACTTACCGAACTCGATGGACCTAAGTGCGTATCGTGGTTCCTCTTTCGAATGTTTCCATTTGTCCTCCGCTTTTCTTCTCCTTTGGAACCTATAAGAACAAAACAAAAATCTCCCATTAGTTCGTTTCTTCAGACCTTCCAAACTGAATACTTGAACTAGTAAGTGCAAATTGACTTACCGAACTCGATAGACCTAAGTGCGTATCGTGGTTCCTCTCTTGAATGTTTCCATTTGTCTTCCGCTGCCCTTCTCCTTTGGATCCTACAAGAACAAAACCAAAAATCTCCCCTTAGTTCGTTTCTTCAGACCTCCCTAACTGAATACTTGAACTAGTAAGTGCAATTGACTTACCGAACTGATGACCTAAGTGCGTATCGTGGTTCTCTTTGAATGTTTCCATTTGTCCCCGCTTTTCTCTCTTTGGACCTAAAAACAAACAAAATCTCCATTAGTTCGTTTCTTCAGACCTCCCTAACTGATACTTGAACTAGTAAGTGCAATGACTTACCGAACTCGATGGACCTAAGTGCGTATCGTGGTTCCTTCTTGAATGTTTCCTTTGTTCTCCCTCTTCTCCTTTGGATCCTACAAGAAAAACCAAAAATCTCCCTTAGTTCGTTTTTCAGACTCCCTAACGAATACTTGAATAGTAAGTGCAATTGACTTACCGAACTCGATGACCTAAGTGCGTATCGTGGTTCCTCTTTGAGTTTCCATTTGTCCCCGCTTCTTCTCCTTTGGAATAAAAAAAACCAAAATCTCCCATTAGTTCGTTTTTTCAGACCTTCCAAACTGAGTACTTGAACTAGTAAGTGCAAATTGACTTACCGAACTCGATAGACCTAAGTGCGTATCGTGGTTCCTCTCTTGAATGTTTCCATTTGTCCCCCGCTTTTCTTCTCCTTTGGATCCTACAAGAACAAAACCAAAAATCTCCCCTTAGTTCGTTTCTTCAGACCTCCCTAACTGAATACTTGAACTAGTAAGTGCAAATTGACTTACCGAACTCGATAGACCTAAGTGCGTATCGTGGTTTCTCTTTTGCATGTTTCCATTTCTCCACCGCTGCCCTTCTCCTTTGGATCCTACAAGAACAAAACCACAAATCTCTCATTAGTTCATTTCTTCAGACCTCCCTAACTGAATACTTGAACTAGTAAGTGCAAATTGATGAATAGAAAATGTTCATCATGTCTCTCAAGGTGTAATTAATTGCCAATAAGGTATATTACTTGAGCAATTTATATGTTTAAATGCAATAAAAATATAGTTTTAAAATGGTGTAAATATGCTACGGTTCATTTTCTTAAGGTTAGTTAAAACTAAATGTTTAGTTACATATAAATTATGTTTTTATGAAGGTTTAAATATTCCGTCTGTGGTTTTAATGAATCCCTTAAATGATTTTAACTGAAATCTTTTTAAATTAAAGATATTCCAGAATATTGAGAAATTATACAGAAATATCATATTGTGGATAGGTATAAAATTAGGGTTCACAGTTTTGATTATGGCTTCTTTTTTATGGATTTTCTTTACAGATTTCAATTCAAAATTTCTCTCTTAATGTACTTTCATTTCATTAAGCAATCTTTAACTTAACATTTGAACAAGAAAAAAAGTTTATAAAACCTCAGCTTACCCTACAAAGCTTAAATTCAAGTTTGTCAACCAATGATATGTTATTTCAGGGAGAAAATGATAACTTTACTTGTTTAAAAGGAACAATTAAAAAAATCATACATCATAATCCAGTTATAGCGTTATTCAAGGGGGTTAACCTAAAGAATCGTGGTCGGCAATTTTAGGCCAAATCTGGTAACCCCGACAAATTGATATTATGTCAACCTTTGGTGAAATTTGCAATATGCTTGTTTCAACACTTTGTCAAAGAAAACAAAACCAACGACAGCGCAGTTTGGAGCGCGTGACGTCATAAGAAATATTCCCATTGCATTGACAATTTCTAAATGTTAATCTAGTTAAATCTTAAATGCATGTAATTTATTCTGTAAGTTTTCTTATACTAATTTTTTATTAATTATATGCTTAATGATTTTAAATAATTACTTACTTTTTTTTTAAATCGATTCTTCGGCATTTTAACGTTCTACTTTTTTTATAAATCTGGTTTGCAATTTAATGAATTTTTTCGTTGTTTTAAGTCGGCCATTTTAAAATTAGGTAGTATTTTTGGTCATTTCGGGATGGCAACTACCTCGGCAAGTGCCGGGGTTTGTTATCATTTCGACTTGGCGATATTTTTGAAAAGTCGCCAAATCCGGCCACGATTCTTTAGGTTAACCATTCAAGGGACCTAGATGTTTATTACGCTACAAACGAGTAGCCGTTATAAACAAGGCTGAATATATTGAGAATTGCAAATCATGTAAAATACATATTATGTACTCAGATTATTAATTAAACTTATAATATGACATCTATTGAATAAATTCTAACTCCATGTGCTTTGAATATAGCTTAATTTCTCCTTTTCCGGTCAATAATTTTTTTTTCAAATTTGGCGACTTTTTGCATCATTTGGCAAATAAAATAAGATTTAAATGGTTAAAACGAATTTTTTCTTTAAGAAGACATTTTGGATATCATATAAATTTATAATTTAAGAGTTATAACCGAAGAAATAATTAGAAATTATCGTCATAAGCAAGATACAACATTAAGGTCTATGGGAAACTCAAGGCACCGAATATTTATGGCGTTATAAAAGTGATGTCGTTGTAGAATAGATAGTTGTAACCGAGTTATACTGCAATTATAATCAGGTAAATAACTCACAAATTTATTTGTCAAGTATATGTTTCTTTTATTAAAAGAAACGTAACTATCCCAATAAAACTTTTATTTGCATGTTTCAAGTCTTAAAAGTAAAAAGAATAGAAGAGACATACCAATGTAGCAGCGAATAAAGTGCAACACAACCATAATTTTTTCAGGAAACATGATTTGTATGATTATTATATTTTACCGGCAATTGTTATTTTACTCGACAAATTGAACCGAGCAGCTTCGTACGCAAGAGTTGGAGAAGAAATGAATGAAATTCGAAAAAGTTGCTTATTTTCATTGTTACCTATTATTGTTGCTACATTGTTTAATTATTCTCTTCAGTTAAAAAATTAAAGATTTAAACAAACATTGTTGAAATTTTATCATGTTCATTATTGAACGCTATATGCAAAGAACAACTGATGATAATGACGTTACATTTTAAGGAATTTTAAGAACATTTTATTGAAGGACCACAAAATCACTATTAGGATACTTACAGCGCTGCTTATCATAAAAAAAAATTAACTAGTATTTTATTTTCTTACGTCATACGTTTTCAGACCTTCAATAATATTACCTTCAAATTTAACGCCCTTCTGAGCAGAGGTACCTTTGTACAACTAAAATTTTAATTAAATCGAAATTATAATCTTTCTTAGTTGTTATTGCTTATCGACTCAGCTTTATTTCTGTCACCATAAAAGTAACGAACAATTACAGTCCAAAAAAAAAATTAAAAAGACTAAGAAAGATTGACATTTCAATTTCATTAAAATTTTTGTTTAGTTAGAAAATACGTAGTGTTATCTCGCTCCGCCAGATGCGTGGGACAAAGTTTGAACTTTACAGGGACCTTTAAAGCGTCTGGCAAAAGTTTCGGTCAGTGGAAAGTGTCTGGCAGTAGGGGGGAGTGGGGGAATCGCGCCACCCTGGGCAATGGGGCAACGGGGCCACCCCGTGTACACTCTTAAAACAAAAGAGTGAAATTCACTCCTATAGGAGAAGTACATTTTCGGCACCGGAAAGGAGTAAAATTAACTCAGACTGAGTTAAAACCGCTCGTTTTAAGAGTGTAGGACGCGGATTGTTTTCTTTTATTTCTTTTACCCACTCCGAAAAAGAGTGAAATTCACTCCTATAGGAGAAGTGCATTTTCGGCACGGAAAGGAGTGGAAATTAACTCAGACTGAGTTAAAACCGCTCGTTTTAAGAGTGTAGGACGCGGATTGTTTTCTTTTATTTCTTTTACCCACTCCGAAAAAGAGTGAAATTCACTCCTATAGGAGAAGTGCATTTTCGGCACGGAAAGGAGTGGAAATTAACTCAGACTGAGTTAAAACCGCTCGTTTTAAGAGTGTAGGACGCGGATTGTTTTCTTTTATTTCTTTTACCCACTCCGAAAAAGAGTGAAATTCACTCCTATAGGAGAAGTGCATTTTCGGCACGGAAAGGAGTGGAAATTAACTCAGACTGAGTTAAAACCGCTCGTTTTAAGAGTGTAGGACGCGGATTGTTTTCTTTTATTTCTTTTACCCACTCCGAAAAAGAGTGAAATTCACTCCTATAGGAGAAGTGCATTTTCGGCACGGAAAGGAGTGGAAATTAACTCAGACTGAGTTAAAACCGCTCGTTTTAAGAGTGTAGGACGCGGATTGTTTTCTTTTATTTCTTTTACCCACTCCGAAAAAGAGTGAAATTCACTCCTATAGGAGAAGTGCATTTTCGGCACGGAAAGGAGTGGAAATTAACTCAGACTGAGTTAAAACCGCTCGTTTTAAGAGTGTAGGACGCGGATTGTTTTCTTTTATTTCTTTTACCCACTCCGAAAAAGAGTGAAATTCACTCCTATAGGAGAAGTGCATTTTCGGCACGGAAAGGAGTGGAAATTAACTCAGACTGAGTTAAAACCGCTCGTTTTAAGAGTGTAGGACGCGGATTGTTTTCTTTTATTTCTTTTACCCACTCCGAAAAAGAGTGAAATTCACTCCTATAGGAGAAGTGCATTTTCGGCACGGAAAGGAGTGGAAATTAACTCAGACTGAGTTAAAACCGCTCGTTTTAAGAGTGTAGGACGCGGATTGTTTTCTTTTATTTCTTTTACCCACTCCGAAAAAGAGTGAAATTCACTCCTATAGGAGAAGTGCATTTTCGGCACGGAAAGGAGTGGAAATTAACTCAGACTGAGTTAAAACCGCTCGTTTTAAGAGTGTAGGACGCGGATTGTTTTCTTTTATTTCTTTTACACACTCCGAAAAAGAGTGAAATTCACTCCTATAGGAGAAGTGCGGCACGGAAAGGAGTGGAAATTAACTCAGACTGAGTTAAAACCGCTCGTTTTAAGAGTGTAGGACGCGGATTGTTTTCTTTTATTTCTTTTACACACTCCGAAAAAGAGTGAAATTCACTCCTATAGGAGAAGTGCGGCACGGAAAGGAGTGGAAATTAACTCAGACTGAGTTAAAACCGCTCGTTTTAAGAGTGTAGGACGCGGATTGTTTTCTTTTATTTCTTTTACCCACTCCGAAAAAGAGTGAAATTCACTCCTATAGGAGAAGTGCATTTTCGGCACGGAAAGGAGTGGAAATTAACTCAGACTGAGTTAAAACCGCTCGTTTTAAGAGTGTAGGACGCGGATTGTTTTCTTTTATTTCTTTTACCCACTCCGAAAAAGAGTGAAATTCACTCCTATAGGAGAAGTGCATTTTCGGCACGGAAAGGAGTGGAAATTAACTCAGACTGAGTTAAAACCGCTCGTTTTAAGAGTGTAGGACGCGGATTGTTTTCTTTTATTTCTTTTACCCACTCCGAAAAAGAGTGAAATTCACTCCTATAGGAGAAGTGCATTTTCGGCACGGAAAGGAGTGGAAATTAACTCAGACTGAGTTAAAACCGCTCGTTTTAAGAGTGTAGGACGCGGATTGTTTCTTTTATTTCTTTTACACACTCCGAAAAAGAGTGAAATTCACTCCTATAGGAGAAGTGCGGCACGGAAAGGAGTGGAAATTAACTCAGACTGAGTTAAAACCGCTCGTTTTAAGAGTGTAGGACGCGGATTGTTTTCTTTTATTTCTTTTACACACTCCGAAAAAGAGTGAAATTCACTCCTATAGGAGAAGTGCGGCACGGAAAGGAGTGGAAATTAACTCAGACTGAGTTAAAACCGCTCGTTTTAAGAGTGTAGGACGCGGATTGTTTTCTTTTATTTCTTTTACACACTCCGAAAAAGAGTGAAATTCACTCCTATAGGAGAAGTGCGGCACGGAAAGGAGTGGAAATTAACTCAGACTGAGTTAAAACCGCTCGTTTTAAGAGTGTAGGACGCGGATTGTTTTCTTTTATTTCTTTTACACACTCCGAAAAAGAGTGAAATTCACTCCTATTGGAGAAGTGCGGCACGGAAAGGAGTGGAAATTAACTCAGACTGAGTTAAAACCGCTCGTTTTAAGAGTGTAGGACGCGGATTGTTTTCTTTTATTTCTTTTACACACTCCGAAAAAGAGTGAAATTCACTCCTATAGGAGAAGTGCGGCACGGAAAGGAGTGGAAATTAACTCAGACTGAGTTAAAACCGCTCGTTTTAAGAGTGTAGGACGCGGATTGTTTTCTTTTATTTCTTTTACACACTCCGAAAAAGAGTGAAATTCACTCCTATAGGAGAAGTGCGGCACGGAAAGGAGTGGAAATTAACTCAGACTGAGTTAAAACCGCTCGTTTTAAGAGTGTAGGACGCGGATTGTTTTCTTTTATTTCTTTTACACACTCCGAAAAAGAGTGAAATTCACTCCTATAGGAGAAGTGCGGCACGGAAAGGAGTGGAAATTAACTCAGACTGAGTTAAAACCGCTCGTTTTAAGAGTGTAGGACGCGGATTGTTTTCTTTTATTTCTTTTACACACTCCGAAAAAGAGTGAAATTCACTCCTATAGGAGAAGTGCGGCACGGAAAGGAGTGGAAATTAACTCAGACTGAGTTAAAACCGCTCGTTTTAAGAGTGTAGGACGCGGATTGTTTTCTTTTATTTCTTTTACCCACTCCGAAAAAGAGTGAAATTCACTCCTATAGGAGAAGTGCGGCACGGAAAGGAGTGGAAATGAACTCAGACTGAGTTAAAACCGCTCGTTTGTTTTAAGAGTGTATCTCGCCAGCGGTGTGTGCAGGGGTCCTGTAAGCACTGACCTGTAGCAGAAAACACTGTAATCAGTAGTAGAGAGGCTTATGGCCACGCGGTATGTTGGTGTAACGTTATAAAAAAAAATACGTTTGTTAGTGAGTTTCATCTAATTTAGAGTCTTCTGATACTCAGAGATAAGTGGACCGTTATCCCTAAATTAGATAAATAAGTTACGTATCATTGAAAAGAGCAATAATTTGGCTTTGTTATCACGTTGTTAGTTTTGACGCTAGGCTATCTACTTTCCCCTAAACAAGCCGTCTACGCCATTTTGTCTTACCGGGGTTATGTCGCCATCCTTTTCCTTCAGATTTTTGCTCAGATTAAAACTACAGGGACTTAATAGCCATTTACTGGGCCAACACAATTTTTATTTAAAGAATAGTATGGCATAAACTAACTAATGTTCATTTATCACACGTTTTACTTTGTTAAGAATAGTAAGACTATGGCAGAGACAATAGCCATTTACTACACGTGTGATTTTTGTTAAACTTCTTTGTTAATTTCTTCATTTAATTTAACCAATTTTTGTGCTATATGTTGTGCTTTATTACATACTTTTCCATTATTCATAGATTATTTGCTGTGTTTTGATGGTGTGGCGGGGTAATACCGCCACTCTTCAAGCTTTTAGAAAAAACTATTTTATTCAGTTTCTATTAAAGATTTCAAGTTTAAAAAAGCACTACAAGATAGGTTAAGAAATGTAGTATGCTATGTTTGTTACAATTTAGAATTGTTTTAGAATAATTGTAAATTGTAACAAACATAGCATACTACATTTCATAACCTACCTTGTAGTGATTTTTTAAACTTGAGAATTACAAGTTTAAAAAATCACTACAAGATAGGTTATGAAATGTAGTATGCTATGTTTGTTAAAATATACAATTATTCTAACACAACTCTGCATGAAAATTCCATTTCCCTTAATTTGACACGATTCCCCCTGTCTTCCCTCTATCTCATCGCTGTGACTAAAGCAGTAATCTATGATCCATCGGTTCAAAGGTTGGATCAACCAGGTCGTGTGACGTTGAAGATACTTTTTTCAACCCCAAATTCTATAGCAGACGGCAGATTACATCAAACTTTTGAGTTTTGCGTTGAAGATATGTTTAAGCACATTCAGCTGGGGCTGTGTGGAGCCTAGTGGTTAAGATCTCGGTCTCGGGATCGGAAGGTCCCGCGATCGAGTCTCGACACCTTTGAAGACCTACCGAGTATATGCGGAGTACGTGCTCGTTAAATCTGTTGGGTCCGAAAGTCCTGTGATCGGTCATTGCGCAGTGTACCCCTGGAGACCCTGGAGACTATTTCCCTCCCCTTCTGGGGCATGTCTAAATTGTGGAGGTGGCGATAGATGGCAGCATCTGTCTTGTATGTGTGTGTATGTAGTGTCCGTTCTTCTTGACGAAGGTTATAAGCGGGTTTTTGTGACCAAGGTCACAAGCCTGAAAATATATGTCCACCATCCAACCACTTTCAGCTGGTTATTCGCGGAGGGACCGAACATGCTAACCTTCGTCGAACATCTCCACTTTTCCTCCAAGACGGTCAGTGATTGGTTTGGCATGCCACGCGGGCACAGAAAACCAATCACTGAAGGGTGAAAATGCTTTCCGTAATGTCTTCCTGTTCCTCGGCGTACACTTAAAAAAAAAACACCTGTAAATTTACGAGCATTTGACCTGCAATATTTACAGGCAACAGCTTTATTTGACGGAAAACTGTATGACCCATTAAATAAACAGCCTTATCCTTTACACTGTTAGAAAATTAGGGCGATTCCCGTATTTTTACAGTTTTAGCTCATTAAAATATTAGCTATATTAAAAGATGTGCATGAGTGGGTTTTTTTTAACGGGGTGTGACTGGAATCTCTGCTGCCGGTCCCAAAGAGTTCTATAGTAGGGTAGAGACAGAACCTGGCAACAGCACCATGGACCAACACGGAGACAATAAAGGGTGGCATGTGGGGCGCGATGGCCGAGTGGTTTGGATCGCAGGCCATAACGATAGCAGTCAGTGCGCTGTAACAGGTGCGGGTTCGATTCCCGCCTTTGCCCTAGGTGTAGTTCCTTTCTCAGTATCAAAATTATAAATTAACTAGCACTTTTGCCACTCTATTCGAGCTCCGTAGTGATCCGTAGTGACCATGGCTGCCGATGGCAGCTCAGTACGAGTCGTTCCCCTACCCTACTATAGAACTCTTTGGCCGGTCCCTGTCCGTTATTTTACAGGTGGGGGCTGGGGAGCCCAGTCGGTTAGGCACTCGCCTAGCATGCGAAAGGTCCCAGGTTCGGGTCCGGGCATCGCCAAAATAACTGCCGACCTATAAACGGCCCGTGCAGCCAAAAATGTCCGACGAATAATACCTCGTGTAGAGGTAGTGCCCGTTAAAATACGCTCCAAAGTCCCAACGCTGCGTACGATGTCGCCCTTAACGGTTGCGTTGGGTGCCTATTCAGGTGTCGGCTCGTCACTTGACTGTGGTTCTAAAATACGACGCCCGTCGCCAATAGCCCTCGTGTAGCTCTAGTGCGACGATAATTCAAACTAAACTAAACTATTTTACAGGTATTTTTAAAAAAAAAACTGTGTATGTCTAGCTTTAGTGGTTCTGTTGATTGGGCCGACGATCTAAGAGTGCGCCTCTTTCCAGGACAGCGACGGTCAGTGCCGCTACGACCCTGGTGCAGCGACCGCTCCTGTGGGTGGTTACCTGAATATCCCGAAAGGGGACGAGGGGGCCCTCAAAGCGGCCGTCGGTCTCGTCGGGCCCGTGGCGGCGGGATTCGACGGGAGCCCGGCCAAATTCAGATACTACAAGTACGTCTACTCTTTTCCCAATAAGCAATGTTCAGGGACCGAAATCCCGATGGCGTTAGCGCACGATGTCACTCGAAGTTCAGTTGGGTGCCCGCTCAGGTTTCGACATCGTCGCTTGACCAGGGTTCTAAATTAAGAGGCTTAATTGGCTGTGTTAAAGCTCCTAAAGGAGGATAGAAATAGGCAGTTGGAAACGATTACATTAACCCTGTTACAGTTACAGTTAGTTTATTAAAAATGTAACTGTGTTACTGTTAATTATTATGAAAAGTAACTAGTTATAGCTACTTTTAGAAATTTCATTTCCTAAGGAAAATTACAGTTTAACCATCTTGCTGTTTTTCAAAGAGAACAAAGATTAAAGAAACAAACATAAGCACAAACAAAACACTGCAGTTTGAATCCATTATTTTTTTTTTATTTCGTTTCAAAGGAGTTGTATTTCACAATTGGCATCCGACAGCCTTAGAAAGGCCTCATTCCAGCTTTAGACCGTCCCTCGATCGGGATTCTAAATCACGAGGCCTATCACCATCCCGTGTAGCTCTAGTATAACGTATTCAAACAAAATCTAGCTTTTCAGGGTGGCCAAAAAGTAGCCTAACAGAGTTAGTTAGGTATATAGTTATTTATACAGAAACAGTTGGTTGGTTGGTAAACATATATATTCAGGTTTGTGTGCTTGTTCAGCGACCCGCTTATAAACCTTCGTCAAGTAAGACAGACACAACACACACACATAAGTGGATCCATCTAATTTTTAGAGACAGAGGCCAACTAGAGGATCCCCAGAATTGGCTTGTCACCCCCAGAGGTATTGATTTGGTATGGGAACTTAGAGGACTTTCGGACCCAACAGATTTAACGAGCACGTACTCCGCATATACTCGGTAGGTCTTCAGTGGTACCGGGACTCGATCGCAGGACCTTCCGATCCCGAGACCGAGACGCTGGCCACTAGGCTCACTACGGCCCCAGAAACAGTTATTTTAATGAGGTTAAGTTTAGTTTGGTTGAATTATCGTAGTACTAGAGCTACAGGAGAGTTATTGGCGACAGGCATCGTAATTAAGAACCATAGTCAAAAGAGCAGCTTTATTTACATACATATATTTACATTCTTAATCCCGAAGGTGCTCAAATGGTATACCTTCGACATTGATGCATTACTGCAACCACCTGGTCCCGTCCTCTGGTGACATTTGCATATTTCTAGAGCATCAAACAAATAAACGGGGCCGGGATAGCCTGGTCGGTAAGGTCTAATAAACCGAAGATATCTCGAAACTAAACCAATCGAAGTCCACGAATTGCTACTCTTTGGATAAGATACACTGTAGTACGACTTTATTTTAGACAACCAACAAAACTAAGCACGACTATGTCAAAGACCTGTTCTAAATAACCCAAAGTTCTTACCAATGGTACAACATTAACTATTAGCCTACTTTCGGGCCACCCTGTAGATCATAGTAATTTCCGCTGCTGTGGTGTTGCTCATCACCGAGTGACAGCAGTAATTGCAAATATGCATTGCAATTTTTTCCTTGATACAGTACAATGTAGATTTCTGTTTCGCAGATCCACGATTTCAGAAGTAACTGCTTAGGTTAGTTTAGTTTTACCAATCAGAAGAAAAAAAATATTTGATTGCGTTAAATTTTAATCGTATTCTTACACCTCGAAGTTTTCAACAGGGACGGAATCTTCTCTGACCCTTCCTGTGACAGTGAAACCTTAACGCATGCAGTCACCATAATTGGCTACGGTACAGAAAACGGCACCGATTACTGGTTGGTCAAAAACAGGTAACTATACAGCACACATATCCTCTCTCCTGTTTCAGCTATTAGCTTTTTTGACTAATGTTAAAATCCTGCTTTCACAAAGCTTACATGCGACATTTAAACTGTTATACTCGGTCTATTTGTTACTGTTCGTCGCTGTTGGATGTCATGTCTAGTCATTTTTTTTGTATCGGTTTTAAAAAAAATGACAGGCATGACATCCAACCAAAACGAATAGTAAGAAATGATTGAGCGGATTTTTTTTCTGAAATTCGGATAATCAACAGCGCTTCGGAGTCCTACTGTATAGTATATATACTCTGGTTCGTTGGTGCTAACTCACATACTCTGTTTTCCGTTCAGTTGGGGCGAGTCGTGGGGCATGGGCGGCTACGGCAAGATCATCCGCAACTACGGCAACATGTGTGGCATCGCGAGCAGGGCCGTCTTCCCCGTGCTACACCAGAACCCCGACGGGAGCCCCAAGCTGGACGGGCCAGCCGCGTCCCCCTAACACCCACCCAATAAAGCGTATCATTGATTGATTAAATGGCTTGTCTCCTTCTTTCATACATCAAAAAACCTATCACAAAATACAAATTCAAAAATTGTCGGCCAACAACAGGCCAGATGCCCAGCAAGGTTGGTCCTCAATATTTCTAATTCTTTACTACACTGCTCACAACAATTATGGGGAGCGCATGGTTTAAACCCTTTCACCCCCAATTATTTCATTTGGAATAAACAGCTTGCTCACTAAGTAGAGCTCGCACTTAACTGTCCAGTTCCCTAAGCTCATTTGGTGGAAACCCCCTTATTTTGTTTGGTCTCAGAGACGAAGTCTTTAAATTGTGAATAATGACTCGTCAAAATATAGCTTGAATTTGTTAAAAATTTATAGGTTGAATTTGAAGTGCGGAACAATTTGCTGACATTCTGAAGAAAGTACAGGTTTCGGAAACTCGGGTTAGTTTTAAGTAATAATTCATTTTCATAGATGGCAGCACTACAAATAAGCATTGTGTCGTGTTTAGAACGGAAAAATCAAGAGATAGCAGAGTTATTTATACTGATTCATTTAGACACATTATTTGGATTCTGTTAGGTTAGTTTTGAATTATCGTCCCACGAGAGCTACTGGCGACGGGCGCCGTAATTTACAACCACAGTTAGGTGACGAGCCAACACCTGAGTTGTGTTCTATAGAAGTAATATTTGGGATAGAGTTTAGGGTCACATTTAGTCACTTTTAATTAAGCAAACATAGGCATGGTGAACTTAAGTACTGCATTTCACAGTGAAATTTAGTTTGTTATTCAAGTGTTTAGCTATAAAAACTACCCAGACATTTATTAATTGCTTTGCTAATTGACCAAATACTACAAAATTTAATTTTTCATTTATTTACGCATAATATAGACGTACGGAGCAAACTACGATAACACGATTTCGTAGTGGCCACCTAAGAACATTGACATACAACAAAAAAAAGGAATTCCCAAATTGTACCAAGTGTTCCAAAGGCCAAGCCACTCCGGAGCACATCCGAGTGCTTGGGACTCGATAAAGAAGATCTTCATGAGCGACCATTGTTGGTTATTGATTTTTTGAGAGTGTGTAATATCATAGACTAGCTCTGCTGGGCTACAGGGATCAGCAACAACAACAACGCATAATATATAAAATAACTACTTAAAGATTTCTTATCTGCTATTGAGAATTCCATGACCTTCGCCATAGTCGGCCACTGTTGGCAGTAATATATGGTTTTGATCTTTCTCCAGGTTGTATTGACTTATCTTATCAAGTACTATTGTTGTTTTGTGTTTTCCTCTTTTTTCTTCTAATTCCAGCCCTTATCTGATCCTGGTTTTAAAAAAACGAGGCTTTGTTGTACGGCTTTTTTTTCTTCTCAGAATAGTATCTTATTCCAACTTTCTTCAGTGACGTTATGTAATAAAACCAAAAAGTCACTTTCA
Organism: Oedothorax gibbosus; assembly: GCA_019343175.1. NCBI lineage: Eukaryota > Metazoa > Arthropoda > Arachnida > Araneae > Linyphiidae > Oedothorax > Oedothorax gibbosus. Next base: position 3,312,061 of record CM033276.1, read on the forward strand.
AATGTTGGTGTTGTCCGCTGTTCTACCTTTTCGTGGTAAAAATTACAAAAACTTTGTTAGAATTTAGATAGGTAGGTTAATCGTTTCCGGCTGTCTTTTTCTAGCCGTCCGTGAGGAGCTTAAACACAGCCAATTTCGCCTCGGAAGTTAGAACTCTGGTCAAGTGACGAGGTCTACTCAACAAATACAAGTTCTAGCTTCTAAATAGAATATTGACCAAGGCTGTATGTGGAAGGGGACTTCCGCAGACTGTATTAAAAACTCCGATTTCGAATATCTCCTCTACATCCCATGATCCATTGACTACTACGGTTCAATCCCCGGTTGACAACAAAGCTTTCCTATAAACGTAAAATGTAAACAAAATCTATGACAATGTAGACAAATACTCCGAGTACAATGGGACACACGTGCTTTTCGTCAAACCTGTAGAGTTCCAAGTCATGACACCACATTGAGCTAGAAGAAAAACTGGAGTGAGGTGTGTGATGCACTGAACAGAGCAGCAAACGAGCTGGTCCAATAACGAAACGCGGAGGAATACACAGCACTGCAGCAAAAACGAACCGGGCAGAAAACCTAGAAACTTGCCTATTTCGCTATTGGGTTCGTCTTCGCTGGTTCTTAGTGTGATCCACATGGTTATTTCTTAAAAAAGTTGGAATTTAAAGTTAAAGAAAGTTAATTCTTTCGAACTAAAAATGTTAAAATACATTTAGGAGCCCAAGTCAATATGATAGAGGGGTCTCATACAAGCATTGCATACAAGTGTAGGGAAAGTAGTCCTTTTCTGCCCTGTTCGCTCAAAAGGGTGTGAGTGGGTTTTCGGCTCGCTGACACCTCACTCCAGTTTCCCTTCTAGCTCAATATGACACCAGGACTCTATGGCTCTACATGGCTAAGTACCAGCTCATGTGTAGGCTACGTCACATGACTACGGTCCCGAATCATGAGTCCCGTTGCCAATAGCCCTCGTGTAGCTCCAGCGTGACACCTTCTAACTACACAACAAGGGCTGGGGAGCACGATCGGTAAGGCGCCTTGCATGTAAACGGTAACAGGTTCGTACTCGGGCGTTGCCAAAATAACTGTCGACCTATAAACAGTCTATGCAGTCAAAAATCTCCGACGAATAATACCCCGCGTAGAGGGAGTGCACGTTAAATATGCCCCAGAGTCCCGACGCTGCGTACGATCGCTCAAAGTTGCGTTTCAAGCCTTTTCAGATTTGGAACCACTTAATATAGTTCCAAATCACGACTAGCATCGTGTAGTTCTAGTGAAACGATAATTTAACTTAACTCAAGCACAACAATACCTTCACTCCCTGCATCCTGTTGTAATTGTAACAAAAATATTAATTTTATTAATCTACTTTCACATTTTCCACTTCATCCCCACCCCGGTTCTAAATTAAGACGTCAGTCGACAGTAGTTTTCGTGTAGTTCTAGCTCAACCAAAACAAACCGCCTCTTCATCCCATTGGAGGGCGCTGCGGTCGTCCCATTCATGCCGCGGTTTCCACAACTGTGTTTTGATTCTTCCCACTTCTCATCCTCGCTCACGTGTTTCGTCTTCCTTCTCTCTGGATTTACGTGCTTTGGACTCCTAAGTAGCAGGGACCCGCTGAAAACATGCGGCTCGCCCCTGTATGCATCTCCGCATGGATATTGTTCGTGTTGCAGGTAGCCGATGTGGTGCTTTCGCTCAGTCCAAACATGTGAGTACATTGTTTTGGTTTCCTATTTAATGTGTTCTTAATGCGCCAACAAACTGCACGGTCGGAATTGTACTAGGAGTTCAGACACCGGGAAAATAAATGTTACAAGTACAACCACGAATGTTTTTTTGTTTTGTTTTATGGGAAGTTAGTTTTAGCCGAAGTTTATTTGAAGAATTTTGATGTAGCTTTGTGAAGCTAGCTAAATGTTTTTAACAACTTTAAAATTAAAAAGTTTCAATTGAACGTTCAAATAGTGGAGTACTTTTGATGTTAGCCGATGGGGTGTTTTAACCTCAGTCCCGACATGCGAGTACATACCTAGAGTGTACTTTGATATATAGTTTTTGATAAATTGATGTGTAAACAAACTGCACCGCAAGTTGTCGGGATAATTGTTCTAGCAATTCAAACACCGGGAAAATGAATGTGACAAGTATAACCACGATATATTTTGGCTTGGGAATGTGTTTTCGAAGTTTATTTGAAGAATTTTAAGATAGCTGGTGGTGTAAAACAAATATAGCTGAAGTTGTCGAAATTGTTCTTGGAGGTCAAAAGCTGGTAAAATGTTACAGGTAGTAGCACTACGGATTTTTTTGCGTGGGAATATATTTTTGAAGTTTATTTGAATACCTTTAATATACTGCCCCTGGACAAATTATTCGACGCACTGCAAGATTTCATGTATCAATCAATGATGAACAGAATACCTTTAGAAGGACATTTGTGTTCCTAAACTTAAGCTATTGAAGAGAAAATACTATTTGCTATACTTAATACATACATCGACATCTTTTTTAATGATATGGCATTCTTTGGTATGTTTTCATCATTACTAAAAAAAAAAATACAGTGCGTCTAATAATTTGTCCAGGGACTGTAGCTGGTGCTCCAATTAAGAATTAAAAGGTTTCAACGTTGTTCAAGCAATTTTAATACAGTGGACTACTTTCAAGGTTAGCCGATGTGGTGTTTCCCCCCAACATGTGAGAACATCCTATAGTTTACTTTGCTATTTGTTTTTGATACATTAATGCGCAAACAAACTGTACGACAAGTTGTCGTAATTGTACTAGGAGTTCAAACACAGGGGGGAAAATTAATGTTTCAGGTAGCGCCGCAGAGGTGGTTTTTTTTTGCGCGGGAATATGTATGTTTATTTGAAGATTTTTAATACAGCTGGTGTTCTAAATAGTTTGGCAACTTTAAAAATTAAAAGGTTTCAGCGTTCTTATACAATTTTTTAAGTAGTGGACTGCTTTTGAGGTTAGCCGATGTGGTGCTTTCCCTCACTCCCAATATGTGATTTACTTTGTTTTTGATCAGTGTGCAAAGAAACTGCACCGCAAGTTGTCGGAATAATAGGGTATTTGAATAAAAAAAAAATGTTAGCTTAAAATATTCTTATGCCAAAAATATTGGACCCGTAATTTTTCTTTTTTTTCAAATACCTAATAAAAAGGGAGAAGAATGAATTTTAAAATTAGGACGAAAAATTACGCCCAAAAACGCTTTGTGGCTCTCACGTGGTATCTATGACGTCACTAGTAACTATAAACAAACTTTGAAACACCATTTTGGAATCTACTTTAAGCAAATTTGAACTATCCACTTCTGTAAAACCTCCTTCCATTATCTATATAATTCTTATTCTAATCGTATATTAGATTAAATCCAGTTTAATTGCAAGCAAAAAAAAACATCACACCGGTTTGCTTATATATATTCTAGTGACGTCGGCCAAATCGACGTGTTTGTGATCACGTGACGTACCGATGACAAATAAGCAATTTTATCTTGATTTTTACTAATTATTTAAAGATTTATTTTGCAAAAAAATACATACGTTTGTTATTTTTGGGTTCAAACTATAATTAATTTAATATTGGAAGGTATTTTAGCGATACAGTCAAGTACCCTATTGTTCTACGAGTTCAAATACCTGGAAAATGAATGTTACTAATACAACTACGGATATTTTTGCATGGGAATAAATTTTCGTAGTTTAATTTAACATGGCTGGTGTTCTAAATATTTGGTTGACTTATAAAAAAAAATTAAAAGGTTTCAGCGTTGCTCTTACAATTTGCAAATAAAGTTGAATTTTTAATGTTTTTGTAACGATTATTTAATTCCAAATTAGTCCGCTCCCCTCCTAAAATATTTTCTGTATTAAAATCATTTAGGCACATATATCAGTATCTTAAACAATTTTGTTGAAAGGGAACACGTACGAATTCAGAAGAGTTCAACAATGATTCATTTTAGAGTGGTATCAAACTTATAAGCAAATTTGTTCTTAAAGTTTTTCAATGTCGAATTTTAAACAATATTTAAATTTGGCACATTTTTAAATTTGGAAAATTGCCTTAAAAATTACTAACACTACTCACGGGACTAGCTCTTGTAGTTGAAAAACAGTTATTGTGTAAATTGCTCGAATATCTATTCAAATAAAATTTTTTAAAATTATTTGATAATCTATGAAGCGTATTTATAAAAATTACATAAGTTTCAAAATGTTTAACATTTTAAAATTAGTAATTTTTCCAAATTTACTATCTTGTGATTAAGATGAGAGAAACTGTTTTGTTGTTTTTTAGGAAATGTTAATATTTTATTTACACACAGTTTACTATAAAAAAAAATTTACCTACGCTTTTCTCTATTTTTCCGTATTTTCGAAACTTGGTCCTTGCTGAAAGATTAGTTTGATTAGTTAAATGCAATTTTCGATCAAAAGATTTTTGATCAATTTTATTTTTTAATTGTAATTAAACATAAGGAATTAATATTAAGCTTAAATGTTGTGCTACTTTAACGTAAATTAAAGTTCGAATTGATTAAGATTCAATTGTTTTTCTCGCACTGCAATTCGCTCCAAAATACTTTTATTCCTGGCGAACAAATTTGTTATTATCTTCTACTTATACATTATTTTATATTTGAAAAATTTTATGTTGCAACCATTCTAAACTCTCGAACTAGAGAAATGAATATTTATGAAACCTTCGGCATTGTTATAATTAGTTTTACGAACACTTATATCTTCTGTTTATATAAAAATAAACTTATATTTACTATTTATATTTCTTCTAAGAAAACCAAAATTCGATTATAAATGTTGTAAGTTACGAGAATATTCGGAAAATGTTTAGAATTTGGAGTATTCTTGAAACTAAACTGTTTTTTCCAGTACTTGTAGTTTGATTTATGCGAGCTTACTAATGAATAAATTTTGGAAGTTTTTACTAAGTAAAATTGTTTTGGGTTAACGTCAGAAATTTCCGTGGTATAGTAAAACAACACATTTTTCAAAGCTGAAAATAATAAAATTGCTTTTGAATTTCAGTTTTGTGGTTTATTATTCCATTATATTATCATAAGTTAGAATAAAAACTAACAACGAACTGCTTTAGAATAAGTTTTATTCCTTAAATATAAGCCACACCAATATATTGTGTTCCAATTGCTTTATTTTTTTAATGGTGGATATGAAAGGAGTGAGTAAAGGAAATAATTTTCTTACCTTTTATAACGCTAGGTTGATCAATTTTAAGTACTTGTGTTCATAGGTTGATAATAATTAAATGATTGGTATACGTTTCAAATGAAAGAGCATTAAAGAATGTTTTTCGTTAAATTAAAATAAATGCGAATTTTTTTTTTCCCCTTTCCCATCGTCGTTTGAGGATTTCTTGAAGTGTTTGTTTGTTGAATAGCTCATTTGCTCAAAGGTTAACAATTCATCGCCTAGGAGAGGAAAATAATTTTAATGGCTTTGAAGAACGGACCGACGCGGTTTTGATCCCAGCACCTCTTGCATGCCAGCCTAATACTGAACCGTCTGCGACAAAGTAATTACTCGTTCCCGAGGGCCTAGTACTGTGTATTTGAGCTGACCGTAATGACATTATGCTCTTTAAATCAGTCAGAGTTGGATGGTTAATTGCTTTCGTAACTCCTCGGCGCAACAGCCCTTCAGAGGGCCAAGGCCTGCCGTGCCCATTCCAGCTAACGTGACCAAGTGCTCTGGGTGCGAGGCATATGTGCTGGCAAGCTGGTCGGCCTCACGCGGAACCCCCAGTGTTTAGTTCCCAAGCATGCTTGGTACTCATTTTATCGACGCACTTAAGGGATGAAAGGATGAGTCAACCTCGCCCAGTCCGGGACTCTATCCCCGGACCTGTGGCTTGGCAATGCGAACACTGGGGCCTCAATTGCTTTCGTAACTCGGGCTAAAAAAAGAAATTTAAACATCGGCATTTTGAATGTTTGCGGAATTCGTAGATAATTCCGAATCCATATCTCCTATGTTACCTTATGGAGAAGTTAAAAATAAAATGACCTGTTCTCATCAGCGCTTCCTACGAAAAAAAACGCAATCATTTTTTGATACACAGTTAGACCAGAATGTTCATTGGTGAATTTTAAATTATGGCGCCCGTCGCCAATATCCCTCGTGTAGCTCTAGTGCGACGATAATTCAAACTAAACTAAACATTTGTGCATTTTGGCGAGCTTTATAGTTTGCTATACCTATCAAATTGTATAAAATATGAAGTGAATAGTTTACCACATATGGGCATTTTCGTTGCTTGGCAACGCAAATCGAGACCGGCCATTATCACAGCTGTTCTTTCTTTTGAAGTTCGACTATTCAAGTAACTCAATAAATTCAATAATAATGTCTTCTAGAAAGAGCTGTTCTTGTATACCAGCTACTCCGTGTTCCCGGCATCTTGTTTATTGTGCGAGATAAGAGATTGTTGTTGTTCGAATATTCGAAGGTACAGATTAGGAGCGAGATAAAAATGTCTCCCGCGACACCTGAGGTTTGTAAAAGACGCCGAATTCGAAGTCCGGTGTCGCGGTGATTCGAGGTAGGTTAAGGAAAATGCCATATTTTCTTCCATGCACGACTTTAAAAAAATAAACAACCGGCTCAAACCACGAACTTTTTCGTGGTTTTAGCCCCTCCCCCCCCCACCCCACCCTTGCGCCGGTGTGTTAAGATGTCAAGCATAGATATAAGCATACATAGTTAAAGTATTAGATTGGCAGATCACGTGACCTCCAATGCTAACGACGGGACGCGCGTGGAGACCAGAATAAGAGGGCAATGGGGCCAGTGTTGCCACCAGTTTTAGGAGCAAAACCCAACGAAAAAATACCATTTAATTCTAAACTTACAAAAACATACCATAAAAATACTATCAAAGCGTATCACGGTTTTTTTTTTAAAAGTCACGTAATTTTAATTATGGGTTTGGGGGTTTTGTTGCTGGTTTACAGGGCAGGAGCGCACTTATACCAGTCATAATCCTTTATATTTCCCTTATTTTTTTAACTAACAGCCAATACGCGCATCGTAATTTAGAACCATGGTCACATGACGAGGACGACACCGGAGCGGGCATCCAACGGAACTTTAAAGGCGACTGCGCTGATACGAGACTTTTGAAGCATATTTTACGTGCACTCCCTCTACACGGGGTATTATTCGTCGTACCTTTTTTGGCTGCACGGGCCATTTATAGGTAGGCAGTTATTTTGGTGAAGCCCGGACAAGAACGCAAATCTTTAACAGGCAAGGTGAACGCCTTAACCGACTGGCTCCCCAGCCCCATTTTTATTATTTAAACAAAGAAAAAGATAAACATTGGAGTATAAATGTGTTCCAAGAGGGAAAGCCAATCCTGTTTAGGCAAAAAAAAACATAAATTAGAAACTAAAGGAAATTTGGTGTGCAAAACAATCCTATCAATATAGCCGTGTAGGAGGGACTGGTGCGCGGTAAATAAGTCATTGTCCTAAGTCCTGACGCAGCATAGGGGCTGGGGAGCCCAGTCGGTTAGGCATTTGCCTAGCATGCGGAAGGTCCCAGGTTCGGGTCCGGGCATCGCCGAAATAACTGCCGACCTATAAACGGCCCGTGCAGCCAAAATGTCCGACGAATAATACCCCGGTGTGGAAGGAGTGCACGTTAAATATTTTCAAAGTCGTAACGCTGCGTGCGATGTCGCCCTTAACGGTTGAGTTGGGTGCCTACTCAGGTGTCGGCTCGTCACTTGACTGTGGTTCTAAAATACGACGCCCGTCGCCAATAGCCCTCGTGTAGCTCTAGTGCGACGATAATTCAAACTAAAAAAAACCTGACGCAGCGTACGATACCATTATTGCGTGTATTCATGGTGCGTTTAGATTTTAATTAGTTGTCGGAGATCCAGTTACCACTATTTTTTTAATCATACCATAATGCTAATGTATATCTTGTGCAATCGAATAATTTGAAAACGTACTTTTTGTTTGAACTGTATGTTTCATTTTTTTCCCGATGAGAACGAAACTAGAGTAAAAGCATCTGTTTTCTGTCAGTTCGATATTTACGCATCGACCGAGGTTGAACAAAAAAAAGATGTTTTTCTTACATACAGAAATAGTGCCTCGCGAAAGGAGCTTCAAAATTTGCTAATCCAGGACATTTGTCAAAAAAGTGTATAATCCAGGTTGTGCCATTTTTCGCTGATCCCCAAAAACTCAAGAGTTCTGGAATGCTAACCTTATAGGGTATATGATGCAAGGAGGTCCCGATCTAGACTTCAGTATTTCCACTTTTTAAACTCTCATTCTGGTTTTCTAGACTAGATGATCGTTATTTTTTAAGGAGGGGGAGGGGGTCTATTAATCACGTGATGAGATTTTGACGATTTTGTTAACCCCCCCCCCCCTCATGTTGAGATTTCGTGGCTTTTGGCTCGACTCCTCCCTCGCATTATAACATGACATTTTTCAAAATTCGTTTTTTTTAATTTGATCATTTTTTTTTTGGTGAATAGAAAATAGTTTTTTGAAGCTCCAACATTTTAAAACATGGTTCGGAAAGCCACGATAAAAGTATCATAATATTTTGCCAATTTAAGTAGACATATTTCACTGGAATTTAACAATATTTTCTCGCAATTTTACGTTGATTTTTTTTTGCGGGGAAAAATTACGTGATGTCAGACGTGACCCCCACTCCCCCACTTTACGTCAGATTTGGTGATATTCCGCTCAACCCCCTCACCCTAAACGCATCACGTAATGTATGCACGTCCCTTTTACATATTTTTGACGTCATTCTGTCTGTAAAGTCGTTTTATCCGACATAGGAACTTTCTTCTGTATAGGGAAGCCTGCTTTTTATGCAGTTGCTAGTTCCCACAGTTATTCAGATGTCGGCTCGTCACTCCACCGTGGTTCTAAATTTCGTCACGAGTCACCACCAATAGCCCCCGCGTAGCTCTAGTGTGACGATAATTCACCCCCCCCCTCGAATTTGTCGGCGACTGAAATATAAGCAACTTCTATTTATTTTTCGTTACATTTTACTAATGTAAGTGAATTATATAGTATCTGTTGAACATCAAACTATTATAGTGCAGAGTCAAATTGCAGAAAAGTTATATTAATCTAATTCTTAACTGCAGCACTTCTAAAAACTAAGGGTGTGCAACACTTCACGACTTTCAATAGGGTACTTGACTATATCGCTAAAATACCTTCCAATATGAAATTAATTGTAGTTTGAACAAAAAAATAACAAACGTATATATTTTTTTCGAAAATAAATCTTTAAAAATTCATAACAATCATTTTAAAATGGCTTATTTTTCATCGGTACTTCACGTGATCCCAAACACGTCGAATTGACTGACGTCACTAGTATCTATAAACAAACCGGTGTGATATTTTTTGCTTGCAATTAAACTGGATTTATTCTAATTTACGATTAAAATAAGAATTATATAGATAGATAAGGAAGAAGGTTTTACAGAAACGGATAGTTCAAATTTGTTTAAAGTAGATTCCAAAATGGTGTTTCAAAGTCTGTTTATAGTTACTAGTGACGTCATAGATACCACGTGACAGCCACAACGCGTTTTCGGGCGTCATTTTTCGTCCTAATTTTAAAATTCATTTTTATCCCTTTTTATGGGGTATTTGAAAAAAAGAAAAAAAATACGGGTCAAATTTTTTTGGTATAAGAATATTTTAAGCCAATAAAATGTTTTTAGTCAAATACCCTACTATCTCAGTAAATCAACACACACATTTGAAGGTAATTATATACCTTATAAGGTAATTTTAATAACTTTAAAACCTAAAGTTGTATGAAAGCTATCCTTTCAACAAATGCAAGTTTCTCAAAAACCTCTTTAGTACATAGATAGTTGTAACTTGTGTACCTAATTTAAAGTCTGTAGCTCTTTTAGTTCGAGCCGTAGAGTGGTTTAAAACAGACTGAGAGGCTAATGTTCGAAAATCATTTTCAGCATCTTCCAAAACACAAAAATTCTAATTTCGATTTTCGACCAAATTGCAATACTTACCTAATATTTCATGTTGGGTAATTGAAAGTAAAAAAGTTTTTATTTAATCTAATTTATATTAGCTGCAAGACTTCTAAAAAATTAAATTGACTAGCCTTAAATGCTGGGATAATAAGCTTTGGCTTCTTGCTTTAGGGTGCTTTAGGTGAATTTATTTTAGAATTATTCTAAAATTACAAAAAAAATCGTAAAAATACTAGCGCGCATTTTGGAATCTTTTTAGTGTCTTTAAAAAAACGTGAAACGCTTCGCTAGTATTTGTAATTTTAGAATTAAATGGTATTTTTTCGTAGTTTTTCTCCTAAAACTGGTGGCAATACTGTTGGAAGACTTCAAAATAGACATGCAAACAAAACCGCATAGCTATTGCCAGATCCTTTGTGAAACAACCCAATGGGCGTTTAATCAAAAAATTCAAAACTATGCAAAATTTACTAGCATATACTAGTAATGTATTTTTAACAAATAGAAGTTTCAAGCAGAGTTTAGTCGTATGTATTAAAAAAAACAGAATAAAATTAGTGTTTGTTTCCGAAAAAAGAAGCAAGTCGCTACTAATGTTTGTGCCGAAGGGGATTAAAGAATATCATGTTCTGTTCGCCTAATATTTGAATGTAAAGCTCTTCACACACGGAGGGACAGGACCAGGGACCGGACATGTGAACCTTCGTCACTCTTTCGCCAAGACGTAACTGAAAGAATTTTCACTTTTCAGTGTTTGGATTTCGGTCCCCACGTGATACGTCAATCCGGTCATGTCCGGTACCTGGTCCCGTCCCTCCGTGTATGCCTCGCCTAACGTAAACTGCGATTTATCGTCTGCTTCTGATTACCAACCAGCGTTTTCGCGAAACAAATGTTTTTATGCTAAAATTTACTTGTTTCATTATCCATTTAAAAAACATCTATCTAAATATTATCATTTTTAAGAAATAATTGCAATGTTTAAATGTACTTTTATAAAAAAAGAAACAAATATTTTAAAAATAAATATGAATAAAAGATTTTTCAAATGTATTTGTTTTTTATTGCAAAAAACTTATTTGTAAAAAATATCGTCTGAATTCCAATGAATGATTAAATATTTTTTGGATCAAAACTTCGATTTTTTTTTTCACTAGAGATAAATTTTTTATAATGACGAAAAGTTTTAAATATATAAATGAGTGATTCGAAGAAAGAAGCTGTTTTATTATTTCGGAACTCGAGAAAGTGTCATTTCAAGTCTATGGAGAAAAACATACTTGGATTACTTTTAAATGCAAGTAAGTCATTATATTTTCGTTATTTGTGTTTGTTCCAAACGAGCGTAAGTCGTGAGCTTTGTTCCAAAATTTAATTTCTTTTATGACAAAGTAACAAAACTGTCACGTTTTTTTAACCATTTGGGATCCTTACTATAACAATAAAAGTTCGATTCTTGAACAAATTCAAAATAAGTTCCTTCGTTATTTATATTCTTAATTCTGTTCATTTTGCTGTTCCATGTAGATTTTTAAGAAACCATCGTTTATTTGTTAACGATATTACAAAATCAAATGTCATTGCAAATTTTTATTTAAATTTTATAAATTATACAATAAGTTCTCCAATGATCTGGATATTTTTAATATGTCTTAAAGTTTTTAAAGCTACATGTGTTCGAATTTTTAACTGATGTATCTTTTTATAGTATTTTTAGTGTAATTGCGGTTTTATATTTGTCTGTTTTTTCTTTGCATCACTCTGTAATTGGATTTTTATCTGTTGTGTGTGTATGTTCTAAATAAATAAATCGTATAATTTAGTTATTATCCGCAGATAACTTGAGAAAATTACAACAAAATAAGTAGAAATATCCAGTTCGTTCGAAGTTGACGTAATATTTTCTTTTCCGTTGCTAAGTTGGTTAAATTAAATGTCCTTGTTTTTCGCTAATGCAGTGACAATCGAAAAGCATAGCTTACATCTATAAAGTCTGAGTTCGGAGTCGTTCTATTAGGTGACTAAAGTGAAAACTGCATGAAAAAGAACGCGTCATAAAATGGCTACTGGGAATTCAATATTGTTGGGTTTCTCTCTACAATTATTGAAAGTCAAATCCTGACTGTGTGTGCTGTGTCCTGACTACAACATCAAATGCCACAAATTCAAAAAAAACTTGGCGACCGCCAAGCGATGCAATAGCATGTGGCTGACTCTGCCGAGTCGCCAAGTTTTGTTGCATTTGTGGCATTTGATGTCGTAGTCAGGACACAGCCAAAGAGGTGTTTCAGGCGATGTAACTCTTAATTTTTGCCCTTGCGATTTTATTGTTTCAATTTCACTATCAAAATGAGCGTTTTTTTTTTGTCTGTTTTATTATATAGTTTCTTTCGTGGTACATTTTAATAGCTACTATTGATTAAACTTTTTCGGTTTAAATTCGATTAAATTTCGAAAATGCAAAGCATTGCCAAAACCTAAATGTCGTTCAAAAAAACTTCGGTCTAGATATTTTTTCTTATTCATAGAAATTAAGAGGGACTGTCAGTCCCATAGAGCCAATGCATTAGTTTTGAAATCATTACTTTTGCAAAAGAATTGCTTTGCCATGTTATCCTATTTTCACCAGGTATGGGAATCGTCATAGCATGAATTTAAAACAAAATTGAAAAGAAAATAACATCCGGTCATTCAATTATTAATTGATAGTTTTAAAATAGTGTCGCCATCTGCCGTATTATTTTGGCATTTTAAAACTTACAAAATATATAATTAAATAACGAGATAACATCTTCGTTTTAAATTTGTTTCATATCGATGTCATGTTGATTCCCATACCTGGGGGAAAAGAGCTAACATGGCAAAGCAATACTTCTGCGGAAGTTGTGATTCCAAAACTAATGCATTATCTCTATGGGATTGAAAATCCCTCTTAAGCGAAATTGTGGAACAGCATAATTTACCTTGATTCACGGACCAGACCTATTGAAAGAAAAGTTTGTACCCAACATTCGTTTCAGTAAGATAAGAAAATATTGTATTTTTCAAAACAAATGTCATTCCAGAAGGACCAAATATAAAACTAATACCGCTTGGACTGTTGCCACTCACGACGTGAAACATGCCCATTTGGCTATTGTTTGATTTTTACTCTGCAGTTGTTGAATGGGCTTGTTTCACGTGGGATCTGGCAACAGCTCTGCGGTCTTGTTTTCATTTGTCTCGAATTACTTTTGCCTTAGTATTCCAAATTGAGTTTTCTAAGAATATTTTAGTTATTTTTTAAAAAATTCCAACTTCTTTCAATGCAAGTTTTCTTTGATAAGTGATTAAAACAACCAACAGCACAGAAAGAAGTTGTAATTTAAAAAAATAACAACTAAAATAACTTATTCTTAGAAAACTCAATTTAGAATATCAACAAAAGTAATTCGAGAAAAGTGAAAACAAGATCGCAGAGCTGTTGCCAGATCCCACTTGAAACAACCCCATTCCAGAAGGACCAAATATGAAAACAATACCGCTTGGACTGTTGCCACTCACGACGTGAAACACGCCCGTTTGGCTATTGTTTGATTTTTACCCTGCAGTTATTGAATTGGTGCATTACATGGCTTCCTCTTTTTAAGTCTCATTTTGGTTTTTCCAACTGGGCGTTATTTTTACATCTTTTCACCGCCCTTCTGTCTGCAAAAGACGTTTTTTTTTTCGTCCACACATGAACCTTCATCTGCATAGTCCATTTATTTCAAAGTTTCTAAGAATGAAACGTATCTCATTATCTTATCTCGCATCTTATCTAACTCTAAAATATTGTAATTGGCTGTCTTGATTTTTAGTTACCATTGCTCCTGTTCAAGGGCGATTGTGCTTGGGTGACTTCTTGCAAATATCTTAATACTTCTAAGCACTGTGTTCAAGAACCCATCTCAATCTGTCTACACTCTTAAAACAAAAGAGTGAAATTCACTCCTATAGGAGAAGTGCATTTTCGGCACCGGAAAGGAGTGGAAATTAACTCAGACTGAGTTAAAACCGCTCGTTTGTTTTAAGAGTGTACATCGAATATTTTTACAAACTGTTTTTTACATCAAAAATGTAGTATAATGGGCTTGTTTCACGAGGGATCTGGCAATAGCTCCGCAGTCTTGTTTTCATTTTTCTCGAATTACTTTTGCCTTGGTATTCCAAATTGAGTTTTCTAAGAATATTTTAGTTTTTTTTTTTTAAATTCCAACTTCTTTCAATGCAAGTTTTCCTTGATTAAAGGATTAAAACAACCAACAGCACGGCAAGAAGTTGTAATTTTAAAAAAATAACTCATAAAATAACTTATTCTTAGAAAACTCAATTTCAAATATCAACAAAAGTAATTAGAGAAAAATGAAAACAAGACCGCATAGCTGTTGCCAGATTCCACGTGAAACAAGCCCATTCTACTTTTTGAAATGAGTTCGAATATTTTGTTGTAAAATTATTTATTGAAAACTAAAAAATATTTGAACCGATTTCAAAAAGTGGGATTAGACCTGCGTGTTAGCTACGTTTATCATCCAAAAAAAATGTTGTTGTTGTTGCTTATCCTCTATCTGACGGAGTCTGAACTGTTTTTAAAAATATTGAATACAGCCGGAGAAATGTGGCTTAGAAAATCAATTTTTCCCATTGAATTAACTCAAAGGCACTTTGATTTGGAGACCCACGGTAACTCGGTCTCATTCTCCCTTTGGAGCTCAAGTGATTACTAGTTCCATACTTTCCAACTAATTAATGTTAAAAAAATACCACCAAAACTTTTATGGAAATACAAAATGATTTTTTTTTAATGTATAGTGGAATATTCCGTATTTAGAGATCTACATTGTGATATCCAATTTCTAAATCTATTTTTCGAGTTTAATTATAAGTAGCTTTTTAGAATCGAAGACAGTAAATTTGGGAGGTATGCAGCGTTGGATGAATAGTGAAGGGAAAGATGGATTTTAAATCATAGCTACTTTTTTCATCTACCAAATTACTTCAATTCTTCCAGAATCTTTTAAAAAGAAGTTTTCTACGTATTCGCGTATATATTTTTAATGTATTTCAGTTTAACCTATATTTCAATTTTAAAATATTTCAGTTTGTGAAATCGGATTAATATTAGTTATCGCGCAGTCAAATGTTTCTTATTTAAATGGAAATTTCAAAACTAACTTTTTGGCGCTTTCAATCAATAAAAAGGTTTTCTTCCGCTGGTCTCTAGAAAAGGTTTTAACAAAATAGAAATGAAGTAAAGAACGCCATTATATTCAAATAATAAACTACGTATACCTTTTAAAACACACCGCTCGTTTTTCCCCCATCCTAAACTGGAAACATTTAGTTTCATTTACGTTATAAGGTCCTGATATTTTAAGAGGAAAAGCAGTAAATTGTCAATTTCTTCTAAAAGTTTCCCACGTCTAGCAATTCCTTCACCCTCTTGTAGCAAGAGAAAGTCGATGAAGAGCGAGTGCCTAAATAACTGCCAATTGAATAACAACCGGGGACTTATTTGAAGAGCTTAGTGGAAAAACGTGCGAAGTGACATTTTTGAAAAAATTGAGATTTTTGTATCAATGAACATATTATTCCATCTTTTACAGATAACAAGTAGGGGCTGGGGAGCCCAGTCGGTTAGGCACTCGCCTAGCATGCGAAAGGTCCCAGGTTCGGGTCCGGGCATCGCCAAAATAACTGCCGACTTATAAACGGCCCGTTTGTAGCCAAAAATGTCCGACGAATAATACGCCGTAGAGGGATTGCACGTTAAAATATGCTCCAAAGTACCAACGCTGCGTACGATTTCGCCCTTAACGGTTGCGCTGGGGGCCTACTCGGGTGTCGGCTCGTCACTTGATTGTGGTTCTAAAATACGACGCCCGTCGCCAATAGATCTCGTAGCTCTAGTGCGACGATAATTCAAACTAAAACTAAACTAAAACAGATAACAAGTGTTCCCTTTTTCATAAACTTAAGCTTAAGTATACTTTTTACCGTTTGCAAGTACCATTTTCAACATATTTAAGTACGAACAAAAAAAACTTTAAAGCTCGTTTTCTCGTTTTCACCTTTTTGTCACTTGGCACGTTCTTGCACTAAGCTCTTCATTTGGGTGTCACGCGACCCCACTTCGACTTGGTGACAAAGATCTGTCAAATCTCATTTCTTCCGAAATTTAACAGAGGCAATTTAGGGGGGAAAACTTCACTCAAATTTGTTTAATAGAATTTTTTTTAATGAAATCGAAACTAATTTACTCAACTGGTAGTCTTCACTTTTGGTGTGCTTCGGTTTAATTGCAAAAATGAACGTTCTTCGTAATAAAATAATACTTAATTTTTAAAAGGTTTTTAACTGAGTGTGTAGTTCAATTTAAACGTAAAATCACTCCGTTACATTTTACTACTCATTTAATTTACATGCTCACTTTATGTTACAAAATTTTTAACACAGAAAGTCGACTGGCGCGCTTTCGCTCTCTTGGCGAGCAGTCTGTTATAAGGTGAATTAAATCTTGTTTGATAATATAGTAGTAAAGAGTTTAAAGTTTTCTGTGAAGATTTATACGCTATTTTTAACTGTGTAGTCATAAAAATAACACAGTAGAACTCCAATTATACGACGCGTTGCTTTTATTTCACATATGTTGGAATGATGGTTTCTTTTAAGAAGTCATGGTAAATGATAGATATTGAAAGTTTACTGAACTATACTGCCGTGAGCAGGTAGACTGCAGTATAGAGCTACATTGCTTGTCCCATTGTTGCAAGAACTCAATTACTTTAACCTATAAGAAAACATACTGAAAAACTAATTATTTCAGAGCAATGTAATGAAGGCTTTCACGGCCGGAACGATAAGTAAAAGAAATATCCGGGCTATTGTGCCGTGGTCCATTGAAGTTAAAAGCTTCAGACGTTTCGCTTGGCATTGCAGCAAGCATCATCAGTGAGAGCGCTTACGAAGGTTCCAAGGGAAAGACTTCGGAGCAACTGATAAAAGATTCTTAGAGATTCTTTATCAGTTGCTCCGAAGTCTTTCCCTTGGAACCTTCGTAAGCGCTCTCACTGATGATGCTTGCTGCAATGCCAAGCGAAACGTCTGAAGCTTTTAACTTCAATGGACCACGGCACAATAGCCCGGATATTTCTTTTACTTATTTCAGAGCAGTAATGGTCCGATTCATTGTTGTGGTTACTGCAGTTTACCCGTTCGCGGCAGTCATTGAGCTAGAAGAAACGTGGAGTGAGGTGTGTGATTCACTGAAGAGGGCAGCAAACCAGCCGGTTCAATAACGAAACGCTGAGGAATACTGCAGCAGAAACGAACCCGGCAGAAAACCTAGAAACTTGCCTATTTCGCTATTGGGTTCGTCTTTGCTGGTTCTTAGTGAGTGATCCACATGGTTATTTCTTAAAATAGTTGGAATTTAAAGTTAAAGAAAGTTAATTCTTTCGAACTAAAAATGTTAAAATACATTTAGGAGCCCAAGTCTATATGATAGAGGGGTCTCATACAAGCATTGCATACATAAGTGTAGGGAAAATACTGCTTTTCTGCCCGGTTCGCTCAAAAGGGTGTGAGTGGGTTTTCGTCTCGCTGACACCTCACTCCAGTTTCCCTTCTAGCTCAATGACGGCAGTATATATTCAAAAGGTAATTTACATAATAAGCAAATAAGTACATAAAATAAAAGCAGTTACAGCTAGTTACAAAAGTTTATATGCGATGCCATGTCCATTAATTTTTTTTTGGGTCGGTCAAAAAATGACTATGCATGATATTGAACAAAAGAAACAGATTGGCCGGGTGGATTTTTTTCTGAAATCGGCAGCGCGCTTCGGATATGTGGCGTTCTACTGTATTCTTAAAGTTTCCCACGACATGCTCTTCTTCCACCCTTTCATCGCAGAAGAGAGGAAGTAGAGCAAGAGCGAGTGCGTAAATTACCACCCATTGAGTGACGCCCGTCACTCGACAAACCGGGGTCACGCGACCCCACCCCGGCTCGGTTACAAAGATGTCAAATCTCGTCAACGCACTCCCCACTTTGGGGATTTTTTCTTTTCCTAACCGGTCTTCGCCAATGGGTGATGAAATGTCAAGGATTAAGTTGGATATGTTTTGGGATTCAGTGGGCATTAGAACAGTGTTTTAAATGTGTCAGGCCATATTTTTTTAAGTTCAGGTTTAAAAGTCACACATTTGAAAATGGATTTGGATTTTCAAAGAACAATTTGAAAGTTTTGAGCTTTCATGAATATTATGAAATATGTTTTACTTGAAATGTTGACAGCTCTTATGAAAAGAGTGTAAAAAATTTACTATTTTTTTACTGTTCCAAGAAAGTCTTACTTTTTGCACGCTTCTGATATTAAAATTACGATATGATATCTGATTTTTTTTCACGTAATTATAAAAAAGTTTGCCTTTTGTAATTCCACAAATTTATAGACGCAATCTGGTTTTTAAAAAAAAACCTTTAAACGCGTGAGTTATTTTTGAACTAATATTGCGATTTTTTTCCACGTACATTGTGTATGCAACCGGGATGCAACACGTGTGAAAAGTAAACTTTTAAAACACGTGCCATTATTTATCGTTTTAAAAAGTATTAATTTTCCTCTTGTTGCATAAATAATTCAAAATAGGCATACATTGGAGAACTATTTTAAAATGGTGAAAAGAACTGATAAACGCAATGTAAGAAAAAACTTCAAACTTAAAAAGTGTTCCAAATGCAACAAAAACAATTCTGCATTATATTTTTTTTATCCTTCACACCCGATTGCTGCATTTTTGTCGTCATTTGGCGAACAGTCCTATAAAACGATGACTGAAGTATTCAATCTTTAGTTTGTCTCTAGAGCTTATTATAGGAAAAAAGCTTATTCCAGTCTCTTATTAGGTGTAAATGTACAGTGTGCATTAGTGGAGGGTGTCGTAAAAAAATTCCCCTGTATATAATGTTGAAATACCTAAAATAACCGTTTCAAGCATTATTTTTTGAATGGCGAAAAGCACTTTCAGCGTAATGCAGACAAGAACTAAAATTTTGAAAATGTTCTCTTTTGATTGAAAATTTTTTCTGTTATTTTTTAGACATGTGGCTCAGAATGCTGGAACTAAATATTTGTAAACAAATTCAGTTAAAATATGACACTGCTCTTGTATAATTTGTTACATGCGGTTTAACGCGTCCAATATAAGTCTAGATAATTTAACTTGCGCGTAAGTAATAGACGAATTTAACAGAAACGCAAAACCTGCCCGACTCTTTTCAGAATAAACATAAAATGAGCTGAATTTGCCTGGTAAATAAGATCGATAACTTCTGCAAAGATTAGTTGTTACCAAATCTAAGTGTAGCTGTACAACCAATGTTCGAAAACCACTTTTTGAAATCAGCAATTCAGCACTCTCTCAAACGGGTAGAAAAGTCAATTTCTATTTCATACTTTCGCGCAATACTTTTATTAACTCATATTTTATATTGGGTATTTGAAAGTAAAAGTCATAGATATCATAGTTAAAGTATTAGATTGGCAGATCACGTGACCCCCCAATGCTAACGACGGGACGCGCATGGAGACCAGAATAAGAGGGCAATTTGGCCGGTGTTATCACCAGTTTTTGGGAGAAAATCACTACGAAAAATACCATTTAATTCTAAAATTACAAAAAAAATACCATAAACATTTTAGCTGCATTTTGGAATCTTTTTAGTGACTTTAAAAAAAACGTGAAACACTTTGCTAGTATTTTTTATAGTATGTTTTTGCAATTTTAGAATTAAATGGTATTTTTTCGTAGTGTTTTTCTCCTAAAACTGGTGGCAACACTGGCCAAATTGCCTCTTATTCTGGTCTCCATGCGCGTCCCGTCGTTAGCATTGGGGGTCGCGTGATCTGCCAATCTAATACTTGAACTATGATATCTATGGTAAAAGCCCGTGTTATATTTTTACGTGGAGTTTTAAAATTTTGAATAGTAATGGGGGTAGAAATTTGCGCGTGTAACAAATCTCCAGTTATTTACTGCAAAACTTTGACATGTTTCTTGATCTTATCAATTATGTCGAGGTCTTATCAATTTTGGGAACTTCCTAATTTTCCTTAATTTGTATATTGTTCTCTAGCGCATTCAAAAAGCTAGCGTAGGCCGAAAACTTTCTTTGTCGCTGAAAGATGTTTTTATGTCCACTTCAATAAAGGTTTGATTTACGTGTTGCGTTACATGCCCTTTTATGCGGCCTCCAACAGAGTGGCCATAAAAAAAAATTTCCGCGTCGTCATTCGGGATGAATTATATATTAGTGGGTAAGGATGATATGTGGGTTTCGAATGTTATATATTTTGAGTTAGATCTAAATATAGTTTTTTTTATTATGAGGTTGTGGTTTTTTTTTATGGGATAGCGCCAATTTCTTTAATACAGCACGCTGATGCTGCGCTGTTGGTTTTGCTGTAATGTCATCGAACTTGGTTGGTGGCGGGCTAAGTCCATTGTTTTAGAAAATGCTACCAAAACTGATTGTGCAAACGATAAGACCAAATGCTGTGATATAGGGGCTGGCGCACCTTAAATTCGCTTGTAGCTTCTGGGGTTGGGCAGCCCAGTCGGTAAGGCGCTTGTTTTGCATGCGGAAGGTCCCAGGTTCGAGTTCGGGCGTTGCCTAAATAAGTCCAACTTATAAACGGCCCCCCCAAAAAATGTCCGCCGAATATCCCCGTTTATAGGAAGTGCATGTTTAATATGTTCCCAATTCTCAACGTACCATGTCGCCCTTAATAGTTGCGTTGGGTGCCTACTCGGGTGTCGGCTCGTCACTTGACTGTGGTTCTAATTACGACGCCAATAGCCCTCGCGTATATAGTTATATATTAGAAGTACGGATGATATGTGGGTTTCGAATGGGATATATTTTGAGTACATCTCAAATATACATAGTTTTTTTATTATGAGGTTGTGGGTTTTTTTTTATGGGATAACGCGAATATCTTTCAGGCTTGCACAAATATTTATTTCTGTAATGTCATCGGACTTAGGATGGTGGCGTGCTAAATCGATTGTTTTTGGAAAATGTTACCAAAGAAACTGACCAATCACACGAATAAAATGCTGTGGTATAGGTGTTGGTGCACGTTAAATCGGCTAATAGCATCAGTAGGGGCTGGCAGCCCAGTCGGTAAATCGCTTGTTTTGCACGTGGAAAGTCCCACACTGTTAAAAATGTTGACTGTTAAAAATGTTGTGCTTGGTTTCCCCATGATATTGGTTCCTATAGTAGCTGCAACGGCTGTGTGGTGAAACGTTTCACCTTTTTTTCGGTGTTTGGTTGAACCATTTTTCTGGATTTGGAAACATAAACCTGAGAAATGGTTCAACCGAATACCAAAAATATGGCTTAACGTTTCACCACACAGCCGTTGCAGCTACTAGGAACCCTATTTTTGGTGAAACAAAGTGCCTAATTTTTAACAGTGCAGGTTAGAGTTCGGGCATCGCCTGAATAACTCGACCTATAAACGGCCCGTGCAGCCAAAAAATGTCCGACGAATGTCCCCGTGTAGAGGAAGTGCATGTTAAATATGCTCCAAATTCTCAACACTTCTCAACGCGATGTTGCCCTTAATGGTTGCGTTGGGTGCCTACTCGGGTGTCAGCTCGTCACTTGACTATGGTTCTAATAACGGCGCCAATCGCCCTCGAGATGAGTTATATATTAGTGGGTACGGATGATATGTGGGTTTGGAATGGGATATATTGAGTACATCTCAAATATCCATATTTTTTTTATTATGAGGTTGTGGTTTTTTTATGGGATAACGCGAATATATCTTTAAAGGCTTGCACAGTTGGTTGTTTCTGTAATGTCATCGAACTAGGATATTGGAGGGCTGACCCATTGTTTTTGGAAAATGCTACCAAAGCAACGGACGAATGAAATGCTGTGGTATAGGTGTTAGTTCACGTTAAATCCGCTTGCAGCTTCAAGGGCAGGCAGCCCAGTTTGTTAGGCGCTTGCTTTGAAGGCGAAATGGCCTAGGTTCTGGCCAGGGAAAAATACCAAATAACTGCCGACTTATAATCGGTTTGCTCATTCAAGCAGTCTGACTAACAATACACGTAGAGGGAGTGCACGTTAAATATGCTCAAGTGCCGACGCCACGTACGATGTCGAAATTCAAAGTTGCGTTGGGTGAGTATTCAGGTGACACTCTTAAAACAAACGAGCGGTTTTAACTCGGTCTGAGTTAATTTCCAATCCTTTTCGGTGCTGAAAATGCACTTCCCCTATAGGAGTGGATTTCACTCTTTTGTTTTAAGAGTGTAGGCTGCCACTTCCCTCTTGTAACTCGGTGTAGCTTTGTGTAGTTCCCGAGTGTGAAAACTGTACGTTTATATAAAAACTAAATTTTATGTTTTAAAAAAAGTTAGATGCCAATGCATTGTATCTTGTTGTATAAAGCAAACTGTAACAGGTTTCAATTTAATTATAAGCTATATCCCTCCGCTGCGGCGGCCGTTTTGTTGTGACGTAAAATATGCAAAAAAAAGGACCAGAACTGTAAAATTGCAAACGAAGATAAGACGTGCTGTGATTGTTAAGTGAATTTCAACGACTTTCTTTCTCGCTACTAACGAACTTGACAATGAAATAAATTAACGCCCTCCTAATGGAAGAATAGCACAACCGTTAAAAAACGTAATAAGAAAATGTGATTAATAGAGCAGGCGGGGAAAACTGGACTTTAGTCTGTAGGCGGCATATTCTTAAATCTAGCCAAGCTTATATCTAAGGAACAGTATAGCGGTGGGCACCATCTCGGGAATTTCAAAACCTAATAACATCTCAATTTGTTTCCTAGAGTAGGGCATTTCAAATTTCTTACGAGCTAAAGTACCAGATAAGCAGTGGAAATACAAAAAAAATATTTACCAACCAGTTATTTTATAAAACTAGGGCGTGTAACACTCCACGACTTTCAATTACCGCTCAATAAATCAATACACGTTTAAGGTGGCCCAACACGTTCGAAGCCCTTTTTTAAAAATATGAACTAGAAAACAACTTTGGGAGTATTTTTGTGTGCATCTAAAGGAAATAAATATATATATAGCAGGTAAAATTTGGCATACATACCAAATTTTTTTTAAATATGGTCATTTTATACGTTGCATTATTTTTTGTCAAACTTCAATTAGGTTAGAAAAAAAAACTGTTCGACCTATTAAGAAAATAAAACCACCAAATTAAACTGTAAACTTATGTCTAGGGAATATACCTAAAATCAAAAGATTTTATTTAAAAATAAAATTTTTATTAGTAGTCGAAAAACGAGTCTGATTTTCAAAATTTTTTACGGTGTGTCAAAATGATTAATAGGCCAAAATAAAATATATTTCTTCCAAGTTTTTTAGGTATATTCCCTAGACAACAATTTCTTAAATTAGTAGTCAAAGATATTTTAAAATTACTCAATAACTTTTTGAGTTATCTTTTTCCAACTGAAGCTATTTAATGAAAAACTGAAATGTGCGAGAAAAACGCATTTAAAGTTTCAACATCTTGGTTGATTCTAGTGCTACTGACCTTTACTAAATTAATCACTACGTTCGTTCTAATTGCGGCACAGTTAAAATGATGACAGTTTTAGAAACACAAGAAAACCTGAGTAATAATATAAACAAATAAAAAAAATCCATTTTTCTCAAATGCCATTTTCAACGTGTGGAGATACCTAGGTTTTATAAGGTAAGGTATAAGGCCTTTACACTGTTAAAAATTTGGTGCTAGGTTTCACCATGATATTGGTTCCTAGTAGCTGCAACGGCTGAATGGTGAAATGTTTCACCTTTTTTTCGGTGTTTGGTTGAACCATTTTTCTGGATTTGGAAACCAAAACCTGAGAAATGGTTCAACCGAATACCAAAAATAGGGTGGAACGTTTCACCATTCAGCCGTTGCAGCTACTAGGAACCAATATCATGGTGAAACCAAGCACAAAATTTTTAACAGTGTATGATGTCATTTCAATACTCTTGACACCTAAAGTTCTATGGCAGCTTTCATTTGCGCTTGGACGATTTTCTTGAAAACATGAAATTTGACTTATAGTTAAACTGGTAACTCGTACCAAATTTGAAGTCTGTAGCTCTCTTAGTTAGTTGCTGAAGAGTGAATTCAGACAGACTGACCAATGTTTGAAAACCACTTAATCGACACCCTCCAAAACGTGTAGAAAACCCAATATCTCCATTTCGGATATTTGATTCTATAGCAATACTTACATTACATTATATTCTAAATTAGGTAATCAAAAGTAAAAAAAAAATTCCATTTGAATTCCACCTATACAAAGTTAATAGTTCGCGCTTGCGCATTAAATGCGTATTTTACCAAATATCTTTATTTCAAAGATTTAATATTACTAAAATATATTTCATATCTATTTATGGCAGCTATAATTTAACCTAATGTAGAAATTTATTCTAAGAACTGACAAATATACTTATAATAACATCAGTTAAATAAGCTTACGTTTTACTATTTTTAAAACCTAAATGCGACCTAGATATATTTCTATGTTTTTAACTTTATTTGTACATGATAATCGGGGGATTATACTTATCTTGCATTAAGTTATTTTCATAGATATCATAATTAAAGTATTATTAATTCTAAAATAAATTCTAAAATTAAGTTAAAAGTTTAGTTATAAAGTTTAAAGAGCATATTAGTATTTTAGAATTATTCTAAAATTACAAAAAATATCGTAAAAATACTAGCTGCATTTTAGAATATTTATAGTGACTTTAAATCCTTTTCTAGTATTTTTTTTTGTAATTTTAGAATTAAATAGAATTTTTTTTTTGTAGTATTTTTCTCCTTAAAGTGGCAGCAACACTGGCCATAAGGACCTCCAAAAAAGCCTCCATGCGCGTCCCGTCGTTAACATTGGAGGTCACGTGATCAGCCAATCTAATACTTTAATTATGATATCTATGGTTATTTTTGAAAATGTTTTATTCTCGCGGGTACAGTTTTGTCTGGGCAAAAAAATTATCTCATTTTGGGGTCGTCAATAGTAGATTTTCTTTATCTTGGAAACGAAAAGTAGATATGTGGAATCTTGACTTCCCGCAGATTTATTCTTTGGAATGCGGAATCTGGGGTATCGTGCAATGCAAATTACGGTCTCTTATGTCAGAGATAGGACTCGGATAAAAGAACATCTTGTTTTTTTTTACCTGTTGCTGAATATGCAAAAACAAACAAGTAGGTTTGTAACAGAATCTGTCACTTAACCCGCTTCCACACAACAGTTGTGTTTAACAGGTAAAAAGGCGACAAACCACATCATTAATAATATTCTATATTAAACATTTACATGCTAAATTTGGCTAGTTTCATTTGTTTTATTTCGAAAATTCAATAATTATTACTTATCGTTTGCAAAAATTAATTTGTATTTCAAAGAATAAATATGTAATATTCCTCGCTTATAAATAGAATTAAAATATTTCATATCAACGTACAAAGAATCTCGTAAGGAAATATATTTGACGTCATTTCAAACTGATCGATGTCGCAAAAATAAATTTATTTTAATTTATTGTCTACAAGAATTAAAGTTTCTCGAGCGATTGTTGCGAACGGCAATGGCGATTTAATTCTAATAAAAATGGCTTCCTATGCTTTTTAAATGAGCATTCAATTTTGCAGTTTTTTTTAAATAATTGAAGTACTTCGAATTCTGTTCTGAAATTTTCAATGTATTCTAATTTCGATGCGCTGAATTTTTTGACGTATCACACTTGTCCGTAGCATTTGTAGTTTGGGCTATTGAAGTGGATGACGGACAGACGGACTGAACGATTATAATACCTTCCACTTTTTACGTTATAAACGTAGTGTGGAAGCTAACAAAACTAGGTATGTAACACACGACTTTGCATTACCACTCAATAAACCAAGACCATTTAAATGTAATAGTATATACCCTATAAGGTAATTCCAATAACTTTAAAACCTAAAGAGTTCTATAACGGCTACCATTTGCTCATTTACGATTTTCTCAACCCTTATGACGTCATACAGGTACTGGGAACTCGTATACCAAATTTGAAGTGTGTATCTTTTTTAGTTCGAACTGTAGAGTGGTTTCAGCGGACAGACGTACCCATGTTTAAAAACCACTTTTTCGAAATCGGTACCCGCCAAGCAAATGATTAATAGTATTTTATCCCAATATCAAATTCATTAATATTTAGTTGTAGTTTGTAGACGGTTGATTGGGTGGTGCAGATTTATAGTTTTAAACTTCTTTTAAATACGTTTGCTGTCTGTTTAGAGTATACGAGTCATTAAGAGGGATTATCAGTCCCATATAGAGCTAATGCATTAGTTTTGAAATCACAACTTTTGCAAAAGAATTGCTTTGCCATCTTATCCCATTTTAACCAGGAATGGGAATCATCATAACATGCATTTGAAACAAAATTGAAAAGAAAATAACATCCGGTTATTTAATTATTAATGGATAAAGTTTTAAAATAGTGTCGCCATCTGCTGTATATTTTTGGCATTTTAAAACTTCAAAAATATATAATTAAACAACTAGATAAAATTTTCGTTTCAATTCGATGTTATGTTGATTCCCAAACCTATAGAAAAAGGGCTAACATGGTAAAGCAATACGTCTGCGGAAGTTGTGATTGAAAAATGCATTAGCTCTATGGGACTGACAGTTCCTCTTCAATGACAAGAAGTTCTAAAAGAAGTAGAATCGTCAACTTTTTCCTGTTTCCTCACTACTCATTAAAGTACAGATAGGTAAACACACAAAAACAAGGTATTAAACGATGGGTATCTGATGTCATACTTTTCTTACAAAAAACAATTTTTAGAATTGAACTGTTAGAACCCAATTCGAAAGGGGATATAGTCGAACAGACATATAGACGGATGGACGGAAATTTCCAAGATGCCAACACCTACAGTCCCTGGACAAATTATTAGACGCACTGCAAGATTTCATGTAAAATATTAATTACCGGGTGATATTGTACCATTTTATTATTTTAAATTGATTTGTTTTTTATTTTTATATTATCCAATCAATTACTGATTTATTTGACATAAATAAAACAGCATTCATTTAGAAAAGCATAAGTTTTTTAAGTTTTTTAAAAAAGTGAAATTAATGTCAGTAAAAGTCAATATTGAGTTGAGCCACCTTTAGCCGCTATCAGAGCTTTCATTCTGCGCGGCATGCTATCAATGCAAGACTACTGTCTCCTGCATTTGAGGATGATGATTTCACACATAAATCATCTTATAATAAATAATTAATATAAATTAATCTTAATCATAATTATTTTAAAATAAATACAAATATGTAGTCTACAACAATTCTTTTAAATACAAATTAATAATATTGTAGTTTAAATATACCATTATTGCATAAAAACTCTTAAGAAACATAAAATTACTAAAAAAAATACAGTGCGTCTTATAATTTGTCCAGGGACTGTACTTTCCATTTTTTAATTCTAAATTTATTCGTATTAAATAAAATTAAGCTTTGAGAAAATGAAGGTAAATTAAATTTCATGGCTTTACTTCCTTCCAATTAAACATCGCCGGCAAAGTGAGCGAGGCCTTGTGCGATGGCACCTTTGCACAATCACAAGAGTGCGGTACTGGCTGGAGTCTATTTGAAGCAAAATGAAGTCGTTAAAATGACGTGACGCGCTCAAAAGGTTGCACATCAAGTCCTGGAAAATATATTGGAACATTGTCGGGTCTTTTTTAATGTGAAAAATACGTGCCAATGGTGTCGAAATGTTCCTGGTAAAAAAAATTTGAAACCGTGTTTTTTTTTATTTAAGATTGCATTTCGATCCGATGTGTCGAAATTTAGATGTTTAAATGTCTGTTTTTAAATTTATTCTGTATAAAATCGTCAAGTTTATGAAACGAATCCTGAGTAATGGGCATTCTTTAAATAAGTTTATGCAGTTGAATTTAATTACGTTTTGAATGTTATCAATGCTTTATGTAAGTTCTCTAGTTAGAAGAATGGGTCCCTAGTTTAAACAATTACATTTTAATTGGCTTCTGTCCACATTTCAAATGGTTACTCGCCAAATAAGCTTTTATTGGGACTAGAACAATTGGCTTGTTTCAAGTGACGTATTTCCTTCCAGCTTGCATTGATGCATTTCCTGCGATCAGTGCTCCCTAGCGTGCCTAAATAAAAGAACGCACTAGTACTTCATACAAGTAATAGTTAAAGCCACTCTAAACTAAACTCCTCGGCGCAACAGCCCATTAGTGGGCCAAGGAATGCCGTGCCCATTTCAGCTTTCGTGACCTAGGGCTTTGGGGTGCTGGGAATATGTCCCGGTGAGGTGGTCAGCCACACGCGGAACCCCCAGTGTTTAGTTACCAAGCATGCTTGGTACCCATTTTATCAAACCACTAGATCAAGAGATGAAAGGATGGGTCAACCTCGCCCAATCCGGGATTCGATCCTCGGACCTGTGGCGTGGCAATGCGAAGCACTACCACTAAGCCACTGGGCCTCAAAGCCACTCTACATGACACGGATTTACCAATCGAGGCTTGAAAAAGAATTCGTTTTAATCCAGCATTTCTATTGTCTCTCAAGACCTGAAACACGCCCATTTGTTAAACGATTTTTTTTAAATAAAAAATCAACTACATTCATAATTTCTTTTAAAATGTTTCTTCCTTGACATTCTATATAAATTCTACTTTAAAACGTCCATATTTAACAGCGTTAATCCTTGAAAGAGACATCGCCTTCAGAACAAACAGGCACCGAAATAAGTTTCCAAAATTAAAAGAAAACCAGGTTGTAAATTTTTTAAGAACATAAAAAGGTGTCTCCCGCCCTCTGACCAAACGATCTTTTCTCGGGTATCCGACCATTATTCACACCTCGGGACACTCCTTCCACACACTGTAACCGTCTCAGGTGGTCGACTACTGATGCCATTCCAGGAATTGGAACTTTGAGATCGTTTGACGCTCCAGCTGTGGTCAGCGGGTGGGCTAAAAGGCTAGAGTTTTAAGAAGAGGGAGATGCTTGGCGCGATAAAAAGTGAAGCTGCCAGAATATCGCCAAGCAACCTAGTAAACCTAAACGAATCGCTCACTTAATGTTGGTTAAAGGCGTTAATTAAAACTCAAAAAATTACTGCGGCAATTGTAGGCAGTAACACGAGATCTGAATTTCTAAAGGTAGTAATAAATCGCTTCACAGGTAAGAAAACTGAGTTGTAATTACAGTTTATATTAAATAATTGTAAAGTCCTATATATAAACTCCACTTTAGCATAGCTCCAGGTAATTCACCGAGAGCGTTTGTTTGGGCTTACTACAAAGCGATCAATGGCTTCACTTGGCAAACTGTTTTTTTGTATTGGTTTTTGCCCGACAGCATCTCCATCTTCTCAACTCTGTCTAAATTACATTTCGGAACTATGGTCACTAGTAAATATAGGGACCGAGTATAAAGAAGGAATTGAAGTAGAGGCGTTGTAGCCGTATTCCACTGAGGCTAAAAATAAACGTTTTCTGGTTGTCTGTCACGTGATTTTAAAGAATTTTGGAATAGAATTTTCGCCAAATGCTAGGATAACATGTCCGACGTTTTAGGCAAAGACATTTGGTAAATGGACTGAGCGTTGGTAAACCTAAATGGCGACAAACATGACTAAAAGCTCATTGTTAAGGGCCGTTAATTAGCACAAGATCAGATTTTCAAAAAAAATGTTTTTTTTAAATAGTTTTTATTACGAATTGTTGTTAATATTATTCGAATATTATTTAAATAGACGTAGTAGAAAAAACTTTTATGCCGCCAAAGGAAGCGATAAAATGCCAAGAAAAGGAACTTTTCTCGCCAAATTAGGCATTATTGTTGGACGCATCTCGTTTCGTTATTAAATGCTCGGTCAACGATAATCTTGTTGAATCTAGTGCGGAGATTTTCAAACTACAGGCCTGGTGTTCGAAAAATGTTCGATACATTTATCAAATTCCAATACTTCTAAAAGACTGCTGGAAATTGAATATTTATAAGTCGAAACTTCGTTCTCGTCATAATAACTACGAAGTAACAAAAATAATTTCGTCTTTTATTTGGTTCGATGCCTTTTTAAAGCATAATTTAACAACGGGAAAGTATACAGAATGGTATTGGAATGCTGCTTTTAGAATACGAAATTAATTTTATGCGGATCCCGTTCCAATTTCGCTTTGTATTAGGAAAAAAAAGATGATCGCGCTTTTAATTAAACCAAAGTTTACTGTCTTTATACAATAAAGTATATTACTGATAGTTGATGGCAGCTAATCGCTGGTCTAGCTGTATTGCGACGTTAAAAATCAACCAAAGTCAATTGATGTTTCCGTGCTACTGCGGTAAAGTCAAATGCTATTGGTTGACAATCTGAACATTCTTCACTGAAAAAGAAGTTGTAACGTTAGCGCTTGCTACTTCCAGTTGTATGAAACCATAAATGTGGAATAACGTTACTAAATAATGCTGTAGGTTGCTAGGCTGCCACCAGTATTATGGAGTAACGTTGCACAACATATTTTTGCAATGTTGTATATAATTTAATAATTATAATAGGCAAGACATATTGGCTGCCATTAACTATCAGAAATACTTTATTGTATATAGGCAATAGACATTGGTTTAATTAAAAACGCGATATTTTTTTTCCTCTTCAAATAAAACGTAATTTGGAACAAGAACTATCACTTAAAATTGATTTCGTAGGTCCATCAGAAGCAACATTAAAATCTGTATACTTTGTAAAAATCCATTGCTCGCTTCATTGTTTAGTATATTCAGCAGAGAGAACAATTAAAAAAAATCATAGTAGAATGATAATATATTAGTGACAGAATAGGTACAATGTACCAATTAAATTAAAACAATCCTAAAGGCTCTTTATAATTCTAAGCTCCCTCCGAAAAAAAGTTTTGAATAAAACTAGACCGGCGACAAATTTGAAGTCGACCACTTATTTCCAAGTAAAATACAAGTTGGGGAAGGGATCAAGATGATGGTCAAGATGTTTTAATAGAGAAAATCCATTTTGTGGTTTGTGTTCCCCTTCTTCCACGAAGTTTGAATGGGGTTCCCGTTCTACTGACTCATAGACAACTCGCTTCTATGGTTTAGTCAAATACATATGATAAATGGCCTGAGCATTGGTAAACCGAAATGGGGACAAGCATGACTTAAGTTCAAGTTGTGAATTTAGCACAAAATCGGACACTGAAAAAATTGTTTTTTTATTATAGTTTTTTAAATAATTAATATAAATTTTTGAATAGTTGTTTAAAAATACTCGTTTCGCCAAAGGAAGCAATAAATTGCCAAGAACATGTATTTTCTTCGCCAAATTAGTGATTTATGTTGAGTCTTAGTGCGGTGATTTTCGAACACTACAGACATTTCTGTTCGAAAAATATTCTATAAATTGCTTAAGTTCCAAAAATTATAAACATTTCATTTCCAGCAGTCTTTTAGAAGTCGGATCGCATAAAAATGTTCTCGTCATAATAACTACGAAAAAAAATCTGCTTTTACTTGGCTCGATGCCCTTTTTTGAGCATAATTTAACAATGACACAAGCAACGGGAATCTGTTACAAAGTATATACAGAATGGAAATGGAATGCTGCTTCTAGAATACGAAATTAATTTTATGCTGTCGTTTACGTTCCAATTACGGTTTGTATTAGGATAAAAAAGGTGTTTGCGCTCTTAATTAAACCAAAGTCTATTTGCCTATATACATAAAGTATATTGCTAATAGTTAATGACAGCTAATCGCTCGTGTGGTGTGTAGGTCTATTGCCACGTTAAAAATCAACCAAAGTCAATTGATGTTTCCGTGCTACTGCGGTAAAGTCAAATGCTATTGGTTGACAATCTGAACATTCTTTACTAAAAAAAATGTAACGTTAGCGCTTGCTATACTTCCAGTTGTATGAAACTATAAATGTGTTATAACGTTACTAAATAAAGCTGGAGGTTGCTAGGCTGCCACCAGTTTTATGGAGTAACGGTGCACAACACATTTTTGCAATGTTGTATGTATTTTAATAATAGCAATGGACAAGTCATTGGTTGTCATTAATTATTAGAAATACTTTATTGTATATTGTCCATAGGCATGGATTTAGTTAAAAACGTGATAATCTTTTTTTCTCCTATATAAAATGTAATTGGAACAAGAACTACCAGTTGAAATTGATTTCGTCAAGCATAGAACATTCCAGTCTACATACTTTGTAACAGATGCTCATTGCTCACTTCATTTTTAAATTAATTCAGCATGGAGCACAATTTAAAAAATTTATAGTAGAATGATAATATAATAGTGACATAATTGGTTTAATGTACCAATTAAATCAAAACAATCCTAAAGCCTCTTTGTAATTCTAAGCTCAATCCGAAATAAAGATTTAGAATACAACTGGACCAACGATAAATGTTAATTCGACCACTTCAAAGTAAAATACAAGTTGGAAGGGACCAAGATGAATTTCTCAATTGGCGTCAAAGGTTACTACTATTGGGGATTTATCGCTGTAACGGTGGCGTAAATTTTTTTAGATTATTTTGAAATCTACTTTTCTAATACAGTTTAAATTGCATTGGTTTGAAGAAAATTGTTTTTCAAGGAAAAAAAATGCGACAATTTTTAAATGTTTTTGAAACACTTGCAACAATTATGTTTTATCTGGTCTGGAATATATTTAAATGGTTACACCAAACCCACGTGACTCTGGAAATGACGTTGTGTCCCATTTGGGTTTGTCAATTTGCAGTCTGTTTATATCCGAAGTGTTATGTTTTAATGTTACGATTTCATTTTAAAACAAGAAGTTCATAAAGAACTAAAATAGCCTACTTTCCTGTTACTTAAATACTTACTGAAGTTCTAATCGGGAAAAAAACTAGGTTCCTAAAGTAAATATCATCAACAGCCGTTTCTACACTAGATTTATACACATTAGAAAAAAAATCGAAACACAGCACCCATGCTATAATTTAAACTTCTAAAAGCCAAAATCAACTATTTTCTCTTTCGCAAATTAATTAAACATTATTTATCATCTGCTCGTGATTTATTTGTAGTTCGAAGAATAATTAAATATTTATTTTTACAAAAGTAATGAAACTACTCCGAACTGCATTAAAAAATAAGAAATGTAAATTAAAACTAAGCATAATTGCATGCAAAAGTATGCCTTGCCGCTTTCTTGGTAGATAATTAATGAATAATCAAAGAATCAAATTGTGCTACATTTTATGACGTCATTCCAAACTGATTCATGAAAATATTATTTTGCTTCAAATATGTTTAAATAAAGTTTCCTATGCCATTGTTGATTTGGCAACAGTGATTTAAATGACTCAAAATTGAATTTCAATGCTAATTCAATGGGAAATTCGCCGAAAGATAGTAGATTTATGTCCGTCCGGACGTACAGACAGATGGACAAAAAGTATGAAAGTTGGGTATCTTCATAGCTTTCTAACAAAAAAATAATTTAAGATCCGATGGATAGAACTGATTTTGGAAGGGGGGTACGGACAGACAGACGGACATCGACCGCATGTCAATACCTACTTTTTCATTTTTTTAATTCTTTCGAATTAAAAAAAAAAGAAAAGTAGGCTAATACTTTTGGAAAACCCCAAAAATTGGCATTTTGAACATTTTGTTCCATTTTGCGAAAGGCGTCATGCCACTGAAGATACTTACGCTATCTTATGAGCCGATCGCGCTGCGCTACAGAAAGTCCCGCGGATAAATAGTGCTATGTAAATGTGACTGGTGCGCGTTAAATCTGTAACTGTCCAAAGTTATGCGCCCGCGTACGATGTCTCTTAAAAGGTTGTGTTGGGGGTCCAGCTCTTTTGTCGGCCTCGTCTCTGACTGCGGTTCTGAATCATGAGGCCCCGTCGCTAATGATCCTTGTTTAGATCGACGTTAATTCAACCAAACAATAATGGGCGTGTTTCAGATCTTCTGGTAACAGAAATTCTGATTGATTTTAGCTTCCACACTACGTTTATAACGTAAAAAGTGGAAGGTATTATAATCGTTCAGTCCGTCCGTCTGTCACCCACTTCTTATAGCCCAAACTACAAATGCTACGGACAAGTGTGATACGTCAAAAAATTCAGCGCATCTCGAAATTAGAATACATTGAAAATTTCAGAAAACAATTCGAAGTACTTCAATTATTTAAAAAAGAAAACTGCAAAATTGAATGCTCATTTAAAAAGCATAAGAAGCCATTTTTATTAGAATTAAATCACCATTGCCATTCGCAACAATCGCTCGAGAAACTTTAATTCTTTTGGACAATAAATTTATTTATGCGACATCGATCAGTTTGAAATGACGTCAAATATATTTCACTACGAGATTCTTTGTATGTTGATATGGAATGTTTTCCTTCTATTTAAAAGCGAGGAATATTACATATTTATTCTTTGAAATATAGATTAATTTTTGCAAACGATAAGTAATAATTATTGAATTTTCGAAAAAAATTAATGAAACTAGCCAAATTTAGCATGTAAATGTTTAATATAGAATATCAATGCTGTGTTTGGCGCCTTTTTACCTGTTTAACACAACTGTTCTGTGGAAGCGGGTTAAGTGACATTATGTTACAAACCTACTTTTTTTTATGAAATCAAGGGTCTTGTTTTTTCTCTATCCTCTATTGGGGGAATCAATGTCGCGTTAGAACAGAGCACCGATCGAAGGAATGCCAGGAATGAAACAAGCCAATTTCTTTTTATATAATTTTATTTAAAGCAAGTTTCAGTGAATTTTAATACTGCAGTTCTAAAATAATGTAAAAAGGTCAGTTTTTTTATAATGGAACGGAACAAACTCTCCTCGAAGGAAAGAATGAAAACAGCATTGAGTAGTCTGGCGGAAGCGTGCCGTCAAAGCGCTCATTGCGAACGAATTTTGTCTGTCACGCCTCCTCAAGAAGAATAGAAGTTCCATAATTGAGCGTGTCTCTTCAAAAGTCCAAATAAAACGTCTGTCAGCTCGAGTGGAGGGAGGTTAACGTTTGGAATAAGTTTTTGTCCGTTGACACTTGGAAATGGAGGAGCCAAAAAGTTATGAATGAACTAGACCGATCATTTAATGGTAAATAGCAGGCAGGTTAGCCCTTTCGAGGCCTTAATTTAGTAATAATACTTTTATAAATAGTGAAATGCATTTTAAATTTGTCCTGAAGTTACTCTTGAGTCTTACGACAAAAATGAATAATTTTAGGGCAAAATAAATTTGACACCACTTTAAATGGTTAAAACATGAAATAAATTTGAATTTATTTGGTTTTGCGCATGCCATACTTACAACAATCAATTATGAAATTAGTTTTTGAATAGTATAAATTTCTATCTTATTTTTAAAAAAAATCTCACAAAATTGATTTTCATCGTTTTTATACGTTTTGAACAGCTGCAGCAACGGCTTTGCTAGCCTAATCTATAGACTCTGACTCGAGGAAATTAAGTCTGAGAGTTGAGGGAGTTAATACTTAAATAATTGGTCGAACTACGGTGTTAAAATCATAAAAACTTTCTTTATTCATTTCTGGGTTGTTAAAAACCCGGGTTTTTTCATGAAAAACCCAACCCACTTGGGTTTTTTGGTTGTTTTTTTCGGGTTTTAGGTTTTATTTTCAGGGTTTTATGGTTTTTTTCAGAATTTTGGATGTGTTTTTCTGGATTTTATGATATATTTAGGGATGTTTAAATTGTTTATCTATACATTAAAATTTTTAAAACTAACTGAACATCTTAAGAGATAATCAGGAATGATGTAACTTAAATTAGAACAATAAATTAAAAAATAATTGTATTTAGTTGTTAGATAAATGTATATTTAAATTTATAAACGTATTGTCTAGAACCAAGTATTGTTTGTTTGTGTTTGTGTAAAATTATATAATCCGGAATATTATAACGATAGAAATTTAAATTAGAATTTTTAAAAATGAATTTGATACCTATTGTTAAATAATTAGTATAAATATTAAATTTAAATTTGTAAATGCATTTTAAATATATTGAAGAAATCAAAAATGTAACAAGAAGCTCATAAAGAACTAAAATAGCCTACTTTCCTGTTACTTAAATACTTACTGAAGTTCTAATCGGGAAAAAAAACTAGGTTCCTAAAGTAAATATCATCAAGAGCCGTTTCTACACTAGATTTATACACATTAGAAAAAAAATCGAAACACAGCACCCAGCTATAATTTAAACTTCTAAAAGCCAAAATCAACTATTTTCCTTAATATTCTTTCGCAAATTAATTAAATATTATTTATCATCTGCTCGTGATTTATTTGTAGTTCGAAGAATAATTAAATATTTATTAATAACAAAAGTAATGAAACTACTCCGAACTGCATTAAAAAATAAGAAATGTAAATTAAAACTAAGCATAATTGCATGCAAAAGTATGCCTTGCCGCTTTCTTGGTAGATAATTAATGAATAATCAAAGAATCAAATTGTGCTACATTTTATGACGTCATTCCAAACTGATTCATGAAAATATTATTTTGCTTCAAATATGTTTAAGTAAATAAAGTTTCTCATGCCATTGTTGATTTGGCAAGTGATTTAAATGACTCAAAATTGAATTTCAATGCTAATTCAATGGGAAATTCGCCGACAGATAGTAGATTTATGTCCGTCCGGACGTACAGACAGACGGACAAAAAGTATGAAAGTTGGGTATCTGAGGTCATAGCTTTCTAACAAAAAAAAGAATTTTTAAGATCCGATGGATAGAACCGATTTTGGAAATGGGGTACGGACGGACAGACGGACATCGACCGCATGTCAATACCTACTTTTTCATTTTTTTAATTCTTTCGAATTAAAAAAAGAAAAGTAGGCTAAAAATATATTAAGAATAATACTAAAATGATATGAAATGTATATTTTTTGGATGTATAAAAAGTTTTTACTTTTTTTAATTTTCAGTGAAGGCAATTTTAAGTGCAATTGCTCACTTGGATTTTCTGATGGTTTTTTTTTCAAGTGTTTTTTTTTAAAAACTCACCCGGGTTTTATCGGGTCGGGTAAAATCATAACCCTGATTCATTTAGTTGAATCACTTTAAAATACATCAAATTTATTTGTTAGTCGACATACCTGCATCCGATGTTTCCGTGTTTACTGCGGTAAAGTCGAATGTTATGGTTGTCAATATCATGTTTCTACCTTATTTCAAATGGTCTTGTTTCACATGATGCAAATCATTCCTGCTTTCATTCCTGTATTTCTTTAGTGTTTTGACACGGTACGCTCCTCCAACTACATTGATTAATCGGGGCATTACTTTAATTTATGGTGGAACTGTTGCCACTCAAACTTGAAACATGCTCATTAGATTAGTTTTGTTATAACTAATCAACCCAGGGGGTAAAATTTCCTTTGATATACAAACATTAATACATTTTTTTGGCTAAATTTTATTGTTAAATACTGGTTTTCAATCACTGTTATGATGCTAAAGAAATTACGACCAAATAGTTTCTTCATCTCTATTGCAACTAGGTATATAAAACCAAAACTTACTAGTATACAATAGTGGATTTATTACCTTTTTAAAAATAAAAAAAATTAATAAATTTAATATTTTCCCCCTTCAAAACCTGTTCTAAAAAGTTTCAAAAACACATAAAAACCGTATTCATTTTAAAGCCCTACACTCTTAAAACAAACGAGCGGTTTTAACTGTCTGAGTTAATTTCCACTACTTTCCGGTGCCGAAAATGCACTTCTCTTATAGGAGTGAATTTCACTCTTTTGTTTTAAGAGTGTAGTTCCACGTATCTATTTTATTTAGTAGTTTAAGACAATTAACTTGGCTCAGATGACGTAAATTCTTCCAGTTTTCGTTCCTGAATTTCCTTCGGTCGATGCTCCGATTGGAGCTCTGTTCTCAAGTGACATTGATTCACCAATCGAGATTAGAGAGCGAATTTATTTTCGTGTAGCGTTTTTGTTGCCACTCAAGACCTCAAACTTAATGTCAATTCCTCTTAGACCGTAAATTTTAGTTTTAAAATGAACTAATTTCAGTATTTGAAAAAATGTGTTCCATTGAATCTTCTACCGTTATTTTCTTTGAATATCTTTCTTAATCGAGGAGCGAGGGGAAACGAGGCGAAGAGTCAATAGAATTTGTAATATAGTCACAATAGGGTACTTGACTAATTTTTTTTATTGGCTTAAAATATTCTTATGCCAAAAATATTAGACCCGTATTTTTTCTTTTTTTCAAATACCCCATAAAAAGGCAGAAAAATGGATTTTAAAATTAGGACGAAAAATCACTCCCGAAAACGCTTCCTGGCTGTCACGTGGTATCTGTGATGTCACTAGTGACTATAAACAAACTTTGAAACACCACATTGGAATCAATTTTAGGCAAATTTGAAATATCCGCTTCTGAAAAAAGCCTTACATTATCTCTATATTTATTATTTCAAGAGTAAATTAGATTAAATCAAGTTTAATCAGAAAACAAAAAACATCACGCCGGTTTGTTTATAGTTACTAGTGACGTCTGCCAAACCGTTGTGTTTATGATCACGTGAAAAAAATGCCTTTTTAAAATGATTTTTTTAATGATTTAAAGATTTATTTCGCAAAAAATTGTATGCATTTGTTATTTTTGAATTTCAACTATAATTTAAATAATATTGGAAGGTTTTTGGCGATGCAGTCAAGTACCCTATTCTATAACTCAATTGTGAATTTTTATTCAGCAATCTAGTACGTCTATATTTTCACTTAAGTTTCCTACTTATTTGAATATTTAATGTTATCATTTTTAAATGTTTGAATAAAATTGAACTTCAGTAAAAAGTTAATAAAAATAGGATTTTATGGATAGTAAGAGACAAGGTCATTTTATAATTGTCATTTATGTTGTAGCGACAATACATGCCCTAAAAATTTCCGCACAATAATTTTGCACTAAAATTTTATAATTTTACCCCTAGGCCGAATTGATTATGCTCCAGGGTGAGTCAATGAACTATTAGCTAAATCTAAAAAAAGTTTCTTATTTTAACTAAGGTTAAGGCTTGTCAAAATGACTGCCCTCTAAAGTACGGTGTAAAATTTTTCTCCAGCAACGTTACTCCATCGCTATGGAATGTTACACTACTGAAAAATATGAGTAAACTTATTTGTGTTACGTTACTTCATAAATATGGTGTAACGTCACTCCATAAAGCTGGCTGCTACCAGTTTTATGGAGTAATGTTACACAACTCATTTTTACAGTGCCAGGGATTGGATTAACGCGTTACTTATATAACGCCGTTACTTACAATAGATACTTTCTTAAGTAACGCCGTTAGACTTTTCAAAAAATAACTTCAACTTAGTTACTTTTAGCCGCGTTATGAAGTTCACACGCCGCTTTTCATGGATCTTATTTGTTGCAGATTGCATTTTTGTTCATTTTCAATGTTATGTATATAAATTTAAATGTTTTGTTTGGGCTTCTTTTACCTTGGTTCCTTTTTTGAAAAACGGTAAGAAAGTTGCAATTTTTCTTATAACTTGAAATTTCTGAAAGTAACTTCCAATTCCTGGTATCAGCGACCACACGTTCCTGCGATGTTTCCGTGCTACTGCGGTCAAGTCAAATGCCAGGGTTGATAATCTGAACCTTCTTCACTGTTAAAAAAAAATTGGTGTCTCCAGCCTCATGGAGTAACATTACACTAAATTTATGGAGTAACGATATACAAATAAGTCTCCTTATTCCATTACACAAGTGGTAACAAGGACTTCCCCCAGTTTTGTGGATAAACTTTGTGGGAGTATAAAAGTCTATAAAAAAATAGGTTTGTTACAGAATCTGTCACTTAAACCGCTTCCACACAACATTTGTGCTCAACAGGAAACAAACTATTTATACACCTCAGAAAGAAATTCGCCAAACAGGGCCTTTAGCTATTTGTAATTCAAAGCTTTAAACGCCAAAATTAACAATTTTCATCAATCTTTTTGATTCAGATTTGATAATTAGACTTTATCGTTTGCTAAATTTGTTTGAAGTTCGAAGAATAATGATGTAATCTTTTTTAATAAACATCTTTGTGTCGCCACAACTTCCCATTTACATTTCTTTCGAAAATTCAGTTATTTATCGTTTGTTAAATTAATTTACAGTTCTAAAAATATATAATTAGTACAATTGATGCTTTAAAAATAAAAGCGAAACTTTGCATATTTTTTACGTCAAGTTAGAATTCTCTATGCATCTTTCTTCATACATATATAATGAACCATCAAAAGAAATCTATTGTGGTATTACAACAATCCAAACTAAATTATATCACATAAATATTCTTTCAAAAGTTTTTATTTTTAATTTAAATAAAGTTTGTCGTACGTTTAACGAAATGGCAACAGTGAAAATATCGAATAAAAATGGAATTTGTATGTTATTTCAATGTAGATTAAATTTTTAGTTATTTCAATTTTAAATAAACTTCTAATTTCAATTTTTTAATGAAATTTGGAATGTAGCCTAATCTGATTTTTAGCTTCAAAATGACGTATTCCACTTGTTTGTGAGACTTAAGGTTCGTTCTGTGAAAGTGGGTGACAGACGGACGGACGGACTGAACGATTATAATAGCTTCCACTAATACCCCGTGTACAGGGAGTGCACGTTAAATATCCTTTAAAGTCCTAACGCTGCGTACGATGTCGACCTTAATGGTTGAGTTGGGTGCCTACTCGGGTGTCGGCTCGTCACTTGGCTGTGGTTCTAAAATACGACGCCCGTCGCCAATAGCCCTCGTGTAGCTCTAGTGCGACGATTATTCAAACTAAACTAAACTAATACCTTCCACTTTTTACGCTAAAAACGTAGTGAGGTAGCATGCACGAGTCTTTCTACTCTATGTCGTTTTCATATGTTCTAATGGAGCCGGAGAGTCCAGTCGGTATAGGTTGGCAAATATTGGCATTGCCGAAATATTTGCCAACCTATATAAACGGCAGCTGAAAAGTCCGAATACCCGTTGTAGAGAAAACGCACGTTAACGTTGCTCAAATGTCTCGGGCCGCGTGCATTTTCGTCCAAAAAATGCATTGGGTGCCTCTACTCGGGTGTAACTGGTGTACTCCGTTCTAAATTATGACGCCCGTTGCCAATGTTTTGAGTGGGAATAGAAATGCTAAAAGAAAATCTTTGAGCCGTGATTGGTAATGCTTGCTTGTTCCCAAAAATCAGGAAAAAAAAATAGTACATATCACTATTTAATTGCTTTGAAGGCTAGTTCAACAACAGTTTCTGCTGGAATTTTCTTGACTAAAAATTAATCTTTTTTTTTTGCTGATTACCTAATATGAAATACAAGGTAATGAAAGTATTGCGATGGGGTCGAAATTGCGAAATGGAGATTTTGTGTTTTCTACTCGTTTTGGAGGGTGCTTATTCTAAAAGAGTGGTCTTTGAAAATGGGTCCGTGTGTCTGTCTGAAACCACCCTACAAATCAAAATAAGAAGCATTCAAATTTGGTACCCGAGTTTCTAGTACCTGTCGGACGTCATAAGGTTTTCAAGAAAATTGCGCATGCGCAAGGGGTATCAACCATACAACCTTTTATGTTCTAAATTTATTGAAATGCCTTATTGGGTATATAGTAATTACTTAAATGTGTGTTGATTTATTTAGCGGTAATTAAAAGTCGTACAGTGTTACACACCTAGATTTTTTTTTTTGCTTTTCTTAAGACGACTTAAATTTCGCACGCTTTTAAAATATAAAATATAGTTTGCTTCCGAATTTTCTAGTGAACATCAATAGTGACTTCTGATTTGTCCCTAGTATATTTGAAGTAGATAGTAGTTGAAACATTACAAAAAACAACAAATTTGGTGAT
Source organism: Oedothorax gibbosus (assembly GCA_019343175.1). Classification (NCBI taxonomy): domain Eukaryota; kingdom Metazoa; phylum Arthropoda; class Arachnida; order Araneae; family Linyphiidae; genus Oedothorax; species Oedothorax gibbosus. The sequence continues at coordinate 3,354,185 of CM033276.1, forward strand.
TCTTTAACCCTTTTTCTTCTAAAACGGCCCAAGCGGCCGTACAACTAAGGATTCGATAAGGATATTCCTATCACATATTACGCGGAAACAAAAATCCTGCGTAGCGAAAGTGTTAATGGCTACTGTATTCGATGTTCCCGTGCTACAGCGGCTAAGTCGGATGCTAAGTTAGCCATTACTAGAATGATCCTCGCGCTTTTTTCTACAAAGACTACCTTCAACCAAATTTCATGAGATTGTATGTCTGTAATGGTCCAAAATTTTAAATGATCCCACTCAACAAATTTGAATAGTAGCTTTTTGTAATCTTACGCCATGACGTCCTAAACTTAAAACTATTTTTTTTTCAAAACTTCCTACTTAGCTTCTTTAACATCGCATTTACTATCTTAAATTGGAGCTTGTATAATATTAGAAGTAAAATGTCAGCGTTTATATTAGAAAACTTTTTTCATAATCTTAGCTAAAATCGAGAAATAACTAGGCGTGTGTAATACAAACAACGACTTTCAATTAACCGCTCAATAACTCAATGCACATATTAGTTACATGTAATTTATACCCCTGTGAGACAATTTAAATAACTTTGAAACCAAAAATTTTCATGGCAACTACAATTTGCGTATAATAAATTTTCTAAAAAAAACTTTAAAACGACCGACAGATCGGGAGCTGGGTACCAAACTTCTTTCTTCTTATTTCAGCAATTACTTTTAAAACCCAAAACGTTCTATGGCAAGAGAGTGTTCTTGCGCATGCAAAATTTTCTCGAAATCATTATTATGATGGCCGACGGACTGATACTTAGGTACTCGTGTACCCAATTTAAAGTAGATGTTAGCTTCCACACTATGTTTATAACGTAAAAAGTGGAAGATATTATAATCGTCCAGTCCGTCCGTCCATCACCCACTTTCATAGCCCAAACTACAAATGCTTCGGACAAGTGTGATGCGTCAAAAAATTCAGCGCATCGAAATTAGAATACATTGAAAATTTCAGAAAACAATTCGAAGTACTTCAATTATTTAAAAAAAACTGCACAATTCAATGCTCATTTAAAAAGCACAGGAAGCCATTTTTATTAGAATTTAATCACCATTGCCATTCGCAACAATCGCTCGAGAAACTTTAATTCTTGTAGACAATAAATTAAATATATTTTTATGTTTGTGACATCGATCAGTTTGAAATGACGTCAAATATATTTCACTACGAGATTCTTTGTACGTTGATATGAAATTTTTTCCTTCTATTTAAAAGCGAGGAATATTACATATTTATTCTTTGAAATATAAATTAATTTTTGCAAACGATAAGTAATAATTATTGAATTTTCGAAATAAAATAAATGAAACTAGCCAAATTTAGCATGTAAATGTTTAATATAGAATATCAATACTGTGTTTGGCGCCTTTTTACCTGTTTAACACAACTGTTGTGTGGAAGCGGATTAAGTGACAGATTCTGTTACAAATCTACTTGTTTATAGTTAAGTTATTTCAGACAGATGGATTAATGACACTTGACAGACGAAAATACTTTTTTAGCTAGGAACCCTCCAAAACGTGTTGAACACACAAACCCTCCATTTCGGATTTTAGACCCGATCGCAATGCCTTTAACTACCTTACATTTCATAACAGTTAATTAAAAGTAAAAATTAAAGTGTACAAATTACAAAATTTATATTACATAAGTTAAATTTAAACTAGAAAACTGCGAGTAATAAATAAAAATATTATTTAGCGTGCATAGGTCTTAAACAATCATTTCATGCATTTGTTTTAATTTTGTGCTACATTCGAAAAACCAAATTGTTAAAATCGGGTTCTAATTTTTAAAAAATATTGTTTTTGGCGAATATTTTAAAGGGCCTTTTTGTAATTTACTCCTTGTGCAAGAGAAACACGAAAAAAGAAAAACCGATTGCGCAGCTCTTGTGAGACGTAGTTGTATAAAACGATAAATTAAGATCCATGTCATATTTTGTATTTTCGCCAAAGGTGGCCCAATCCGCAAAAGCCCATAAACAATGAGAAAATACCTCAAAAATAAAATTCTAAAAATGCTCGTGACCAGAATTTATACGTAAAAGTGGTTTGACAAAATTGTTTTCATAATTGCGTGAAAAAAATCGGATTTTTACACTATAATTTTAATATCAGACGCGTGCAAAGTTATACTTTTTAGAAACAGCGATAAAAAAATTACTTTTTTTCACCCAAAAGCAGTGAAAAAAAGTACTTTTTTTCACTCTTTTCATAAGATGCCAACATTTCAAGTAAAATTTCTATTTCATAATGTTTATAAAATCCAGAAATTTATTGATCTGCTTTATTTATAAATATTATGCGCGTGAATGTTATTTTTATTTTTGAATCAGTATCCATGTTCAAATGTTTGACTTTAAACTAAAAAATAAGTTTGCCTTTTGTAGTTCCAGAGATTTATCGATGCCGATCTTCTTTACGTAAAAAAATTAGAACGTGAATTATTTTTGAACCAATGATGTTTGATTTTTTCACGTAATTATAATTTATAAAAATAGTGTATGAAACACGTGTGAAAAGTAAACTTTTTAAAACACGTGTCATTATTTCACGAGCGAGGTACGAGTGAGTGAAATAATGACACGTGTTTTAAAAAGTTTACTTTTCACACTTGTTGCATAAATAACTTTTTTTTTTTACATTTGAGTTGGTAATGGTTACATCTTAAGGCCCGAAATTTTTTAAATATATATATTTTCATATATTAATATTTCGTTTATTACATTTATTTTTTTTTCCTTCAACGACTTTTAAATAACATTTTGAAAATAAGAAACCCCATATTTATTTTTCCATCATGGCGTATTTGCAGGTTTGTCATTCCAATAGGTGAGTAAGGGTATCAACTGAATTTTTAGATATTTTTAATTCCAAAAAAAAAAAAAAAATAGAAAGTATATATACACCGTAGAGAATTCCGCCCGTCTTTCCCTACCCCCTTAAAAATGTTCTAACCAGCCAGCCCATTTTGAAAATTCTTTTTTTTTGTTTGAAATGCATGTTATTTAGAGGACAATTTTTTATGCTTTTTGTCCGTCCGTCTGCTCGTCAATCTATCGTTCCATGCCTTTTTTAACTTCCGTTTCAACGATTATAATTGAAGAGCTCAAGTGCAAAACAAGTTAAATCACTTTTGGAAAAAATTGAGTTGGTTAGCTTTTCATACAGGTACTAGCTGTTATACCACGGGTAGAGGTGGAAAAATAATTTAACAGTCGATTTAACTATTTTTTTTTCTTTCATTTTAGTTACATAAGATATGAAGATTACCCAGTAATTTTCCATTTAATAACCCAACTTGGATATAGTAATGATTAATATTAATTTCAAAAATACCTTTGATAAGAAGCTCAAATTAAAAAGAATACATATTTAAGTAAAAAATAATCAGTAAGAATTAAAAATGAAAAAAACAGCTAAATCTTAAAAGGGTCTCAAACATTTATTTTAACGCAATTCAAGGGAGTTCTATAATAAATTAAGTAACTTTTTTTGGACACTTTGTAGATATAAATACAATATAAGCAGTACAAATTTCTACCATAATTCAATACAAATGCTGAAAAATTAAAAATTCAATGCATATGTATACAGTACTAAATCAATGCAGATATGTATAATAATTGAATGAAAATAAATACAATAATAATTGAATGAAAATAAATACAATAATAATTGAATGAAAATAAATACAATAATAACGCTAGCAAATTTATACCCGTTCTTCGCACGGATTAAAAATTATCAAATCGTTCCAAATATGTGTACCATATAACCTGTTATAGGATCATAAACTTATGTTATTGTTCCCGCTCGTTATAAAGTATAAAATCCCGTTTCATTGCCTTAAAATTCCAAAATGAAAAATACGCTATAAAATGCACTCATAAATGTCATCACAATTCAGTCATAAATACATAAAACCTTTTAGCTCATTTGGCGCGTTTTGGGAAATAATTTGGCAAGAAAATATATATAGTTACAAACACACCCATTATACAGCTCTAACACAATGACCTTCGAACAACCGACCAGATTATAAATTATTTATAAAAGAAATTGCCCATTTGGCGAGTTTTAGTTAATAATTTGGCGAGTTTGGCAACGTATTTGGCGAAAAAATAAATTCATAAAACACTAATATGCAGCTCTAGTGCGATGGCCTTTATTAACCATCATAGTTCAGTATTAGCTTCGAGCTAAACTATACATTTATTGTTCGAGCTTAACTATACATTTATTGCTTAAATATGCATACATGCAGTCAACAGAAAAATCAATGAAAAAATCACATCAAATAAACCCACAATAAAATCCGGGAATGGAGACTGGCGGAATTACGCCACTTGAAACATGTCAGTTATTTTTCAAATAATGAAATTAGTTTCTGAAGGTAATGGCAATAGAATAAAATAAACATTTTCAATTTTAAATGTTTTCGTTAAAAGTTTTATTTAATTTTTTCAGCCGATGGCATCAGGAAAGTAAAAAAAGATCGGATTTGAGCCAAAGTGGTGTAGTTTTTTCAGAAAATTCGAATAAAAACGTTCAAAAACGATAGAAGGAATGGTCTGATTCGAAAAATTCTTAGCCTATGTTTGTTCTGGAGATGAGATGAATTTTTATGCCAAATTTCGTAACGATCTGTTGCGTGGTTCTTTAGATCTCGTGTCTTATACAAACAAACGGAAGTTGCCTTTTATGTATATAGATTGTAGGAAGGGATCCACCAACATTTTGATTTACACAAGAAAAGTTTTCACTTTTTGTCAAAGGTCACTTTTTTGTGCAAATCAAAATGTTGGTGGATCCCTTCCTACAATACCTGTATGAAAAGCTAACTAACTCAATTTTTTCCAAAAAGTGATTTAACTTGTTTGCACTTGAGCTCTTCAATTTGTGTCCGTTTGAAAGGGGCACCATAGAATTACTACCTCCCACCCAACGTTCAGTGATTTATTTTTTTAACCCTTTCAGTCCCAATGACAATTTGGGCATCATCATTTTAGAATTTTTTTTCTGATCGTCTATAGCCATTTATGATATCAAAAAGCACATCATTCGATTCTTCAAACTTTTTTCTATTAGAAAATATTTTTTATTAATCTCAATAGATGTCAGCCCTATTATTTTTTTTTAATTATGATCAGAAACAAGATGATGCCAAATGGCATCACTGGGACTGAAAGGGTTAAATACTTAACGTATAAAAACTTTTCAAACCAACTCGTAGAACTTTCTACGGGTAGTCAAACGCGATGATTTATTCACGTCGTCATTCAGGTTTCCCGCGGGATGGCGCGAAACTCCATGGATTTACGGGCGGCGCCTCCAGTGATGCCATCGCGCGCAGGACAAGTGCCGACTGTAAATTAGATAATGGGGATGGGAAGGAAGCGTCACGATTTTTTGGTAGGCATTTACTTCTTGGAACAGTAATTAGGGGGTGTTTGGGCAGATGGGAGATAAGAGGGGTATATTTGAGGGGCGGGATGGTTTTAGTACCTAGTTGAGTTTTCAGATTGTTCAGTTTAGTGCGAACATGGGCAATTAGGGGTTGTTGAATGGACAAATAAATACCTTAGACTAGAGGGACATGACTAATTTTTGTTGTTTGCATTTGTACAATTTTAATTGGAACATAGGACTAAAAGAACTTTTTTATTAAGTTAAAAATGTTTACAGGCTTCTTCAAATAATAAAGGCGATTAAATATGTATGGCAATGATTATATACCATGGTGTGGCGTTAACTAGTCCCATTTATGCTCTCTTGTCATTTATTTGTAAAGGCCAGACAATAGCCGAATGATAGAGCGTTTTTCCTCTGTATCAAAGTCTATGCGTTGGAATCCCAGTTCTAGTTCAGACATTCTTGTAGCGGGTTGGATATATTTAAAAAAGTCATTTTTATTTAGAATGTTTTTTGCATTTTCTTAATAGTTTATTGTTAGGAATTTACAATTTCTTATACACTGCTGCTCTTAAAGTCACTGCTGTTATCTATACAGTAGAACTCCATTTATCTTAGCCAATTGGGGGAAAATAGTGTACATATTACTACTCTTACCGTATTTATATTGAAAATGATATAAATAACTAAGTTTAAGGGGAAAAGGCTATGATTAAAAAGAACGGACAATGCATGGAAGGATGGATGGCGATGAAAGCAGTTCGGATAATCGAAGTTAAACTGTACTTTTTTATTCCTTTGATTATTGTTGCTGATGTCGCCCTTAACAGTTGCGTTGGGTGCCTATTCAGGTTTCGGCTCGTCAGTTGACTGTGGTTCTAAACTACGACGCCCGTCGCCAATAGCCCTCGTGTAGCTCTAGTGCGACGATAATTCAAACTAAACTTTGATTGTTAAAAATCACACGATATTGTTATCTTTCTTTCGAAGCATCCCTTGACCGTTGAAAAAAAGACTAAGGCCCATTTTGCGTTGTCCCATTTATGGCCCATTCAACTGGTCAATAACTCTTTCCACCGATAAAAACAATCATACGAGCGAGCATCGGGAAAATAGTCGTCGACAGTCATAAAACGGCATTAAAACTAATCAATTCAATGACATGGCCGGTCCCATAAAATTCGGCGAAAAAGAAAGCACTTGACATGGGGTTGATGTCTTGTTTTTTTTTAATATCCGTTTTGAAGTTCCAGTAATGATATCCAGGAACAATATTCTAAGAAATAGAATCTGCTTTGAAATTGAAATGAGATGGGTTTATGAAAACACCACGACGAAAACAATTCAACCTCGAATCTCGGTAAAATAACACTGGAGTTGTTTTTTAATACTTACCGATAAAACTTTGACTGCTTGTGTGGCCTTGTCAAATGTCATTTTCGAAAATGAAATACTTTAATGTTTCGTGGAAATCGGTATTTTACCTTCAATTACCTAATATTAAATATAAGGTAAGGAAAAGAGTATTGCGATGCAGTCGAAAATCCAAAATGAAGATTTTGAGTTTTCTACACGTTTTGGTGGGTGCTGACTCTAAAAAAAGTAGTTTTTGAACATTGGTTTAGAGGCCCAGTGGCTTAGTGGTAGTGCTTCGCATTGCCACGCCACAGGTCTGGGGATCGAATCCCGGATTGGGCGAGGTTGACCCATCATTTCATCCCTTGAGTGGGTCGATAAAATGGGCACCAAGCATGCTTGGGAACTAAACACTGGGCGTTCCGCGTGAGGCTGACCACCTAACCGGGACATATGCCTAGCACCCCAGAGCCCTAGGTCACGAAAGCTGAAATGGGCACGGCAGGCCTTGGCCCAGTAATGGGCTGTTGCGCCGAGGAGTTTAGTTTATAGAACATTGGTTTGCTTGAAACCAAGGTGTAGCTCCAACTAAAAGAGTCACGGACTTCAAATTTAGTTCACAAGTACCTAGTTCCTCTGGGCGCCATAAGGTTGCCGAGAAAATCTCGCGTGCGCAAAGAATAGCTTTCATAGAACTTTAAGTTTTAAACTTATTGAGATTAACTTGTAAACACACATGTATACCTTATATGTGCATTGAGGGGTGATTAAAAGTCGTCTGCCGAAATTACTTACATTAATTTATTCCGTTTATTTATAAGAAACAATTGAAAAGTCATCGGGTTGTTTTGTAATTAAGGTGTATCGCCTTTTCGGTAAACTTTTTTTTTACTATTGTGTTTCTGTCATGTGTTGTGATGCTGCTAGTTTTATTAAATGTTTAAGTAATTTAAAGAAATAGTATTGACTTATCCAGCTATTTAAAAGAACTTCATGGATATCCCCAAAATATTTATATTTGAATATTTTTATTTCTTTACACTATTGGAAAATTTGCGAACATAATAGTTTTTTTTAGCCCAAACAACTAATAAAATGTATAGATTATTTAATTTACTATGATGTTCAATTCGTACGAAAATTATACAGTAGAGTCCCGGTTATCTTAAATTCGGCTTAACAGAAAGGTTCCAGAATATTATTTTTCCAAAATATGAAATGTATGCATAAACGCATAAAGAAATGCACAAAAAAATAAGTTCTTACAAAGTTGGATTTATTTCTCAAAATATGCAGTAATTTTTTTGCTGGTCAATTTTGGTTCGTTTTAAAGCAGCCCTGTCCCGCCATCTTTTAAACAAGAGAACGCCCGAAGTAGTGGTTTCATCTTTCATGTATCGAAGGGCCTGATTTTTGTAGCTTCTGTATGAGAAATGCTGCACTTGCTAGACTCGGACTCATCTTCATTATGGGGTTTGTTTCCGTCCCTGGTTACCGCCGCGGCTATCGCTTGATTAGTTTAGCGTTTTTCTAGGTGTGAAATGAATGATTCCCGATTATCCGAAAATTCCTGTGGAATCTCGATTAACCGAAAGTGTTCCTGTCCCGTACCTTTCAGATAAGCGGGATTCTACTGTATCAGTTCTTTGTTATATGTTTCGTCACTTTTATACAGCATGGAATATTTTAAATTAAATTGCATTCAAATTCTGTTTTACTTCAAGTGTTCATAATATTTTGTAATTGCAGTAAGATTAAAATTAAGACTAAATTTTAACTGGTATTTTTGTATTTTAGTTTCCTAAAATTGTCTTGATTTGCTCTTACTACTTTCAGTAAATAAGATTTTGAAATGAACCATACAGTTCTGCATTTTATAAAATCTTTACGTTATTGTAGAAGGTCTATACATAATATTACGAAGCGCATAGACAAATTATCAGATATTCTTAGAAATGACAGCAATCAGAGAAAGGGTGTTCCAAGAACAGGTAAAAGAAATCATTGTTCATATGCGTATATAATATAATTTAACTAAATAATATAATAATAGTAGTATTTTCGTGCGTTTAGTTTAGTCAAAAGAAAGGAAACTGCCCATTATGAATGACCTTTGAAATTATTTCCACCCAAACTCAAAATTACTATCTTCACTTAACGTAATAAAGAAATAAGCGTTTTGAGTTCAACAACCAGATGCTATACAGGGTCCGGCAAAAGTAACGCAGCAAAAGTTTTTTGCGATGACTGCGCAACGCGTGTAATTATAATATCGGCGATTGTTGCCCTAGAAAGCATGGAATATGCAAATTAGTTACCGGTAGAAAAAGGAAGAATCAAATGGAAGGCTTTCAATTCTTATCAGAGTAAACAATGAGTAGTGCTTTCTAGGTACTTTTCTGTTTCGACTGTTCCAAAAGAAGAGCAGTAAGTAGCTTGTGATATTCAATTATTATTAATAAAAGCTCAGATTCTGAGCTGTTGATTGATATTACTTTCGACGAAAAAGGAAGTATTTTAGGTAGTTCATTTGTGTTTGGAACAATCACAGAATCGGACCGAAATTTGAAAAAATGGCTGCTCCACGTTTAAACTTGAAGCAGCGGATATTTATTGTGATGAATTATGAACTTTGTGATAGATCACCATCGAGGCTTTCAAAACTTTATGAAAATACCTTTGGGAGGCGAACAGCTCCCAATAGGAACATGATAAATGCCCGGCCTTATTTATATAAAAATTTAAGGATACTGGAAGTGTTGTCGATAACAATGACTATCAAACAGGTAGACCACGTTCTGCTATAATTCCCAGAGATAGATTCCAGATGATAGACGTTATGAAATGAGGTTTAAGTTTTGATCGAGCATTTAAATAATAGAATGGAGTCATCCCATATTTAATTGTTTTATTTTTAAACAAACGAAAACCAAAAACATTTTTTTTCTTTATTGAAACAAATGTAACTTATTTTGTACCGCAACCGATAGTTTTCGTGATTAAAAAAAAATACGTCTTAAACTAACTTAAACTAAGATGATGTAAATGACAATGAAAAATCTAGGAATTGTTCTAATATAATTTGAATGCCTTTACTGGAAAATGTACGATTTAGACTAATTGCTAATGAGATATTTTACTAATTTCACTTACTCAATCTGACTAATATATTGATTTTTTTCATTATTTTTCTCGAAATATACAAATTGTATTAATTGGAAGTATCATGGATTTTTTTGTATCATGTTTCTCATAGTTGCACATTATTTATTTTTACATTAAGTACTCGCATTTACTTGGGATCAAATTAAGTTTACAATAAGTAACTAAAAAATCCTTTCTGCCTTTTTAAGAGGCAGATTTAATACAATAGAAAGAAAGCGAAAGATGACACTTGTCGACAGTTTTTGACGGCTTTATAAAAGTCTTCTTAAACAGTTTTCTTTATTGCTGTCCTTGGAATTCTTTGAAGTGTCAATGAATCTAGCGTTTTTTTAATGCTATTATTACCACCATGTAAAATACTGTTATGACAAGTTAGTCGCGCTCTGAAGTGACAATATATATTCTTTGTGATGAACTGTTGCATTTTTTAGTAATTTCAATTCTATGAGGAATAATAAAACATATTTTTTTTACATATAACTTCATAAGAATGTAAATAAAACTTTGAACTCGCTGCATTTTTAAAAAAAAAAATTATTTTAGTAACAGTTTTTGCCTCCAAATTTATTAAAATTAAAAAAACATTTTTTTTCAAACTTTTGGTGTGTTGACGGAAATAATTCGTATGCGGGGTCTCTATCCTTTAAGGGGGACCAGACCCCTCAAAATTTTCAAAAATGACATTTCAATGTTTTTAGTGTTTCTTAAACTGTGCAATCTTGGCTTTAGAACGATATATTAAACTAAAAGTTCCAAGTTCTAGAAGTATTGTTAATTTATATTTTTAAAAAATGTTTAGGTAAAATTCCCTTATGTTTCATAGGTAAGAAACCACAATTGTTTACTTTAAACGCGTATATCTCAAGACTTACTTTTTCAATGTGCGTGTACCTTTTTCTCAGAATCTACTATAAGTATCAATCTAAAAATTTTGTATACGTATTTAAGGAGTTGGTTTCTAAAATTCGCTGGAGGGATTTGAGTATAACTCTTACTTTTTTTTCCTTTTTAATATTGTTGTTTTTTAGGTCAAATATGTAGTTTCACTTACAAATTTATAATTTAAAAACTAAAAAAAATTTTTCAAAATACCTACAGTAAAATATAGATGAACATCCATTTAATAACTAGTAAAAATTTCATTAAAATGTATCAAATAGATTCTGAGAAAAAGGTACATAAAAAAAGGTCATTTTAACATGGGCTTCAATGGTTAGTATTTTGCGAAAACCTTCAGGTTACTTTGATTAACCAAATATTAGTTGATAAATCAGTTTGGTGCGTACATTTGAATACTACGAAATAGACTTTTTTTGCATTTATGATCTATTATTTATTTCGCTCAAAATGTGTTATTAAAACGTGGCGACGAACTATAACTTATTGTTTTAACGACACGATTTTTGAATTAAAGTACAGGTTTTTAATCTATTCTAAATCAGCGAATCTTTCAATATTATCATCCACTTTCCTTGAATGCCATTCGCTTCGGTTCCACTTCATCTTCACTTTCAATTATTAAACTCATCCCTCCATTTAAAAAGTAAACCTACATAAGAAATAGCAACAAAAGTAGCGACGCACGTCCAAATTAATCTCGTTCTGTTAAGTGTTTGAGACTTGGGACCGCACCCTTTTGTGTGTTTTTTTTCAATTTAAAAGTGGATACATGTACATCGGAAGTGTTTAGATAAAACACGTTTCTTTTCTTATTCCTTTCAATCAACCAATCGCTTTCCCAAACCCAAAGTAGTGCCATTTATACCTCATTAAGAACGACTTTGTGAATACCATTAACGCCTATACATTTCCCAATAAAAACGATAAATTTAAGTTTTAAAATTTATACCGAAATTTTTTTGGACTCTGGTCTTCATAATATATAGATTTTGATTATTTAGATGAACTTAAGAGAGAATGGGCACGCTGGACGGGGGTCTCCAAAGTAAAGTGCATCAGTGTTAATCCTATGGAGAAAAAAATATTTTCTCTGCCACATTTCTCCGGCTGTATTGAATATTTTTGCAAGCGGATTTTTTTGTGTGATAAATGTAGCCGACTTTCAGGTCCCGACCTTCCTACTTTTTGAAATGGGTTCGAATATTTTTTTCAATTTTCAATAATTTTACACTAAGTATTTGAAGCAATTTCAAAAAGTAGGAAGACATTTGTAAAAATATTCAATACAGCCGGAGAAATGTGGCAGAGAAAATAGTTTTTTTCCCCATTGGATTAACGCTGAGGCACTTGAGTTTGGAGACCCGCGATCCAGTGCGCCTATTCCCCCTCTAAGGACGACCTTGTGAATACCATTAACTCCTACATTTCCGAATAAAAACGCTAAATTTAAGTTTTTAAAATTTATACCGAATTTTTTTTTTGGACTCTGGTCTTCATGTGATATAGATTTTGAATATTTAGATCAGTGGTTCTCAACGGGGGCGGTTGGAGGCTGATAAGGGGCGGTGGGAATGTTTTGGGTGGTAGGGGGGCGGTGGGTATGTTTTGGGCGGTAGGGGGTGCGATTAGAATTTTTGTTAATTCAAACTTAATTTTAAAAGTCCCAAAAGAAAATATACCATTGATTACCCGGTTACCATTGTTAGGACTATCATATAAGCCCCGCTCTATCTTTGTAACTCACTTGTTGTCCGTGCCATCTTCAGTGCTTCATGTTCTGTAATGCTTCTTGTTTATTCAATTCGTGTATTCTTGTTCGTATTATTAAAAATTAAAATGTTCGTTTGTTTTTCCGGCGTCCTAAGTATTTTTATTTGGCCCATCTGGCAAGTGCATTCTTAATTCTTTTTCGTGATAATGAACGGTTTTGCACCACCCAGCAGTTGCGACGGCGAATTGATGAGGTGGCGGAAGGTGTTGAAGCTTCTTTATGCAACCTTTTGATGCACACCGAATTTTCTCATTAGGTTGATGAAACAACCTTGCCAAGTACTAACGAGACTTTATTGTTAACGTACGTTCGGTTTGTGAAGGAAGGGAAAATTATTCAAGAGATGCTTTTTGCCAGAAGCTTGATTGCCGATACTAAAGGTCAGTCTATTTTTAATACTGTCAAAGATTGTTTTCAAGAAAAAATATTCCTCTTGGGAACATAATATCTGTTGCCACGGATGGAACCCTTGCGATGGTTGGTCGTCATCGTGGATTTATCTCTTATTTGGAGAAAGAAGTCCCAGGCATATTAGCTGTTCACTGCGTGATTCACAGACAGCATTTGGTTGCAAAAAACCTTAGCGACCGTTTGCATCAGTCTTTACAATATGTCATCTCTGCTGTAAACAAAATTCACAGCAATGCTCTCAACGATCGGTTATTCCGACTGCTATGTAAGGACAATGATGAAGAATTTAATCGCCTGCTTCTACACACCGAGATGCGCTTACTTTCCGAGATTCGCTCGTTTACTTTCAACACCTTGAGTCCTTGCACGAGGATTTTTCTTTGAGTTTTAAGGATATTTTGGCAATGGAAATCCCCCATTAGATCTTGAACCCATTTATGATATCGAAAAAGCAGAGGATATATATTCAGGAGGAATTGATAGAACTCTCACCAAATGAAACTATGAAAGCCAACTTTCATAACGATCGTCTCACAGAATTTTGGCTTCAAACTAATATCAGTTGCTGCTATCCAGGATTGTGGTCCGCCGTGAAGAAATGTTTGATTGCCCTTTCTTCCTCTTACCTTTGTGAGAGAGGTTTCAGTGCTGTTATTTCAGAAAAGAGATGTAGACTCCGAATCGTAGAAAGAGGGGACCTGCATCTTAATCTCTCTAAAAACATTGAACCAAACGTTCAGAAACTGGCTTTTAACCATCAAGCACAACCATCTTACTGATGTTCTTGATTGATATTCCATTTGTAGTACGTTATTAGCCTACTTTTCTTTTTTTAATTCGAAAGAATTAAAAAAATGAAAAAGTAGGTATTGACATGCGGTCGATGTCCGTCTGTCCGTCTGTCTGTCTGTCCGTCTGTCCGTCTGTCTGTCTGTCCGTCTGTCCGTCTGTCCGTCTGTCCGTCTGTCCGTCCGTACCCCCCTTCCAAAATCGGTTCTAATCATCGGATCTTAAAAATTCTTTTTTTGTTAGAAAGCTATGACCTCAGATACCCAACTTTCATACTTTTTGTCCGTCTGTCTGTACGTCCGGACGGACATAAATCTACTATCTGTCGGCGAATTTCCCATTGAATTAGCATTGAAATTCAATTTTGAGTCATTTAAATCACTGTAGGTATTGAAATGCGGTCGATGTCCATCTGTCTGTCTGTCCATCTGTCTGTCTGTTCGTATGTCTGTCTGTTCGTATGTCTGTCCGCCTGTCTGTCCGCCTGTCTGTCCGTTTGTCTGTCTGTCTGTACCCCCCTTCCAAAATCGGTTCTAATCATCGGATCTTAAAAATTCTTTTTTTGTTAGAAAGCTATGACCTCAGATACCCAACTTTCATACTTTTTGTCCGTCTGTCTGTACGTCCGGACGGACATAAATCTACTATCTGTCGGCGAATTTCCCATTGAATTAGCATTGAAATTCAATTTTGAGTCATTTAAATCACTGTTGCCAAATCAACAATGGCATGAGAAACTTTATTTAAACATATTTGAAGCAAAATAATATTTTCATGAATCAGTTTGGAATGACGTCATAAAATGTAGAACAATTTGATTCTTTGATTATTCATTAATTATCTACCAAGAAAGCGGCAAGGCATACTTTTGCATGCAATTATGCTTAGTTTTAATTTACATTTCTTGTTTTTTAATGCAGTTCGGAGTAGTTTCATTACTTTTGTTATTAATAAATATTTATTCTTCGAACTACAAATAAATCACGAGCAGATGATAAATAATATTTAATTAATTTGCGAAGGAATATTAAGGAAAATAGTTGATTTTGGCTTTTAGAAGTTTAAATTATAGCTGGGTGCTGTGTTTCGATTTTTTTTCTAATGTGTATAAATCTAGTGTAGAAACGGCTGTTGATGATATTTACTTTAGGAACCTAGTTTTTTTCCCGATTAGAACTTCAGTAAGTATTTAAGTAACAGGAAAGTAGGCTATTTTAGTTCTTTATGAACTTCTTGTTTTTTTGCTGTATTTGTCTTCAATTATCTACTCAAGTGTACATTCTTTTATAAAACATAAAATTACATTTAAAGCATTTGTTTTGCATGTCATTTTAATTAAAAAAAAAGTAATGTTATTATCCTCAAACAAATTTGGTGTGAAGAAATTACTCAAAAGTTTGGCCTTTTATAATTCAATAATCTTCTTCCATATACCTTAGAAAATTACAAGATTTTCACAGAGGGGGCGGTGAAATTTTTTTCAATCCTTAGGGGGACGGTAGCTTTTAAAAGGTTGAGAATCACTGATTTAGATGAACCTATGAGGCATTTATGATGCGTGGTGGGGTTAAGGCGTCATGCCACTAATGATAATTTTCGGGGTTCTATGTTCGATACATCTCCGAGCCACCCTATGAACGGATTGTGCTGGGGAAAAATCCTATCAATAACTAGCGCCCGGTCTATGGGACTGGTGCACGTCAAGTCTGTCGTGTTCCAAAGTCCCGACGCCGCTGCCTATGCCACTATAAGGTTACGTTTTATGCCAGCTCAGGTATCGACTTCGTCACCTGACCGTCGTTATAAATGTCGAGGCTATTCGCCAATAGCTTTCGCGTAGCTCTGGTTCGACGTTAATTAGCCAAACTTAAAGGCACTTCAGGCCGGACGATGACAGCGGGTCCAAGAGGTCCGGTTCGTTTCTGCTGCAGTGCCGTGTATTCCTCCGCGTTTCGTTATTGGACCGGCTCGTTTGCTGCCCTGTTCAGTGAATCACACACCTCACTCCATGTTTCTTCTAGCTCAATAGCTGCACGCAGTAGGTGTCTTTTCTATTGTGTCCTGGCTTTTAAAAAAAGCGAACCAGACTATAGATAAAAAACGGTATTTTAGACTTTAAAAAAAAAGTAAAGGCAAACTCGACCTACATAATGGCATTTAAAGTAGCAATGCGCGCCCAAATTCCAATTCATCATCCAATTTAATCCCACTCCTATTAAGTGTGTAATGAGACTGTTTTCTTTTTTAAAGTGCAATTTAAATACTAGTGGAGAGATGTGCAGAATCGGTTGTTTTAATGAAACACTCTTTCATGTCCCCGTTTTTTCTCCCCCCCCCCCCCCCTTTAAGATATATCTTCTACGTCTTACACATTTTCTATTTGGTGGGGTTTATTCCTTAAAATAAATTTTATTCAGGATTAAAATTTTTGTTCCTAGTCGAATGGGTATAGTCAATGGTCTTAGTACATCTAAGCAACTTTTAGAGAAGACTATGGCAAGATGGCTAGGGAGAGTATCTAAAGCAACGTCCCAGGAAAAAAAATCAGCATAAATACTTGAAGGAAAAAATGCAGTTTTTTTTTGTTCCAAATTCAGGCATGTTCCCTTCATTAAAGATCAGCATGTTTCTTGCATTTCAGAAAACTGCAGGAAGCATGCTGATTTTTTTATGCGGGAAAAATGCTTGAATTTGGAACTAAAAAAACTGCATATTTCCTAATTTTCAAATCAGTAAAGTGGGATACGTATCCCACTTTACTGATTTGAACATTATGTCCAAGACCAAACCATTATTTATTGTTTTGGCTTTTAATGCCTGCTACTTAATGCTTTTTCTCCATATTTTCCTTGTTGCTCAATTTCCAATCTATGTTCCATGGTATTTCTAATGGGATTCTAAAGAAATAACCAACTTAACCATAAAAATCCTCTTGAACCCATGTTTCATTGTGATTTATAGAAAGTTAAACGAAAGTTGTCAAATAGTTCATTTTTTTTATATAAATGATTGACTTAGAATATAATATTGTGAATGGCTACTAAGTGAATCATTTATACATATACTGATTGTATTTCTTCAAAGAACATATAAAATATAAAATTATGTTCCTTTTCCACATCCATATTTTGCCACCACAATTACAGCTAATTACAGACAGAACTGATCTTACGGTAGTAATTGCTCGTACGGGACTTCCGGATTAAAGAAGTACGCTCATTAATCGAACTCTTGATTATCCGCACCCAGTTATCCGTTCTGTATAGATGTGGGGAGGAAGAAACAACAGAGGCAGCTGTTGGTGTGAATTTGAAAGGTAGCAATTTTGGCGGGCCTACCGACAAACCGGATTGTTTGGCGATGAAAAATTCATCGCCAAATTCGAACTTTTAATCATAACCGAGAAGATGGGGGGGGGGGGGGTATCGCAGTATCCCAACAGTTTTTTAACAACGTGTAATCGTGTAGTATTTTTACCCCCTCTGTAATTCTCTCTATAAAACTTTTGATATATTATAGAGATTTTACAATTATTTTAATTGTATATTACGCTTAAAATGACATCGAATATACGAGGGCTGTTTTTTTTTTCAAACTCCGGTGGGCTGCAACAAAAAGACGGGTCAAAATACAAAAAAAGATTTTATTACCAAAAGTAATGTACAATACTGTTTATTTTTCCCCATAATCATCTTGGCGATTAAAGCATTTGTTATAGTACCTGTAAACAAGCTTTGAAATACCCTCTTCATAAAATGTAGCCGCCAATGATTGGGAGGGAGTTGTGACGGTTTCCTTTAAAAAAAATAAATTTGGAAGCTTTACGTCAACTTTTTTTCTGTCCTCCAAGCCACTGCTAGTCCATAATTCACTTATGGTGAACCTTCGAGTTTCCCTAAATACTTGGTCAACTCGCTGAACAATACCGTCTGTGGCGACAGACTTGCTTTCTTGGTCCCCTTCTTCATGAACATCAGTATTGTTCAGCGAGTTGACCAAGTGTTTAGGGAAACTCGAAGGTTTACCATAAGTGAATTATTGATAAGCATAGTGGTTTGGATTGTAGCGCTTCCAAGTTGACGTGGAGCTTAAAGAAACCGTCAAAACTCCCTTCAAATCATTGGCGGCTACATTTTATGAAGAGGGTATTTCAAAGCTTGTTTACAGATATGACAAATGCTTTAATCGTCAAGGTGATTATATGAGTGATTATGGTGAGATATAATATTATGGTGTAATATTATGGATGAGATGTAATATTATGGTGAGAAATAAGCAGTATTGTACTTTACTTTTGGTAAAAAAAAATCTTTTGTATCTTGACCCGTCTTTTTGTTACAGCCCATCGGAGGTTGTAAAAAAAACAGCCCTCGTATATAGAACATTGTCAACCGGCCTTCTAATTTTGAATGGCTCTCTATCGACGAGGTTGACACATAATCTGGTCCCCCACCCCACCTTATAGCGACGTCGTATACTCGATGTTCATAACTTTTATTCCTTGCAGTTTTAATGTTCACCATACGCATTACGATATTTATGGGCATTTTTGACGTTTGACAGGCAATGATCCCACAGAAATGAAAATAAGATCACAATAGGCCGATCAATGTAGTGGGCGGAGCTTAGCGTATAAAACCACCAATTACTGGAAATACCAATAAAATCCAGAAATGAAAGTAGGAATAATCTTACTTCACGTGACGCAAGCCAATTAGCAAAAAAAAATTGGTTTAGCACGATCCTTTTATAGGATGGCTAAAACAGGGACAGAACATTTTTTTTTTGTCGTGTCCATGAGAGTCGAACTCTATATGTGTCCGTGAATTTTGATAATTTCTTCTACGACTTGCTTGATGTTGTCTCCATATGGATCTAGCATAGTCGGCAGTACTCCAATCTTTCTCAGGCTGGCGCTCATAGCCGGACACTCATAGATGTGAGTAGGCGTAAGCTGTGTATCAGGACAATGTTCACAGCTTCTATAGATCTTCTTGCCATCTATCTTCATACCCCTGTGGTGTCCGATTCTCAGCCTAGTTATGGTTTTAAGAGTAGATCTGTTCGCAGTTATTTCAGAGAGAAGATGTTTGGTCTGAATGGATTTTTCAGATTGGATGGGACAGACCATGCGACCATATTATCGTGAAGCCCGTCATCTGGTTTTCTCGCCAAATGACCTACGGCGCTACACGGGCGATGAAATTAGTTTCTTAGCAAAACAGCCAAAAACAGTTGTTAAAATTACGTCTGTTTCATCGACTGTTTTGCTTTTAGCCAGCTTAATTATTCTTCGAGTATACCATATTTATAATATTAGATGCACATTTAAACTAAACAAATTGGAAGTATCTTTCAAGCATATCGTACTATATATTTCTTACCAAACTTTAATTTCCTCATCTGGTTTTCTCGCCAATCTTGGCTCTTTTTTTTCTTCTCCCGCAGTTAAAAGGTTTGCCCCTCCCGGGTTAAATAGGGCAACGATGGTTCAACTCCACTTAACTTTGAAAAGCACTTTCTGACGATTTAACGTCCGTGCGTGAATGGAGTGGAAAATGAGGAAGGGGGAATGGGCGCGCTGGACCGGGGGTCTCCAAAGCAAAGTGCATCAGTGTAAATCCAATGGCGAAAAAAATATTTTCTCTGCCACATTTCTCCGGCTGTATTGAATATTTTTTCAAGCGGATTTTTTTATATGATGCATGTAGCTGACTTACAGGTCCCGACAATCCCACTTTTTGAAATTGGTTCGAATATTTTTATAATTTTCAATAAATAATTTTACACAAAATATTCGAAGCAATTTCAAAAAGTGAGATTATAGAGACCTGTAAGTTATCTACATTTATTATTACAAAAAAAGTTTGTAAAAATATTCAATACAGCTGGAGAAATGTAGCAGAGAAAATAGTTTTTTCGCCATTGGATTAACACTGAGGCACTTGAGTTTGGAGACCCCCGGTCCAGCGCGCCCATTCCCCCTTAAGTTGTACTGTGTACTTAAAGCCCTGGTTTGTAAGGATTAAAAACGCACGTCAAAGCATTAAAACACGCCCTGCTCATCGATATCAGAGTCTTATCTTCGCTTGGGTGGTTTGTTAGAACTCGCGTCTAGGCGATGCGTCCGCACCTAACGCACGCGTAGTGAGCGAAGGCCACCGTTATCTCATTCGAATAGGTAGAAACATCGGCCATTTCGCACGTTTTGGACGCTCGAATCAAACCACGACGGATTCGAGATTTTCGAACGCCGAGATCAACGTTATTTTTGGTACCGCGGTCACGTGACAACTAGGGCCAATAAGAAAGCGGAAAATTCGGACGCACTGCTCAGCGTCCGATTTTGTGTTCTTACAAACCAGGGCTTTACTCAGCTGTGCGACAGCTCATAGGCCAGCCGTGCCCATTTCAGCTTTCCTGACCAATGGCTCAGGGTTGTGAACCATATGTCTCGGTCAAAGACAACAATAAAAAGAAATGAAAAGTGGATATTAACATCGTGAATAATTTTGTCCGTCTGTCTATACCCCCTTTCTAACCACCGGATTTTCCAATTATTTGTATATTAAGGTGTGCACTAGAGACATTTTAAAAAATAAATTTCGACCGTCCGTTCGTACTATACTGTTGTAATGTTCGAGTGTGGTTTAACCTGTATACTGGTTTCTTTTAGCTGCAACAGCTATGTGGTGAAATGTTTCACCATGTATTCGGTTGGAAACAAAAACCTTACTTGACTGCGGTTCAAAATGACGATTCTCGTCATGAAAAACCCTTGTGTAGCCGTAGTGCTATGTTAATTCGACCAAACCTTTAAATATGAAAGAAATAAGGTATCTCCCTACCTTGAAAATGGCAAATTTTGACAATTTTCACAAATTTTGTTGTTTTAAAAAGAAGCCCTAATATTTACGTTTAAAAACTGTTAAAATTTTAATTCTACGATAGTTTAATGAAAAATTATGACTATTTCAGTAAAGCATAGTGTGTCAAATTTTGCCCTAACCAAACCGGAAGTGGAAGATAGAACTTTATACTTTAAACGCGTTTTCTGAAGAACGGTTTTTTCAACAACCATGTTTTCTAAAACCTGATATCTCAAAAACTACTTGATATAATAAAATTTTCATTACGTGTTTATTATAAATTCATGTGTTTTTTTAATGAGATCTAAGTAAAATAAGTGATACTTTATTTTATGGACTTTTTAATATTACAATTTCCTTGATTTTAGAAATATTTCTATAAACATGGCTTTGATACCATGTAATTCCTAAAATATTATAAGTTTTGCTTAAATCTCATTTCAAAACATGTAAGAAGGTCTAATGACTGACTGACTAGTATTTAAGTAACAAATGAATTATTTTTTTACTTATGACGTTTTGCGTAAGGCTTATAGTTTAAACGAATTTCTTCGAAATTTCCATTTATTTAAAAAAATAAAATTTTAATTTAATTTGTTTTGGTCAAATATTCCATTTAACATTATTATTTATCATTACCACTAAAAAATTAGTTAATTTTAAAGTATTAAAAAATTAGACTCCTCAAGGTAGGGAGCTACAATGCAATCGATTTCAGGAAAACAAATCCGTTCTGCCCGTCTGGTTCGTACCTCTCTTCTGTTCGTTCACCTTTCAATGTTCTAACCATCAGATAGTTTTTTTTTCTGTATGTTTGAAAGATGACCTCATACACATTCTCTCAATTCTTTTTGTCGTTTGGCAGCACTTTTGCAATTTCTTTGAGTATTAAAAAATAGTCCAATATATCTCAATAATAAAAATTGGAGGCTATTTAAGTTCAAATATAGAACTTCTTATTAATCGTTGAAAGTCCCAAAAATATTTAAAATACTTCCGATTTCTAGAAAAATCCTCGACCCAATATTCTTGCCCAACATTTTCACCCGCTAAACAAACGGAAACTTTCGGAAATACCAGATTCTTACGAATAAAGAACTAAATAAAAAGCAGACGATTATTGAAGTGATAGCCTCCCCTGGGTTCTTTTACGAGGGAACAGAAGCACTCAAACTGTCAGTTCCGATGACCCTCGCGCCTGACCCCCAGAGTAAAAAAAAAGTTGTATAAAAAGTAAATCGAATTTTCTATTGGAACGTTTTTCGGTGAAATGGTTCTGAACAAAAGATAAACCAAATAGATCCGTTTACATTTAACTTACTGTTCGTTGGAGATGTTCTAGTTTATTGACGGTTTTACTGTTATCTGGGTTGATATGATAGAATTGCAATACCTTTTTAAAATGGCACTATGAACAGTGCTGGATTTAAAGACCCAGGGCCCTTAGGCACTTGACATTTGGGGCCCCCCACCATCTCGAAGCTATTTTGGAAATTTAGCAAATTAAATACACTAGTACAGAACATATAATTTTTAAGCGAAACATTTTTATTTTTAAACATCAGAATAATACAGTATGTTACTATAGTTATTCTATAAAATCACAAGGCGAATTTTTTTCTGTGCAAAAGAACGAATGACGTCATCATAGTCAATTGACTGCATTATTTCTGACTATGTAAATTGCTGAGACTACTGAGAGTGAGTTGAGCCTGTTCTCTCCTATGTTAGATCTCAAGTAATTTAATTACACGGGCGATAAGTTTTTTGAGTTTGGCGATTTTCCAATTTTTTTAGGCGATTATTTAACCAAGTTTCTGCAAGTTTTGTATTTAATTTGAAATAGAATTGTCATTACAGATACTTTTTCATAAATTAATTGGTTGATTGTTTTTTTATGTAATGAGTTGTTTACGCAAATTAATTGAAAAGTAAAAGTAACCAAATAATACTTTCCCAATGAAATAAAAATGTGTCTTGGGAAACTCAGAAAGGACGAATACCTCTTATCATGTTAGTCCTTTAATTTAGGCCATATTTTAAACATGCACAATTTTGCCAGCTTTAAAGTTTCAGCTGTTGCGTTCACCGGAGTTTAGTTTGTCATTTCCTAAATATCAAATAACTCGTATTGGATTTTTATTCAAATGAATTCCACTACTGAAGTTAGTAACAGGGTGTTCCGAAAATGGCCGGTTATTGAAGGGAACCACAAAAAAGTAGCCAACTCATTGGAGGCACTTTGGTTGTGGTTGTATGTGTACTCGTTATTTGGGCAACGGTGCATTTCCGAAGGAATACAGGGTGTCCGTAAAAGAATGTCCGAGTTTCAATGGTATATTACAGGAGTTTATTTTATACTAAATATAACAAATTATACATGACATTGAAGGAAAACTAACCTAGTTTTCTAATAAGTGCTCAATGTGTGCGCCTTTAGTGATACGGCACACATCCGAACGAAAATGCAATTCTTCCCATACTGTCTGCACTAAATCCAGAGTAATGGAAGCAACAGCCTGTGGAATTCTACCTTTCAAGGTTGGTAAATCGTGTGGTAGGGGTGGAACGTAGACCCGATCTTTTATGAAGCCCCAAAGGAAGAAATCACAAGGCGTGATGTCGGGTCCCAATTTGAAACTCGGACATTCTTTAACGGACACCCTGTATATTAATTTTAGTTTCATGTTAAGAATTAACATAACACTTCGCCTTTAAATTGAAGTTAGTAACAGGGTGTTCCAAAAATGGCCGGTTATTGAAGGGAATCCACGAGACCGCCAAACAAAAGTAGCCAACTCATTGGAGGCACTTTGGTTGTGGTTGTATGTGTACTCGTTTTTTGGGCAACACAAGGGTGCATTTCCGAAGGAATGTATTAATTTAGTTTCATTTCAGGGCTGGGAAGCCCAGTCGGTTAGGCGCTCGCCTAGCATGCAAAAGGTCCCAGGTTCGGGTCCGGGCATAGCCAAAATAACTGCCGACCTATAAACGGCCCGTGCAGCCAAAAATGTCCGACGAATAATACCCCGTATAGAGGGAGTGCACGTTAAAATACGCTCCGAAGTCCCAACGATGTCGCCCTTAACGGTTGCGTTGGGTGCCAACTCGGGTGTCGGCTCGTCACTTGACTGTGGTTCTGAAATACGACGCCCGTCGTCAATAGCCCTCGTGTAGCTCTAGTGCGGCGATAATTCAAACTAAACTAATTAGTTTCATGTCAATGTCTTTTTCTTCCCTTCAATGGCCCCCCAGTCGGCAATTGCATGTGAAAAATCCTGGATTCGAGTATTGACGAATAACTGCTGACAGTCTGCGCAGTCAAGAAATCCGACGAATAAATAACCCGTGTAGAATGAGTGCAAATTTCCCAACACCGCCTACGATGTCGTAATGGATGCCTACTGCACTGTTAAAAATTTTGTGCTTGGTTTCACCATGATATTGGTTCCTGGTAGCTGCAACGGCTGAATGGTGAAACGTTCCACCATATTTTTGGTATTCGGTTGAACCATTTCTCAGGTTTTTGTTTCCAAATCCAGAAAAATGGTTCAACCAAACACCGAAAAAAAGGTGAAACATTTCACCAAACAGCTGTTGCAGCTACTAGGAACCAATATCATGGTGAAAGGAACCAATATCATGGTGAAACCAAGCACAAAATTTTTAACAGTGTGGGGTGTCGGCCCGTCATTTGACTGTGGTTTGAAATTGTGACGCCCGTTAGAAATATAGCCATCGTGTAGCTTTAGGGCGGCGATAATTCCACCCCTCCCTTAAATGACCGGCTATTTTTGGAACAACCAATAAAGGGGCACTTCTTTACTCAATATAGTAAATATTTTGTTCGAAAATTTTCAATTATAATTTTATAAAAATACATTATGATAGTACCCAAAAATATTTTGCTATTATGAATTCAAAAACTCATTAACTATAATATATAGTTTTTGTATTGAAAAAGAAATACAATATGTATAAAAAATGGCAATATGCCGTGTCAAGGTATATCGCACGCTAGCTGCCGCAAAGCCTTGAAAATGGCATAACATGCACTCCCCCAATCCTGTACGTCATAAAAAAAAATTCCTATTTTTAAATAATCAGGAGGCGGCTTCTTTTGAAATGACAAAGGCGCATAAAAAGACCGAAAAACATATTTGAGGATACACAAAGTAGCTCACAAACAACTTTGGGAAACACGGCCATTTGAAAGTGGGTTGTTACTGTTGACTCAAGAATTAGAAAATACCCTTAAAATAAGTTTTGACGAAACGTTTTCTGTTTTGATAATATTGAATGTAATTTCGTTTGGGATGTCAATTTGAATTTTTGTATTTGTTTGTCTTGTAAAGTAATTTTTAATATTAGTTTTTAATCATTATTTATTATATAATAAAACTTAGTTTAAATTTGATTTTATCAGTATGGAGCTATATGGAGGTGTATGAGGTAACAGTTCCTCGAAAAAGTTTTTTAAAAATTAAGAATCTATTTAACTTGTTTGTGCTAGAAAGTCTTAATGATATACCAAAGAGCTTAATCATGCACAAATTGACTCATTAACCACCTGATGAGATTAATTTTTAATTCTAAATTTAAGTTTTTAAAAGGGTTTAAAAGCAATAACTGCAAGAAATAAAAATTTTAAAATAAATTTTTATTAATAAACCAGTATGATGCGGTGAGAAAAGTTAACACTTTAGGCACATTCCACTCAAATCCACCAAATTTCAAATTTTGTGTTTTTGTTTTTTTAAAAACCTTTGATAATTTTAATAACTTCCTAACGAATAAAAAAGTTGACTTTAAGTTTCTTAAATTCGTTTGATTTAATTTTCCTTGCATAAATATTTAGTACTGTTGTATTAATTTTCCTTATATTTTGTTCATTACAATGAATTAAAGCAGGGAACTTATTTTCATAAAGCATGGTTTCTTGCCAATAGTCTAATGAGTTAATGCCATTTCAATTTTCTTGTTAATGTGAGAAAGACTGCGGCAATAAATTCTTCCATGATTAATCAAGTCAATTCAGCCATCAAGAAAAACAAACGCACGGACATGTAAATTCAAAAGAACTATGTGTAGTCGATTCGCCTTTTAAACTACTACTTAAAAATAGGCATCTTTTCATATTGCGATTCAAGGAATCGAATTATCGAACAAATCCGTCACCATTTGGAACAACCTCTTGACAACAGTAGGGCGTTTCGAACAAGTGTGAACATTGATGAATCTGAAATTAACCCAACACTTCTAGGTTTTTTTTAAATAAGAAAAACAAATGTTTTTCGATTTTCTGGGGAATCGCGACCATCCTAATGTTGCGGCAACGCTGAAGCGAAGTGCTTTTTGAAATGCAAATTTAGGGTTGCCGAACTTTGGCAGATTTTTAAAAAGATTTCGGACAATGATATTGCAGCTGGTTTCCTCAGCTGCCGCCACTCTTTCTCCAGAGGAGGTAATCACAGTCACTCTAATCTGAGTAGAAGAGGATATTTCGCGGCAAAAAATATCCCTATTAATAAACGTGACTGACAATAGAATAGTGTCATATTAGGTGTATATATGTCATATTAGGTGTGTCATATAGATTAGTGTCATATTTGTACCTGCTGACCATAGATATCATAGTTAAAGTATTAGATTGGCAGATCACGTGACCTCCAATGCTAACGACGGGACGCGCATGGAGGCCAAAATAAGAGGGCAAAATGACCAGTGTTGCTGCCCCTTTAAGGAGAAAAATACTACGAAAAAATACCATTTTATTCTAAAAATTACAAAAAATATCGTAAAAATACTAGCTGCATTTTGGAATCTTTTTAGTGACTTTAAATCCTTTTCTAGTATTTTTTTTGTAATTTTCGAATTAAATGGCATTTCTTCGTAGTATTTTTCTCCTTTAAAGTGGCAGCAACACTGGCCATTTTGCCCTCTTATTTTGGCCTCCATGCGCGTCCCGTCGTTAGCATTGGAGATCTGCACGTGATCTGCCAATCTAATACTTTAACTATGATATCTATGCTGCTGACGAAACCAAATTGCAATTTTTAAAAAGGAGTAAATTTTCTTAAACTGTTTAAAAACAAATTTAATTATTTCATGCGAAAGGTTCTAGGTTCGGAACCAGGGCATTTCCAGAATTTTTTTTGACCTTTAAACGGCCTGTGCAGTCAAAAGTCCGACGAATAATACCTCGTGTATAGAAGGCAAGTTAAATATTTCCCGACGCCGAGTGCCATGTCGCCCTTAAAAGTTGTGCCCACTCGGATGTCGGTTAGTCACTTGACTGTGGCTCTAAATTACGAAGGCCGTAGCCAGTAGCCAAAAAAAGTAGAGTCGAAAAATAGTTTGTCGAATATTCTAATGCCAAAAGTGCCCTAAACTCAGTGACTAACCACACAAAAACGTGTATAGGGTACTGAAGAGTCTCTTCTCTATGGTTTATAATAGTTCAAAGTTTAAAAATCTAATTAAAGGAAATGAGGGATTGTGATTAAAAACTTTTATCCTTGTTAAACAATTATTTAATCTATTATCTAGTTCTAATTTTTTGAGAAAAAAAAAAGTTTAATTTAATGATATTTGCATGGTGTGTTTTTTAAATTCAGCATCAGTTTTAAACTTAATTTTTTTTTTCAAATATAAATAACACTTAAATAAAAAAAAAATCCATACCAATGTAATAGTTATTTATGCAACAAGTGTGAAAAGTAACACTTTTTAAAACGAGTGGATTTTATTTCACGAGCGAGTGAAATAATAACACGTGTTTTAAAAAGTGTTACTTTTCACACGTGTTTCATACACTATTTTTTATAATTACATGAAAAAAATCGAATCTCATTGGTTCAAAAATAATTCACGTGCTAATTTTTTTACGTAAAGAAGATCGGCATCGATAAATCTCTGGAACTACAAAAGGCAAACCTATTTTTAGTTTAAAGCCTAACATTTGAACATGGATACTGATACGAATTTTGAGCCTCTAGAAGAGATAGAAATATAGAAACTTTTTTCATACACCTTTTCGTAAATTTTTCTTGATTTTTCCGGAAGCATATTTGAAGTAACATCATTAGCTGCTATTTTTATCTCTTCTGGAAGCTCAAAATTCGTATCAGTATCCATGTTCAAATGTTTTACTTTAAACTAAAAAATAAGTTTACCTTTTGTCCAGAGATTTATCGCAGCCAATCTTCTTTACGTAAAAAAATTAGCACGTGAATTATTTTTGAACCAATGAGATTTGATTTTTTTCACGTAAGTTTTACTTGAAATGTTGGCATCTTATAAAAAGAGTGAAAAAAAGTACTTTTTTTTCACTGCTTTTGGGTGAAAAAAAGTAATTTTGTATCACTGTTTCTAAAAAGTATAACTTTTCGCACGCGTCTGATATTAAAATTATAATGTAAAAATCGGATTTTTTTCACGCAATTATAAAAAAGTAATTTTGTATCACTGTTTCTAAAAAGTATAACTTTTCGCACGCGTCTGATATTAAAATTATAATGTAAAAATCGGATTTTTTTCACGCAATTATAAAAAGAATATTTTGGTGCCCAGGTCTTTTCTACTGAAATGCTAATTTTTTTCCTAAAAAATATGCTATTTTTGAAGATTTCTCGCCAAATATTGGTTCCCTTTCATCTTTTCCCCGAAGAATATAACAGCATGCAGTCATTTGAAGCTCATTATTTCCACGGTACATAAATTTCTACACTAAAAGTCTTGACCTATCATTTTTTTTTATACTAACTTCAGTATCTGCAACAGTGACTTACACCATTGATGTATGCATTTTTCGACTGAAACCCTACAAGAAAGTATGCTAACCACATTTATTATTTTAGGTCAAAAAGGTCCAAGTTATTGTAGTAGATACTTCAGTTTACTTATTCACGGCGGTATAGCTCTATGCCACTTCAATTATTTCTTTATGCAAATGTTCGGGAGAGAATAGAAGAGATGGAACACGATTTTATCGTTCTAAACTATTCTTTTTAGTGTAATAATTATGGAATACTTAATAAAGCGTGAACAAGGAGAGCGCTTAATTTGGACTTTAGAGTTTTTGGAATACCCATGCTTATTCAAAGAGATGTCTTGATTTTCTTGAAGCTATAATGGATGACTTTATTCAGAATAAAAATTTAAATATTTTTGTATTTTTTAAATGCTTTTTCCCGTTTTCGTATGCTCCATTGCATCTGTCGCATTCGAACATAAACACACGGTATTGTTACCCCCCCCCTTTTTTTATTTATCACTTAAGGTACGGTCTTCAGAACGTTTTCTAGGTGTTGAAAATACCGTAGTTATTACCATTTACTATCTCTATGGAAAATACGCTATGGTTGACGATTTCTGTAAAAGTTTCTAGAAGAAATATCCCTTGCTTTTTAAAGCATACACAATCTTAACTTTAAATTTAATTCTGTTTAACGGAAGTATTTTTTCCACTTCGATAAATTGGCTGGGCGTTGATACGTGAGTGAGTCAGGATTTTTTTTTTCATTTATTTGCAAGAAAATTGGGGCTTTATAGCTTTATTAAAAAAAAGAGGCCAAACAAATGGATCGGACGTGCCAGGTCCTTTTTGAACTCAGAGTCGATCTAGATCATTTTTCTGATGAAAGAAAGGCGAATTGTTGACGGCTTAAGCACTGATTTGGAAAAAAACCTTGGGTGGTGAAAGGAGCGGTTAGCATAGTCACCTAAACTACTCGTATGCATTGTCGTATGAATTAGTACAAGCCAACTTAAAACTAGTTTAGTTTCATTCCAATTGTCGTAATTCATGACGTTCTCTCCACCCACGTTTCTAACCGCTCACATTCACACCTGGGTAGAAACAATCCCTCTTAAGGGGGAGTGGGCGCGCTGGACCGCGGGTCTCCGAACTTAAGTGCATCAGTGTTAAAAACTATTTTCTCTGCCACATTTCTCCGGCTGTATTGAATATTTTTACAAACGGTTTTTTTTTAAAGTAATAAATGTAGCTAACTTACAGGTCTCTATCTTCCCACTTTTTGAAATTGCTTCGAATATTCTGTGTAAAATTATTTATTGAAAATGCAAAAGATCCCCTTGACGTTACATACAAAAGCCGAATGAGAAGCTTACCGTAGTGGCAAATATTAAACTTGTAGGCAGATCTACCAACTGTCACTCTAGTGCGACGTTAATCCGACCTACCAACTCTCCGGAATAAACTCGATAATAACCATTTTCCGATTCCAGGCGGAAAGAGAAAGTTTTTCACCCTTTTAAAATCCGGCAATTCGTACATACAGTCCCTGGACAAATTATTAGACCCACTGATGCAAGATTTCATGTAAAATATTAATCACCGGGTGATATTGTACCATTTTATTATTTTAAATTGATTTGTTTTTTATTTTTATATTATCCAATGAATTACCGATTTATTTGACATACATAAAACATCATTCATTTAGAAAAGCATAAGTTTATTAAGTTTTAAAGAAAAGTGAAAGTAATGTTAGTAAAAGTCAATATTGAGTCGAGTCACCTTTAGCCGCTATCAAAGCTATAATTCTGCGCGGCATGCTATCAATGCAAGACTGTACTGTCTCCTGCATTTGAGGATGATGATTCCACACATAAATCATCTTATCATAAATAATTAATATAAATTAATCTTAATCATAATTATCTTAAAATAAATACAAATGTTGTCTACAATAATTCTTTTAAATAAAAATCAATAATATTGTAGTTTAAATATACCATTATTGCACTCTTAAGAAACATAAAATTACTAAAGAAAATACAGTGCGTCTAATAATTTGTCCAGGGACTGTAGGCACGGACTTTGGGAGTAGTTAAAAATTCGGTATCGCCCCGGGTTAAATCCGGAGGGTTGGCAGGTCTGTAATAGGCTTCAATTATTGATTTCTCACAACCCTGGTCCAAGTCATTGTTGTAGATACTGCCGATAGACCTGCCCACCCGTTTTGTTGGATGCGAACACAGAATTTGAAACGAACCCCATCCATCAGGAGTCGAAATAGAAACTGTCTTCGGTTTGACATTCGCTATATTGACCTTGCTCTTGAACGTTTTAGAGTAGGAGACAGAAAACGTAGGAAAATAATAGATAAGGTATTAGACGTCCAGGATTTGAAGTGTCGTCGGTTAAAAATACCTGGGTTTAACCAGGGTCCGGTATTTTTAAAAGATTTCACCCGCGTCATTTAAGCCGTTGGCGGCATTTTCCATATTAGTATTTCACCCAAGCAATTTTACATACAAAGTATATTAATTTAATTGGCAAAAAAAATTAATGAAAATAGCCAATTTTGGATCTTGTGTGGAAGAGGTTCTAGGCAACAGTTACTGTTTACAAATATACTTACTCTTCAATAAATTGTGCATTGTGTAGATTAATGGCGGAAAGTAGGCAATTTTAGTTCAAGAACTTCGTGTTTAAATTTAAACTATACTACAATTTCATTCACTGCGATTACAGTTTCTGAGGAACGGAAACTATTAATTTTTTCCGTGGGAGAAACAGGACATTAGACACAATGATAGACACGACATTAAGATCAAAGTCTCGTATGTGTCAATCATCCAGGTTCGTTATTTTTTGTGTTGGAGAACATTATCAATCGAACCTTAATTCGTACACTTTTTCAGCCATTTGTAAAAAATGCCATCCGTTGCTAAAGATAAAAAGTAAAATAAAAAAGACGCTGCCTTAATAAATGATAAAATGTGTCAAAAAAATTATGAATTTCTTTTTATTAATTGATATATATGCACATGGTGGCAACTTATTGTTGCATACAAAGTTGAACAATACAAATTATTCAAAAATGTTTTCCCTGTTTTTCGAATGATACTTAGCATACAATCTATGTGTTTCGAATTATGAGAAGACGTACAGCATACGTGACCGCCCAAACGTTTGTTTTAAAGTGGTGTGGGCTCATTTTTTGAGATAATAGACATGAAGATCAAGGTCTCGATGTGTCTGTCAGTCATCGAAGGCGTTATTTAAAATAAAAAAGGCGTGGTGGGGGCATTATCAATTGAACCTTAATTTGTATACTTTTGCATAACCTCTTTATTTTTCTTTGGTCATAATCGAATAAGATTTCATAAGGGTTACCAGACTTGGGGCTAACATTAGCCATTTGGGCTTATTTTGTATCAATTGGCTGATAAAAATTTAAATCTTTTGCCAAAACAGTTTTGGCTAGTAATGTGGCTAATCTTGAACAGCCTTTATCAAGATTGTTGATGTTGATTCAATATTTTTTTTGTATGATTTTTTTCGATTTTCGCTCTTGAATGTGTGTTTACTCTATTTTTAAATTCAAAATTCACCCAAATTTGGTTAATTTCTCCGGAAGTAACGTACCTTGCTGCTCTAGAAGTGACGTAATAAAGGTTTTGGCTATTTTAAGCCTTAACTTGGCTATTTTTTGAAAACTTGTATTTTTTGACCAATGTTCAAAAACACTTTTTCGAAATCAGTCCCCTCTCTAAAGTGTAGAAAACACTCTCCATTTAGGATTTTTGACTTAATCGCAATACTTCATGACCTAATATTTTATATTAGGCGATTGAAATCCCCCTCCCTAATTTACAGTTTTAAACTGGCAGTTTGAATGTTTAGAAAAAAGGAGGAAAATACGGAAGCTTGCTATATTAACACTTTCACTTATAAAAAGAAAGTGTTAAAACGCGTAACGAAAGTGTTAAGTACAGAAAATTTCAGTTAAAATGCGGTTTTGTCCCGTTACATATTCGTATTTTCTAAAATAGAGATGATTTTGCGTCGTCAGATGTGATTTCGAACCCGCAATCGATAAGTTATACAAGTGTAGCGTCATACCAACTAAGAGACCGGATTGAAGCCAAAGGAAGCAATGTTGTTGATATTAACCTATCCACAAAGTGACATCATTGAGAACAAGTTTTAGAGAACTACACGAATAAAAAAAAATGTTCAAGACCGTAATGTAAGCGGGACAGTTTCAAAGTACAATCCGTCAAAAGTACGGAAAAAGTCCGTAAACCATAACTGTTATTTTTATAGTGTATTTAAAAAACCAATATTCAAATGCTTCAAGTAGACAACGGTGGTAAGTTTTCCTTAACCATTTATCTGCACTTAATATTATCTCCATCTGTAGTTTCTAAAGATAAAAAGTGGAAAAAAAAAAAGAAGTCTTGATGAATGACAAAGTTTTATTGATGATAATTTGTTATACATTTTTATAAATAATCTATAGATATTTACATAGTATGTATATACAAAGCAAAGTTGAATGATAATAATTAATCTAAAACATGTTTTTTCTTTCGATTATTTTGAACCTTACACAATATTTTTATGTAAAATAATTTTTATGCATTTCCAATTTCGAATTGCTAAGAATACGTAGAGATCGCGGTAGTGGGGATTTTATTAATGCAGTATTCAGTTTCAAAAAAACTAAAATGGTAAATCATCTTCCTTCAACAAAATTTCGTTGTTGATCAGTGTCAGTGCTGGATTTCGGCCTAGGCCTTCAAGGCCCGGGCCTAGGGGCTCAGTCATTAAGGAGGCCTTTAAAAAGATAAAATCGCCACAAAAATTTGAAATTCTCAGCAGAACGGTCGTTTGCAACGCTAAAAAGAGTAAAATATTACTTAAGATCTAACATAGGGGAGAACAGGCTCAATTTACTCCCAGTAATGTACATAGTCAGAAATAATGCAGTTAATTGACTAGGATGACGTCATTCGTTCTTTTGCACAGAAGAAAGTTCACCGTGTGATTTTATAAATTTTATAGAATAACTATAGTAACATATTAAAGTCGATTAAAAATTATATGTTCTGTACTAGTGTATTTAATTTGCTGAATTTCCAAAATAGCTTCGAGATGGTGGGGGACCCCAAATGTCAAGTGCCTAGGGGCCCTGGATCTTTAAATTCAGCACTGATCAGTGTAATTTATTTATTACAAATAGAAAGAGGGAAAAACGAAAATTCATCAAGTGCATTTTATATTTCAACTATTTTTTCCATCCGTATTATATTATTAATTGCACAGATAGCTTTAAAAATAGGCAACGGCAAATAATTAACTGAATCGCGTCATTCAGTACATAAAGGTTTGAAACAAAACTTGCCGAGGAATGCATGGAGGGTCATTCCTCTTTTCATCGTAACTCGCTCACTTTGAGGGATGTGTACATTGCACAGAGACGGAAGTAGAGAACACGGCGACTTATTACTCATTTAGAGTTGTGGAAATCTTTATTGCTCTTGTCAACATATTGGATTGGTTAAATCGCTTTGCATATCATTAGAGAACGCATTGAAGAAACCGTCTCTGTCGTGTGGAATGGTCACGTCACTTATGGGCCCGAACTTGATACAAAGTGTTACATTCAAGGTTCAAGTCGTTATTCTGTTGAGTTTTCAATCAACCTTAACTACTCGCACTCGGTAGCAAATCTCTCTCTATCCGGGTTTTTCCTTTTCCTGTGTTAAAACCCCTGGGGACGTACATAAATTACGTCACGCAAAATTTTGTCGTTTTTTACCCCTCCCTCCCCTATGTCACGCTGCGTCACGTTTGATCAAACCCCTCCCCCTAAAGTTAAGTCACGTTGTTGTACTCCCCCTCCAAGAAAAAGTTAATTTTAATATTTCTCTTTGTTTCTGAAATTTAAAAAAAAATGCCTATTTATATATTTTTAAAAAATTAAACTGAAAGGAAAAAAGTGCAATTTATCTTAGTTACATAATTTATTCAGAGGGATCAGAGGTATACACCGACATTGTATTTACATTTCCGTTGTCCAAGGACTAACTATAGCCATTCGCTAAAGTCTTCTAAAAATGGGGGTCTGGGTGTACTCGGATCTGTTTAGTTCTGGGTCTTTTGGTGTTTGTCCAGGTAGCTGCTAGTCATTTGATTGGTCAAAATAGTGTCGCAATTTATCGTGTCACGAAGTACCGTTACGAAAAGGTCTGTAAAATATAGAAGACTAATAATGCGAACGTTGTGGCAGGTAATAATCTCCCCATCCTCTTTCTGAAATAAAGTGTTTCTTATGAAAAAAAAGATTTTAAATTTTGTTCAAAAACTTCAGTTTCTTCTTGCAAAAGTGAAGTTTTCCGAATCGTTACGCCTCCCCCCTCTGAGCGTGACGTAATTTATGTACGTCCCCCCCTCATGTAGGTCTAGCCGCTAGCGCTACGATAATTCAAACTAACCTACCCTTTTCCTGCGTTAATTAACCTCTTGCGACCTGGCGTCCCCATTTGGGGACATTTTTAAAAACCTCCTCACAAACAATTAACACGTTAATTAGTTCCAAAATTGACCTGATCCGATAGAAGATCCAAATATCAGTTTTCAGCCTTTGATTACAGGTATCAGTCATTTATTTCGATAAAAAAAAGTTGAACGAGGGTCAATACGATATTAGAGTACTTAAAAAATGAATTGAAACTTTTTTTTCAAACTTTTCAAAAAGTTCTTTTAGTAGTTAATTTGAAAGGCATTTTGCATTCAAAACAATGTTAAAATAAACTGTTAACTACAAATAAGTGATACGGCCTTTTTTTTGCATTTATAGCACAAAAATGTATTTTTAGAGCTTAAGGCGTGTCAGCTCTCAGTAACTATTAAACATAATTTTTTTAAAAAAATACTTTGAAAAACATACTTTTTAGCATATACAGTCCATGGACAAATTGTTAGACGCACTGCAAGATTTCATGTAAAATATTAATTACCGGGTGATATTGTACCGTTTTATTATTTTAAATGGATTTGTTTTTTATTTTTATATTATCCAATCAATTACCGATTTATTTGACAAATAAAACAGCATTCATTTAGAAAAGCATAAGTTTATTAAGTTTTAAAGAAAAGTGACATTAGTGTTAGTAAAAGTCAATATTGAGTTGAGCCACCTTTAGCCGCTATCAAAGCGCGGCATGCTATCCGCGCGGCATGCTATCAATGCAAGACTGTACTGTCTCCTGCATTTGAGGATGATAATTCCACACATAAATAATCTTATCATAAATAATTAATATAAATTAATCTTAATCATAATTAATCATAAGTTTCTTTAAATTAATACAAATATGTAGTCTCCAATTCTTAAAAAAAAAATCAATAATATTGTAGTTTAAATATATACCATTATTGCATAAAAATTCTTAAGAAACGTAAAATTACTAAAAAAATACAGTGCGTCTAATTTGTCCAGGGACTGTATTTGTATGAAAAGTATGTTTACATTAAGAATATACGTGTAGGATTTTGCTCGGGTCTTAAGAGGTTATGTCATTATGTGTTTTTGGAGCAGTAGTAGTAGTAAGTGTGTGAACGTATTGCTTGTAAAAGGAGCTGCTTTTACCCGCAATGCGCTCCAGTAATGTTCTCTTGGACGTATTAAAGTTTTATTTAATGTATTTATTGTGTTAAAGAAACAAGTAGGTTTGTAACAGAATCTGTCACTTAACCTGCTTCCACACAACATTTGTGTTTAACAGGTAAAAACGCGCCAAACACAGCATTAATTCTATATTAAAAATTTACATGCTAAATTTGACTGGTTTCATTTATTTTCTTTCGAAAATTAACGATAATTATTACTTATCGTTTGCAAAAATTAATCTATATTTCAAAGAATAAATATGTAATATTCCTCGCTTTTAAATAGAATGAAAATATTTCATATCAACATGCAAAGAATCTCGTAGTGAAATATATTTGACGTCATTTCAAACTGATCGATGTCGCAAAAATAAATTTAATTTATTGTCCAAAAGAATTAGTTTCTCGAGCGATTGTTGCGTATGGCAATGGTGATTTAATATTAATAAAAATGGCTTCCTATGATTTTTTAATAAACATTAAATTTTGCAGTTTTTTAAATAAGAAGTACTTCGAATTCGAATTGTTTTCTGAATTTTCAATGTATTCTAATTTCGATGCGCTGAATTTTTGGACGTATCGCACTTGCCTGTAGCATTTGTAGTTTGGGCTATGACAGTGGGTGACGGACAGACAGACGGACGGACTGAACGATTATAAAACCTTCCACTTTTTACGTTATAAACGTATAGTGTGGATGCTAAAACTGTTCAATAACTAGCCACAAAAATATTAAATGGAAAAATAGTGTGTTATAAAAATGAATAATTAACAAAAAGATGTGTTCATATCTGCTTTTTTCATGTGTAGAAATTAATAACAAATGTTCGCCTTTAACACTTAAGTCAATCTTAATGAGGCCTCGCTTCGTTCAAAACACTGTAGTTTTTAACCGCAAGTAGTGGCAATATTAACCGCTGCTGCAGTGAAAATGTACTTCGGCAATTTATTCTTTACTTCAAATCTACTTAACATTTCCTAACTATTGCACTTAGTTGATTTAAAACCGTACATTTAGACCGGCTTTCAATCCGAACCGTTTTGTGTGAATCGTATAGCCTTCGCCCAGTTATGTAATACACTGCTCAAAACAATTAGGGGAGCACTTTGCGTACTTTTAACTTTTTCAGTTGCAACTTTTTATTTTTTATTCTAAAGATCTAAAATGTGAGAAATAGATTTATTATGCGTCCAGATTCCATAATGAAATGTTAAATACAGGGGGAAAAATCTTAATTTTTTAACTAAAATTTAAGGGGGGGGGGGATTGGAATCGTATCTTTTGAATAAATTATAAAAAAAATTTCAAAACTTAATTTGTTAAAAAAAAAGTTAAAACCAATTTTGAAACATCTAAGAATGCAAGCGTGAA
Organism: Oedothorax gibbosus; assembly: GCA_019343175.1. Classification (NCBI taxonomy): domain Eukaryota; kingdom Metazoa; phylum Arthropoda; class Arachnida; order Araneae; family Linyphiidae; genus Oedothorax; species Oedothorax gibbosus. The sequence goes on from CM033276.1 coordinate 3,391,713, forward strand.
GAATTCAGGGTCAATTTATTTCATAAAAGTTTTTGGAAGTGGTTTATGTTTTTCATATTTTCATTTAATTAAAACGAACATTATTTAATTCCTCAAAATACATGATTATTCCATCTAACGATAAATAAGTTCGAGCTCAACTTGGTGAGAAAAAAATTGCAAGCTGATGATTCCAAATGGAATGATTGGGGGGGGGGGGGGGTGAAAGGGTTTAAACCATGCGTTCCCCTGTGTGTTTTGAGCAGTGTATTTAGCTGTAATGAATTGAATATGCGCAGGGTCATTCCTCTTTCCGTAGTAATTCACTCGCTTTGAGAAAATGTATAAGTAGGACTGAGACGGAAGTCTAGAACGTGGCGACCCATCTATAGTTGTGAAAGTCTTCATCGGTCTTGTCGACACATAGTTAGTTTAATCGCTTTGCATATCATTAGAGAGTGCATTAAAGAAACCGTCACTGTCCTGTTGAATAGTTACGACAGTTATAAAGGTTATTGATAATCATCCTTTACTCGAGCTTTGATACAAAGTGTTACAATCAAGTTTCAAGTCGTTGTCCCGTTGAGACTTTTCAATCAACTTTAGCGAGTCACAGATAGCAATTTTCTCTCAATGAAGATTGGCTTATCCTTTTCATGTGTCAATTATGTATTTTGGGAGCAGTAGTTCGATGTCCGTCAGGCACAAGAATCGTTTTTCCAAGGACGATTCCAGTATTCTTCTGTTTTTACTTTCAATTTCCTAATATGGGATATAAGGTAGTATAATAAAAGCATTGCGGTGGGGTCGAAAATCCGAAATGGAGATTTTGTAATTCCTTCACAATTCGGAGGGTGCTGATTCTGTGTTTTTAAACTTTGGTCTTTTTGTCTGAAATCAATCTACAGATCGAACTAAAAAAAAGTACGGACTTCAAAATTGGTACAAGAGTTCCTTCACTGTTATAACTGAAGGTGACGGGATGCATAGGGGTGCCATTCTGGAACCCCTACTATGCGATTCACAAGCCCAAGATTCATCGACCCAAAGCAATTCAAAGCTTTGAGGTGCCAAATGATACTTTCACCCCGGGGTGAAAATTGGCCCCATTTGTCACCTACAGTTTTGACAGTGTAGTACTAGTCGGAAGACATAAGATTTTTGAGAAAATCTCGTTTTCGCAAAGTGCCCTCGTAGCAAAAAGTGTGCTGCAATAGAACTTTTTAGGTTTTAAAAATATTAAAATTTCCTTTTGGGCATATAATTACCTATAAATGTAATGATTTATTATTGAAGGTCGTGTTGTTTTTCACACGCCTAGTTTAATTTTAGAATAATGCATCTTTTCACATGCACACTTGATATCAATTAACTTTAGACTTTTCAGGTTTGGAATAACAGTTTAAATGAAATTAACATATTTAAACTACACACCGATCACACAGCCCTCCTTTCTACAGTCACACCTTAACTTTCTGTCTGTTCTAATTAATCATAACTTTTTAATTTCCAGTCAGCGTAAGGTGGGCGAGCAAACATCAAAGTAAACGCAGGAACTAAAATGCATTTAACTCCACGCATACTTGTCCTCGTAGTTTTTTTAGCATAGGTCCGTCTGTAACCACTCTACAACTAAAAACAAAATAGCTATAGACATTAAATTTGGTATTCGAGTTCTGTTGTCGAGTTCATTTGTAGGAGTCGGACGTCGCATAAGGGTTTTAAGAAAATCGCGTATAAATTCTTGAACCGAATTCTAGTGTATAAAATATCTACACTGCTCAAAACAATTAGGGGAGCACCTCGCGTACATTTGTTAACCCTCTCGGTTTCAACGTTTTATTTTCTTATTCTAAAAATCTAAAATTTGTGAAATAGATTCATTATATACACCCAGAATGATATGGTAAAAATTAGGGGAAAAAAATCTAAATTTTTTAAAATAAAATTTAAGGGGGAAAAATTGGAATCAAAACTTTTGAATAAATTATAATAATTTTTTCATAACTTTATTAGTTAAAAAAGTTAATATGAATTTTCAAACATCTAAGAATGCAAGCGTTAAGAATTTAGGGTCAATTTATTTCATAAAATTTTTTGGAGTGAATTTTATTTTACATGTTTTTCATTTCATTATTAACCTACATTATTTAATTCTAAAAGACTGATTCTTCCATCTAACATAAAAGTGCAAGCTCAACTTAATGAGAGAAAAAATCGTCAGCTGATGATTCCAAATGGAATCATTGGGGGTGAAAGGGTTTAAACCATGAATTCCCCTAATTCTTTTGAGCAGTGTATTATTGAGTGGTAGTTGAAAATTGTGTGGCGTTTCACACCTGTACATCTAAACAAAGGTGAATTCACTCCTATAGAGAAGTGCATTTCGCACCGGAAAGAGTGAAATTAACTCAGACTGATTAAACCGCTGTTTAGAGTGTAGGACGCGATTGTTTTTATTCTTTACCCACTCCGAAAAAGAGTGAATTCACTCCATAGAAAGTGCATTTTCGGCACGAAGAGAAATTAACTCAACTGTTAACGTCGTTGTTTAGAGTGTATGTTACCGAATATATTAAATCCCGTGGTCACGAAAGGGTGTAATCAACGCCATCTTAGCGGGATTTATTTGTGTGATAATGATCGATATTTTAATAATAACATTCAATGGTTGAAGAAATTCCAATCAAACCCCTTTTTTCTGTCAAATTATTCCTCGATGTATCGGTCTAAAAATAAGGGACGATGTCGGGGCGCGCCGGTCGTCTCCTCCTGTCGCGATTTATTCGTCGGCGGGTCGTCGTCGTAAACTCGTCACTGTCACCTTATCGGGTGTCGGCGTGTTCTGTGGGCCGCCATTTTGTGGTCCTTGTTTTGTTAAAAAGATGGAATTTGGAGATAGGGCACTTCTTTGAAACATAAAAAAAACCGTTCAGATTTTTTTTTTAAAGCATCCATAACAAAAACCATTTGTTTTTTTGTACATAAAAAAAATGGGAATTTATCCTGTTGGTAGTCACGTTTTGCTTTAAAATTGTTCTCCTCAAACGATTTCTTAAGCCACTTTAAATAATTCTTTCAAAAATCACGATTTTTCTCTTGTACCTTCACCGCATTGTTCGAAACACAAAACCTGTAAGAACTTTAACCTGGCGCAGTGTTCCATATTGTACATTCTAATTGTCTTATTCTCACCTTTTAAAAAAAATTCATTTTAAGTGATTTTCTATGCAAAAACGTGAATCAAGCAACTAACGTTACTCGAAGTGATAAAGGCAACTCGTGTTTATTATGGTTTTGTTCGTGCCGGCGATTGTGTGCATTTTTTTTGTGTGAAGGAAAAAAAAATCACTTTTGTACAATAGGTATTTTCATATTGTGCTATACTCGTCTTTTTTAAGTAAGTTCAGGACACTTTGAAAGCCCACAAAGGTTTTAAGGAATGGAATTTTTTTTTACCTCTCTCGCCTAACAAGATGTAGTTTGGTTATATTCATAGATATTATAATTAAAGTATTAGATTGGCAGATCACGTGACTTCCAATGCTAACGACGGGACGCGCATGGTGGCCAAAATAAGGGGGCAAAATGGCCCGACTTGCCACCACATTAAGGAGAAAAATACTACGAAAAAATACCATTTCATTCTAAAATTACAAAATTATCGTAAAAATACTAGCTGCATTTTGGAATCTTTTTAGTGACTTCAAATGCTTTTCTAGTATTTTTTTTTGTAAGTTTAGAATTAAATGGTATTTTTTTGTAGTGTTTTTCTCCTTAATGTGGTGGCAACACTGGCCATTTTGCACCCTTATTCTGGTCCTCCATGCGCGTCCCGTCGTTAGCATTGGAGATCACGTGATCTGCCAATCTGATACCTTAACAATGATATCTATGGTATATTTACTAGAAAGCCAATTTTTGGCTGTTATATCTCAGCATTGCGTTACATTTTCATTCGTCATCTAGTTTTGTAATTAAACTCGTTCTCTTAGTATTGCAACGTTAATTCAACAAGAACGAAAAATGAAACGTCCATAAATTTAAGCCATCATTGAACAACAAGCTAAATAAAGTCTGCATGATTCGATTAATAAGTAGGTTGCAGAAAAATTAAATCCTTATTGGGTTGGTATTGAGATCGATTCTATACTCAGGAAGAAATTCTACGTATGCTGTTTCAATCCGAGAATATTGTTCATGACATACGATGACAAAATATGCATAGGGCACTGGGGAGCCCAGTCGGTTAAGGCGTTCGCCCTGCACGCGGAAGGTCCCAGGTTCGGGTCCGGGCATCGCCAAAATTACTGCCGACCTATAAACGGCCCGTTCAGCCACAAATGTCCGACGCATAATACCCCGTGTGGAGGGAGTGCACGTTAAATATGCTTCCCAACGCTGCGTACGATGTCGCCCTTAACGGTTGCGTTGGGTGCCTACTCAGGTGTCGGCTCGTCACTTGACTGTGGTTCTAAATTACGACGCCCGTCGTCAATAGTCCTCGTGTAGCTCTAGTGCGACGATAATTCAAACTAAACTAAACAAAATATGCATAACAAAATTGTATCATTTATTCTTTTGTTCCGTAATAAAACTTTATTGGAAGCAGATGCTGAAAAGTGATTAGAAAAAATACATGCGTGCAGTGACTTCAACATAATTTTTGTGCTGACCATGCATTATTATCGGTATAGTGATTGAGAGGCGGCGCTTTGGGTTGGCGGCGCTGTGAGCGAAGAAAAGAGATATTAAATTGGAACAACGTTCTTTCCTTTGTTTAATTGTTCTACGCTATCACCTTCATTCTACAATTTAATTTCCGAGGAATTACAGAGAAGCCTAGCCACGCGATCGCCCACAATCGCGGGTCACCCTAAAATTTTTGGTGTAACATAACTTGTAGTAACTGGAAAAACACAATTCTTTGCTCTGAAAGTCAACAAAAGTTTTTCTGAGTGTATAGTTAGTTTTTTTTTTAAGTATTTAGTTTGAATTATCTTCGCACTAGAGCTACACGAGGGATATTGGCAACAGGCGTCATATTTTAGAAAAACAGTCAAATGACGAGCCGACACCTAAATGGGCACCCAACGCAACTGTTAAGGGCGACATCGTACGCTGCGTCGGCACTTTAGAGGGTATTTAACGTGCACTTCCTCTACACGGGGTATTATTCGTCGGACATTTTTGGCTGCACGGGCTGTTTATAGGTCGGCAGTTATTTTAGCGATGCCCGGACCCGAACCTGGGACCTTTCGCATGCTAGGCGAATGCCTAACCGACTGGGCTTCCTAACCCTGAGTGTATAGTTAGTGATTATGTATAATTGCGAATAAATCACGATCGTTTTAGCTATAAGAAAGTCTCTTTTTTTTTACTAGCATAGGAATCCCATCCTATAGAATGGGATCCTTGATTTTCAACATTTCTTTAATCTAACTCATCTTCTGATTTATAGTTTAACATTTACGAAACAACTTCACCTTTTTAAACACATCTAGAGCAACTTTAATAAATGATATTTCAAATTCCCTCATCGCTATGGGCCTTTGAAAAGATTAAACCATTTATCACATCTCCACTGTTTTTGTGAGACGGCCTTTTGTTTCTTGGGACGGATGGATGCTTAGAGTGTGTAATCAACTCGCCGGGGATGACTTCTTTCGACATTCAACATCATCAATAACGGATTGGGGTGGATTACATTTTCAAACAACAAATATCAGGTGCTGTGTTTTCAGGTGCTCTGTATCAGGAGCGCATTTAAAGTGGAACTTTTCTTGTAAGTTTTAACCTGTGCAATGTGCATTTATATTAACCCTTTCAGTCCCAATGATAATTTGGCATAATCATTTTAGAAATTTTTTCTGATCGTCTATAGCCATTTATGATAACAAAAAGCACATCATTCGATTCTTCAAACTTTTTTCTATTAGAAAATATTTTTTATTAATCCCAATAGATGTCAGCCCTATTATTTTTTTAAAATTATGATCCAAAAAAGGATGATGCCAAATGGCATCCTTGGGACTGAAAGGGGTAAATACGTGGAACGTAAACAAAAAATATTTCTTTTTTTTAAGCATTTTTGTAAAAAGGTAATTTTATTCCTCTGATGTAACCAATGCCACCGAAGTCCATAGTTTTTCCCCCAATTGCTATTAGAGGCTGTACTAGAGATACTAGAGTTGGAATATATTACCGAACTGAATGATGAAGTTTAAAACAAAATATCTACATTTACGATACATCTGACTGGCCGTGCTACCTTTGATATCAAAAGGGCTGATGGGGAACAAAGTCCGTAAGCTTTGCATGCGGAAGTTCCCAGGTTCGGGTGCGGGCATTGGCAAAATAACTGCCAGCCTTATAAACGGTGTGTGCAGCTAAAAAGGGAAACGAATTATACACCGTCATTGAGCTAGAAGGGAAACTGGAGTGAGGTGTCAGTGAGCCGAAATCCCACTCACACCCCTTTTGAGTGAACAGGGCAGAAAAGGACTCTTTTCCCTACACTTGTATGCAATGCTTGTATGAGACCCCTCTATCATGTTGACTTGGGCTCCTAAATGTATTTTAACATTTTTAGTTCGAAAGAAATTAACTTTCTTTTACTTCCAACTTTTTTTAAGAATCCATGTGGATCACTCACTAAGAACCAGCGAAGGCGAACCCAATAGCGAAATACGCAAGTTGCTAGGTTTTCTGCCCGGTTCGTTTCTGCTGCAGTGCCGTGTATTCCTCCGCGTTTCGTTATTGAACCGGCTCGTTTGCTGCCCTGTTCAGTGAATCACACACCTCACTCCACTTTTCTTCTAGCTCAATGTACACCGTGCAAAGTAAGTGTACATTAAATATGCTGGCATGGCATATTTAATGGTGAGAGTTCCAGAGTTCCAACGCTGATGATACGATGTCGCCTGTAGAAGGTGCGTTGGGTTTTTATTCAAAAATCGACTCGCCACTTGATGGTAGTTTTAAATTACAACGCTTGTCCGTCTTCAGTAGCCCTCATGCAGCTCTAGTGAGTCGTTAATTCATTTGACTTCAATTCCTTTGATATCAAGCATCTTCTGAATGCAAGACTTTAATGTTGGACTTTGTGGATAAAATAGATGCGGTCTTGCTTCCAATGCGCACAAGATTTTTTTTGTCCTTCCCATAAATTTTTTTTATAATTAAAAGAACTTTGTTTCAAATGGCTGGTTCAGTTTCTAAAAGTTATTGAACATTATCTAAACATATATATACGTGCTAACATTAAGACGTCTAAAATATCGGTTTTAAAGGGTCTACCCAAAAGTAGTATTTTTTTGAAAAAATAACTATTCATGCCACTGTAATCTTCAATTTTTGTCTCATCCATATTTTTGATTGCCCAATTTATGTAGTACTAATTTTTTCTCGAGTACTACGAAATGTTGTTCGGGATATCCAAGTGTCACATTTAACATGATTTTTTACCGATTTGATAAAAACTTTTTACCTACTTAATGATTTTTTCGCCTAAACCACTTCCTGTACTCTTATTTTGTACAGCCTTGTAGACCCTTGGAATTCTTGTACGACTATCCAGTGCCTTTCAATCCACCCTCCTGAAAAGTAAGACTTCTTCTCTCGACTTCGGTGATAGACGTAACAAATGAAGCTACCCCATGTAACACACGGGAGTTCTCGACCCTCCCCCCATTTGTTTTCGTCAGACCCAAGAAAAGTAACGAATGGTCTTGAGCCAGGCATTTTCCCACTCACCGTAAATCATTCCACTCATGTCATTCTGCCTTTTGTCTTAAGGACTTTACCTTCTAGAAATATGAGGATGAACCTTTGGGGTCGTAAAAATTAATAATTCCTGAAATGTGATTGCGAAATAGGGTCATACAAATGGAAATTGCCCTCGTGTAGCTCTTGTGTGACGTTGATTCACCCAATCGTAATGAGGAATCTTATTTTTTTTTAGTTCAAGTTTTACTTTGTAATTCCGGCTAATTAAGTTTGTAATTTTATTGTTTTGTGGATTATACTTTTATAAGAATATCTATGTATAACCTACTCTCTTAAAGGGCTTCCGGGTTAAAAAAAAATCAGTTTTATTTAATTACCTTAGTTTCCAAAACATTAAAAATAGTTGGAAATCCAAAAAGGCTTCTAATGATCATATTTAATGGAATGTTTGAAAAACAAACATTTGATATTGATCGCGGGCGAGTAAATAGACATTGAAATTGTCTAAATTAGCAGTTTGTAAGGAAACGTTTTCTGAACCCCCGTACTAGGTCAATTTTTATTAAAAATAATAAACGACCGATACTTTCAGCTGCTTCAGTACTTGTATTTCAGAACTTCGAACATTCTCATTTAGAATGTTGGTAAAAAGAAAACTCTAAGCTTAAGTTATTTCTTCAATTGTCTACATATGTACGGCTGGATTTACCAATAGTCCCTATAACCCCGGGCCTAGGGGTGCACCATGATGAGGGGCGCAAAATTATTCCGCATTTTTTTTGTCAGAAAATTTCCATAAAATGTTATAGACTACAATACATGTCTACATCTACATGCTCTCCACGAATAAAAGTACCATTCGCCTTCCTCGTATAGGTGACGCTGGACGGGCGAATCTTTCGCTTGGCTGTCAGTGTGTATCTACAGCGCGTTATTTATTTATTTTATTTAAATAATTTTACTTCACGATGAATTAGAATAAAATACAAATTTTCTTCACAAAGACCTTTCTGAGGTCAAATTTCTCCCTCCTTTACGATGGTAAGAAGAGGAGGCGACAAAAAACCACGGGCCTAGGGGCGCATAAAATCTAAATCCGCCCCTGTATGTACCCCTGTAGTGAAGATGGGAAGTGAAAAAGAGTTATATATACTTTTAAACTCAATTCACGCATTCGGTCTTTGTACCTCAATCGCTTCCGACTGCAATATGTGCTGTAAAAAGGGGCGGCCGCCTGTAGAAATTGGCGGATAATCATGACGGATGCTCCCGTGCACGCCCCCCGACTGAACTAATCTTGATGAAGATGTTCTTCTTCTTCTTGCAACAATACCGGAATGTTTCCTTTCCTCTTGAAGTTACACAAAAACCCGACCGAGATTAATCTTTGTTCCTCTGTCTGTGCTTGGACATTATTTCCTCTAAAAAAGATTTTCCAGACCCCCTTCCTATGTTTGCCCGAGCTGGTCCGTATTTCATTCGTAATTCAAAATGGTTGGCAAATCGGAACTGCTAGTTAGAATGATTATTAGCTTTGTATCAGGGATTGGAAAACCGCATCACTTGTAACAGTTATTTTATTTTCGGTAACGTCGTTACATTTATCAGAAAGTCACTAACTTAGTTACTAGCTGCGGTAACCAAGTAACTAAAATTTGCGTTACTATTTTCGAAGGTTTCTGCTTTTTCTTCGAGATGAAACTCTTTTTAAAACTAATTTTTGCCAATTAATTCTAATTGCAGTGTTTTGTTTGTGATTATGTTCTTTAAGGGGGAATGGGCGCGCTGGGCCGAGGGTCTCCAAAGCAAAGTGCATCAGTGTTAATCCTATATGGAGAAAAAAAATATTTTCTCTGCCACATTTCACCGGCTGTATTGAATATTTTTACAGGCGGATTTTTTTGTGATAAATGTAGCTGACTTACAGGTCCCGACCTTCCCACTTTTTGAAATGGGTTCGAATATTTTTTTTAATTTTCAATAAAAAATTTTACACAAAATATTCGAAGCAATTTCAAAAAGTAGGAAGATAGAGACCTGTAAGTTATCTACATTTATTATTCAAAAAATCCGTTTGAAAAATGTTCAATACAGCCGGAGTAATGTGGCAGAGAAAATAGTTTTTTCGCCATTGGATTAACACTGTGGCACTAGAGTTTGGAGACCCGCGGTCCAGCGCGCCCATTCCCCCTTAATCTGTGTTCTCTTTGAAAACGGCAAAATGCTTAAATTGCAATTCTTAACTTGAAAGTTCTAAAATCAAACGTAATTAGTTACTTTTCCTATTAAGTAACTGTAACAGTCACTTTTTTTTTTTTTAAATAAAGTAACTTTCCAATTCCTGCTTAGTATCCGTCGTTTGGACCTTTTGTAGAATTAACTTTACAACTTCATTTTGCAGTTTTTGTTAATGTCACCTTTCTTATTTGTAAACGAGAATATTCAAACTTTTCTAAAATGCAGAAACCGAAGCAGCTGACAAGTATCAGGCGTTTATTTGTGTAAAAAAAAATTACGTAGAACGTCCAGCGTGATTTTGGAAGTCTCCATCGGAGGTCATTTACGAATAAAAACGTTAACTTTAAGTTTTTAAATTAGTTTTTCCTGTAACTCAATTTGTCCCAAAATAAAATTTTCGGGACTATAATTTTCATGTCCTCATTTCATTTTTTTCGGTAGTAAATTTTAAAGGCATTTTGCATACAAAAAAAAAATTGGAACGAATTATTACAAAAAGAACCCCCTCTACATCCATCCATTAAAATTTATGGGCTTCCAGCATTTTTTAGCTTCCACACTACGTTTATAACAAAAGTTTTTTATTACAAAAAGTTGCATCATTATTTTTCGAATTTCAAACAAATTCAGCAAACGATAATGAATAATTATTAATTTGCGAGAGAAGATTTTAATGTAATAAAATGTAAAAATTAATGAAAATAGTGAATTTTGGAGTTTAAAAGTTTGAATTGGAAATAAATAATATAATAATAGTAATAATATAACCTGAAGGCCTAGTTTGGCCAATTTTTTCAGAGGTGTATAAATAGTGCGTTTCTTGTTAAGCACAAATACTGTGTGGAAGCGGTTTAAGTGACAGATTCTGTAACAAACCTACTCGTTTAATTATTTGTAAAACATACTTTTTAGAAAAGTTTGAAAAATATTTATATAAAGAATATAGGTATACTCATTATTGAAGAGGATAGAGACAATCAGATCAAGGTCTCGTATCTGTCAATCATCGAAGAAGTTTTATTCGGAATAAAAGGTGTGGTGGGGAACATAATCAGTTGAACATTAATTTTGGCAGCCTTTTTTTTTACTTTCGGCTTTAAAAAAAAGATTTCATTGGGTTTTTTAATATTCTTGACCTTCCTTCCCTAGAATATTATTTGAGTTTTAGGTGTGGCATCAGAAATGAGTAACAATTTAACAGATAACAGCATCTATTAGTTCATTGTTTTTAATAACACCGCATTATTTTCCAAGGAAATCTATCGAGTTTCACTTTTTTTTCTTACCTTTAGTTCTTGTTTCCGCCATCTTAATCGCAATTGTAATTATAACCCTCATTTTGGTAAGATTTGCTTAGGCCAAATTATTGTAGAGGTTTTATAGATCAATTTATTTAACTTCAAAAATAAGTCATGTAGCTTTACTTCACGACTTTTTTTCCTGGTTGTTTTAAACTGGTGTTCTTTTGATTATCTTGACTCGATTTTCTTTTTTCCTTTTCGGAAGACCTGGCATGGAATTTGGAACCATTCAGAATCTACTGCAAGCAATAAATAATTAGTGTCCGTGTAGACTGACAAAACTGGGTCCTGGGTTGTTCTGATCCGTGCGACAAACATGTAACAGATAAAAGCATCTATTAGTCCATTGTTTTTAATCACATCCCATGATTTTCCAAGGAATTCTATCAAATTTCAGTTTTTTTTTCTTGCCTTAATTTCTTGTTAAATGGCATTTGTAATTATAACCCTCATTTTATAAGGTATGTTTTGGCTAAATTATTGCTGCATTTTTCTGATTTTTTTTACTATCTCAACCTTATAAGGAAGTTACGTAACTTAATATAACGACTTTTTTGTAAACTGTTTCTTTTTGTATCTTTCGAAAATACCTGGCCTTAGAAGCCATTCAGAATCTACTGCAAGCAATAATTAGTTTTCGTGTAAAAGGGAAAACTAGGAGGGTTCAATACTACCTGACTTTCGATTTTCACTGAATAAATCAATATACATATTTTGAGGTAATTAGATATCCTGTTAAGTAATTTTAATAACTTTAAGGGGATACGGTACCCAAAACATTATTCCTAGAAATAATAACATAAACTTGTAAATTATAGTGGTTTCATATAATGTTCACTCTAAATAAACATTTTCTAGCAATAAAAACAAACATTTACAAGTAGTTTTTCACTTTTTTTTAAAAGTCACAATTTTGAACTTTTTTAAAACGCTACTCCTCTTTCAATTTTGAGAATAACTTCAAACTTTTATAGTTTGTTTTTAGAACTATTTGTTCAGGAACTGTGCATAGATGTGTGGAATATATGTGATAGAAATGTGAGCTACAGTTAAAAAGTAATATGCATTTATACTGAAAATCACGAAAAAATTACAAATGATTGAATTCAACATTTAAAGAAAAACAACTATAAATAGTAGACCTTATCCATGCACAATTTGTGCACCATTTATATAAGAACACAGGTTAAAAATTTCAAAATTCTAACTTAATTAGCAAAAAAGCCTTAGGGATTTATTAAACACAAGAATTGAAAACCGCGAAACAGAAAACAGGTTGAAAGCAGACGAAATACGTATTCAAACTTATTAAGTATTTTCTGGAGTCATTCTTATAAGTATACATTCTTTAACTTTTTTTCTACAGAAGATATCATTATAAAAACTTTCAGTAAATGTTCAGAAAGATATTGTGAATAAGAAGTAAAAACTGAAAAATCGATATTTTGACCAACTTTTGGGTAGTGTATCCCCTTAAAACCTAAATTTCAGCTACAAAACGTTATAATGACGTCCGACAGTCAGTCCGAAAACCACTTTCCTAGAATCAGCACCCACTAAAACGCGTAGGAAACACAAAATCTCCGTTTCGGACTTTCAACCCAGTGTTTCCACTTTGAGGTATTTTATCCCTTTTAAGGGATATTTTGGCCTATTGAGGGATGAAAAAGGGATTGAGGGATATTAAGGGATAAATCGGGTTTGAAAGAGAAAAATGAGTCAAACTGGGGATATTTTTTAAAAAAAACTGCCACTTTGTTCAAAAATGGTTAGTTTTGAACAAAACTGAAAGTGCAATGTTTCTGTCGCCAAAGATTTGGCGGATTTCTAGAGGGCGAGAAATACTTTTTGTGGTTATATGGCATTTTCTGGCGAAATGCAGTGTTGGTAGGTGTTGCGCGCATGGGAATTTTTTTTTGGAATGTTATTTTATCGTCATTTCATAGAGTTTGTTGCTAGTAGGTTTTGCTATTGAACTTTATTATTATGGAGGGTGCGCATTGGAATTAAGAATTTTTTAGAGCGTTTGGAGAGCGTGACATCATAAGAAATATTCCCATTGGCGTAAAGAATTCAAAAGAAGAATACGAGGCAAAAGGTTGCTAATTTGGCGGCTGAGGGATAAAAAGGGATTTTTTGGTTCCTTGGAAGGGATTTTTAATATTTTGGAGTGGAAACACTGTTTCAACCCCATCGCAAATCTTTTATTACTTTACATTTCATATCGGGTCAGTAAAAACTGACTAGATCTCACAAACCAATAGCAAAACAAACAAACAGAAGGGCACAATACAGCGCTGTAAAACTTTAAAAAAAAAAAAAAATCCTACTTTCTGTCAATAAGTATGCAGCGATTACGTGATTAAAATTCATAGAAACGAATACTTTGAGAAAAAAAACTTAGCGACGGTCTCAATTGATCTCAACTTATAATGGCGGATATGGGTTTTTTATTGTTTTGCGTCGCCCGAAGTGTCTTGTTTGGTCTAACTTTGGCGACGGTACAAAATGATGTTGTGTCTCTTTGAGCGTCGGTGTGTTTAAGGAAACTGAAATCTATTTTGGTAATTTTATGCAATCGTCTGATATCGGAAATTGAGTTGAGGAAATTGGCATAGTGTAATTCTATATCTATGAGAATATTCCGATTCAAGAGCTCAGTTGGGAAGGCGTTGACCACTTAACCTTTACACTTAATCTATCGTGGGAGCCCTTGGGTTATTTGATACCGTCACTATATTGATTAAAAGAATGTAAAATGGTTCATGTAACAAAGTACAAGAGGATCACAGTCTCTAAGGCGCTTGCTTTGGTTGGGTAAGGTCTCATATTCGAGTACGGGCATTGCCACAACAACTACCGACCTATAATCGCTCTGTGCAAGTGTGCAGTCAAAAAAGTTCGACAAATAATACCCCGTGTAGAAGCGGTACACGTTAAATATGCTCTTAAGTCCAGACGTAGCGTACGATGTCGTCCTTAAAATTTGCGTTGTGGGCCTACTCCACTGAACTGAACTGAAACTCTGGAGGGAGCATCGAAACGCTCGACAATAGGGTCGGTGAAGCGCGGCAACCCTGTAAGCGCAATATCCCAACTTTTGCCGCCAATCCTATACTTTACTTGTTAAAATAGGCATTTTAAACCAACTTTTTCAATAATTTTTTTTAACAGAAAATTGATATGTTATTGCTTTAGAAGGTTCTTTATTACATAATGAAGTTTCAGAAACATGTACTTTTAAAAAAAATAGAATTGCAGGAACAATCTTCAAAACTTAAATTCTTTGGAGTACTATTTTTGGAGAGCGATTACGCAATCCAATGCAAACTGTCAAATCAAGTGTCAATTGTGATCGGCGAATTCATGCCAAATGTGGCACATATTCTCCCAAAAGCTGTTGCCAAGTGACCCAAAATTAGGCTTCACCAGCTTTTCATGGGATTCCAGAGTTTCAGTTCAGTGGCCTACTCGGGTCTCGATTGGTCACTTGACTGTAGTTCTTAAATTCTGACGCCCGTCGCCAATAGCCCTCTTAGAGCTCTAGTGCGATGATAATTCAACCTAACCTGAGGGTATCAGCTTAGAGATCACTAAGTCGCACTGTGCCCGATAATTAATTATACATCAAATTTTCCACAAGGTGACCATTACGTGAGTCAATCACTTCTCAATGCTCGTCGATATTCAATCAATCGCATAACATTAGCATACCGAAAACCTTCGTCATTCGCGACTGCGCTTTCGAACCATGACCAAATTAAGCCACAAATGCATCCGAAACTGCTCGCATTTGGCCTCGAGTCGAGCCAATTTCGTATCGATAATCATTTTTTTATTAGTAATTTGTGTCTCTAATGGAAATGTGATAGAGGCTCACGGTTGGTAAGGGTGCAAAATAACATTTGGGGCTGTAATTAAAGACGGTGAAATAGTAGTTCGGCGTTGTTTGAAGGGTTTGTTCGCACCTTGTCGGGGTGATTTGGCAAGAGAAGGGCGTCGGAAATGCTTTGGGGGTCATAACAGGGGTCTCCAAACTCTAAAGATCGAGGCTTATCTTACCGGTGAACCGCTTCTTGATATTACGCATTTTTTTTTACTTTACTTTACATTTCCTATTAAGTAATTTAATGAAATTTTTGCTATGGGGTCGAAAATCCGCAATCTTGTGTGTTTTCTGCACGTTTTTGGAGAGTGTTGAATGTTGATTCCAGAAAAGTGGTTTTTGAACATAGGTCCGTCCGTCTGAACTACTCTATAGCTAGAACTATGGGAGCTGCAGACTTCAAATTTGGTACACGAGTTCGCAGTACTTGTCGGACGTCATAATAAGGTTCCAGAGAAAATCACGCATGCGCAAATGGTAGCTGCCATAGAGCTTGTTAGATTTTAAAGTTATTATATACCCTTTTAGGTAATTTCAATAAGTACTATGTATTTTATTATGTAGACAACCCCTTATAAAAACTTTGATACCAAAACTCGACTTTACACTTTTGCCTTGAAAAATCACATCTCTATAACAAATTTCTGTTTAAAAGCAGCTGAGAAAAAATGGGTGGGACGTTTTTTCTGCAGTTATAATTTTTTTGGTTTTTATGCAGTTTTCGATACTAAGTATCAATTAAAAAAAATAAGATTTTAAGGTTTAGTTCTGTTCAGAATAACAGGGCCGCTTGGTGGCTGCTACTGATTTCGAAGATACAAACATGGCATTAATTCAACCAATCCAAGTCAATATACCAACCCACAAACCCAACGATTATCATCTCTGAAGCTGAACCCACAACTTCCCTCACAAACCCATCAAAACTTACATTAAAAAAAAACTTTTTATGTCAGAATTTTTTTTTATCTCCACCGAAATATATTTGATTCCATTCTCACCTCAACTTCTTTATTCATACAGGAGCAAGAATTCCATGCATTTTCTTATCAGCGTCAAAACCTCAAACAACTTTATCCAATTTCTGCACAAAAGGTGACTTGAGAATGAAAAAAAAATGTGTAAGGGAGGGGGGTACAGAGTGATGGGGGTACACCCTTAAAGTTAATCGGCATGTACCGTAACGGTGTTGCCACATCGAATCTCGAAATATCCGAAACGCGATCTCGTTGGACTCTTTGACCCCCTCGGAATTGTTTGATCAACTGAAAAGGGGGCGGGGTTGCCGGGATTGGCAAGATATCGCGAGTTTGGCTTTTTTATTGCTGAGAAGACTGTAGAAACAATAAAAAAGGTACCAAAATACAAGAGACTATTTTTAAAAACTATCGCGCCATGTTTATGAAATATGCTATATGTTTGTTTGATGTAAATAAAAAGAAGTAAAATTTTTAAAAAATTGTCTCTCCTATAAAACTCGATGATAGCATTCATTTTACTTTAGAATACCTGCTCAAAATTTTAAGGTTTATTTAAAAAAAAAAAAAAATGGTTAAGTCGGAAATTTTTTTAACTAGAAATATATTTTTTATCCCGTGGATTTTGTGATAGTTTGGTTTGACTCTATTTAAATTTTCAAATGGTATTTTTAAAAAAAACTAAGATTATTTACTTCTGTGTACCTGAAAATGGTATTCTGTGTTATCATTGGAGCTCGGTAGCCCTTTATTTGCACACATCATAAACTTGCAGTTCAACGCTTATCAAATACGGAATCATCATTTTTTCCCGCATTTAACTAAGTAATTAGCTTATTTACCTCTTTGTTGCTTCCCTACGCAAGTGTTAATTGCCTGTTTCCCTTTCTCGTATGATGGTGATGACTAACAAATGTCATTAACCCTTAAACAGCATGA
This sequence comes from Oedothorax gibbosus, assembly GCA_019343175.1. Lineage (NCBI taxonomy): Eukaryota > Metazoa > Arthropoda > Arachnida > Araneae > Linyphiidae > Oedothorax > Oedothorax gibbosus. Next base: position 3,408,761 of record CM033276.1, read on the forward strand.
AAAATTGAAAATAGACTCGCCCACTACCGTCTGGCTGATGGTAAAGTCTTCGGACACAGCTTGAAGAGATACCTTTCACCCCTAATGATGACGCAGCGCCAAAATAACTGCCAACTTTATAAATGGCACGTGCAGCCAAAAAAAAAAATGTCCGACAAGTACCCCGTGTAGAGGAAGTGCACGTTAAATATGCTTTAAACTCCCAACGCTGCTTACGATGTTGCCCTTAGCGGTTGCATTGGGTGCCTACTCGGGTGTCGGTTTGTCACTTGGCTGTGGTTCTAAAATCGCGCCTGTCGCCAATAGCCCTCGTTTAGCACTAGTGCGACGATAATTCAAACTAACCTAATGATGACGTGGCGCGGTGGATGAGGGAGTCATGCCGCTAAGGATACCTTCCGTGGTTCTGTACTCGTCTTATCCACATTACTTGGGGCTTGGGAGGCCAGTCAATAAGGCTTTGCCTTGTACGCGAAAGGTACTAAGTTTGATCCCGGGTAGTGCCAAAATATCTGCCGACCTATGAACGGTAAAATAGGAAGAATATACCCGAATCAGACCTCGTATAGAGGGAGTGCACGTAAAAGTTGCTTTTGTACTTACTCGGGAGTCGGCTCGTTTCTAAACCCTTTCAGTCCCAGTGATGCCATTTGGTATCATGTGTCTGATCATAATTCAAAAAAATAATAGGGCTGACATCTATTGGGATTAATAAAAAATATTTTCTAATGGAAAAAAGTTTGAAGAATCGAATGATGTGCTTTTTGGTATCATAAATGGCTATAGACGATCAGAAAAAATATTCTAAAATGAAGATGCCAAATTGTCATTGGGCTGAAAGGGTTAACTGTGGTTTTAAATTTCGACGCCCGTCTGCAATAGCCCTCTGCAGTTCTAGTGCGACGATATTTCCACCCAACCTTCTGAACAGACCGTGCTGAGGCAAAACAAAATCTCACCAATAGATAGCGGCATGCATACGGACTTACTTCTGCATCCTTTAGAGTCACGTTCGGTGTTACGATAAGGTCACGATGGGTGCCTTGTCGGTCTCGTCCCTTGACTGCGATTCTTATGGCAAAGAAAGTCGAAAATTGTGCTCGTGTAGCTGTACTAAGACGTCAATTTAAAACAAACCCAACGTATACATATCCCTAATCCAGCCGAGTGATTGTTAGAGATTTAACGAAAGAGAACTCCTTATAAAACTCATTTCGATCTTTATTTCATAAATTTCATTACATTATATCATGCAAATTCACTCATGTTTGTATTCTACCGGTTTAAACTATATACGAGGTTCATTAAAAAAAAAAAAAGAGTTCGACTTTAAAAAATGGGGACCCTGAACTTTTGGGTCGTTCGTCATCTTTTAATTTTATGCATGACTAAAATAACCAGTTCATTTTTTTGGCTGAGCATCTTTTATTTAATTGTTATCTTTTTTGTGATTAATTACTCTATTAACTTCTCTGACCCTACAATAGTAGCGGATTTTAAAACCCCAATTATTTTAAACTCGGGTGTAAGTAATAGTTGGTCTAAATTCTAAATATGGACGTTTCGCTATATTTAGGATTACTATAATTCTTAAAAGTCCCATGCTCTACATCCGTTTTTTTTGTAACGGAAACAATCAAATTATGAAATGGATGAGAATGTTTTTTTTACCTTCTGCTCAGTCCCGGAAAAAATATACAAAAAAATCGAAAATAGATTTAAATTTGTTAGCGGCAGACTTAAAAAAAACATTTTTAGTGATTGAATTTTTTTTATCTTTATTAGACCACACCTTCCACCCCAAATAAAAAATATTGAAATCCTTAAAAAATATTCTTTATATAAAACTTTTTTTCACACAAACGTGTATTTAGAAGTGTTTTACAATTATTTTTTTAAAAAAATTAGCGTTCTATATTTGTGCTGTTACAGCAAATATTGAACGCTATTTTTTTTTAATTGCAAAGCATACTTATAAATACATATTTGTATTAAGCTATCAAAATAAAAGAAAATGATATGATGGCACAGACAAGCTTTGACAATTTATTTCGTTATAATGTCGTTAATAGTTTAAAAAAAATTATAGAAAATACTTGAAAAAATTTACTACTAAAAACACCTTTTTTCAAGACCCCTGAAATTGTGATGGACCCACATGTTTAGTCCCTTTTTAGCCTACTTTTCTTTTTTTAATTCGAAAGAATTTAAAAAATGAAAAAAGTTGGTATTGACATGCGGTCGATGTCCGTCTGTCTGTCCGTACCCCCCTTCCAAAATCGGTTCTATCCATCGGATCTTAAAAATTCTTTTTTGTTAGAAAGCTATGACCTCAGATACCCAACTTTCATACATGATACATACACTTTCATACAACTTTCATACATGATAAATAATATTTAATTAATTTGCGAAAGAATATTAAGGAAAATAGTTGATTTTGGCTTTTAGAAGTTTAAATTATAGCTGGGTGCTGTGTTTCGATTTTATTTTCTAACTAGCAAAATTTATACCCGTTCTTCGCACGGTTTAAAAAAATATCAAATCGTTCCAAATATGTTTACCATATAACCTGTTATAGGATCATAAACTTATGTTATTGTTCCCGCTCGTTATAAAGTATAAAATCCCGTTTCATTGCCTTAAAATTCCAAAATGAAAAATAAGCTATAAAATGCACTCATAAATGTCATCACAATTCCCTCATAAATACATAAAACCTTTTAGCTCATTTGGCGCGTTTTGGGAAATAATTTGGCGAAAAAATAGATATAGCTACAAACACACCCATTATACAGCTCTAACACAATGACCTTCGAACAACCGACCAGCTTATAAATTATTTATAAAAGAAATTGCCTATTTGGCGAATTTTAGTTAATAAGTTGGCGAGATTGGCAACGTATTTGGCGAAAAAATAAAGCCATCAAACACTAATAGCTCTAGTGTGATGGCCTTTATTAACCATCATAGTTCAGTAATAGCTTAGCTGTACATGTATTTCTTAAATATGCATACATGCAGTCAACAGAAAAATCAATGAAAAAATCATCAAATAAACCCACAATAAAATCCGGGAATGAAGACTGGCGGAATTACGTCACTTGAAACATGTCAATTATTTTTCAAATAATGAATTTAGTTTCTGAAAGTAATGGCAAAAGAATAAAATAAACATTTTGAATTTTAAATGTTTTCGTTAAAAGTTTTATTTAATTTTTTCAGCCGATGGCATCATGAAAGAGAAAAAAATGACCGGATTTGAGCGAAAGTGGTGCATTTTTTTTTAGAAAATTCGAATTTTCTCTAAAAATTGAACAAATATGAAAAAACTAAGCCTCAGGTGCACACGTTAGTATTAAAGGGAATCTACCTTAAAAATTTCAAATTTCTGAGGGCAGTATAAGTAGGTCTTTACGAATACAAACACACAGACACACACACACACTCTTTCTTTTATTATTATAGATGTGTATAAATGTAGTGTAGAAACGGCTGTTGATGATATTTACTTTAGGAACCTAGTTTTTTTCCCGATTAGAACTTCAGTAAGTATTTAAGTAACAGGAAAGTAGGCTATTTTAGTTCTTTATGAACTTCTTGTTTATTAAATAAACGACTGATGCCTCCAAACAATGGCTGGAAAGTGTTTTTATGATTCTTTTATATCGAACCATTTCAGTTCAAGTTTAAATTTTACGTTTTCCGATAAAACATAGAACTAAATATTCATCAGTTAAATGTAGATGCCATGTTTCAGGATGTTATAGTTTTTAACGTTTAAACATTATCCTTAGTTGGCGACTACTGAATCCAGCCCCAGATTGTACCAGGAAGTCACCAATTTTTTTTTTCCGTCTCGCCACTTTCAACAAGAGGATCTAATTTATAAGACTGCCATTTCACCCGCACCACCCGTTTCCACCCTTTATTCTACCATATTTCCTTTCTTATTATTTTATAAAAAAAATTATATAGAAAGATAATTTTTTTTTCTCGGCAATTCTATAGTCTGTCAACATAATAGGGCCACTCAAAAACTGATTTTTAAAAGGAGATTGGACAAGAAATCGCCTGCTCAAGGGGCACCCCCGATGGGGTAAACATGAAAGAAGAGTAAGAGGTAAAAAAAAAGTCGAAATTTGAAACCCCTCCCTATGCGGTGATTTTTTTGATTTAGGGTCAAATTCGAACTTAGTTGGAGAGTTATAGATAGTGAATGAAATGGAAAATTTTATTATTTAGGGAGACTAAATGTTTTGGGTTTTCGATATTTTGGAGTAAAAATAGAAAAGAGGTGAAAGTTCTTACTACTCAAAAGTGTCTCAAATTTCATATTCAATGACAATGTAGTATGTAAGCAATAGTTCGAATTATGTATCCTTTAAAAAATCAATGTGTTTTATCCATTTCGATATTTGTGTTGAATATTGCATTTCTAATTTGCATTTTTCTCATTTGCTACTCTGGCATCTGTAGGAAAAACTTAATTTTTTTATTCTCTAATACTATAAAATACTTTTCTGGTAAAAAATACTTACAAATACTTAATTGTGTGGATTTATTTAGTATCAGTTCAATAAAAACCTTTAATAATCCCTAATTTACATTTAAAAATCCCTAATTTACATTATAAATCCCGAATTTACATTTAAAATCCCTAATTGAGTTACTTTTTCTTTTAGTTTAATAAATGGTATCCTTTCATTTAGTAAAAAGTTATTGGGATATTCTAACCAACGAAAATATTGTTTTTCACTCCTATACAACCGTGTACTGATTCGCTTTAAATTTGAAAAATGCGAAAAAGATTTAAAATTCTTAAAAGAAAATATTCTTTAATACATACATAATAAAGAGTCAAATCTTGTTCATTTCAATCGAAAAAATAACAGAACACATAACAATTGTTATTTTAATGCTCATCACAAGTGCAGTTTCAAGTCTTTATCGGGTGCAATTGAAAGCACGTATGAATGGAGAGCGGATGTCCAATACTATAACATAGCACTTAGAGCCCTTTTTTCTAGTTAGGCGCATATTTGAATTTAAATGCATTTCTAAAAGATGATTGCAGGTATTTGGATTCGTTTTTTTTAAAGCCCACATCCTCAGAAAAAAACCCCAGTAAAACGGTTTCGGCTCTTTGTAATTGAAAACGCTGGGGAGACGTGTCAAAAGCGATTGTGTGAATTGAATTTTTTTTTAAATAGGCGTTATTGGGCCGGCCAATTTGGTGCGGGATTTTTGATTGCAGATTTGATTACTTTTAGAGTGGATTGACTTGGGCTAGAAATGGGGAGTTTACAGGTTAGAAAAATTATTCCACGGTAGGCACACTCTTAAAACAAACGAGCGGTTTTAACTCAGTCCGAGTTAATTTCCACTCCTTTGTCTCCTTTCCGTGCCGAAAATGCACTTCCCCTTTTGGAGTGGATTTCACTCTTTTGCGGAGTGGGTAAAAGAAAACAATCTACGTCCTACACTCTTAAAACGAGCGGTTTTAACTCAGTCTGAGTTAATTTCCACTCCTTTCCGGTGCCGAAAATGCACTTCCCCTATAGGAGTGGATTTCAATCTTTTGTTTTAAGAGTGCAGGGCCTGATCTTCCATAAGGCCGGCCCCAAAATTTTAGGGGCCCCTAAATTTCAGTTTCTAAATGTTGTGGACCCTCAAAATTATAGTATATTTTACAATTTTTAAGCCCCAATTTTTTTTAGCTTGACTCAAATACGTTTGGTCTGATTAATGTAATGAATTAAGAAGGAAAAAACTTAATACATCGGCCAAACTAGCACTGCAATCAATCATGCACAAAAATTTTGTATGGGGGCCCCCAAAATCATGGGTTTTTTAATAAGGTTAATTTGGCGCGCCGGGAAATTTGAAAAAAAAGGTATCGAGGCTAAGGGAGACACACCTTCCAGAAAAAATTTTGGACTTGTAACATCAATATTTCATCCTGTTATGGACTATGGTTGCTAACACTTTAAAAGAGCTTACTTTTTTTAATATAGAGAGATAGAATTTGCGAGTTAGATCCTACAGAATGGCAATTTTAGAAGAAGCTTCAAAATGAATTGAGTTTAGAGTCCTCTTTTAAAATTGCCACCCAGTGTAACAATCAACATAAATCCATTGGAACTTTATTGCACAAGGTTATATCAAGTAGAAACTGTCATTATCTTTCAATTTTCCAAAACTTAACGCAATTTCAAAATAACTGCGATTTTCAAAGCGAGTAATTCAATCAACAATTTGTGAGGTGACTTTGAAGCAGAACTGCTAAACCACAGCTGTAATCATCATTCAAAATGACTTAGTGCCTCGATGTTAGTAATCTCTTGACCCAAAACAGAATTTATATCCCATCTCATAAAAGTTTGCTTTTTTGTGAATGACAATTATTAAGGGTAAATCTCGTGGAGCCAGGCGTGCATAATTGAATGCTCTAAAGTGTGCCAAGGTCAGATTGCTGTGACTTACTGAGAAGTTAAAAAAGAAATAATTTAGTAAATCTTTGGATTATTCTGCTTTTGTCGAGCAAATAACTATAATAAAGCGTATAACCTGTCTGCCTAAATCGGTAACCGGGCTGTGCAGTGGGCCGTTTTACACGTTTTTGTGGCAGAGGGTGAAAATTTGTTAATTTTTGGTTTAAAAAAATTAAAGTATAGGCAAAGTACTCAAACTTTCGAAATTCAATTAAATGTTTTACATATTTGAGTAGTTTTTTTTATTTCATTTCCAATGAGGAATTATAATTTAATTTTAACTTTTAAAATATGGAGTAAATGGTAAAAGTTTTTCAAGTACACTAGAAACACAATGCGTCGAAACATTTTTTAAAATAGAATTCGACAAAAATCATTTAAAAAAAACTTGTTGGCAAGTTCAAAACTAGCGTCCTCATCAATGCATTATGATTTATAAAAAAAATCTAAAATTTTGAATATAACGCTGGTTCTAGTAAAACTGTTTTTTAGAATTTAAAATTTTGTGTAAAGGCTGTTTCTAAGTGGCATTTACTATGTCCTAACCCTTCATTTGAGACACACAAAATCATTTAAACTTTGAAGAAGTAAACTTCCAATCTTTATAATTTTTGGTTTGATTTACACTCTTAAACCAAAAGAGTGAAATCCACTCCAATAAGGGGAAGTGCATTTTCGCCACCGGAAAGGAGTGGAAATTAACTCAGACTGAGTTAAAACCGCTCGCTTTAAGAGTGTAGGACGTAGATTGTTTTCTTTTACTTCTTTTCCCCACTCCGCAAAAAGAGTGAAATCCACTCCTATAGGGGAAGTGCATTTTTGGCACGGAAAGGAGTGGAAATTAACTCGGACTGAGTTAAAACCGCTCGTTTGTTTTAAGAGATAATAAACAATAAAAACTTTTTATTTCGATTATGTGATACAATTCAGAATATAAAACTTACTGCTTACAGCTGATTTCATGAACTTTGAATACAAACCACACCACCTTATAAAACCCTCCTCAAAACCTAAACCCCACTTGTGCCCGTCCCACAATACACACCCTAACGAACTTAAGAGAACCCCCAATGGGCCCCCAAGGTGCGTTATATTATTGGTATAAATGTGTTCCTACTCAATATGAACTAAATGCTCCTTAGTAGTACAATGACCGATGTCCCACGTTCTATCCCCACGGAATTATAAAAGAGACGTAATAACCCTAATTCGTAAACGGCTTAAAATAAACATTTTCTGGTGGCTCGTCATGTGAAGTCAAAGCATTTGGCGATCGAATTTTCGTTGAATGCCTTAAACTGCAATATTTTTTTCCCCTTTCTATTCTGAAACTTTATTTCAAAGTGTATCATGATAATTTAATTTTATGTAACAGAAGCATTTACTAAGAAAATGAACTATAACTATCATTCTTTTTAAATGACTTCGTTTTGAGACCATATAATACAAATACAAAAATTGTCGACCAACAACAGGCCAGAGTCCCAGCAAGGTTGGTCCAAAATAAATCTAATACATTACCAGTTTCCAATGACTGTCAAGTTTCTTCTTAAAATCTTCTACTCTCTTCGAATGCACAACATAATCTGGTAAAGCATTCCACTCATTGACAACTCTATTGTAAAAATAATGTTTTCTTACTTCCCTTCTAAAGCTCGATTTATTCAATTTCTGATCATGTCCTCTGGTCCGTCTATTTAAGGTAAAATCTAAAGCCCTCCATGTCTCCTCCATATGAGGAGCTTAGTGGAAGAACCTGCTAAGTGACATTTAAAAAAAAATTGAGATCCTTGTGTCAATGAACATATTACTAATTTCTTTAAATTTAACACGTTTCCCCTTTTTTTATAAACTTTAAGTTTAGTATATTTTTTACGGTTTGCAAGTACCGTTTTCAACAGATCTGAGCGCAAACTAAAAACTTTAAAGCTCATTTTCTCGTTTTCCCCATTTTGTCATTTGTACGTTCTTCCACTAAGCTCTTCATCATGCGCTAAGAAGCCAAGTATGACACTTTTCGATGTCCTTTTACCTTGCTTATTTATTTTACCTCTTCTTCCGCGAGGTTTGAATGTGGGTATCCTCGTACACTCCTATCTCAGCTCTATATGGACATATGCCCTTTTTCCTGCTAAGGGACAGAAGTGGAACCTCCATTTCCCTGTAATACTAAACCACCTTTTGCTGATGGGGTCAAAGGTTGGATGGGCTCGGGCATGGAAATTTGTGTTTATTGTGCCCAAATAGAATGGATATTGGAGGGTGGGGAGGAGTATCTACCCCTCATAGTTTTCTTTCTGTTGACATATATTTAAGGGAATCTTTGTGTGTGAATGTTTGTTCAGGGTGGTATTCTAGTTCGTATGGGAAAGGTTTTTTTTTTCTTTTGAAATATTTCGCATTTATCTCTTGAAAACTTCAACACAGAAATTCAGATTTTCGAAGCTCAAACTGTTGCTGGTGCTTCTAAAAACGTATACATATAATCTTGTAATTATAAACCCTTTGTACACTCGCATCGGCAAGTGAGGCACGGAGAGAAAAACTCTATTTCACGGGGAAAACCAAGTGTCGCTTCGCTTGGTATGACAAATAGTCCTAACGCAAAGATTGCACTCAAAATTTCATTGTCTCCGACACAAAATAACGACTTTGCCAAAACATACTAAAATGAGTATAGGGGCTGGGGAGCCCAGTCGGTTAGGCGCTCGCCTAGCATGTGGATGGTCCCAGGTTCGGGTTCCGGCATCGCCAAAATAACTGCCGACCTATAAACGGCCCATGCATCCAAAAATGTCTGACGAATAATACCTTGTGTAGAGGGAGTGCACGTTAAATATCCAAGTCCTAACGGTTGCGTTGAACGCCTACTCAGGTGTCGGTTCGTCACTTGACTGTGGTTCTAAAATACGACGCCCGTCGCCAATAGCCCTCGTGTAGCTCCAGTGCGACGATATTTCAAAACTAAACTAAAATGAGCATAAAACAATTTGCATATATATTGATACTCAGTTGGAAATGTAACAAAAACGTGGCGGAATTAAAGGGGAAAATTACCTTCTCTTTGTTGATCCAATAAAAAAATAATCTTTGTTGTTGTTGTCTTGTCTATGGATAGGTTGAGGTATTAGATGTGACCGTGTGTGTTCCACACAGCCTCTGGCACACAATCTGAAGGCAGTTTTGGGAATAAAAGTCATCTAGCGGAGAGTCACTAATCTGTTGCATTTTTGCAAGGATTTCCCTTACATGAGAAAATGTGTGTTGGACTTAGTTCTATGTCGAGGGAGATCTTGCAGGTTGGGTACTTTCTGGAGCCGTCTGGCCGGATTTTCATTCCCCCCAGATGTCCAGTTCTCAGTCTAGTTAAGGTTTTTGCTATTTTTAAAATAATCTTTTAAACCCATTTATGCCAGCTGTAATGAATATTTTTTACTAACGGATTTTTTTGTGATAAATACAGTTTAAATGACTCTAAATTTCAATCTCCTTTAAATTGGTTTGGATATTTTATTTTAAATTTATATAGCATTGAAATGGTAGTGTATAGGGTACTCTAGGAGCCTTGTAAGATCCCTAAGAAACCTTCAAACTCCCCCTATTTGGTAATATTACGCTCCAATTTTTACCCGTTCTGTGTTGATAGTACAGTCTATCTACAAATTCCTCTTGCCATAGAGTGTAAGACGAATTCTTATCGTGCCATTTATATCAACATGGACATAAGATATAAAGTGACGACATCTGAAGATCTATCTTCGTGTCTATCTCTTCTCTCATCGCTGCTAATTGCACTCGCAAAAAGTGATACAAAGTATTAACATGAAGTGTTATGTTATTTAACTCTTGCACACTTGATAAGGCTTGAGTCTGGTTTTAGGTGTCACGCATTTTGTCACGTATGTCCGATACGCGCATTTGACTACACTTAAATGTTTACAAAATGTGTTTTTTAATGTTTCTTTAACCCTTCCACTCGCAATGATTTCATTTGGAATCATCAGCTTGTGATTTTTTCTCACTAAGTTAAACTCGCACTTATTAAGAATTGAATGATATTTCAATCACGGCGATTTTTTATGAATGCGGAGCAATGTAAATATGAAATGATATAATTAATACCTATTTCAATGTTTAGCATACTTAATTTCATTTCAACTAATTCAAGATTACGCCTAATTTAGATTTCAAGGATCGTAAATTACCTGGAACAAATAATTTTCGCCAAACATAAAAAAAATAATCTTATAAAAACGTACCGAAATCCACTCCTGATGGGGCTTACTTTTTTTATTACATGCAGTTTAATATGCAACATTCTGAGTTTATTAACGAAAATAAAATTTCGAAAGGGGGCCATCTACAGATTAAAAGCATATTAATTGTAGTTAATATGCGAAATTCTGTTTGTCAACGAAAATAAAATGTGCATAGTGGGCCATCTGCATATTGAAAGTGGTACCAAGTTTAAAATGTTTAATCGCAACACCCATTTCGAGTTCATATTTCAAATGTGTGACAAATTTCAAGATGACATATCCAGTTTCGTTAATTTTGGTGCATTATTTGTTGCGGAAAGGACATGGAAAGTCAAGAGTTCGTAACATTAAATGAGTGACGCATGCAATAACTATCCTAAAGTCGGTGCCTCACTATTCAGAGGCGTACAGTTTAGGATCCGTACTATAAAAAATTTAAAAACTTTTATTTTTATTATATCAACTTAATTTTTAAGTATACTTCCAAAAAATAACTATTATTAGGAAAAAATGCAAAGCCTTCATCATTATTGGATCTACAGCCCTTGTAAGATCCTGGCTTCCCCCAAAATTTTCAACCTCTTTCCTCCAATAAACCACTACGATGGCAAATTTGGAGATTCTAACTCAAAAGTCATCAAGTTAGTTATGCGATAAAATAATAAACCGCCAAACATTGGTCCAAAATAAACAAACTTTCATATAGGTATATCAGGGATTGGAAAGTTACTTTTAAAAAGTAACTCTGTTACAGTTACTTAATCAAAAAGTAACCGTTTTACAATTACTTAATACTTAACGAAAGTAACGTTCACAGTTACTTTTTGAAATTTCAAGTTATAAGAAAAATTGAAAAGCCATTTTTCAAAGAAAACCACAATTAACGAATCATAAGCACAAACAAAATGCTGAAATTAGAATTAATATATTTTTTTAATTTCAATCCTGGTTCAATCCAAGAAATTGGTCTAAACGTGCCCTCTCTTCCCCCCCTCCCCCCCGGGGGCTTCTTCAAGGGGAAATCGTACTTTGTTGTTGGTCATTGTTGTAGAACCCATTCAGGTTCAGGCAATACAAAGGGGTTTGCTCTGGTCGAAACTCGCCGAACGATAACCGGCTTGACAGTCAGCATGATTTATTTCAAAACCCCTCTTTTCGGTAGAAGCCTGTAATTACGGGTCCTGATACTTGGGTGACGGCCTAATGTGATACTTGGGAAGGTAAACAGACAAGGATAAACATTCGTACTTTAACAATTCTGGTTGAAAGCTGCCGTCACAACCTTTAGCAGCCAAAGTAGACAATTCTATTTTACTTTTTCCCTCCAAAGAAAAGCTCATATTTCGGGAATGCCAGTGGAATTTCAAAATAAGCATCAGACAGCTTTCGGAAAGTAACGGAAAAGTAACGCAATTTTTCGTTACTTCGTTACCGCTAAAAGTAACTAAGTTACAGTTACTTTCTGAAAAATGTAACGGCGTTACCCGACGTTACCTAAAAAAAGTAACTGTTACAAGTAACGGCGTTACAAGTAACGCGTTACTCCGATCCCTGGGCGTAGGGAGTAATACATGTGTGTTTATAACGGGCTTACACTCTTAAAACAAAAGAGTGAAATTCACTCCTATAGGAGAAGTGCATTTTCGGCACCGGAAAGGAGTGGAAATTAACTCAGACTGAGTTAAAACCGCTCGTTTTAAGAGTGTAGGACGCAGATTGTTCTCTTTTATTTCTTTTACCCACTCCGAAAAAGAGTGAAAATCACTCCTATAGGAGAAGTGCATTTTCGGCACGGAAAGGAGTGGAAATTAACTCAGACTGAGTTAAAACCGCTTGTTTGTTTTAAGAGTGTAGATTTCGAGGTTGCTCTATGCTCGACAGTAGTCGAAGTTATTTGCCCTTTTAATATAATTACGGCCCCTTATGCAAATTTTACACTGCAATTAGCTAAGAATGTTGACATCAAACAAAATGATCGAACACATAAAACTAGGCTACCAGGATGAATAACGGACGAAATCATAACTAGTGGTATATTTTTTATGGTGGTTGTTGCGTAGCTTATTCAATTAAATAAATCAGATAACAAATTATTTATTGTTATTTTTATTATTAAACTACTGTATGAAACTGACACCGCTTATCTCTAAACATAACTCTGTCTACTAAATGTCTATAGAGGGTATGAAATGCACCTCTCTTCGCGCTGTGAGTATTTGCATAATATTCCCAAACGAGCCCTAGCCTTATCTCCCCAAGACATCTCTAATTGTTGCCGAAGACGTGCTAATTGGCGAAACATGCACTGTTTGGGAAGCGTCCAGATAAAAGCAAAAAGAAAGGAAAGAGTCGTGATAAATTAAAAGTGAGTCGTTGCTTGCGGAGTCGAGGCACGTATCAAGTTTTACGACTTTCTGCTACCGAGAGGAGTTTGGTTTTTATGCAGATGGTCAATTGCTGAAATTGTAACACTGAGATTTGAAAGAACAGTTTGTTATATAGCCTGACCAGATTTGTTTCAGTGATTAAACTTTTTTTCATAACCCTTAATGTATGAAATCCTCATTAAATTTCCACTAATCATATTTTATTTGCGTAGTATATGCTTGAAAAACCATGAAAAAATTAAACGGAGATTATTTGCTCAATTCTTATAGCTAGATATTTGAATAACAAACTGAACTGTGTACTGCCAAATGCAGTACGTCTGGTTAACCTTAATTATATATCTTAGTTTTGTTCCTTTAAAAGAATTTATCAGTTGTGCCATTTTATTTATTTGCTTTTGCAACAAAACTAAACTGCTATTGCTATAAAACTTAAATATTACAATTATTAGCTACTACTTGACGTCACAATCAAATTATAAAGTATTTAGACTTGACGTTACAGTGTATTTGAGTTTCTTCTCGGGTATTTTATTATGTTCTTTGTTTGAAGGATTTAGAATTCGTAAGAGACTGACTAGAAATTACGACGATATTTTTTAAAAATCTTATCACTGAAATGCCCTTTATATAATTTTTTTTAAAGATCATTATATTGTGTTTACCTACAATGAGGAAATTACATCCTACCCGAAATGCCGGATTTATACTTTTCCTAGCACACTAGAAGCTGTCTATTCCGAATGTCTGCTGAAAAATCTTCAAAATTGATTAGTTTTACTCAAAATATGCACATTAAAATCCCAATAACCTGACACACCGAAAACGTCGACCTCTCTGCAAACTTTATTAAAATGAGCATACAACCTTTTCAAAACCTTACGGACTTAGAATAATGTAAAAGATATACAAATTGGTGTCCAAATGAATGCATTTTGATGATATTTTTTTATCACACTGAAATGCCCCTTCTAAACAATTTTTTTTGTAGATCATAATATTTTGTTTGCTTACAATTCTTTGGCAGCCAAAACAGAGACAAACAGTGGGCGGTGTCTGAGTGAAGACTGAAAGTCCTTTCGTTCTTTGTAAACCAATATATTTTTTTTCTTAAACCAATTTTCAATTCATTTTTCGAAAGCATTTTTTTAAAGGATTTAAACGTAAAACTGGACTTCTTAAATATATATTTAAAACTCTCATTTTTTTTTCTAGTTTTTAACCAGTCAAACTAAGATCTGTACAATCAAACTTGGAAAAGTAAATAACTCAAACATGCCTAATGAAAAGGTAATAGTTTACTGTTTTGGTTAAAAATGAAACAAAAATAAAAGCATCTGCTACGTGGTTCTGAAGCAAAACAACAACAGAGACTTGAAGATTGTTCCTGGGATTTCTAAAGCAAACTATTTGCGAACAATTCGCCAAAACTGAAAAAGGGAAATTATAATATTTTTTTTCTTGAACTCATTATGATTGATTTCTGTTCAGCGAATAACACCATAAAATGAGCGAAACTTTTCCCCAAAACTCATAACATTTTCTTCGAAATAATTTTGATGATTGTGTAGATTTCAAATCCACTTTCTTCTCATAAATAAAACAAAAGCCTATTGCTTATATTACCAAGAAAATGAATTAAACAAGCATTTATAGAAGCCGCCGCTTTTTGGGATGAGTGGTTAATTGATTGGATTAACTTACGTAGAACCGAATCACTTTTTGCATAGGAAATTCGTCGTATATCCGGATTAAACCACGCTTTTGACGCCTTTTAAATGGTTTTAATAAAACTTTGTCTAGCTTCGAAACTTGAATATATTTTGCAGAAAAAGTTTTTAAAATGGAAATATGTAGTATTAGCTCTCTTGTAGCTTTAATATGACGTTAATTAAATTGCCACTTTTCTTAATATGTCTGTTACAGAACTTTTTAAGTATCTATATTTTACTTGAATTATTAAGACAGGGTTAAAACAGATTGGAAAGTATTATTAAAATGTAGCATTATTAAAAGTGCATTTTGTAAAACAAAAATATTAAAAACTACATTGTCCCATTCATCTAATGCTCCATGGTTCTATTACTCTATTCCAATGCAGGAGGGATTTCCATATTTTCAATCTTAAATTTTTTTTGTTCTCATCTATAAAACTGTTTAAATGAAGATTAATTCATATGTTATCTCAGTTAAGAAGTAAATACAAGCAGATAAATCCTGCCAACGTTTAATTGACTGTGGTTCTAAATTATGACTCCCGTCGCCAATACCCCGCATGTATCTCTAGTGCGACGATAATCCAACCTAAGCATAACCCACCAAATTTATACAGGGTGAGTCAAAGAAAAGTGGCCCCGGTCTAGAGATAGGAATACGTTGAAATGCTGGGCGAGAAAAACTCGTGAAGCCGCCTGAAAGCTTTCAAGTGGAAATAAAAGATTATTCAAGCGTGCAATGGTTTTACTTGACAAACCTTTTTTTGCATTGGTTGGATTGGATTAGCATCGCATTAGAGCTACTCATGGACTATTGGCCAGTTCATATCGTAGTGCGTCAGTGTGAGTTGCGACTGTGTGAGTGAAAGTTGATCAATTCACAGGTGAAGCTGAAACTCACAGTACAGCAGAGAGTGTTCATTGTAGAAAATTTTATTAAAACGAATTCGTGGAAAAAATGTGACCAGTGGTTCGTTGAAGAATTTAAATGTGTAAAAGTGCCAAAAAAGAGTACTAGGCAACGATCAGTTACGAAATGGCGTCAGCCAAGATCTGCTGTCAACAAGTTCAACAATATTCCGAAACGGGTCTGAACACCAGATTCTGGGTCTTGCAATCAATTTAGAATGTTTTGGTTTTGTATTAACAAAAACAAAAAGGTCCGATTCTCTACGATAAATAACAACCGAAATAATCACTAGTGGGAACTTTTTTTGATCAGAGCTCTACAAACCTTGCTTATATATTCATTTCAACTAGCTTCTCAAACCATGGCGTAGTTGCCGGCAAATAAGTCGCCAAGCGTTTGTTTGGACTTAATATTGAAGCGATCAATGGCTTCATATTAGCAAACCTGTTTTTGCATTGGTTTTTGACTTGACAACATTACTGTCGTATTCTTATCTCCTCGTTGGGGCCACTTTTATTTGCTTCACCTTGTTATGACATTTACGCTGTTGTTTTTCACTTCTCGACGCTAGTAATAAGAAAGATGACACAAACAGTGGAAATGACACCCAAATGAAGTTGTCCTCACCTCCAGGGCATCCGAGATTCGATAATCTTATTCTGCCAGGACACTGATAATTACAGTTTGGGTGTCGGTCGCCCATTTAATGAATAGGGAAATCCATTGCAATTAATTGATCTGTTGCAATTTAATCAAATAAATCTGCATTGAATTTACACAAATACAAGACAACCTGAAATCGTCTTAGAACTTTGGTTTTATATGATGATTTATTTGGTGGGGCTCCGGTATGTTTTTATACTGAGGTTTTATTAGGCTAACGCCTCCTGTAAACAAGGCCTCTATACTATGTTATACTTTGTTGCTATTTTAAGTGTGACGTAGTAGTCCACTCTAACCAATGACACTTTTTGTTCCCCTCATCCCCACTCTGGCCGTTATAGTTCGACAAAACATAATAAAGCCGTTTTGTTTCTAGATTTAGTTGGTACCTATAAACGGCCCGTGCAGCCAAAAATGTCCGACGAATAATAGAGGGAGTGTAGAGGGAGTGGACGTTAAATATCCTTCAAAGTCCTAACGCTGCGTACGATGTCGCCCTTAACGGTTGCGTTGGGTGCCTACTCAGGTGTCGGCTCGTCACTTGACTGGTTCTAAAATACGACGCCCGTCGCCAATAGCCCTCGTGTAGCTCTAGTGGAACGATAATTCAAACTAAACTAGATTTAGTTGACATAACTCAATGTGAAATGAATAACAAGAGTTTCTAAATTTTGAAAAATTTTAACAAAATGTACCTACAAAGTCGATTCTTTAACAAAAGGCATTTTGAACCTCGTAATTTATTAAAAAATGCTATTTTTGATATTTTATAGAAAAATTGACTCTACAATTCCTTAATTTTACAAAATTGACAAATTAAATCTGCCGTAAACTTCACTTATAATATAAAAACTTTCCATGTTATTTTGTACTAGCGAATAAATACCCGTTCTTCGCACGGACTAAAAAATATATGAAATTGATCCAAGTGTTATTTACTCTGCTGTAGGATAATAAGCTTATGTTAATGTTGCTGCTCGTTAAAATATTTATTAAAATAAAAAATTAAAATGATTTTAATTAAGCATGTTAACTAACATTTAATAATTAACCGTTGTTTCATGTATCGGTTTTTCCCACGCATAATACATTTTTCCCAAGACGGTAAATACCGGTTTTTAATATGTTATTTACCGGGGCGGTAAATGCCGGTTTTTAATATGTTATTTACCGGGGCGGTAAATATACCATGTCAACCCTCCTAATGAGCCTTGAATGTATCCATCATTTCATATGAGAATAATTTATTATGTAAAGTTATGGTGGTGGAATTGATTAATGATGGCGTGTTGATATCTGGGCGTCCCGAATAGAGATATTAAAGGGGCTGAGAGGGTTCACCTGTCAGCGCCAATTAGAGTAGAGGTTATATTTCATCTTTCGCTACTTTACTTGCTACTTTTTTTGCATTCCTAAATAGCCTACACTCTTAAAACAAACGAGTGGTTTTAACTCAGTCTGAGTTAATTTCCACTCCTTTCCGTGCCGAAAATGCACTTCTCCTATAGGAGTGAATTTCACTCTTTTTCGGAGTGGGTAAAAGAAATAAAAGAAAACAATCTGCGTCCTTCACTCTTAAAACGAGCGGTTTTAACTCAGTCTGAGTTAATTTCCACTCCTTTCCGGTGCCGAAAATGCACTTCTCCTATAGGAGTGAATTTCACTCTTTTGTTTTAAGAGTGTAAGTAGTTGCAGTCTGTTGAGCGGCAATTTCTGAAAGGGCGTCGATTTGGTGAATTTTAAACCAAATTTTATAGTTTTAATTTATGATGTAAAACTATTCACTCTTTGTACTCCAGACTAACAAGCAATAGTAGGAACCAGAAACTCCAGAGCTATATTGAGATAAACAAGCGTGTCGCAAATGCGGCGACAACAAAGGATTACAGGTGTACTTTTATCTGAAGCAATCGAAATTTATGCTTAAGAAAGATGAAAATACTAATGAATCACATGAACTATCTATTATTTTATAGTAAAAAATGTAGCAAATCACGGCCTACTCACTACTAAGGCCGGAGAAGCTTTCCCATACAAGCTCGGGGACGGAAATTTTGACGTCATAGTTCCGAGTGACGTTGTTCCGAAGATGAAGACAACCTGTTCGGAACCCCTCGTTCACGGCTGATCACAATTTTAGGGTTCCGAATGAGTCCGAACTAGTTTCTCGATCTTCGGCACTGGGAACAGTGACGTCAAAATTTCCGTCTACGCTCATGTTTGGGAGAGCTTATCTGGCTTTGTTATTGAAGTTGGCCGTGAGCAAATTCAAACTATAAAGTGAGCGTTAGCCTGTAGGCTAATTACTCTTAAACGAAGCCCTGCTATTATTCAGAGACTGGGAGCCCAGTCGGTTAAGCCGTTCGCCTTGCAAGCGAAAGGTCCCAGGTTTGAGTCCGGGCATTGCCAAAATAACTGCCGTCCTGTTAACGGTCTGTGCAGCCAAAAAGCCGGACGAATAGTCAATGTAGAGGAACTGCACGTTAAACATGCTCTAAGGTCCGACGTCGCGTACGATGACTGCCTTAAACTTTGCATTGGATGCCTACTCAGGTGTCGGCTCGTCACTGGACAGTGCCTCTAAACTATATGACGCCCGTCTCCAGTAGCCTCTCGTACGACAATTAAAACCCAATAAACCTTGCCCTACAAGTGTCGACTTGATAGGGTTGAAAATTAACATATTTTCGACGGAAATGGAGATACGGTTGAGTTTAAATTTTAAGCTGCAGCCAATAACGAACAGTATATTATAACCACGATTACAATTGACATATTAGTTTAAAACAATTTGCAAATTTCAACAAAAAAATCTTTTTCTATTCTTACCACCTTCTAGAATTTAAAAAAACGTTATGAAACGTAAAAACTAAAAAAAACAACATTATCTTAAAGTCACGTCGTTAAAATCCCTTTTGTAAGAATTTCCGATTTTTTTCCTCCACCTATTGTTCGTTGTATAAAAAAAAATCTAAGGTGAATTTCTTCAATGAAGTCAGAAAGGAAAAAAAAACGGTAATTCCCAACTTTTTCAAACATACAACTAAAGACGTTAACAAAGGAAATGAATGATTCAATGATCTTCGCCAAGAAGCAGTGCCAAAAGGGGTTTATTGTTGATGCCATAGAGATTCTGTATTTTAAACAAAAAATGGCCGACCCTGAAATTGCCAATAGACAGGTTGGGGGGAAAAACCAATGATTTCAATATAGTTTGCTTCTGGAAAGCTGAAATGGTTTGTTTTTATAATCCGATGTAATTTATGGAGGTTGATTTCTTTTATGAGGGACAATAAATAAGTAGATATTTTTTTCGTTTTTTCCCCCTTTCTCTTTAAATGTTTTGTTTTGATCATCGTGGTAAGAATAACATGGAGAGGGTGCTAAAAAAAAGTAATACAAAAACTGGCTTGATAAGTGAAACCATTCATTTCTGCTCGAATAGACCCAACTGAGCACTTGACCAATGATTTGGCGCCGTTTGTGTACGAAATTAATACGTGATGTGCCAAGCTAGGGTACATTACAAACACAGTACAATTTATAATTAAAAAAAATCTTTTGAAGAGAAATATAAGAGGATAGTTTAATTCGGATCTCTAACATCAGCCTACAACTGAATAAAGTATCTTTTTTTTTAAATCGAAGAATCATCAATATTTAGCTTATTTCCCGCTTTTTTTTTTAAATCCGAAGAATTAAAAAAAAATCTGTCCGTTTCTATTTCCCTACCCATCTTTCATTCAATTTCCGTTCTAACCGCCTGATTTTTTTTAAATATCATTTTTCGTATGTGGTCTCTTATCCTGATATCGTTCCTATCTCTAGTTCCCGCCTCCCTTATTTGTTACACTTTAGGGATGGAACCGGTATTTGAAAAACCGGTTTTTCGGAAAAACTGCTATCCCTAACGTTCTAATTTGGTTGGCGGCGAGTATAATAGATTTTTTTGTACACTTGTGTATAGGTTGTCAACATTAAGTGCAGAAAAATGAGCTACTTCAGATTTTTTTTCAGAACTTCCTATTTTGTTACTCAAAGAACTAAACTACTTATTCAAGTTCGACAGGAAGGTTCGCATTTCTGTAAGACTGTGACATAAATTTAGGAAGAAGCCAGGTCTAACGCTCAGAAGATTAAAATGTCATAGAAAAGTGTTTTTTGTTTGGGCTTATCGAGCATCACTTCGGCGACTTCGTTTTATTCCTCGCCAAGCACCTCCCTTCTAATCTTACCTCCTTGTTAGTAATCTAATCACCATTGTCGATCTTCTCTTTCTTTTTTGGAGTTTTGGCGGGCAATTTCATTCATCTCGGACGTGCAAGGCGATCAGCTGCTTCAAAAGTGAGGACACCTTGGACGATAAAGCTGAGTGGTTAAGGTCATTCTGTTGAGTTCTATTTGGACTCAAGTTCTACAAACCACGGAAATGATTAGTAAAACGCTGTTTCGATTACTTTTTATTGCCCGTAAAGCAAAAATAGTTAGGATTGTTTATTATACTAATTAAAAATGAACTAGAAATAACGGGATGTGTTAACAAAAAAAGTAAAGAAAAAAAACTCGTGACTCTTTTCAACTTGACACTTTAGCCAATTAGCTTATTCTGAAAGAGTTAAACATTTTTTCCCCGCTTGAGATGAAAATTGTAGGTTTTAACTGAAAACTATTTTAATTTTTTTTTATTTCTGTAGTTGATGTTTATAAATATTTCATACTTTAACTTTTAAAATGTAGTGAAATTACAAAAAAATATGAATTTTAAAACGATGTGTGTTACTGGAAACCTCACAGCCAGCCAATGAATTTATAGGTCTATAGCATTCAGAGATTTAAGACGGGAAAAAAAGAACCATACAAGACTGATAATTTCGAATTTAGTCTTGTAAACAGTGTAGGTTGGTTGGTTGGTAGACATATATTCAGGTTGTTTGTGTGCTTGGTCAGAGACCCGCTTATAAACCTTCGTCAAGACAGACACAACACACACACATAAGTGGACCCATCTAATTTTTAGAGACAGAGGCCAACTAGAGGATCCCCAGAATTGGCTTGTCACCCCCAGAGGTATTGATTTGGTATGGGAACTTGGAGGACTTTGTGACCACGATGGATTTAACGTGCACCAGTCACCATTAGCGTACACGGGGGTCTTCGGAAGGAAGCGGAACTCGAACTCGCAACCTTAGGTATGCCAGTTCAAGACCTTACCGACCAGGCTATCCCGGCCGTTGTAAAAAAAGGTATCATTAAGTTTCATCCATCCACCGATGCTTCCAACAAGTTCTAAAATTTCAAGACAAACTGATAGCCTAATGTTGAGAAGTGGATAGGAGATAATTTGTTTTCCCATGGTCTTATCTTGAGGGGTGTTGTCGCAACAGTGTAAACAGTCAAATTACTACGAAAGATCTGTTATATAATAGGGTACTTGAATAAATTTTTTTTATTGGCTTAAAATATTCTTATGCCAAAAATATTAGACCCGTATTTTTTCTTTTTTTCAAATACCCCATAAAAAGGCAGAAAAATGAATTTTAAAATTAGGACGAAAAATCACTCCCGTAAACGCTTCCTGGCTGTCACGTGGTACAGCTGGGGGAAAAAAAAACGATCCACCCTTCGTTTTTCGGCTGCTATTGATCAGGGAATTTTGTGAAAGGTGTCATTTTTCAGGAAATAGCGTATGGAATTCAGAACTGGCAACCAAAATTGTATAAGGGGTCGTCTACATATTAAAATGAGTACCAACTTTGAAAATTCCAATGGCAACACCCAATTTTTTTTATGTAAAAATGTTTATCATCTTTAAAATACCCCAGATCCAAATTTTTTTTTTATTAATTTGCATTATTTGTTGAGATATAAGCATTCGAAGTTGAAGGCCCATAATGTTAAAAAAGTTTTACAAACTTTTATTCATACCTCCACAAATAAAATGAATTAAACCAACATTTTTTTTCATTATATACTTCTTAATCTTCCAAAAACAAATCATACAAGTTTTTTCACCAATTTTTAATTTTTATTATTTTTTTATTTAAATTTAAATAAGAAAAAATAAAACATGAATAGCAACCCCAAATTTTTGTTACATAAATCGATAAAGTAGATCAAGTAGAACCAAAATCCCGAATTTTTTTAATTCAACAACAATTATTTGCCGAGTTATTGTAAAAATACTGAAAAAAAACGAATTTTAGGGACCGTGTAAAAAATTACTTAGCAAATTGGATCCTAATTTGCATTATCGTTTGGTGGTTGAAAAGCGTTTTTGGTAAATGTTTATTCAAATTATTGATGTCTATCAAATGTCTAAAAATCTTTTCTTGTTTCAAGTGCATACAATGTATTTTGTTTGTATAATTAACATTAAATTATATCGATTACTATGTTTTTAAATGTATGTTATTTCCAATATTATTTATAATTATTTTATTATAAAATTTCCAATTATATGTTATTTCCTCGATTTTTTTTTAATTATTAGAGATTACTTATTTATTTAGTTATTTAGTCAGTTAGTCAGTCCGTTAGTTAGTCAGTCAGTCAGTTAGTCAGTCGGTTAGTTAGTAAGTCAGTCGGTTAGTTAGTCGGCCAGTTAATTAGTCAGTCCGTTAGTTAGTCAGTCCGTAAGTTAGTCAGTCCGTAAAATAGTCAGTCAGTAAGTTAGTCAGTCAGTCAGTTAGTCAGTCAGTTAGTCCGTTAGTTAGCCAGTCAGTCAGTTAGTCCGTTAGTTAGCCAGTCAGTCAATTAGTTAGTCAGTGAGTCAGTCAGTTAGTCCGTTAGTTAGCCAGTCAGTCAATTAGTTAGTCAGTGAGTCAGTCAGTTCACTGACTAACTAATTGACAGTCAGTTAGACTAAGTTAGTCAGTCTGGACTAACTAAAAGAGTGACTAACTAACGGAGTGATTAATTGACTGACTGACTAACTGACTGACTGACTTACTAACTAACTGACTGATTAACTAACTGACTGATTAACTGACTAACTAACCGACTAACTAACGGACTGACTGATTAACTAACTGACTGATTAACTGACCAACTGACTGACTAACTAACTGACTAACTTACTGACTGACTTACTAACTAACTAACTGACTGACTAACTAACTGACTGGCTAACTAACTAACTGACTGACTAACTAACTGATTAAATAACTGACTAAATAACTAAATAAATAAATAATCTCTAATATTTAAAAAAAATCGAGAAATGGATAAAAATCTATTTTCGGGATTTAGACCCATTCGGGATTTTGACTCATTCGGGATTTTGGCTTGTCTTAATTTTGGCTTGTCGGGATTTCGGCTGTCGGGATATGTCCCAGACCCAGTGTGCCGAATTTTAAACCAACCTTTTGTAGCAATATGAATGAAACAAAAATTTGCATAAAATGTAAAACATAAATGTAATAATCATGTTTGTCTATCTGATTGTAACTAATCGCATTTGAATATCTGTTCGTTATAAATAATCGTATATGTGACTTAATTTAAAATTAAAACTTTTTCTCGTCTACCCTTTATTTTATTTCTGACTTTTAAAATCCAAAATTTAAAAAAAAAGGTAAAAACATTTAAAAAAAAATCACAATATAAGTGAAGAAGGTTTAATTCTTGCATCCTTTGGCGAGATTATGGTAACCCTTTTGCTAGCTTGTCGTTTCGAAAAAACACCCTAAATATTACCGTTATCAATTTGGAGATTTCCCCCCAAACGAATTGAAAATTAATGCTTTAATATCTCAGCAAATAATGCAAAATGAATAATTCTTTTTTATACCTGGGGTATTTTAAAGTTGCTGAACATTTTTATGTAAAAAAAAAATTGGGTGTTGCTATTGGAATTTTCAAAGTTGGTACTCATTTTAATATGTAGACGACCCCTTATGCAATTTTGGTTGCCAGTTCTTAATTCCTTACGCTATTTCTTGAAAAATGACACCTTGCACAAAATTCTTTGACCAATAGCAGCCGGAATATGAAGGGTGGATCGTTTTTTTTTTCCCCAGCTGTACCTGTGATGTCACTAGTGACTATAAACAAACTTTGAAATACCACATTGGAATCGATTTTAGGCAAATTTGAAATATCCGCTTCTGTAAAAAGCCTTACATTATCTCAATATTTATTATTTCAAGAGTAAATTAGATTAAATCAAGTTTAATCAAAAAAACAAAAAACATCACGCCGCCGGTTTGTTTATAGTTACTAGTGACGTCAGCCAAACCGTTGTGTTTGTGATCACGTGATGATCTCGTGAAAAAATGCCTTTTTTAAAATTATTTTTTAAAAGATTTAAAGATTTATTTCGCAAAAAAATTATATGCATTTGTTATTTTTGACTTTCAACTATAATTTAAATAATATTGGAAGGTATTTTGGCGATGCAGTCAAGTACCCTATTGATGGATGCACTTTGTTTGTAGTCAAAGTGTTATAATTGTTGTTTGACAGACAGTTCCAAACAGCCTGCACTGTCAGTTCAACTTCGTCCGTGTTATAGGTTAACTAGGGGTATTACGAAATGCTCCTAAACTAAACTACACCTCCAAAGTTTTAATATAAACTAAAAATCTACAGTGGGAAAAAATTTAAGTGAAAAAATCCTAAGTAATCATTGGAGACGGGTTTTAAAAACCATCTAAAATTTATTCACACATTAAATTTAAATCATAATACTAAATCATAACTAACATCTCGCCGTACACCACGGCACACAACTCAGGCTCTGACCTAGAAACGAGTACAACATAACAGAAGCCCACTGTATTTATACAGTAATCCACGGGCGCGGTTACAGTGCCCAGTATGCATGAATACAGATAGCAAAATCATAGAAATTAGCATAAAAGTCACTTTTAAACAACAAACTAGTATAGTAAAAAAATAACCTAGAAACCTACCGCGTAGAAACTTAACAGCCGTGAAAATACGTTCTACAAGAACTACTAATAAATATCCGTTTTCAAACAAACTAAATACAACTAAAAAGTGCTGGTCACTGAATGCTTATAAAGTGAAGTGAAAGCACGCATTGTTTATGGAGGTGGAATTTGAAATTCACGCAGGTATAAGCACTGAACTGAACTGAAACTCTGGAATGAGCATCCCATGAAAAGCTGGTGAAGCCTATTTTTGGGTCACTTGGCGACAGCTTTAGGGAGAATATGTGCCACATTTGGTATGAATTCGCCGATCACAATTGACACTTGACTTGACCGTTTGCATTGGATCGTCAAAATCGCTCGCCAAAAATAGTACTCCAAGGAATTTAAGTTTTAATTTATGTTCCTGCAATTCTATTTTTTTAAAGTACACGTTTCCGAAACTTCATTATATAAAGAACCTCCTAAAGCAATAACATCAATTTTCTGTTTGAAAATTTATTGAAAAAGTTGGTTTAAAATACCTATTTTAACAGGTAAAGTATAGGATTGGCGGCAAAAGTTGGGTTGCTCTTACAGGGTTGCCGGGCTTCACCGACACTATTAGCGAGCGTTGCGATGCTCATTCCAGAGTTTCAGTTCAGTGGGTATAAGATGAAAACATCAACAAACGAAATCACTTATCAGGTGAAATATAAAACAGACAAAATACACAACCAAATGCAGTAAGTTTAGCATTTAATTATTTTATAAGTGTATTTCCTAACAGTCCGTCTTGTTCTAAGATGTGTGGGCGTTTTCGTGACCATGGGCTGTCTATTCTTCCACAACATGGGGCGTGAAGACCAGTTGGTAAGGTGTTGGCCTTCAAACATTTAGGTTCTCGTATCGAATTCGGTCTCCGACATTTTTATTTCATAAACGGAGTTAGTTGTGTAAAACAGTTAACGAAAAATGCATCGTAGAAATAAAAACGCCGACAATTCAACTTGAGCTTAAAATCTTCTGTCATTCTATACGAGTTTTCACTTTATAATTTTACTTTCATTTTATCTCATTTCTTTTATATGACTTTGAAATAAATTATAATAGTTAACAGGGTGGTTATGTGTCTGTGATGAAGTGTGATAAGAAACAATTGCCGTTAAAAATAAACTTTTTATTGAACCACCGATTTCTGGTCCAGAACTACGGATGGCCTTAAGTGAACTCTAGTTTGACCTTATGAATTATTCAAGGAATGCATTTTTTGTCCATTTTTTTAAAGACATTCAATAATTAAAAATATATGAAACAAATTCGAAACAAAACAACTTTAGTTCAAACATTTTGATAAAATTTTTTAGAACTTATGAGTATTGCTAAAAAGATACGGTCAGAAGGTTGGGGGGCCTCTCTTAATCCTATCCTCAAACTTCCGGGTACACAAAATAGTCCTCCAACTTAAACGAACACATTTGAAGAGCTTAGTGGAAGAACGTGCTAAGTGACATTTTTGAAAAAATGAAGATTTTTGTATCAATAAACAAGTTATTCCATTCTTTGATGATAACAAGATTTTCCCTTTTCATAAACTTTAAGTTTAGTATATTTTTTACCTATTGCAAGTCCCGGTTTTAAAGTATCTAAGTACAAACGATAAACTTTAAAACTAATTTTCTCGTTTCCACCTTTTTGTCACTTAGCCAGTGCCGGATTTCTAAATAGGCTAAGTAGGCTGTAGCTTAGAGTGGCGAAATTTTTTGGGCGGCAAATTTTACGACCCATTAGCATTCGGCATAAAAATATTATTATAAAGATACGAATATTTTTAAGAAAGAAAAAAAAATAATTTATATTAATGCGTATAAACCGTAAACGTATATATAATACTAATATTTCGTAGCAGACATGGTAGCTGCGAGGACAATTGCACTCCTCCTCCCAGATTTCGAAGTTGAAAGAAAAATAGTCGAACAGTTTTTTAAAAAATCGCCTATTTAAAGGAAAATAGATGATTCTAATATGTGTATCTATTTTAAACAGCACATTCCACCCGATTTTGCAGCTAACCAGCTACGTTTCCCCAAAGGGGAGAATATTGTGACAGAGGCGGCAAATCAATCGTATAGCCAGGGCCGTCGCTAACAAAAATTGACAGGGGGGGCGTATGCCACTCTTGCCGAATAAAATATTTAATTGTTAAAAAAAATTAAATGTATTTAAAAATTAAAATTTAATTACTTTCAATTTAACGTATAGTAATTAAAAATTATTAATTACTTAAAATTAATCTTATAGTAATTAAAGATTATTAATTACTTTTAGATTATTATTTACCTAAAAAAGATTACCTAAAAAAGATTATTATTTACCTATCAGTCAACAGTGAGTGAATGAAACAAAATCTCCTTACTCAGTCCTTATTGCTTTCAAAAAAATAAACTCCTGTCCTCCCAGAAGAAAACGGCGTTTTCTTTTAGTTTCACTGAGTCAATTAAAATGGGGCAGACCAGACATTTTTATAGAAATATATTGCATTAAAAATTGATGTATTTTTAAATATTATTGACAGGGCCGCCGACAGGATTTATGGGCCCCTATGCAGCTTAGTTCAGACCCAAACTCATTAGTAAATACTCTCCTCTACAGACATCAACTCGACCTTCTCTTCTTCACACACAAAAAAATCATAATTATGTTTCTTTGCCACAACCACCAATATTTTTAACTTTCCAAAAAATCGATTCAAATTAATTAAAATATTTTGTTAAGGAGCTAATTTCCATTTTCATGTCTTATTATATATTATACATAAATATATACATACGCTATATTTTTTAATTATGAGTTAAACTAAATAAAACAAAATAATAACTTAAATAACTCAAGATAAAAAATTAATTCCAAACACAAAAAGCGAGATATATTATTTCTGACGTAGGCAATCAAAACTGCAAGTTAAAAATTGAAATTGTGTTTTGCTTTAAAAAGATCGGTTTTTTTAAAATACATTAAGTTAATCCTCCGATTCTCCTGCAGACGTATAGCACATTTTTTTAAAAATATATATATAATTTTTTTACTTTTCGTGAATTTTAAAATTGAAATTATAGAAGAGATCAATAATCATCTGCTACAGAAATACAATTAAAAAAAATTAAATGTTCAGTTAAAAATTTACAATTTAATGTTTTGCAGTGAAAACAAGTTTACACTTCAGCTAATTTGCGTATCTCCGGGTAGTAGGCAAGAGTGAAGATTTCCTTAAATCCCAACTCGCTAATCAAAATATATTCCTAACTTAATACCCTTAAAACCCAAATTTTTTAAACAAATGTCAGAAAAAAAGGTGTGGTTTAAAATAAGTTTTTCATTTTCTAAATAATTATTTATTGCAAAAAGTTCTACAACAAGGAATATACACGAGGTTTATATAATGACTAAAATGTATTTAAAAAATGTTTTTTTTACGAAATAAAAATCGAAAGTATAATATCACCCGAGTATCCCCTATTTTTATAGGAGTCAGAATTTTAAAAAACGGCATTTACCTACTACTTTTTAATGCACAACTTAAATTACTTTATTGATAATCCCTGTATAATTTACGACTCAGAATAATAAAAAGAAAATACTCGTGTTATAACCATTTTTAAAAGTAAAAAAAAAATTATAGTTAACTTTTTTTAATGTAACAGTTATATTTTTTCCCCTCGGCACTTTTTTTCTCCTTTTGTACAATATTAAAATTATAAAAGGATGGGATATTATAAATCAAACTAAGTATGTGTTGACAATTTCTTTTAAAAAAAGGTAAATTACAAACTAATTTAAATCAATAGTCCAAATTTTTATATTATGTAACATAATTTGTCTTAAACGTAATTTGTTTTATTACACCTTTTACGCCATCATCATCATAAAATAGGAATTAATTTATCATACCAAAAAATCTAATATTCTGACAGAAAAACGCACCAAAGAGTCTAAAGTAATGAGAAAACATACTAGTGCCTATAGGAAAAAGTTTCCAAAAGCAAAGTGTAAGAGGTCGTAAAAATAATTGTCTAGGGTGTCGAGTTGTCGACAAGGACCCCTCTCCGGTGTCGTGGACACTGCCTTTCTTCTTTGGCCATAAAATCTAAAAGGTTTCATCTCTTGCTTTGATAAAAATCATAGATAATTTTCGCAGAAGCTGGACAATAGGGATTCGGGTTTTGTTCTTGGAGAGGAGGTGACGAGAAAAATCGCCAACCATCTTTTCCCACCGAAAATACTTCTTTCGACCCCCTCCCCGACCCCCTCATTGCAACCTTGTAGGAGTGGGGAGTCCAACAAAAATACCCCCTTGTAACGTCTTTCGTGGAAGACGGGGGTCATTTTATTGCCTCAGATAACTTTCCCTTGAACTCTTATCATGCGTTGTGAGTCTGGGGAACAGAGATGTTTCCATTTATCCCCTTTTTCAGTTTGTTTGTCCCAACTGTTTTGTGTTGACGTGTTGTGCTTTTTTATCAACTCGAACGATGAATATTCAGAAAAAATCTTTAACTTTGCGAATGATACATGAGAAGACTCGTGAAAAAAAACGTACACTATTAACGCAAATTGTTTATTCGTTTAAAAAAAAGAAGATACTGAATAAACTATTTGCTCCAATAATCTACGTCGTTTTCATCATGAATCTTCTCATGTCGAACGATGAAGGAAGGAATTAAGAATTTTTTGAAAAACATGTTTAGTCCAATAAAAATGCAACAATAATAACGAATTTTACAAAACTAAGCATACTTCTCTGCACTGTCTTCTATCATGGAATAAATTTTCTAGCCCCACATGAGGGTTACAGTCCACTCAGCCGAATGAAACTCAGCCGAACGCCCTAAACCGCAAAATCTCGCCAAATTTCATGGCAACATATTCACCATTATGGCGATAATGTTTTCAACATAGATTTTTCTTTCGTTATCCTGCACTTCAATATGGCTAACAATTTGGCTGGTTTATCGCTCTAAAATAGCAATTGTGTTTAAGAAAACAAACCAACATATACGACCCCTCCGAAGATAGCTGATACTAGCTTTTCACTAAGGGGCTGGGAATTTTACTGAAGAGAGCGGCTGTCACAATGATGGATTGGCTCTAGTGCCAGTGTCCACCATTCAAAGTTGTATGAGCAAAGCTATTTGGTTGCTAAAAATCGAAAGTAGCCATGTGTGTACAAATAAATCTTATTTTTTAAGTTTAATTAATGTCGAATTAGAGGATAATATGTTACATTTTGCTAAGTTCGTCGCCTAATTATCAACTATTTGTTTTTATATTAGCTGAGCTATAATTTAAATGCTTAAATTAGTTTTACTTTTTACGTGATTAATTTAGATATAGGTAAATGTAAACCTATTTTTTCATAACAATAAGGGTGTGATGTAGATCAGGCATGGGATTTCATGATGAAGGAGTGATCTACTAAACTTTTGGAAATTAACCTTTCCAAAAACAAACGTTTTAACAAAAAAAAATACTTTTTAATAATAAATAATGAATTGTTTTACATTAACTGAAAGAAACACAATATCTTGTCTCTATTTAGAAAGATATTAGTATCTGAAAATACCATAACTTCTTCGAATAGTATTTAATTATCATTTTCGAAATTATTATTCTTATTATTTTTAAGGTTCTTTCGGGGGAAAAAACGAATTAGGGTAACGAGTACAGTGATTGCCCCCCCCCCCCCCCTCACAGTGATTGGCGCCCTCATTCATTATTGAAAATAATAAGAGCCCAAATAATTAAAGCCCAAAATGTTGTTGCCAACATGGCAAACGTTAATGGCGGGAATTTTAAAAACATTTGTCCCACCTATTTTGGGCTTTAACATCTTATTATTTTCAATAATGAATGAGGGGCCGATCACTGTGAGGGGGGGGGGGGGGCAATCACTGTACTCGTTACCCTACAATATTTCATTTGTCGAGGATCCGAAAATGTTAAAAATAAAATAAGATTTTATTTATCGAATAGAGCCATTTCGTTTTTCCGCAACAAATATCCTACTACGAGACGATTTAAGCGCATACCATATTTATTGTTGCAAAATCAGCAAGTAGTTTATAGGTTAATATTAAAACGTAGCGGAGTTGTACTTAAACTTATTTATATAATTTATACTCCTGCTAGTATACCATAGTGTATAATGTAGCTGATAATATTGTCTAGAGCTGAAACCAATAACTAAATGCTTATTACTACCATTTTTTGTGACTTTCTCTGATAAAAAAAATATTCAAAATAAACATATTTTAATGAGTAAATTGCATTATTTTTTAGCGATATGTTATAATAAACTTCAAGTTTAGCCCACTAGTGCAACTAGTGCATACTGTTGCAATTTGGCAACACACACGTTAATCCATTTAAAAATTACTTTAAAATATTCTTGATGTTGGACAACTTTAGCTATATGTCATCCATTAAACGCTATATTCATGTTTAGAGTAAATAAGGTAATTATTTAAATTAAAAAAGAATATTTATGTTGCATACAATCAAAAGGATACAATTTCTCCAAATTTAATACATCGTCCTCAATGCTAAGTCTATGGCGATGCCAAAGTTAAAAAAAATATATATAATTAAGTTCCAGGGTAAAATGATTTTATTAAAATATTTTTCCCATACTGTATGATCATCAAAGATCAAAAAATATTTTTTTAAGCAAAAATTAAAAATCATACATTAAAGGGTTAAAAGGTATTAGTTATTATTAGTTAAGATTTGGTTTCAAAAGTTGCTAGACTTATAATTTCTATTTTCGGCAAAAATAAATATTATTTGTTTCAAGTTATACACAAATACGCAACAGCGAAATTTCCTGTGAAAGGACCAATTAAATAACTCACTGCCTTACAATGGAACGATTTCGCGAATAGTTTGATACAAACCTATACTGTCCTCCTATTATGAAATATAGCATATTGATAGTTAATCACAGTCAGTGAAACAAATATAGATATTTGAAAGTGGTGGTTTTGGGAATTTTAAACTTGTTTTTCTAAAAAAAAATATTGTTTAGCATATCGGTTTAAAAAGCATTAAAATGTTCTACAGCTGTTTCAAGACGTCATAGTGTTGCCGAATTCGGCCAATCTGAGACTTTTTGACAGTCAATGGAGCATATTTCTTGAGTGGCAACAGTTCCTCAGGAATGAAAACATGGTCTCGATTGGCGCTTTGCGACCTATGTATCAAACCTTATCCACTTCTGAAATGTCAAGGTTAAGACAATTGGTTGATTTGACAGGGAATGACTGAAATCAATTAAAGAGTACATATCATCTAGTATTAAAATTAATAGAAGTCTAGTGATGAAAATAAAGATAGAATCAAGCAAAAAAAAATACTGTAAATGATTTAGAAATAAATCAATGTTTGCAAATTTGAATCTAGAATATATGGAATTAAAATTATCATATGTTTTTTTTCATTTATACAAGCTATGTCATTTCTATATTTGGTCTTTAATTGTTCATTATCGATCTTTTATGTTAGACCCAAAATGAACATATAATTTGAGTGTTAATCATTTACAACAAATAAAGAATTTTGAGCATTGAAAAGGCTAAAATTATCCCCAATCCTGTTTTTTAGCTTCCACACTACGTTTATAACATAAAAAGTGGAAGGTATTATAATCGTTCAGTCCGTCGGTCTGTCTGTCCGTCTGTCATCCACTTTCACAGAAAGAACCATAAGTCCCACAGACAAGTGGGATATGTCATTTTGTAGCAAAAAATCAGATTAGGCTACATTCCAAATTTCATTTAAAAATTTAAATTAGAAGTTTATTTAAAATTTAAATAACTAAAAATTTTATCTACATTGAAATAGCATGCAAATTCCATTTTTATTCATATTTTCACTGTTGCCATCCACAAGTCCCACAGACAAGTGGGATACGTCATTTTGAAGCAAAAAATCAGATTAGGCTACATTCCAAATTTCATTAAAAAAATTTAAGTACAAGTTTATTTAAAATTTAAATAACTAAAAATTTAATCTACATTGAAATAACATGCAAATTCCATTTTTATTTTTATTCAATATTTTCACTGTTGCCATTTCGTTAAACGTACAAGAAACTTTATCAAAAATAAAAATAAAAACTTTTGAAAGAATATTTATTTATGTGATCTCTAATTTAGTTTGGATTGTTGTAATATCACAATAGAGTTCTTTTGATGGTTCATTTTATATGTATGAAGAAGGATGCATAGCGAATTCTAACTTGGGCATAAAAAATATGCAAAGTTACGCTTTTATTTTTAAAGCATCAATTGCACTAATTATATATTTTTCGAACTGTAAATTAATTTAACAAACGATAAATGACTGAATTTTCGAAAGAAATGTAAATGGTAACTTGTGACGACACAAAGATATTTATTAAAAAAGATAAAATTATTATTTTTCGAACTTCAAACAAATTAAGCAAACGATAAAGTCTAATTATTAAATCTGAGAAAGAGGATTAATGAAAATAACTAATTCTATCGTTTAAATGTTTAATTACAACTAGCTAAAGGCTCTGTTTAATTAAATATTAATATTGATCCTTTATTTTAATATAGCTCCCTATATAAAAATTATTCTGTAATTTTTTTCATGAGCTAGGTAAAGGCATTGAAAACAAGCATATAAATATGGTTGACATATAGTAAAAATTTTCAATTCATTTGGAATGGTTTGGTTTAATAGAAATGGGGTTTTCGTGAGCAATAAATTCTAAAAACATGTAATTCAGAATGGGGCAATTATAAAAGCCGAGTATTGGTCATATATAATTAAAATACCACGACGTTTTTGTAAATATTTCAAAAACTTGTTTGAATTTAGATGTATGATTTGTACATATGATATGATACCTTATATTAAGCAGACATGAGTGTGCTTCAATGCGAGTATGTTCAAAATACATATGTATATTTTTTTCGATTAGAAATGTCTTAACTCCTAACACCCCCTACCCCTTAAAAACAACTTCTTTTGATATTATCGGCTTGTTAATTAGAATGTGTTTGAAGGTCAAGTAAATTTTATTTTGCAAAAAAAAATCTCAGTAAATTACGCCGTGTATATGAGACTGGTGCACGTTAAATCTGCCGTAGTCCTAAGTTCTGACGCCGCGTAAGAAGTCGCGATACGGCTACCTAAGTGCCAGTTCGGGTTTCGGCCTCGTCACTTGACCCTGATTAAATATGAGGTCCGTGGCCAATAGTCCTCTTGTAGCTTTAGTGCGACGTTAATTCAGCCCAAACCCAATTGTCGTTCGTCACGTATAAAAACTTCTAAAACTATATATATGGTTGGTTGTGTACATGCATTTCCGGCTTGTGTGCTTGATCAGAGACCCGCTTATAAACCTTCGTCAAGTAAGACAGACAGAATTTTTACTGACACAGAAAGAGAAATTACACCCAGGGCGAAGGCGGGAATTGAACCCGCACCCGGTACAGTGCGCAGACTGTTGTGCGCAGACTCCACGCAATCTTATAGAGACGTCGTACATGGTGTCAGAACTTTGAACGTCAACAGATTTAACGTGCACCAATCACATATACACGGCGTTTATTGGTCCAAAACGGGCCGTTAATAAGATGACTAAGACGGATACAGAACATGCGAAGGTATCGACGGTGCCATGATGCCTTAACACAGCGCTTCACGCTGGCGTGGCGCTTTCAAGTAAATGAGATATTGACATATGAACTTAATACTATTTAAATTATGATATCAAAATCTGTTATAGACACAATTGTTTAAATATTAAAAATGCCCATCATCGAACTTTTATGCTCCACCCAAAATGAATATATAATTTGAAAGTTTGTCTTTTACAGCAAATAAAGAATTTTGAGGACTGAAAAAGTTGAACAAAGCACAAGTTGTTATGACAAAACAATTCAATTATCAGTGTAAACAGCGGCCAAGTTATAAGATATTTTAAAGTAATAATTAACGATACGGAAGTAAAGAAACACAACTTAACTTTGAAACATTATATGTGTATATATATCAATCGAAATAAAATAGTATAACAATTTCTCTACTTGCGCATTCAGTTTTTTGCTAAATGTAAATTACTAATTAATAAATAAAATGTTAATATTGATCCTTCAATATAGCTTTATATTTAAACATTATTTTGTAAATTTCTTTTACTGAGATAGGTGGAGACATTGAGAACAAGTTCAAAAGTTTAAACCATCAAAGTCCATCCTTTAAATGCCTGTTATCTGGTTATATTTGTCGCCTGAAACAGGACCCGTCTGAGTTCTTAGAACGTGGGGCCTTTTTTATGACTCCTGGTCTGCACGGGGATCGTATTGTATTCGCAATCACATCATGAGCAGGGGGCATTCACCAATTGTACAACTTTCGGCTCCGATTTGGCTTTGCAAGCACCTTTCGGTTGAATTCTTATCGCCAACGCTTTCGTAGGAGAAAAGCAACCACAAACCCTTATCAGCAGAAGGGGATCTCTTCGCCAAGCCCAACCACACTTTTTCACCAAGTTGGCTACTTTTTGCGGTTTCGGCTGAGTTTCATTCGGCTGAGTGGACTGCCACGCACATGAGCCAATTACTTCATTTTTTTGCGAAGAATTTTTTTTTTATTAAATTGAAAGAAAAAAAAATTAGCTAACTTTTTACGGGCACAGTGCATAGTTTTGCCCCCAACGATGTACAATTTTGTGTGTTGTTTCAATTCAACTGAAGATCTCGAGAGGAGACGATTATTATATACAAGCGCGATTGACAAAAAACTGTCAACTATATTGTTTTCTAAAATATGTATAACAAAATTATAACATATATTTTGAAAGTATAGTAATATATATATTTAGCTTTAGTATAGCTATTTATCCGAAACATTAAAGAGCGGATTCTGAACTACATTTCGGTAGAATACATACGTCCATACATGCTGCGCCTTCACTATACAATTTTGTTATTTGCACAATTGGCCGTTTCATATAAAGATCTTAATTTATAATTAATGCACATCATACCTCATCGCACTCTTCTCAGATTGCAGAGTGGAAATTCAAACAACGATAATTATACAATTCAATGTAATTGAAACGTAAACGAGTGTACGATAAACGAGATGGTAGGAGAGTGGAAGTTCTATGTAAAAATTATTTGGGCAATTGAAAAAAGTTACCTATTTGATGAAAAAATGCTTGATTAACCCCCCTTTGTGATTGCGTTGTGTCCAAAATTTGATCTGTGTAACACATTTCACTCAAATTTCACCCCAGTTTGTTATTAAAATATAAATAACAAACGTTTCTAAAATTTGCCGAATTACTTAATGGTTCGTCAGGAGTTTTGTGAGTCGGCATTTGCGTAGTGTCCGGATTTTGATTTGTATACACATTTCACTTAAAAGAATCATTGTTCGGCATTAAAATATAAATGACAAACATTTTAAAACTTTGCCGAATGACTTAATGGTTCGTCAGGAGTTTTGTGAGTCGGCATTTGCGTAGTGTCCGGATTTTGATTTGTATACACATTTCACTTAAAAGAATCATTGTTCGGCATTAAAATATAATGACAAACATTTTAAAACTTTGCCGAATGACTTAATGGTTCGTCAGGAGTTTTGTGAGTCGGCATTTGCGTAGTGTCCGGATTTTGATTTGTATACACATTTCACTTAAAAGAATCATTGTTCGGCATTAAAATATAAATGACAAACGTTTTAAAACTTTGCCGAATTACTTAATGGTTCGTCAGGAGTTTTGTGAGTCGGCATTTGCGTAGTGTCCGGATTTTGATTTGTATACACATTTCACTTAAAAGAATCATTGTTCGGCATTAAAATATAAATGACAAACATTTTAAAACTTTGCCGAATGACTTAATGGTTCGTCAGGAGTTTTGTGAGTCGGCATTTGCGTAGTGTCCGGATTTTGATTTGTATACACATTTCACTTAAAAGTATCATTGTTCGGCATTAAAATATAAATGACAAACATTTTAAAACTTTGCCGAATGACTTAATGGTTCGTCAGGAGTTTGTGAGTCGGCATTTGCGTAGTGTCCGGATTTTGATTTGTATACACATTTCACTTAAAAGAATCATTGTTCGGCATTAAAATATAAATGACAAACATTTTAAAACTTTGCCGAATGACTTAATGGTTCGTCAGGAGTTTTGCGAGTCAGCATTTGCGTAGTGTCCGGATTTTGATTTGTATTCACATTTCACTTAAATTAATCATTGTTCGGCATTAAAATATAAATGACAAACATAATTTGCCGAATGACTTAATGTTTGTGAGAAGTTTTTTGAGTCGGCATTTGCATTGTTTTCGGATTTTAATCTGTGTACATATTTCACTAAAAATTTTATGCTTCGTTATCAAAATATAAATGACATACATTTCTAAAATTTGCCGAATGACCATTTGAAATAAAAACTTGGGGGGCGAGACGCCCCTTCGCCCCCCCTTCGCGACGGCCCTGCGTATAGCCTACAAGCGGCAAATCTTTAAATCCGGCCCTGCACTTAGCACGTTCTTCCACTAAGCTCTTCATTTGTTTCACCACTGGCGGAAACAGAAGCAAATAAAAATCATGACTTTACAATTTCCATTGAAGGTAAGAAGATACGGTATCGAGAGGTGATAAGGTATCGAGATGCTTGGAGCAAAACCTAGTGAAACCCATCCCCAAATCAATCTATAATAATAAAAGAGTCTGTGGATCGTAAAAGACCTACTTATATTGCCCTCAGAAATTCGAAATTTTTAGATAGATTCCCTTTAATACCAACGTGTGCACCTGAGGCTTAGTTTTTTCATATTTGTTCCATTTTTAGAGAAAATTCCAATTTTCTGAAAAAAAATACACCACTTTCGCTCAAATCCGATCATTTTTTCCCCTTTGGTGTTGCCATTCGACAGAAGAAATTAAAATGAACACAAAAATTAATTATAATAGAAATTACTTTTATTTTCTTGCAATTACCTTCAGAAACTAAACGATTTGAAAAATAATTGAACGTGCCAATGAGCTAAATGTTTTTTTGTTTTTTTTTAACCCAGAATGGAGGTTTTGACGTGAAATAACATTGTTATACAATTATGGTTAATTTTGAATTTATCAGGAAAATTGCGATGACATTAAGTTCATATTGAAGATTTTTGTGATATGAGGATGTGCATTTTATAGTGATGTATTTTTATTTTGGAATTCTAAAGCAATATAAGTAACGGGATTTTATTCTTTATAATGAACAGGAACAAAGGCAAAGCTTATTATCCTATAGCAAATTAAATGACACATATACTTGGATCGATTTGATATTCTTTTAGTCCGTGCGAAGAACGGGTATTTATTTGCTAGTGTAACTACCCAAACAAATTGCACTTTTTACTACTGTTGAAGAGCAAAAGAAGTTGTTTAAATTTTCTCTAAATGCCTTAAGCTAGGATATTTGTGTGATGTTTCATTTTTTCGTATACAACGAATTTTTATTTCAAAGGACATCACGATAACTTAATTTTATGTAAGAGATAATTTTTTTCTTAAGTTTGTTCGATGATTTTTCACTTTCGAAGAAAAAAAAACACCTTTGTTTTGTCAGCGGGTGCTAAGTTGAAAAGTATGACACTCTTTCGTTGTCAGTCAAATGTTTATTTTGAGGCTGCTTTTTCCCGCGAGGATTAGTTTCAAACATACACTTTAATATCACTCCTATTAGGTATGTAACTTCTCTATGCAGTTCTTCTGTGAATGAAATTTCTACATATATGCACGGAACTGTCATTTTATACTTCTTTTAATGGCAACTTCTGCTGCTGTAGTATGTAAAATTCGAATTAATGCAGGGTTTTTAAATGTATTTTACTGCGAAAAACTTAATAACGTTTTTTTAATTAATAACTCTTAATTTTATTGTATGCAACTATAGAGAAAGAATAGAAAACATTTAAGAGGGAGTGTCAGTCCCATAGAGCTAATGCATTAGTTTTCTAATCACAACTTCCGCAGAAGTATTGCTTTGCCATGTTAGAACTTTTTTTCCCATGCATGAGAATCAACATAACATCGAAATGAAACAAATTTTGAAACGAAAATGTTATCTAGTTATTTAATTATATATTTTTGAAGTTTTAAAATGCCAAATATTACAGCAGATGGCGACACTATTTTAAAACTTTATCAATGAATAATTAAATAACCGGATGTTATTTTCTATTCAATTTTGTTTTAAATTGATGTTATGATGATTCCCATACCTGGTGAAAATGGGATAACATGGCAAAGCAATTTATTTGAAAAAATTGTGATTTCAAAACTAATGCATTAGCTCTATGGGACTGACAGTCCCTCTTAAGCGCGAGCCAAAGGTAAACACGTTTTTTTGTTAATCACGCGATTTTCATGCATTTGGCGATAGAATTTTCGCCAAATGTCTTAAATTATAGTATTATTCTCAACTCTGTAAGAGCTCTCCTAGCCGCCCACTATAAAGCGGCTTTTTATCGTAAGCGACAAAGTTTCCGTGAAGTTTCCTCACTGATTCTGTCTTTGTGTCGCTTAATTAAATAAGTCGGAATTTTTTGTATACGAGGTGTGTGGGAGTTTGAAATGGTTGGATAAGCATCGCTGTGGCCAAATGGCTATTGGCAGCGATTCTAGTTAGTTTTTGATTTGACACAAAAACCTACTGCGATTCTGACCACTGGTTGGCTAACAGCACTGTCTGGTTGGACATCCTGGACTGCTAACCAGACTGCATAGGAATCTTCTGCATCAGGATTCTTTGGCAACAATAGCGAGTCATCGCCTAAACTGGTGTTACTCACGTTGTTTTTCTCTCGCGGCAACCCTGATTCACGCCATTTATCAGTGATTTTTACCGCGAAAGAAGAACAGAGAGAAAAACCGGTTTTCTGTCGCCAATGTCCACCAAGGACAACAGAATACGGAAAGATTCCGATGCAATGAAATTGTTTTTCCCCTGTACTCTTCATTTGGTTATATTTGCGTCCGAATTGGACAACACTCGCATCATTGCGGGTGTGCAATGAAGTGTGTTTCATCAAAAGCGATACAAATATCGCTTTCATCTCTTTATAGCGGGTGGCTAGAACGTAGTTTAAGCGATGCTTAAGTTATAAATTATCACATTATCCTCTCCTTTTCATTTCTTTATCGGGACGCGTATCAAAAGTGTGTGTTTCGCCAATTAGCAAGTTAGTAGAGAATTAGATATGTCTGAGATAAGCTGTGCTCGTTACTTATTCGAATGGAGGCTTTCAGACGGCTTCAATAGTTTTTCTCGCCAAGCATCTCAAAGCATTCTTATCTCCACGGTCCACTTTTATTTGCGCCACCCTGTGGTACAAAATGTCCAATGTTACAAACTTCAATCCTTGTTCTTGTTGAGTTACAGATTTTAACCATGCAGTAATTCAGTCACCCTTCGTGGCTCAAATCCGACGACAGAAATGAATCAATCATCTCACAATAAAAAAAGACTATTCTGGGAGGGAATCAAGATGGATACTAGCACATTTGGCGAGCAAGTTTGTTACTTTTGGCTTCGCTTCTGTTTACGATTTTTTAAAAAAGCTTTTGTTATATGTGTCCTCCGTTTATATATTTAATGCATGAATTGTTGTTTTAAAAAAAAAA
This sequence comes from Oedothorax gibbosus, assembly GCA_019343175.1. NCBI lineage: Eukaryota > Metazoa > Arthropoda > Arachnida > Araneae > Linyphiidae > Oedothorax > Oedothorax gibbosus. The sequence goes on from CM033276.1 coordinate 3,449,784, forward strand.
CGATTTGGCCACACAAGAACACTTGAAAAAGCGAACACGTTGTTTTTAAGTATCAGGGACTGATTTAAAACGGAATTTTCTGGCGACAAAACACAGTATACGCAGTTAAGGGTTACCATTGGAAATATTCCGTTTGGCGGTGGTTGTAAATTTTCCCCGGCAAATGGGGGCATGGATTGTGTGTTTGGCTGTATTTGTCCTGAGTACCCTGCGACATATGTGCCCGTTAAATCTGTGGATTCGAAAGTCCTGAACAAGCGCACGATGGCGCCCGCTTAGTAAACCGCACTTGATCAGGGTTCTAAATTACGAGACGTAATTGACTGTATTTATGCTCCATGGAGGCTAGAAATCGACAGCTAATAGGAAGGAAAAGGACAGAAATAGAGAGGGAAAACAGGGCCGTAGTGAGCCTAGTGGTCAGCGTCTCGGTCTCGGGATCGGAAGGTCCTGCGATCGAGTCCCGGTACCACTGAAGACCTACCGAGTATATGCGGAGTACGTGCTCGTTAAATCTGTTAGGTCCGAAAGTCCTCCAAGTTCCCATACCAAATCAATACCTCTGGGGGTGACAAGCCAATTCTGGGGATCCTCTAGTTGGCCTCTGTCTCTAAAAATTAGATGGATCCACTTATGTGTGTGTGTTGTCTGTTGTGTCTGTCTTACTTGACGAAGGTTTATAAGCGGGTCTCTGACCAAGCACACAAACCTGAATATATATGTCTACCATGTAGTTCCATGTAGGGAGGGAAAACGTACAACTTGACCAATCGGAAAATCCGTCAGGTGTACGTGACTTGGGGATGTATGTTGGTCCCCTTTTAGGATTGACATTACGCATTCTGAAGTCTTCCCTGTCTTTTTCTACCTGCACAGCCGCTTGGAGTGAGTGACTGCGGGAAGTCTATTTTGTTGGCACAGCTGACGGTTGTGATTTACGGGCATCGACTTTAGAGAATATTGGATGTGTGATAACTGATGGCAGGGCCGCATTTCTAAATAGATTCTTCAGCCTAGAGCGCCACATTTGGAAGAGGAGGCAATTGGGCATTTTTTTCTCCAAAAGTTAAAATTTAAATAGTTATGTAAAGTATTATATTTGTAGTTTTGTCTGTACTAAAAGAACTGCATGTTTAAAACAAATAAACATACTAATGACTAGCCATACCAGATTTATTTCAGTTATATTTAGTTTATTTATAACTTTTTGACTAGGGAATCATTATTAATTTTTCATAAATCATTTCATTTATATTTTCTTTGAAAAAACTATAAACAAATAAAACGGAGACGATTTGCAGAATTTGTATAGCCAGATAGTTGAATAATTAACTAAACTGTGCTGCGAAATGCAGTAGGTCTGGTCACCTTACTATCAATCACCTCTCCCTTCTTAGCTTCCACACTACATTTATAACGTTAAATGTCGAAGCTCTATAAAGGCTAGGTCCGTACCGTATGTCTATTTTCTCGAACAAAATAGACACGCATAATCATGTTCTGACATTTATAGCAGTTGGGTCAGAGTGGCATACTACTTGATACGATAAAATTCCGATGTCATTACTATATCGGTACGTGCACTATGTGTAGCCTGACCAGATTTCTTTCAGTGATTAACATTTCGACTATGAAATCGCCATTAAATTTTCCTAGATCATATTTTATTTCCGTTGGGTTTTTTTTAAACTATTAAAAATTAGGTGGAGACTATTTGCACAATTTTTAAGCTTGGTAACTGCCGTCCTGTAAACGGTCTGTGCAGCCAAAAAGCTTGACGAATAGTCAATGTAGAGGAACTGCACGTTAAACATGCTCTAAGGTCCGACGTCGCGTACAATGACTGCTTTAAAATTTGCATTGGATGCCTACTCAGGTGTCGGTTCGTCACTGGACAGTGTCTCTAAATTATGACGCCCGTCTCCAGTAGCCTCTCTGACGACAATTAAAACCTAATAAACCTTACTGCGAAATGCAGAACTTCAGGTCACCATAACTATGGGAAATCCATTATTGGCTCAGCTGAGGTTGTGATTTACGGACATCGACATTTTATAATATCGAATGCATGAGTGTTCGATTGGTTGATTGAACAAACAGCGTTACTGCACCTTGAGGAATGGTATTTGGCCACTTGACATTCCACGTATAGCGCAAAATAACATTTAAAAGACCTCATTTATAGACCGGGTGACATCAGAAGCACATAAAATTCATTTCATGCTGGGAAAAAGACTTTTGATAAAAAAAAAATGTAAGATTTTAATTTTTGAAAAATATTACGATGTGATGTCTTTTATTTTGTATGAGTAATTCTTATTTTTACGACTAAACGACGTAATTTTGATGAACTTTTAACGTTAAAGACAAAACATCGACGTTCATTGCCATTTTAACGTGTCAAAGTAGTCTTGCAATAGTTTGATAGCCGTTGAATCAAAAAACCATATTGATAAAATATCTTCCTTAATCGTTTCGATACAACATCCGACTTAGCGATATCCAACGACTAGGGGGATCATAAAACATAGATGCTACTGTTAAACTTATTAAATTTTGAATTTGGATTTTAAAGTACTATGATTTCAAATAAGGATGACTCAAAATTATTTCCATTTTTCTACTATGCATTCAAAACCGAAATTCTAAAGTACCTTAACATTCTAGTCCTATTTTCATTAAAACTGTTTTTTTTAAATATCTTTTAGTAAGTATTAAACTCTATTTAAAAGCGAATAACTTGTACAAATTACAATAACAGTCACTCTCCCCTATTATTTTGAGCAGGTGGAAATTCGTAACAACCACCCTGACGTTAAAATTTCCTAACATTTTTATTATAATGGTCAATTATAAAACCATTAGAATACAACAATTATAAAAACCACAGGCATAAAAAAATAACACCTATCCTCGTCTAAATTGGATAGTATCAAATGCATTTGCTATATTTTTTGTCTATAAATTGGATAGTATCAAATGCATTTGCTATTTTTTTAGGGCACATACCTTGCGGCAGTGACCCCGCCCCCCTTGAAAAAGAGATGCGCAATACGAGATAGTGTTCCATTTGATGTGCAAATAGAGACTTGTTTAGGCTGGGGGAGGGGACATGACTGGGAGCTTGTTAGTTTTCTTGAAAGTTATGTGAGGGGTTGTTGATAAATTGCAAATAGCAATTTTTAGTTCTTTGGGAGGGTGCTAAATCTGAATGCTCCGTCCTTCTCGATGGAGCTGAAACATGGCACTGCAATAAAAGTAACATGAGGAAGCTCCAGGTTTTCATTAACAAAAGAAGTATTCTTGACATAAAGTGGTACCATACAATTAATAATGATAGAGCTTCTAAGGAGAGCAAAACAGATACACCGATAGAATTTGTAATTAAGAAAAGAAAGTGGCGTTGGATTGGGCATGTATTGCGAAAAAATGAGAAATTCAAGACAAGACAGGCTTTTGATTGGAATCCCCAGGGACACCGAAAGAGGGGAAGACCAAGAAACACTTGGAGGCGAACTATCGAAAACGAACTGAAGGAGGTGGGGACAGCATGGCGGGAGGCGAAACATCTGGCCACCAACAGAGTGAGATGGAAGAAGCTGACGAAGGCCCTATGCTCCAGCGATGGAGTGCAAGAGGGATAAGTATGTAAATCTGAATGCAAACAACATATTTAACAGAATATTACCCCACTAAAGGAGCGAATTGAGCGCCATCATGGGTTAAGGCGTCATGAAACTGAGGATACCTTCCGGGTTTTTTTTTCTTCGCCTGTAGAAATCCTTTAAACAGATCGTACTCGTTGAGCTAGAAGAAACGTGGAGTGAGGTGTGTGATTCACTGAACAGGGCAGCAAACGAGCCGGTTCAATAACGAAACGCGGAGGAATACACGGCAGCAGAAACGAACCGGGCAGAAAACCTAGACACTTGCCTATTTCGCTATTGGGTTCGCTGGTTCTTAGTGAGTGATCCACATGGTTATTTCTTAAAAAAGTTGGAATTTAAAGTGAAAGAAAGTTAATTTCTTTCGAACTAAAAATGTTAAAATACATTTAGGAGCCCAAGTCCATATGATAGAGGGGTCTCATACAAGCATTGCATACAAGTGTAGGGGAAAATAGTCCGCTTCTGCCCTGTTCGCTCAAAAGGGTGTGAGTGGGTTTTCGGCTCGCTGACACCTCACTCCAGTTTCCCTTCTAGCTCAATGATCGTACTAGATAAAACAATCCCGTCAATAAATAGCGCCGTGTATAGAATGAAGTACGTTAAACTTTTCGTGGTCTTGACACGGCATTGCCAATAGTCCTCGTGTAGCTCTTGGGCGACATAAAAATGAACATGAAAAAAATGAAAAAAATGCAAATTGGGCCGTGAGTGCTGTTTTTACTTCAAAAGAGTGACTTGTGCAAATATCTCGACATTTACGAAAGATGGCACAAAATGAAATAAAATAACCAAGGAAAATATTAGATTTGGGGAAAAAAAAGCCCGAACACTTTTAAAACAGCTTCTTTTTCCCGTCAGAAATCGAATGATCCTTTTAATTAGGATAAATTTCATTTTTTTTGTCTGTTGCAAAGGACTTTATTCATTAACATTCCTTGACCAACTTTTTTTGCGCCAATTTCACAGTAGTTTTTTGTGTGGCTAGAATTGTTGTAAGGTCCTTCCCATTTGATATATAATTTTCATTACTATTAAGCCTTTTAATTAATAATAATTAAAAAGTTCCATAGGAACTCCTTGTAATGAAGCATCATTACAAGGAGTTCTTGGAATTATTTATCCTAGTGCTGACAAATCTAAATTTGTAAGGACTTAACAAAATGGCGGAATCGCATGCAGAGTAGCACAAAAAAAGTCTTTGTGACACGTTTAAAATTTTATCGCTAAATGAAGAGGCAGTGATTTTGATTCGCCTTTGCTTAGAACGAATTACTATAGAATGGTTGTCCTGTATACAGAGACAAAAGGGATAAAAAAAACTCGCTCCAAAATTGAAGAAGCTAAACAGTTGACTTCAGATATCTGGCATCGATCGGGTATTCTTAACGTTTAGCAGTCTATCCAATATACATTATAGATTGTTGGTTTTCTATTAAGAGGAATGGATGATTCTCTAACGAGGCAGAGCCTGATTTGCTTTGTGGGAAAGAAAGCAATGTTTTACGTAACTTTGGCGTCAATATAGGCGTAATCGTTCTAAACTAGACGAATTGACTGCCGGGTGGTTTGTTTGGGGGGTTTCACACATAACGGCCGACGAAACTGTGACTTCACTGTAGTAGTAGCAGACATTCTACTTGTCTATTCCTCCAGTTAACTTCGAGATTATCATTATGGCCTATTTAGTGAAGTTAATGTAAGATTTCGATAGACTCGCTATGAGCGAGCGATGGACACCACACTTCCTACGCGAATCTTTTAGTTCAATAATATTTTAATTGCTTAATTATTTTATACCACAAGAAATAAACTAGTAATTGTGTTCAAAACGAGCTCGTCGTTATGTTTGAGCAAAGCTGCCAAGTGTAACCCTTCTTGATGCATTTCGCCAATAGCATTCTTGTAACTCTAGTGAGACGATAATTCAATTCAAGGGGCTGGGGAGCCCAGTCGGTTAGGCAGTCGCCTAGCATGCGGAAGGTCAGAGGTTCGGGTCCGGGCATCGCCAAAATAACTGCCGACCTATAAACGGCCCGTGCAGCCAAAATGTCCAACGAATAATACCCCGTGTGGAGGTAGTGCACGTTAAATATCAAAGTCCTAACGCCGCGTACGATGTCGCCCTTAACGGTTGCGTTGGGTGTCTACTCGGGTATCGGTTCGTCACTTGACTGCGGTTCTAAAATACGACGCCCGTCGCCAATAGCCCTCGTGTATCTCTAGTGCGACGATAATTCAAACTAAAACTAAATAATTCAATTCAACTTGATGCAATTAGCAGACGGCCCCTTTCATTTCTGTATTGGGGGGATGTGGGGCAATCTCGGCTCACCTACCGTGGTGCGATATATCGCACCTTCTTCAAGTAGATATATCGTTCTGTTTTCAAGGTGCGGCCGCACTCGGACGAGAAGGCAGCAATTACCGGCGTGAAGGGGGGGCGGATTCACTTACCGATTCCGAAAAACGGTCTTTTATTTGGAGGATTTGTTCTTTTTATTTCTTCTAGAAGGTGTGATCCTCGGCGTAACGTAGTAATTGCCACCTGGGCCCGTGTTTGATGTTTCCACTTTAAGGGATTTTATCCCTTTTAAGGGATATTTTGGCCTCTTGAGGGATGAAAAAGGGATTGAGGGATATTAAGGGATAAATCAGGTTTGAAAGAGAAAAATGAGTCAAACTAGGGATATTTAAAAAAAACCTGCCACTTTGTTCAAAAATGGTTAGTTTTGAACAAAATTGGAAGAAGTGCAAGATGCAAAGTATGTAATGCTTATAATGTATGCTTTTAATAATCCAACGGTGTTTCTGTCGCCAAAGATTTGGCGGATTTCTAGAGGGCGATAAATACTTTTTGTGGTTATATGGCATTTTCTGGCTAAATAGGTGACTCCCGCTGGTGTTGCGCACATAGGAACAGGGTTGGTTGGTAGACAGAGGTAGACATATATATTCAGGTTTGTGTGCTTGGTCAGCGACCCGCTTATAAACCTTTGTCAAGTAAGACAGACACAACAGACACACATAAGTGGATCCATCTAATTTTTAGAGACAGAGGCCAACTAGAGGATTCCCAGAATTGGCTTGTCACCCCCAGAGGTATTGATTTGGTATGGGAACTTAGAGGACTTTCTTACACAACCGGTTTAACGAGCACGTTCTCCGCATATACTCGGTAGTTCTTCAGCGGTACCGGGACTCGATCGCAGGACCTTCCGATCCGAGACGCTGACCACTAGGCTCACTACGGCCCGGGAAAGGGAATTTTGTTTTGGTTTGTTGTTTTTTCGTCATTTCGTAGAGTTTGTTTGTTGCTAGTAGGTTTTGCTATTGAACGTTATTATTATGGAGGGTGCGCATTGGAATTAAGAATTTTCGAGAGCGTTTGGAGAACGTGACATCATAAGAAATATTCCCATTGGCGTAAAGAATTCAAAAGAAGAATACAAGGCAAAAGGTGGCGGCTGAGGGATAAAAAGGGATTTTTTGGTTCCTTAGAAGGGATTTTTAATTTTTTGGAGTGGAAACACTGCCCGTGTTTGATGTGCCGCTCATGTGACGAACAAGGTAGTCAGTCCATCAATAAGATAGCTATTAACTAAGGTCTGATTCATGCATGCGAAAGGTACCAGGTTCGGGGCATTGGTAAAATGAATGCCGACCTATAAAAGGTGTGTGTAGCTAAAAAGTCCGGTGAATAATAAGGCCTAAACCTAAAGCACCTTAAATAGGACCTTAATCTGACCATACTTCCAACGCCGCTTTCGATGTCGCCAATTTTCTTCGTGTAGCTCTAGTGCACAATTTCCACGATATCAACCCAATCCGACCCGTTACTCTAGTCCTTAAATGACCTACACTCTTAAAACAAAAGAGTGAAATTCACTCCTATAGGAGAAGTGCATTTTCGGCACCGGAAAGGATTGGAAATTAACTCAGACTGAGTTAAAACCGCTCGTTTTAAGAGTGTAGGACGCAGATTGTTTTCTTTTATTTCTTTTACCCACTCCGAAAAAGAGTGAAATTCACTCCTATAGGAGAAGTGCATTTTCGGCACGGAAAGGAGTGGAAATTAACTCAGACTGAGTTAAAACCGCTCGTTTGTTTTAAGAGTGTATTGATAGATTCAAAAAATTTCCTTATTATTCCTAATTTTGCCAACAAGTTTCTCATTCTAAAGTTAATTTACAAATGACCAATTTTTTTCGCAGGATAAATTATGTGATGGGCTTATTTAAACTTTCATCCGGTGATGATTTTGTTCCACTGAATCACCGGATGATATTTACGTCATTTTTTAATACTACGTCTGCATCATCCCGGCTCATTGTCCCTAAATAGTGCGGTGGTCGGACTCGTAACTTGCAATTTATTCTGAAAGATATTGCTGCTCAATTTGGTAGTCCCCGTCATGAGAATGCTTCTGGGAACCGGGGAAATCAGATAGGGTCGGTTGAATTGACGTGTAGTTAAGGGGGGACCAGAGCCCTCCATTGAAGCCCATGTCAAAATGACCTCTTTTGTGTACCTTTTTCTCAGAATCTATTTCATACTTTTAAATAAAAATTTTTACTAGTAATTAAATGGATGTTCAACTATACTTTACTGGAGGCATTTTTAAAAATTTTGTTTAGTTTTTAAATTATAAATTTTTAAGTGAAACTACATATTTTTGACCTTAAAAAAACATCAATAATATTAAAAAGAAAAAAAATTAAGGTAGTTATACTCAAATCCCTCCAGCGATTTTTAGAAACCAACTTCTTAAATACGTATAAAAAATTTCTGGTTAATACTTATAGTAGGTTCTGAGAAAAAGGTACACGCACATTGAAAAAGTAAGTTTTGAGATATAAGCGTTTAAAGTAAACAAGAGTGGTTTCTTACCTATGGAACATTAGGGGATTTTACCTAAACAAGTTTTAAAAAATATATATTAAAAATACTTCTAGCACTTGAAAGCACGGAAATTTTGACTTGACTGTTCCCAGTGCCGAAGATTGAGAAACTAGTTCGGACGCATTCGGAACCCTAAAATTGTGGTCAGCCATGAACGAGTGGTTCCGAACAGGTTTCGAGACAGGTTGTCTTCATCTTCGGAACAACGTCACTCGGAACTATGACGTCAAAATTTCCGTCTCCGAGCTCGTTTGGGAAAGCTTCTTCGGCCTTAGTAGTTGAGTAGGCCGTGAGCCTGTTGCCTAATAGCCTTAGTGTAGCTCTAGTGCGACGATAATTCAAAACTAATTGATCTACTTGAAACCATCCGGTGCTGTAAGTGTACGGCGACTATTACTGGAGTCACCGGTTATTATTGGAGATCTCGAGAAAGCGGGGGGGGGGGGGGGGGGTCATATGGGTCTGTTTAATTGGAATCAAGAATTACTAGGCCTCGTGGCGTGGTGTAAGGCATCAGCTAGAGTTCGACTTCTCAGAGTGCGGGGGTTCGATCCCACTTACTGCAGTCATCTAGTAAATGGGATCTGTCGGAAATAGTAGAAAATCCTCATCACGATGGCCGAGTACAGCGACAGACGTGCTCGTAAATTCTGTGGAGTCAAGTCCCGACGGCGTTAGAGTACGATGTCGCTCGAAGTTCGTTGGGTGCACCGCTCAGGTGACGACTCGTCACTTGGGACAGGGTTCTAAAATACGAGCCGTTATTGGCTGTGTTGAAGCTCCTGAAGGAGGCTAGAAATAGGCAGCCGGAAACGATTACCTTACCTCAAGAATTACGTTATCACTGTGTGTTTGAAGTTCCGAAATGAGTAGGTCGTGGCACAGTTAGAAGCTGCGTTCACTCATTGCCGCCTTGTAACTGTAAATTAATATATTGTTTCATTATATTGTATAATACAGGGTGAGGCAAATAAAAGTGGCCCCGGTCTAGAGATAGGAATACGTTGAAATGCTTGGCGAGAAAAACTCTTGAAGCTGCCTGAAAGCTTTCAAGTTGAAATAAAAGATTATTCAAGCGTACAATGGTTTCACTAGATGAACCTGTTTTTGCATTGGTTGGATTGGATTAGCATCACATTAGAACTACTCATGGATTATTGGTCAGTTCAGATCGTAGTGCGTCAGTGTGAGTTGCGACTGTGTGAGTGCAAGTTGATCAATTCACAGATGAAGATGAAACTCGTTTGTTTGGGCTTAATATTAAAGCGATCAATGGCTTCATGTTAGCAAACCTGTTTTTACATTGGTTTTTGACTTGGCAACATTTCTGTCGTATTCTTATCTCCACGTTGGGGCCACTTTTATTTGCTTCACCCTGTATATTGTATTTCCTGAAATATTTTAAAGTTGTAACTTTCATAGAACTGAAATTGAGTTTGGAGAAATTGTGTCTTTAAAGATTAGGAAACTTGAGAGAAGACTATTAATATATTAATTTCATATTGAAATAGATATTTTATTTTGGAATTGTGTCACATACTTTTAAACTAAACAATTTTTAAAGGAATGCAAATGCGATTTTACTAATAACGCCTACAAACACCCATTCAATAATTGTTTGACTATCTTTGCGATAGGTAGTGCCAAACTGGTAGGTTGTTAAATTTTTAATTGACTCCTTCTTGAACCACCTCCAGTTGTTGACGAATAATAGAACAATTGGCTTGGATGCCTACGTTGGAATTGCGGTGCTTTTCTTATGTTTTTATTCTGTAGAAATTCATCATGTGAAAGCGAAAGTAAAATTATACAGTATTAAAAATATGTCCTAAAAAAATATTAGCTACCAGCAAATAAATACCCGTTCTTCGCACGGACTAAAAGAATATCAAATCGATCCAAGTATATGTCATTAATTTTTTTTGCTATAGGATAATAAGCTTTGCCTTTGTTCCCGTTCATTATAAAGAATAAAATCCTGTTACTTATATTGCTTTAAAATTCCAAAATAAAAATACATCACTATAAAATGCCCATCCTCATATCACAAAAATCTTCCTCAATATGAACTTACTGTCATCGCGATTTTCCTGATAAATTCAAAATTAAACATAATTGTTTAACAATGTTATTTCACGTCAAAACCTCCATTCTGGGTTTTAAAAAAAACATTTAGCTACTTAAAAAACTTAAACAACTTAAAAAAATAATTGAACGTGCCAATGGGCACGTTCAATTATTTTTCAAATCATTAATTTAGTTTCTGAAGGTGATGGCAAGAAAATAATACCAATTTCAAATTTAATTAATTTTTGTGTTCATTTTAATTTCTTCTGTCAAATGGTAACACGAAAGGGGAAAAATGGTCGGATTTCAGCGAAAGTGGTGTATTTTTTTCAGAAAATTCGAATTTTCTCTCAAAATGGAACAAATATGAAAAAACTAAGCCTCAGGTGCACACGTTGGTATTAAAGGGAATCTATCTTAAAAATTTCGAATTTCTGAGGGCAGTATAAGTAGGTCTTTTACGATCCACAGACATGCAGACACACAGACAGACTCTTTCTTTTATTATTATAGATTTTAATAGAGAAACACTGGTCCGGTTTAGACCGCCATAATCTCTCCCAACTATAGACTGTTTGATCAAAATAAATTATTTTGGATACCTTAGTTTAGAAGTATTTATAACATTATTCAACCGCCATAATATTCTTGAAATTCGTAAGTACATTTTTTCCATCTCATGTATGGGTTTTCGAAATAATGTGGACCGGTCGCTGAAACATTCTGATTGAGACGTCAGCCGATTGGGTTCTCTTGGTTGACGTGCTTCGAACGTGGAAACAGTCCATCCGAAATCAATCCATCATATACCATAGAAAATTAATGGACGCCCAACTCAATATTTCTTGAAGCTTTCGTCTCTTTTCTTCATTTCCATTTGTGATATCTGGATTGAGAATAGCTTGCCATCTTTGTCCGAAACTATGTAACGTCCTCGAAGGAAATATTTGGAGTTTAATGACAGAAAAGAAGACTTCGAAACTCATGGGTTGATTCTGAATAGTCATAGGGTTTATAAATTACGGCTGCGCTTAAGCTCCTCACGGAAGGCTAAAAATAGACAGCAGGAAATGATTAACTTGCCTACTTAAATATTCTCCGAGTTTCAATTCGAGTTTTTGTTAGGATGTAATAAACGAACGCCATTTGACGGACATAATAAATGACAAAATGAGTCGCCGCAATCGTAACTCTTTAAAACAGTGATCGTGCTCTCATGTTATGACGCCCGGCGTGTAGCTCTAGTGCGACAATTTTCAACGAGTTCTTGTACGAGATCAGCAACAAATGTATCAAAACACCTCTTCGCCTTTTCCCTAGTTTTAGAATATTTTAAATACGAAGTTTAAATTAACTTTTCTACAAAAAAAAACCCGCTTAGTTTCAAAAAAGAGCTCCCCCCCCCCCCCCCCAAAGGAGGCCCCCCGCCTAGCTCCTTTGCAGCATCAGCTGTCACATTGGGCTCCTGACTTACGGCGACTTCCATTTCTCCATTTCCATAATTTCGTCATTTCCACCAAGCCACACGCTCTCCTTGTGTTTAGTATGGGAAGCCGCTTCTTGACCACGGAGGTAAGGAATGGGAAAGAGATGGTGCCATGGTCAAATCCAATACAAATATGGGTTACCAAGTGAAGCTGCTAATTGGTCTATATATAAGCCCAATCCAACGCCAACAAAAGCTTGACTACTCTGTTGAATCATTATTCTAGTGAAGAGCCCAGTCGGTATGGCGACTGCTGTATGCGCGAAAGGTCCCGTGCACGGGTCCGGGCATTGCCCAATTAAACCGCTGACCTATAAACGTTCTGGGCAGTCAAAAAGTCCGACGAATAATACCCCGTATAGATAGAATGCACGTTAAATATGCTCCAATTTCCCGAAGCGCGCAGCGTCCGGTGCCCACTAAGGTATCGGCTTGTGATTTGACTATAAGGATCTCAATTAAGAAGCCCGTTATTAGCAAAATATATATAGTGCAGTAGAAATAAGCGAAAAATACACCTTAACCTAGAAAAAATTGGAACATAAACTAATCTTAGTGCAAATGGTAGGTAACATGCTTCTAATGAACATACTAAAAATCGCAACCCGTACTTGTCGCGACAAATGTTTTTTTTTTGCCGCCATCTTGAAAAAACGTCAAATTTTTTTAAAAATCACAATAAACCATAATAAGTCGAGTTTGTTATCAAATTAAAGGAAATTTTATGCTGACAAAGAATATGATATTGGTTTTAAAACTTAAAATATTTACAAACAATGATCTTAGAAGGAAATGATGAGAAAACGTCCGAAAAATATCACCTGCATGCGACGGAACCACCCCGGCCGTGCTTAGCCAAATCAGCACCAAATGAGTGCCAATTTTAATGCCTTTCAGGACAATAACGGTCCATCGCATGTTCACCAGAATAATGAACGCGGTTTCAGGCCCGATCACGACTTGTGTGCAGGGAAGCCTGCCCTGGAATTGGAGGCCTAATGCAGCGTCTCAGACATGGCCTAATGGCTAATTGTACGGGCTAATGGCTAATGCACGGGCTAATGGGCTAATAGCAACCAACTTGTATAAATTTATATTTTACCATACCTTAACCAAGGCAAGGAATAGTAGTTGTCGTAACAATTGTTTACCCATTGTATATGGTTAATCAATATGTAAATCATGGGTGATAGTACGGGGTTTTGTAAAGGTTGTTTTGGGGGCCCTTCAAATTTTGAAGAGGAAGCTGTGCTTCCACGCCTATCGTTATCGGCCCTGCGCGGTTTACAATTAACCATGATTGTCACGACTCTGTTTACATTTGTACAGCCAATTCCTGGCTTTTTGAGTTTGGGCTTATCAAATCAATTTGGCATCATTGCAGGCGACATGATTTCTTTTGGGCCCCAAGCGTTATTCGTTACTCCTACCTCTGTAGTTCATACCGTTGTAAAATGCCGTGTACCGGGTAGTAAATAATATCTTTATGGACCCATCGGCCATTTTCCGGGAACATAACGCAGCCAAGATTGATACGGGAATTTATGTCCGTCCGTATCAAATGATAGTTGACCTGTGATTCGGGAGGGGCCAACTGGGGGTTCGGGTGATTGAATTAACGTCGTAGGTGCAGGAATTAGAGGAAATGGGATACGGTAAATTGGCCAATATCTCTTTGGAAATGTTAGGTTTATTTAAATGTCGCTTGGTAGTTTTTTTATTATGTCAAACTGTAGTTGGTATAGCTGTAGTTTTACTCAGGGGGCCAATAACTCTTTATAAACAAGTTGGCATTTTTTAAAACATGTTTTCCGTCAAATCTTTTCATTTCCATCGCCATGCTAAATGAGTTATACTAATCTAAGCGCTAAGTACTACACGTTTGTGTAGAACTACACATGTACTATAGACATGTGTAGTACTATATACAATCCCCATGTTTGTGTAATACTTGGATTTGTTAGCTTCCACACTACGTTTATAACGTAAATGTGGGAGGTATTATAATCGTTCAGTTTGCTATGTAAATTTCAATTAGACCACATCTACACAAGACTTCACATTAAAAGCAATTGAATAATCCAATAATATTTTTTTAAATAACACTGGTCTACAGTGATTTTGTTGCCCTAGATATGAAAATGATTTTGGGTCCATTTATGCACACAATTCATGAGACTATCATTGATTTTGTTATGATTTTTTTTAAAAATCTTTATTTTCATTTTACATTACAAAAATCAAGAAACGAGAAATAAAATAACAGATATATTTATAATGTCAGTAATATTTTGAGAAATTAGGATACATCGAAGTAAATAAAGAGGAAAATGTCGAAAATATATTTTATATTTCTATAAAACGCCTTTTATGAGCTTTTCTTTTATAATTTTTCAGGGGACAATCTCTTTTCAAAGACCAGCAGTAATCTGCCATCCTGTGACAATCCCATCGACCCTGATATCTTTCCTCCATCACTTTTAGATCTTGGTGAAACCGCTCTCCCTGTTCCTCACTATAATTTCCTAAATTATCCGGAAATTTATCTAGATGATTGCGGAGATAGTGTAATTTAATACTCATATTTGCTCGGAAAGTCTGAAAGTTTGTCAGCATGTTTTGCACAATTTCTTCATAATTTGCTGCTTTATGGTTATACCTAGGAAATTTTCGACAACCAACACAAACTTTTCCAAGCTTTACTTTCCGGAACAGTCATAACTTTGATAAAATCTGAGTTTCATCAATTGCCGTATTTGGGGACCATATAATATTCCACCTTTCAATTTTTCCATACTAAGCTTTGGAAATTTTCTGCAAATGTAATTAAAACAATCTCCGTCCTTGTGTTCAACCCTTTTACAAATTGCTTTATCATACCTAACTTAATATGTAATGGTGAATAAAAAATGGTATAAAAATGGTGATGGTAATGGTATGTAAATGTTGTCATGAAAATACGAGCACATTGAGAACTGTCATGAATATATTCGTAATCTGGGCACTTGAAAACGTACAAATTTGCGATGATATCCAGGGCAACAAAATTTTTGTAGAGCTGTGTAATATTTATATACAGTATAACTCCAGTTCTCCGAAATCCTTAAGTTAGTAAAAGATACTTATGTCAATGATAAATGGACTTGGGGTTAAAGTCTAAGACCCAGTTTAGTTTGTTGTTCAACTATCTCGCTAAAAAAAATCAGGCAAATTGTCGCCGTTTCAATTTTCGTTATATAGTTTTTCAATGTACATAAAATATTATTTCTGAAAATTTTATGATGATTTCATTGTCGAAAAGTTAAATCACGGAAACAAATCCGGTCGGGCCACCAAGGTCTGCCCCAGATTTTTAAAAAGAAAACAAAAACTAATCACCCAACACAAGACAAAGAATAATTGTTCGATAGATCGATGACATACATGGGCATCGGATTTCGGTAATTAGGCTCCTAATCCTACCTCCATCAATAAATCAGTCTCTCCTCATTTCGTCAGTTCTCATGAACCTTAAGAGCTTTTTAATTATTTTAAACGCGTCTTTCAGCGGAGTCTATAGTTCCCGCCACCCTTATTTGTTACACTTTAGGGATGGAAAACCGAAACCGGTTTTTTTGCCCTCGGTTTTGACTGAAAAACCGGTTTTTTCATAAAGCCGGTCTAAACCGGAAACAGGTTTTCTGCGGGGAAAACCGTCTAAAAACCGGAAATAGGTTTTCTCAAAAACCGCCATCAGCGGTTTTTTTAAATTATAATATTTTTTTTAAAAAAAATGTTAGTTTTGCACTATGTTAACAGCATAGATAGCATGTAGGAGGAATGGAATAATGTAAAGCTTAATAAAAAAACTCAAAACGATTAGAAACACCGGAATAAAAAAAGGAACATTATAATTTTAAAATAATAAGAAAGTAAGAATTAGGAAGAAAACCTAGAACTTAGTTTTCAACAAAACCTTAAACATTTAAAATTGACTGTATAAATTGTTTTTTTTTAATTCGTAAGTAAAGTTTACAAATTAATTGATTTTTTCAATTAATTAATAAGAAACTGAAAAAACTTTTCTAAAAAATGGAAAACTGTTTTTTTTTTTGCCGTTGAAAAACTGGTTTTTAAGGTTCGGTGAAACCGGGTCGGTTTTACCGGCGTAGTAAAAAAACGGTTTTCTGAAAAACCGCCATCCCTAACGTGTTCTAATTTGGTTGGCGGCGAGTCTAATCCTCGTTGTGAATAATCTTTTAAGCTCTTCTACACGACTTTTAGACGAGTTAATGAGAGTTTGACAGCGCCAACTCGATTGAGATGGATGCAGAGAGGCTTGAAATGCAATTAGTTTGGAGGCAGCGGAAAGATTTGGCGAAAGGGTTTGCTAGAAGATTTTTTTTAAAAGGCTGTTTGCGCGTGCACCAATACCACATAGATAAGAAGGCCGAAGAACTAATATGAACGATGTCTAGCCTGACTAGATTTGTTTCCGTGATTAATTTTTCTACTATGAAATCATCATTCAATTCTCATAACTCATACTTTATTTAAGACAATTTTCGTTTGGAAAATCTATACAAGTAGGTTTGTAACAGAATCTGTCACTCAACGCGCTTCCACACAAAATTTATGTTCAACAAGAAAAAAAGTCGCCAAACACAATATTAATTCTATTATAAACATTTACACGCTAAATTTGGCGAATTTCATTTATTTTATTTCGAAAATTCAATAATTATTATCGTTTGCAAAAATTAATTTATATTTTAAAGAATAAATATTTAATATTCCTCATTTTTAAATAGAAGGAAAATATTTCATATCAACATACAAAGAATCACTTCGTAAAATATATTTGACGTCATTTCAAACTGATTGATGTCGCAGAAATAAATTTCTTTTAATTTATTATTTAAAAGAATTAAAGTTTCTCGAGTGATTGTTGCGAATGGCAATGGGGATTTAATTCTAATAAAAATAGCTTCTAATGCTTTTTAAATGAGCATTAAATTTTGCAGTTTTTTTAAATAATTAAAGTACTTCGAATTTTTTTTCTGAGATTTTCAATGCCTTCTAATTTCGATGCGCTGAATTTTTTTGACGTATCACACTTGCCTGTAGCATTTGTAGTTTGGGCTATGAAAGTGGGTGACAGACAGACTGAACGATTATAAAACTTTCCACTTTTTACGTTTTAAACGTAGTGTGGAAGCTAAAATAGAGTGGAGACTCTTTTCAATTTTTTTATAGCTAGATATAGTTGAATAAAAGACTAAACTGTGTTGCGAAATGAAGTATGTTTGGTCATCCTAATGAATGTCATATTTATTAGTAGACTAATTTCAAATTTTGACTAGTGAGTGTAGTCAAACCATAGATATCATAGTTAAAGTATTAGATTGGCAGATCACGATTCACGTGACCTCCAATGCTAATTACGGGACACGCATGGAGACCAGATTCAGAATAAGAGGGCATCAAATGGGCCAGTGTTGCCACCACATTAATGAGAAAAATATTACAAAAAAATACCGTTTAATTCTAAAATTACAAAAAAATACCATAAAAATACCAGCTGCATTTTGGAATCTTTTTAGTGATTTAAAAAAAAAAACGTGAAACGCTTTTTTAGTATTTTATGGTATTTTTTTGTAATTTTAGAATTAAACGGTATTTTTTCGTAGTATTTTTCTCCTTAATGTGGTGGTAGCACTAGCCCATTTGCCTTCTTATTCTGGTCTCCATGCGCGTCCCGTCGTTAGCATTTTAGGTCACGTGTCACGTGATCTGCCAATCTAATACTTTAACCAAGATATTTGTTTGACTCATATAGATATCAATCGCACGCGAAGTGACGTATGGATGCGTCAACTACTTGAGGCGACTGAAAAAAAAGAAATATGCAATGTGATTATATTCATAAGTAACCCCAGTTTTCGGTTTATTTACGTACTAAGACTGCGTAATGTTTATTTGAAGGAAAAGATCGCAATTTAGCCGACAAAAATGGAACAATTTTTTTAAACATTTTTGATGACTAACATTAAATTTGAATTTTTGAAACATCAACTAATTATTAACTTAATGTGTGAATGTTAATTAAAACAAGACGTAATATTCCTGTATTTAGTCCTAAGAAATAGATTAATTGGGGAACAGATTTTGGGGCACGTCGTAAATAGCAAGGGCCCCCGCTTTCGGGGCTCATTCGGTGGTCGGGCTCTGCCTGTTTTCTCCCATGCAACGAATTTAGCGTTTGGGAATGCCAAGAGTATAGTAGGTATTCTCGGCTTTTTTTGAGGGTCGAACTCGAGGTGCTTATCTTTTCATTTCGACTATACACTTCAACACCTTGTTAGATATCCACTGCTCTCCCGTTCCTTCCATAAATCTCATCATCAACGACATTCTTTAGATTCTTTTCGACAATTAACAACTTCCTAATCCTGTAGAGCATCAACAGCGGCACACACAAAAAAAGCGCCAATCAAGGGCCGTCAAACGAGATTGCCGCCACGGCGATACCAAACGATTTATGGCTCGAGTCGAATCGTCTGATGACCACAGATTGGCGGAAGGCCTTCTATCTATTCCAAAAGCTGTGGAACAAAAATTCGAAGGGGGTCTCCTGCCTAATTACAGTAGCCATCGGTTTTATTGCCAAGAAAACGGCGGGATTTGTTTTTGTATTTGAATGGTTGCCATGCTTTTGTAATTTGAAAATTGGGAGATTTAAAATGGGTAGTATGACGCCAAGTTTTGTTGTCGATTTTTCGTGTGTTCACATGATTGGTGATGGTTTGGGCCTGGGTGGCCTAGTGGGTTTGATCGCAGCCCATTAGGCTAACAGTCTGCGCACTGTACCGGGTGAGGTTCGATTCCCGCCTTCGACCTGGGTGTACTTTCATTATCTGTGTCAGTAAAAAAAATGCTTATATCTGTCTTACTTAACGAAGGTTTATAAGTGGGTCTCTGATCAAGCACACAAACCGGAAAATATATGTACCTTCCTCCTACCTTAGTGATGTTTTGAAAAAACGTCACATTAGAGCTACATAAGGGTTCAGGTAAATTTGGAGGATGTTGGTTGGTAGACATATATTTTCAGGTTTGTGTGCTTGGTCACAAAGACCCGCTTTTAAAGCGTCGTCAAGAAGGACGGACACGACATACACACACATAAGTGACAGATGCTGCCATCTATCGCCACCTCCACAATTTAGACATGTCCCTGAAGGGGAGGGAAATAGTCTCCAGGGACCTGTACCCGTGGTAAACTGCGCAATGACCGACCACAGGACTTTCGGTCCAACAGATTTAACGAGCACGTACTCCGCATATACTCGGTAGGTCTTCAGTGGTACCGGGAATCGATCGCGTGACCTTCCGATCTCGAGACAGAAACGCTGACCAATAGGCTTCCTACGGCCCTAAGAGGATGTAAAAAAGATTTTGGAACAAATTTTTCGAATTCGAAAGTCGTAGAATAAAACAGGAGCTAGTAAAATTAACTTATTTCATTTTAGTTGACGCGTCTAAGTGTAGAAAATGTAAGTAAGAAGTGTAGTAATAGCTCGACACGAAGAAGCTCTGCGTCACATGTTACTGCTCAATTGAAAATTGAATTCCAAATTAACCCGAAAAAGTTTAAAATTAAAAGATTTTTCGCCAAATACGGCAGTTAGCTTTCTATCAATCAAAGAAATATTTATCCGTTGAAGAGAAGCGATTGGAAAATTTCACCTCCCACCGATCCAATCCTTTTTTGCGCTTTGCCGATATTTTATTGCTTTCTTTAACACAGCCAATTTGTTCTTCCTCTCTCTCTTTTCTAAGCGGTATTTAGACAAGGTAATTGGCAACGGCCATCACTCACCATGGGTGGTTGGAGCAACGGTCTATAATATATACTGGATGCCTAAATGGTCGGGAGGCCCAGTGGCGTGGTGAAAGTGCTTCGCATTGCCATGCCACAGGTCCGGGGATCGAATACCGGATTGGGCAAGGTTCACTCAACCTTTCATCTCTTAAGTGGGTCGATGAAATGAGGACCAATCATGCTTGGGAACTAAACACTGGGGGTTCCGCGTGAGGTTGACCACCTAACCGGGACATATGCCTAGCACCCCAGAGCCCTTGGTATCGAAAGCTGAAATGGGCACGGGAGGCCTTGGCCCAGTAATGGGCTGTTGCGCCGAGGAGTTTAAATGGTCGGACTGGCCCGAGTAGTAGAGTTTATCAAGTTAATTTATTATTTTCATTTTATAATAAAGTTAAATTCAATAAAATATTAGGTTGAATTTAACTTTAATAAAAATTAAAAATTTTATTCAGAAGTTTAGAATTTAGGGGGTATTGTATTATCTCGATGGTGGTGAGGACCAGTTCACATAATATATCAGTCACCGTTATCGTTATTAAAGGTGTTGCTAGTCCAGTATATAGTCCAAGAAACGGCCTGTGCAGCTAAAAATGTTTGACGAATAGTAGGAGTGTATACGTTGCGCCAAAGTCCCAACTCTGCGTACGATATCGCCCTTAACGGTTGCTTTGGATGAATAATTAGGGTGTCGGCTCGTCACTTGACTGTGGTTATAAATTACGACGCCAAAAGTCTTCGTGTAGCTTTAGTGAGACGCAAATCTGCAAACCAGTATAGAGTAATGTTGGGTGCGAGTTATCGGAATCAGTTTTTTACTTCTTGTGTTTCAAAGGTAGTTATCCACTTTAAAAGTAATTTTATTCCTTCAATTGTTATAAACCCACAACTGCTCCATAACAAGTGAAGTAATTTTTTTGATTAGCAAAAGTCAACTTTTACAAAGTAACGGACAATCTTTTATTTTATTGTTTATGAGGATTAAACCATTTTTAGCCCTTTTTCCTACTTTTTAAATTATTAAGAACTAAAAGGAAAGGTATAGTGTTGGCACGATTTAATCGTCCAACAATATTAGCCACTTAACTAGACGAATATCTGAGTCTTGAGGGTCACACCAAAGTCGAATTCTTGGCTCAGGTGTTCGAATTTTTGGTTCAGGTATTCAAATTCTTGGATGTAATAACTTTTGATTTTGACACTATTTTTTCAATGGACCTTCTTGATTTCAATGATGTACTAGTAACTATTTAATTATTTTAACTATTTTATTCTTTGTTTAACTTCGACAGCATTAAATAAGCCCCAATTTAAACAACCTGCCCAACAGTAGGCGTTGACATTCTGTCCGTATAAAGTTAAATTACCCTAAAGATTGTTGTTAACCCTGATATTTCTAAACTTTGTTTTTTTCGCAGTTCTCTGGAGTACCCTAAAGTCATTTTAGTCACATTTAGGCCACTCAAGAGAGTCTGTACATTGTTCCAATCTCCTAAGATATTCTAATCTGTTAAACATGCCTGCATTTACTCGGAAACATATACAAAACACACAAGCGTAGCTTTACCACGAACCTATCAATAGTCGAAACCTGGGACCCATCCATCGTTGAGCATACACATTTCTGCCCGCTGTTCCTTGGGTAAACAAACAGATCCGTTTTCACCTGGGTTGAGTATGCATAACATAAACATCAACATGCACGAGTATTTGCCTGCTTTGCGTGTTCCTTGATGTTTATGAGCCCCAAAACAGTTTTCGATAATTGGCACGAATTGGGAAAAGGCAAGGCAAGATGGCTATAAGCTTGTAGCAGTCTGGTTCTTTTTTCCCGTCTTAGATCTCTGAAGGATACAGACGTATAAATTCATAGCCTGGCTGTCAGGTTTCCAGTAACACCATAGATATCATAATTAAAGTATTAGATTGGCTGATCACGTGACCTCCAATGCTGGGACGCACGTGGAGGCCTTTTAAGAGGGCAAAATTGACAGTGTTGCTGCCACTTTAAGGAGAAAAATACTACGGCATCATCGGAAATATACCATTTAATTCTAAAATTACAAAAAAAAAATACTAGAAAAGCATACGATATTTTTTGTAATTTTAGAATAATTCTAAAATAAATTCTAAAATTACAAAAAAATATCGTAAAAATACTAGCTGCATTTTGGAATCTTTTTAGTGACTTGAAATCCTTTTCTAGTATTTTTTTTTGTAATTTTAGAATTCAATGGTACTTTTTCGTAGTATTTTTCTCCTTAAAGTGGCAGCAACACTGGCCATTTTGCCCTCTTATTTGGCCTCCATGCGCGTCCCGTCGTTAGCATTGGAGGTCACGTGATCAACCAATCTAATACTTTAACTATGATATCTATGAGTAACACACATCGTATAAAGGAGATTGTTTTTTCTTTCCAAAGTCTTTTCGGGTTTGGTGGTTTACTGCCATGCTTTACCCTGGCTTATACTATTCCTAATCCTTTAAGACTTGTATTGTCTACATTGGCTACACGGACTACATACTTCTCTGTAGTTTTGCTTTAAAAGTAAAAAAAATAACTTTTTTCTACTCATTTTAGATAAAAAGAAACCAAAATTGTGTAGTTTGAATTTATTTGATGTTTTGGAAGAAATGGAAATCAAATTCTTGATTTTTTTTATTAGGTTGAAGTACGGTGAACGAGCAATATATTCCATTTTAGCCTAAAAGTCATATAAAATTATTTTTATTAAGTTAAATATATATTCCATACTGTTTTTGTTTGTTAAAACTATAAATATGACACCAGTTTGCTTTTTTTAGCCACCAGTATCTCCAGTTTGAATTTTGTAAAATACTCAACAGCTTTGAGAATGGAGATCTTGAAATGGGAAATTAGGGACCGTAGTATGCTTATGGCTAAGCTAATGTTTAGTATTAGAATAATAAAAAATGAATAACAAATAATCTACAGAAATATGATGTCAATTACCGTAATCAATTCTGTCCAAATACAGTAAATGAGTTTTAATGTTCCAATTTCATATTATGAAATAACGGTGCCTTTTGCAACTAAAGTTCATCCTTATTGAATATTTAGTGGATTCTCATTCAAACTAATTCAACCCTTACTCGCGCGCATTTTTGAATTGTGCCTTCAATCTGTGTATGTATATCCTTTGTCGTTTTGACTATATTAACGTCATCCCTTTTTGTTTTTGCAGGCCCAACGTGTGCTCCCACAGCGTGGTGCAGATGGTGAAGGTGCGTAAACCCTGCCTGCGCGCCTACACCAAGATCGAGCGGGTGCGTAAACCGGACTGCCCCTACTCGGACGAGTGGTGCGTCGACTACAAGCCCAGGTACGCACCACATTATCCACGGCCAACTTCAAGAACAAGGCCAGAGAGGCTCTCCCAAACATGAGCGTAGACGGAAATTTTGACGTCACTGTTCCCAGTGCCGAAGATCGAGAAAACAGTTCGGACGCATTCGGAACCCTAAAATTGTGGTCAGTCGTGAACGAGTGGTTCCGAACAGGTTTCGAGACAGGTTGTCTTTATCTTCGGAACAACGTCACTCGGAACTATGACGTCAAAATTTCCGTCCCCGAGCTTGTTTGCGAAAGCTTCTTCGGCCTTAGTAGTTGAGTAGGCCGCGTGCATTATCGCGTTATTATAGAATATTTAAATGTGTCAATTCTATTGGGTCGAACAGAGCTTCACTCAACTAATAAAAGAAATACAAATGGGAATGTTTCAGATGATGTAGCGCTCTTAAAACAAAAGAGTGAAATCTACTCCTATAGGGGAAGGGCATTTTCGGCACCAGAAAGGAGTGGAAATTAACTCAGACTGAGTTAAAACCGCTCGTTTTAAGAGTGTAGGACGTAGATTGTTTTCTTTTATTTCTTTTATCCACTGCGCGAAAAGAGTGAAATCCACTCCTATAGGAGAAGTGCATTTTCGGCACAGAAAGGAGTGGAAATTAACTCAGACTGAGTTAAAACCGCTCGTTTGTTTTAAGAGTGTAGCGCTCTTGTTTTCATTTGTATCGTACTGGATGCCATGGGTTGCTTCGGTTTCACGTACTGCGATTTCATGGGTTGCTTGGGTTTCACTCTCAAAATGACCGATATAGATGAAAATAAACTTTTCTTTCTATGCAAGCTTTCTTTAACAAATGTTTTGAACAACCAACAGCACAGCAAGAAGTTGTTCATGTTTAAATAATTTTAATAAGTAAAATATTCT
The DNA here is from genome assembly GCA_019343175.1 of Oedothorax gibbosus. Taxonomy (NCBI): domain Eukaryota; kingdom Metazoa; phylum Arthropoda; class Arachnida; order Araneae; family Linyphiidae; genus Oedothorax; species Oedothorax gibbosus. The sequence continues at coordinate 3,474,004 of CM033276.1, forward strand.
TAGAAAACTCATTTTCGAGTACCTAAACAAAAGTCACTCCAGACAACAAATGAAAACAAACCGCTGGAGCTGTTGCCATCCGCGACGTGAAACAACCCCACTGGGCAGCTTACTTAACTTATAAAGAAATACAAATTCTCCGTGATGTCAGAAGTTATGGGAAGCGCAGCCGGTAAGGCATGCGAAAGGCCCCAGGTTTGTGTCCAAGCGTATCCAAAATAACTGCCGACCTATAAACAGTCTGAGCAGCCAAAAAACAGACGAATAATACGTCGAGGGAGTGTGCATGTTAAATATGCTAGAAAGTAACGACGCCGCGTACGTTGTCACCTTACAGTTGAGTGGAGTGCCTATTCGGGTTCGTCACTTGACTGTGATTCTAACTGACGACGCCCTTCCTCAATAGTCCTCGTGTAGCTCTAGTGCGACGATAATTTAGCCTAATCTACGTGATGTCAGAAAGATTGCTATTCCAAAGAAGAAGGAACATGTTCTCAAAACCTGTCCGGGACAGGTTAGAAAAGCATAGTCGGCCGTGAACGAACAGGTTTCTTCTTCTTCGGGACAGCCGACACACTCCGAATAGTCGAAGCAGCTGATTCCAATTTCGTTAAAAAAAACGAGGTAGCAAGAGAGTCAACCCTAGATATCGGAGGTTCCGCAGATTTGGACAATACATTTTTTATCAATTTTGGAAAATGGGTCATACTATACAGTCCCTGGACAAATTATTAGACGCACTGTATTTTGTTTAGTAATTTTATGTTTCTTAAGAGTTTTTATGCAAAAATGGTATATTTAAACTACAAAATTATTGATTTTTATTTAAAAGAATTGTTGTAGACTACATATTTGTATTTATACAAATACGTAGGTACAATATCACCCGGTAATTAATATTTTACATGAAATCTTGCAGTGCGTCTAATAATTTGTCCAGGGACTGTATGATAGCTTTATAATAAGGATATTTTTGGGTTAGAGATATTTTCCCTCTACTTCCATATAACAGAGCATCACACTGCTATGAGACTGTTACATGCAAGCTATCCAAACTTACTTTTAAAATATTATGTAGTTCTGTATGTATAAGTAACTGTTTAGCTTACAGTCCCTGGACAAATTATTAGACGCATGCAAGATTTCATGTTAAATATTAATTACTGGGTGATATTGTACCGTTTTATTATTTTAAATTGATTGTTTTTTATTTTTATATTATCCAATCAATTACCGATTTATTTGACATACATAAAACAGCATTCATTTAGAAAAGCATAAGTTTATTCAGTTTTAAAGAAAAGTGACATGAATGTTAGTAAAAGTCAATATTTAGTGGAGCCACCTTTAGCCGCTATCAAAGCTTTAATTCTGCGCGGCATGCTATCCATGCAAGACCGTACTGTCTCCTGCATTTGAGGATGATGATTCCACACATAAATAATCTTATAATAAATAATTAATATAAATTTAATCTTAATCATAATCAAATAGGTAGTCTACATCAATTCTTTTAAATAAAAATCTAATATTGCAGTTTAAATATACCATTATTGCATAAAAACTCTTAAGAAACATAAAACTACTGAAAAAATACAGTGCGTTTAATAATTTGTCCAGGGACTGTAAGTCATTCCATACATACAGAAAAGTATGATTCATTATTTACTTCTCCCGATATATGTTGACACATGCACTTTCACTATTTTTATCATTCAAGAAATATCTTTATTCCATTTCGAGAGGCATCTTTTGAGGTGGAGATAACTATACCGATGACTCTCCGACGCTCAGAAGACGTTCGTTTTGTGGTGACAGCATTATATCATTTGGAAGTCAATGACATTTTTATCTTTATCCAAATACACTGCTCAAAACAATTAGGGGAGCACTTCGCGTACTTATGTTAACCCTCTCAGTTTCAACGTTTTATTTTTAGCTTCCACACTACGTTTATAACGTAAAAAGTGGAAGGTTTTATAATCGTTCAGTCCGTCTGTCTGTCCGTCTGTCACCCACTTTCGCAGAAGGAACCACAAGTCCCACAGACAAGTGGGATACGTCATTTTAAAGCAAAAAATCAGATTAGGCTACATTCCAAATTTCATTAAAAAATTTAAATTAGAAGTTTATTTAAAATTTAAATAACTAAATTTTTTTATCTACATTGAAATAACATGCAAATTCTATTTTTATTCATATTTTCACTGTTGTTATCCACAAGTCCCACAGACAAGTGGGATACGTCATTTTGAAGCAAAAAATCAGATTAGGCTACATGTCAAATTTCATTAAAAAATTTAAACTGGAAGCTTATTTAAAATTTAAATAACTAAAAATTTAATCTACATTGAAATAACATGCAAATTCCATTTTTATTCAATATTTTCACTGTTGCCATTTCGTTAAACGTACGAGAAACTTTTGTTAAAATAAAAATACACTTTTGAAAAAATATTTATTTATGTGATATAATTCGGTTTGGATTGTTGTATTATCACAATAGAGTTCTTTTAATGGTTCTATATATATGTATGTAGAAAGATGCATAGAGAATTCTAACTTAAAAAAAAATATGCTAAGTTTCGCTTTTATTTTTAAAGCATCAATTGTACAAATTATAAATTTTTAGCCTACTTTTCTTTTTTTAATTCGAAAGAATTAAAAAAATGAAAAAGTAGGTATTGACATGCGGTCGATGTCCGTCTGTCTGTCTGTCCGTCTGTCCGTCCGTACCCCCCTTCCAAAATCGGTTCTAATCATCGGATCTTAAAAATTCTTTTTTTGTTAGAAAACTATAACCTCAGATACCCAACTTTCATACTTTTTGTCCGTCTGTCTGTACGTCCGGACGGACATAAATCTACTATCTGTCGGCGAATTTCCCATTGAATTAGCATTGAAATTCAATTTTGAGTCATTTAAATCACTGGAGGTATTGAAATGCGGTTGATGTCCAACTGTCTGTCTGTTCGTATGTCTGTCTGTTCGTATGTCTGTCTGTTCGTATGTCTGTCCGTCTGTCTGTCCGCCTGTCTGTCCGTTTGTCTGTCTGTCTGTCTGTACCCCCCTTCCAAAATCGGTTCTAATCATCGGATCTTAAAAATTCTTTTTTTGTTAGAAAGCTATGACCTCAGATACCCAACTTTCATACTTTTTGTCCGTCTGTCTGTACGTCCGGACGGACATAAATCTACTATCTGTCGGCGAATTTCCCGTTGAATTAGCATTGAAATTCAATTTTGAGTCATTTAAATCACTGTAGGTATTGAAATGCGGTTGATGTCCATCTGTCTGTCTGTTCGTATGTCTGTCTGTCTTCCGTCTGTCTGTCTGTCCGTCTGTCCGTATCCCTCTTCCAAAATCGGTTCTATCCCTCGGATCTTAAAAATTCTTTTTTTGTTAGAAAGCTATGACCTCAGATACCCAACTTTCATACTTTTTGTCCGTCTGTCTGTACGTCTGGACGGATATAAATCTACTATCTGTCGGCGAATTTCCCATTGAATTAACATTGAAATTCAATTTTGAGTCATTTAAATCACTGTTGCCAAATCAACAATGGCATGAGAAACTTTATTTATTTAAACATATTTGAAGCAAAATAATATTTTCATGAATCAGTTTGGAAAGACGTCATAAAGTGTAGCACAATTCGATTCTTTGATTATTCATTAATTATCTACCAAGAAAGCGGCAAGGCATACTTTTGCATGCAATTATGCTTAGTTTTAATTTACATTTCTTATTTTTTAATGCAGTTCGGAGTAGTTTCATTACTTTTGTTATTAATAAATATTTAATTATTCTTCGAACTACAAATAAATCACGAGCAGATGATAAATAATATTTAATTAATTTGCGAAAGAATATTAAGGAAAATAGTTGATTTTGGCTTTTAGAAGTTTAAATTATAGCTGGGTGCTGTGTTTCGATTTTTTTTTCTAATGTGTATAAATCTAGTGTAGAAACGGCTGTTGATGATATTTACTTTTGGAACATAGTTTTTTTTCCCGATTAGAACTTCAGTAAGTATTTAAGTAACAGGAAAGTAGGCTATTTTAGTTCTTTATGAACTTCTTGTTTGAACTGTAAATTAATTTAACAAATTATAAATAAGTGAATTTTCGAAAGAAATGTAAATGGGAAATTGTGGCGACAAAAATATTTATTAAAAAAGATTACATCATTATTCTTCGAACTTCAAACAAATTTAGCAAACGATAATGTCTAATTATTAAATCTGAGAAAGCAGATTAATGAAAATAGTTAATTTTGGCGTTTAAAAGTTTGAATTACAAATAGCTAAAGGCCCTGTTTTTATTAGAATTAAATCACATTTGCCATTCGCAACAATCGCTCGAGAAACTTTAATTCTTTTAGACAATAAATTAAAATAAATTTATTTTTGCAACATCGATCAGTTTGAAATGACGTCAAATATATTTCACTACGGAATCCTTGTATGGTGATATGAAATGTTTTCATTCTATTTAAAAGCGAGGAATATGACATATTTATTCTTTAAAATATAAATTAATTTTTGCAAACGATAAGTAATAATTATTGAATTTTCGAAATAAAATAAATGAAACTAGCCAAATTTAGCTTGTAAGTGTTAAATATAGAATTAATGTTGTGTTTGGCACGTTTTTTCCTGTTAAACACAAATATGTGGAAGCGAGTTAAGTGACAGATTCTGTTACAAACCTACTTGTTTATTCTAAAAATCTAAAATTTGTGAAATAGATTCATTATACATCCAGAACGATATGGTAAAAATTTAAATCTAAATTTTATTTATTTTTATTTTAAAAATCTAAATTTTTTAAAATAAAATTTAAGGGGGGAAAATTGGAATCATAACTTTTGAATAAATCATAACAATTTGTTCATAACTTTATTTGTTAAAAAAGTTAAAATGAATTTTCAGCATCCAAGAATGCAAGCAATAAGAATTTAGGGTCAATTTATTTCATAAAATTTTTTGGACATGATTCTTCCATCTAACGATAAATAAGTGCAAGCTCAACTTAATGAGAAAAAAATCGCAAGCTGATGATTCCAAATGAAATTATTGGAGATGAAAGGGTTTAAACCATGAATTCCCCTAATTCTTTTGAGCAGTGTAGTTCATCGATAAAAAAAATCGGAAAATAGTTCATCTATGTGATATTCTGTTTTCTCATTCACAGGGCATTTGAAGGGCATAGGGGAAGAACGTGCTAATAAAAAAAAATTGAAAACGAGAAAATGAGCTTTAAAGTTTTTCGTTTCACTTAAATCCGTTAAACATGGTACTTGCAAAAGGCAAAAATTATGCTTGAGCACGACCTACTCAACTACTAAGTCCGACGAAGCTCTCCAGCTCGGGGACGAAAATTTTGACGTCATAGTTCCCGGTGGCGTTGTTCCGAAGATGAAGACAACCTGTCAAACCTGTTCGGAACCACTCGTTCATGGCTGACCACAATTTTAAGGTTACGAATGCGTCCGAACTAGTTTCTCGATCTTCGGCACTGGGAACAGTGACGTCAAAATTTTCGTTTACGCTCATGTTTGGGAGAGCTTCTCTGGCCTTGTTATTGAAGTTGGCCGTGGCTTGACTTCAAGTTCATGAAAAAAAGGGAAACTTGTTATCTTTAAACGATGGAATAATAGGTTCATTAACACAAAAATCAAAATTTTTTCAAAAATGTCAAGTTCTTCTACTAAGTTCTTCATTTGAGAGATTGAATGAGTCTAAGGGAAATTCAAAATACAACTGAAGGCTATGTTTGGAGATTTTATTTAAGGTGGATAAATCTTGGGTGGAAACTGCTCTAGGTGACAGTTACTGGTACAAACCTACTTGTTTTTCGATAAGAATTTCAGTAAGTATTCAAGTAAAAGGTAGTAGAAAAGTAGACTATTTTAGTTCTTGGATTAGGTTCTTGTACTGTTAAAAATTTTGTGCTTGGTTTCACCATGATATTGGTTCCTAGTAGCTGCAACGGCTGTTGAACCATTTTTCTGGATTTGGAAACAAAAACCTGAGAAATGGTTCAACCGAATACCAAAAATATGGTTTAACGTTTCACCACACAGCTGTTGAAGCTACTAGGAACCATATTTTTGGTGAAACAAAGTGCATAATTTTTAACAGTGTGGATTTGGTAAATATGTCAGACGTTAATTTTGTACCTTATAATCCTTTACATGGGTAAATGGTAAAAATAATTTTAGAGCAGTAGAAAAATATATTTACTTCAAGAAAATTAAATTTTTCAGCGAAAACTTGATTGGCAAAAATTACACTTTGGAGTTGCCCGATTGTTCTCATTGTCTAACTCATTGCAACTACGTCCCCTCTCAACTCCGTTATAACCATAGATATCATAGTTAAAGTATTAGATTGGCAGATCACGTGACCTCCAATGCTAACGACGGGACGCGCATGAAGGAAAAAATAAGAGGGCAAAATGGCCAGTGTTGCTGCCACTTTAAGGAAAAAAATACCATCTAATTCTAAAATTACAAAAAAATATCGTAAAAATACTAGCTGCATTTTGGAATCATTTTAGTGACTTTAAATCCTTTTCTAGTATTTTTTTGTAATTTTAGAATTAGATGGTATTTTTTCGTAGTATTTTTCTCCTTAAAGTGGCAGCAACACTGGTCATTTTGCTCTCTTATTTGGCCTCCATGCGCGTCCCGTCGTTAGCATTGGAGGTCACGTGATCTGCCAATCTAATACTTTAACTATGATATCTATGGTTATAACCATCAGGGCTTTTTTTTCTCGCTTGGATTTCGGCCTTAAATGTCGTGGTTGGAAATGACAGAGCCCGTCCCTTCCGCAGAAATGGCACTTCGAATCGGTGATCTATTTCATTTCCACACAGACCCAGGAGGTAGAAATAGTTCTGTGCGTTTGGTTGTTTTGGGTGCTGTCGCCAGTAGCCCTAGTGCACCCGTCTGCCAAATAGGTGTTCAATGGCAAACCCAGCTCCAATAGATGGAAGTAGGAAGCTTTGTCCTTCCGAAAGATACAACGTCTCCACTACTATCATGAATCGTTATATTTACTTCTGGAAAATGAAATTTTTTAGTGCAAACTTGATTGGCAAAATGACACCTTGGAATTATCCGACTGTACCTCATTGTCCATTTTGCAAATACCTCCCCTTTCAACTCCGTTATAACCATCAGGTTTGTTTTTTCTCGCTTGGATTTCGGCCTTAAATGTCGTGGTTGGAAATGACAGAGCCCGTCCCTTCCGCAGAAATGGCACTTCGAATCGGTGATCTATTTCATTTCCACACAGACCCAGGAGGTAGAAATAGTTCTGTGCGTTTGGTTGTTTTGGGTGCTGTCGCCAGTAGCCCTAGTGCACCCGTCTGCCAAATAGGTGTTCAATGGCAAACCCAGCTCCAATAGATGGAAGTAGGAAGCTTTGTCCTTCCGAAAGATACAACGTCTCCACTACTATCATGAATCGTTATATTTACTTCTGGAAAATGAAATTTTTTAGTGCAAACTTGATTGGCAAAATGACACCTTGGAATTATCCGACTGTACCTCATTGTCCATTTTGCAAATACCTCCCCTTTCAACTCCGTTATAACCATCAGGTTTGTTTTTTCTCGCTTGGATTTCGGCCTTAAATGTCGTGGTTGGAAATGACAGAGCCCGTCCCTTCCGCAGAAATGGCACTTCGAATCGGTGATCTATTTCATTTCCACACAGACCCAGGAGGTAGCAATAGTTCTGTGCGTTTGGTTGTTTTGGGTGCTGTCGCCAGTAGCCCTAGTGCACCCGTCTGCCAAATAGGTGTTCAATGGCAAACCCAGCTTCAGTTGATGGGAAAGATACAACTGCTCCACTACTATCATGAATCGTTATATTTTACTTCTGGAAAATGACATTTTTTAGTGCAAACTTGATTGGCAAAATGACACCTTGGAGTTACCCGACTGTACCTCATTGTCAATTTTGCAACTACCTCCCCTCTCAACTCCGTTCTAACCATCAGGTTTGCTTTTTTCTCGCTCAGGCTTTTTTCTCGCTCGTGGTTAAAAATGACAGAGCCTGTCCCTTCCGTTGAGATTGCGCTTCAAATCGGTGATCTATTTCATTTCCACACAGACCTAGGCGGTAGAAATAGTTCTGTGCGTTTGGTTGTTTTGGGTGCTGTCGCCAGTAGCCCTAGTGCACCTGTCTGCCAAATAGGTATTCAATGGCAAACCCAGCTCCAGTAGATGGAAGTATGAAGCTTGTCCTTCCGATAGATATTAACTACTCCAATACCATCATGAATCGTTGGGCGTGTCTTTCTTGAAATGTTTATTCACTCGGTCAAGTATTCGAATATTATTTCTCACATCCCCTGTTTACAAAACTGTGGTTTGGACAGAAGGAATTGAAGTTGTTACCATAGTGATAGTAAAACCGTGGGCTCTCGCACCATAGGAGAGGAGACGCGGGGTAAAAATCTGTTTCCCGCCATGTTGAGGTCGGGTAAAGCCATGGATACTCTCTGACCGACAAGCTTAATCGTCCGCCATCTTTGGGATTTGATTTTAACTTTCTCCCAATGTTTGTAATGAGGAGAAACGGAATTCGCTTCTCGAATGGGGACTGATTAAAAATAGGACTGGGTTAAAAACTATTAAATATATCTTCAATAAATTAATTGCATAGAAATTGATTTTTTTAAAGCAGAAAAAGACTTTTTGACTGATTTTTTATGTGTAAGGTTGTTAATAACCTCAAACCCTCGATTGTTAAATTAGTTCGAGTTTTGTAACGTGCAGCAGCTAAAATGATAGATTTGCTTGTAAATGTAGCAATAATTGCATTTCTCTAATTCTGAGTAAAAGATTTTTTAACATGAATAATGAATTTCTTAAACCCCAAATATATTTTGACCATGAATAATTAATATTTCTACTGTTTAGTCACGATTCATTTTTTTTTAATTTGAAAATTATGTTCAGAGTTTTAACTTTTAGTTTAAAAAAGAATAATTTTAGCATAGAAGAAAAGTTTCATAGCAAAAAAAATTAAATATTTAAAATAAAAATTAATTCTTTAAAATTAAATTCAAATTAAAGTTAGATATTCTATTGTACTGGATATTTTATTGCTTTATTCCTAATTTCCAAAACAATCCCCACAATGTCGCCGACAAGAAAACAGTTCGAAAATTGCATTGCTTTTTTAGAAGCTTATATCAAAATCTATGGCTTGTATATTTTAGACTTTTTTTTAAAGAAAATTTTTTAAGACAAGAATGAAATAATGGTTATAGTACTTTTTTGTAATTCCTAAACCAGAATAAATTGTTTTTGGATAACTCTATTTCTATTCAGCGAAAGTTTTTTTAATGTCAAACGAAATATTTTTCAATAAACACACATAAATGGCCCGTAATTCAATTATCATTGTGTTTTTAATATGATAAGATTTATTATTAAGTATATTAATTTTTGTATTTCGGTATGCAAGATAGTTAATGAAATTTTTATCAATTAAAAATTAAAAAATACAGTAAAATTGCGATTTTTGAATAAAAAAAATATACTTATTATAAATTTATTTTGTTAGGTTATTTTAATTATTTTTCATTCATTTGACTACCAATACTTATTTGCGGGACATTTATTAGTGTTTATTGTGAGAAAAAAAATTGAGTTCTATAAAAAAACATTTCGCTGAAGAGAACTCAACCCCCAAAAAATTATTCTAGTTTACAACTAAGTGCATCACAAAAGTATAAACAACTTCTTTAAAGAAAAATCAAAAAGCTACTTATCATATACTCCGATATGGAAGTTTTAAAAAAGCACAAGTTTAGTACTGTTTTATTTTACACAACTCCCCGAGCTAACCTCAACATGGCTACCGCACCAATTCCCCTCTCAGTTCTCCATTAGGCGTCTCCCCTAGAAAGTGTGTGATATCTCCTGGGTTTACTATCTCTATGGTTGTGACTTCGATATTAATTTGTCTGGACGCCTTTTGATACTTATGATGTTGAAAATTACTAAAAGGCATTTGATAAATAAGTCCATGGGACTGGTGGTGCCTATTCCATATATCTCAGTTAAAAATACCATATGAGAAATTTCGGGCACAACACAAACGTCAGAGTAAAAGGGTAGCCCTAAGGAGGGTGGGGCTATTCACCAAGTCAGAGTAAAAGGGTAGCCCTAAGGAGGGTGGGGCTATTCACCAAGTCAGAGTAAAAGGGTAGCCCTAAGGAGGGTGGGGCTATTCACCAAGTCAGAGTAAAAGGGTAGCCCTAAGGAGGGTGGGGCTATTCACCAAGTCAGAGTAAAAGGGTAGCCCTAAAGAGGGTGGGGCTATTCACCAAGTCAGAGTAAAAGGGTAGCCCTAAAGAGGGTGGGGCTATTCACCTAGTCAGAGTAAAAGGGTGGCCCATAGGAATTGTGGGGCACAACCCAAATGTCATAGTCAGAATTCAATACCTGGGATGATGTGGGGCTGTTCACATAAAAGATATAGTTGAGATGCCACTGCTAGCCTTTTTTTAATGTTTTTATTTTGAAATATTGCATATTTGTAGGATAGGGTTTAACTTATTTAACCAACAACTTTAATTTTGTAAAATAAAAATATAAAACTAAAATATTATCCAATTTAATTACTTTAATTTACTAGAGAGACTGATTTTAACACACAAGCCAAAAACTGCGAGGCATAATATCGCTCGATTCAACAAATTTAGAATAAACTGTCCAAATAAGGAGCCTTTGTCACACCACTCCGTTAAAAGAATTTTGAAATCAGTCTCATCTAGTAAGCTTCACCGACTAAAAGAAGTTGACCCCGTCCTCAGACTTGGTTCGTCGAGGCTCGACTTCGATGGAGTCTCGCCCGATGTCCCCGCAGCTGAAGGAGCGGCCCAGGGAGCTAGTGGCATCAGAACCAAAGTAAGGGAACCTTATACCGTCCGGCTCCGGGTCTTGCTTTAGGTCCTCTCTGATGACGGCGGCTGGCTCTTCCAGGTACCTAGGGTCCAGGGGTTCTCCATACATGGGAGGCGTAATCATGTAGACTCCTGGGAACTCATCCCTCTCCCCACAGGCGCAGAAGAACCTGCCAAAACAAGAACTAAGGGAAGAGAAGAAGTTAGTCGAGTTTGAGCAATATATATATAGTAACCATGCAGGCACCTCCGAGGGCTAAATCTAGACCTAGACTGCTCGAACCTGTCATGGTATTATAACATTTTATACAACAGTACACTGTTAAAAATTTTGTGCTTGGTTTCACCATGATATTGGTTCCTAGTAGCTGCAACGGCTGAATGGTGAAACGTTCCACCATATTTTTGGTATTCGGTTGAACCATTTCGCAGGTTTTTGTTTCCAAATCCAGAAAAATGGTTCAACCAAACACCGAAAAAATAGTAAAACCTTTCACCATTCAGCCGTTGCAGCTACTAGGAACCAATATCATGGTGAAACCAACCAATATCATGGTGAAACCTAGCACCAAATTTTTAACAGTGAGTAAACTAAATATTTACACTCATTCAAATTCATATGCATCAACACACTTTCGAAAGAAAAGTTCAGTTTAAGTTTTAAAGAGGAATCTCTAGTTTTCCATTGTATTTCCACCAGCCTTTTAACTCGTCGCTAACAAAAATGTATGGTTTCTGATTTATAAACAAGTTTGTAAACAAGAATACTTTAAATAATTGCATCCATGTAAAGTAAAATTTAAAGTACATGATATTATGGCCAGCCTGTTCATAGGCGACTTTTGGCGAGCTAGAAATTTAACGCCGGGTTACTATACCTATTGAGTTGTACGAAATATGAAATGAAATCTTTGCCAAGCAACGAAAATGTCCAAATGTGGTAATGTAACGCAAATCGCCAAATCGAGACTAGCCATTATACCATTGCCGTTCCTTATTTAAACATTGCGTAAAAATAAAATTATTTCTTCAAACTGAATACGATAATTTAGCATGATTGGAATTAGCAAGTCACCTTTGCTTTAGGTTTTGGTTTATGGTTTTGCTTTAGTGTTCGAAGCTTGGCGAAATATTTTAGAACTTAAGTTTTAAAAAAATGATATATTCTATACCAACTCTCTAAATATTTATTAATACTTTCGTTAACTTCGGAAGCATCTTTTAGTAACCCGAAACCTTTATTAGCAATCGCCTTGGCGGGTTTTAAAAAAGACCAACGATTATTGAAGGATTCGTGGATATCTAAATTGAATTGAATTTATCTACAGTGAAAATTTGTGACGCATATGACAGCATTTTAGCCTACATTAAAACTAATCTCTTGCTCATTGGTTCACAGCATTATTCGATTTTGTCTTTTGTTTATCATATCTGATAATCGTTTAAACAAGTTTATTACTTTATGCAATCAATCAAATAAGTTCCAAAGATTATTGGACAACTGCGAATGCTTAACAATTTCATATGATTAGAAATACATAACTATTTATTTTAAATATAATCAATACTTACGTAATTGAAATGAGATTAGAATTTTTCAAAATTATCGAATTTAAAAAATGTATTTAATAATTTTCCGTTTGAAGTTTATTCTGATGAGATGACGTTAAGCTAAGCCTAACTTTAGGCTTAATTGTTCCGAATCTATCGAACGCAAACACAAATTAGCATTTTAAAGAAAAATTAAATCGTAAAAAGTTAGACATTTTATCAAAATAAACAAAGCTACTTACATGATGCTCCTGATGGCTGCCATTTTAAGTTTTTGTTAAATATTTAATATTATTTTCACGTTACTAATTTTAAGCTTAAGAAAAGACGTCTTTAGCTCGTCACAGTAAAATCGAAAAAGGGAAAGATTTATCGAATTTGATTCTGATTTCAAAAATCGTTGCCAAATTCACATAAATAATACTTATAAATAATTATTTTAATTTACAATTACTTTTGCTGCATATTTCAGCAATGAATTTGAATCTCATGTATATTTTAAAAAGTAATAAAATAAATAAAAAATATCAATGGGCTTGTTTCAACACTTTGTCAAAGAAAACGAAACAACCAATGAAATCGCAGCATAGAGAGCGTGACGTCATAAGAAATGTTCCCATTTCAATAAAAATTTTCATTAAAATATAATTAAGATATGTAAATACTTTGGTTAATGGGCATGTTTCACGTCTTGAGTGGCAACAGTATGCTGATACGTTCTTGATTGGTAATCAATGTAGTGGGGCGATGTATTATCGTGTTTTACCTTCAATCACCAAAACCAAAAATGTTATCTTGGAATGAAAGCACAAAAGGAAATACGTCACTTAAAACAAGCCAATTCCCTGTGTGGCGCCAATTGCTATTATAACTCGTTCACAGTTTCAACTGTCGATTTGTTTATACTTTGCGTATTTGTTTTCCCGAGTCAATGAATATCAACAATTTTTTCAAACTTATTATATTACTTTTTGTTGTATTTTTGTAGAGCATCGAAGTTTTTCCGTAAAAATAATAGAAAAGTATCGCGACATTATAATTTTTATCGTAAATTCAAAACTAAAGCAGATTTCAAAAATTTAGGGAATAGTATGAGTTCCGTATTCGTTATTAACGATACAAATTACACTCTAGAATCAATACAAAACAAAGTAGCAAGTCATAACTATGATATAAGGACCGTTCCTCTTATTTGTAGTGGCGATCATAAAAACTTGGTGCAGTTATGATATATAATGGTCGGTTTGTTTCATTGTCGATTTTCGGCGAGCTGAAAAATGTAACGTTGGGTTTCGATACATATCGAGTATTAAAAATGAAGTGGAATGTTCACTTCATTTGGGCATTTTCTGTACTTGGCAACGTAACGCAAAGCGCCAAATCAAAATTCGGCCATCATATCATACCTGTTACAAACATATTTTATTTTTTGATTATAATTTTAGTAACTTGAAAGTAGGAACTATTTTAATTCTTTTAGAACTTCTTGATTTTGTAATGTTCAATTCATTGAGATGGTTTGTAGTCATTTGGAAAACTAAAAAAAAATGCGGAAATTTTTATTTTTGGATATTATACGCCACTTTGTTTGTTGAGTACAGATGTTCCATTCGATGTTTCATGAGGAAATGAGAAAGATCGATCTGCATCACAGTTTCTGAATCTTATTCTTAGAAGCTTTAGAATATTTATTTGCGAATGAAGATGTCCATTCGGCGTTGCTGTGCGGTCCATTTAAGCGATCATATATCTCCATGCCTTTCCATGGTTCGGGAAATACTGTTTTAAACTTATTCCATTACCATACATTATTTTTCGGAGATTTAGATGAATATTAATGATTTTTTTCTACGTATTTTGATTTTATCAAAAATAATTCCCGTAATAGACTTACAGCCCTCTATGACTGGTTTATTTGAAATTAATTTTGAGTTGAATCTCTCTATATTAAAAAAGTAAACTCATTTAAAATGTCCGGAGCCACAACAACATGAAATATTCATCTTAGAACTCCATTCTTTTTCTGGTATGTGTGTCGCCCTTATACCTCGATGCCTTTTCTTCCAAATTTCCAATTAGTTTTTTAATTAAAAATTATATACGATACCCGGTTGATAAGTATGATATTCATTCGCTTATTTCACTCTTCTTATAAGTAATTTAGTTAATATAACATCTATATATTAACCAGTTAATATCATAACTATAATACTTTATTTAAGGAGAAGGACCAATCGTTACATTGCGTAAGCTCGTGCAGAATGAGCTGTAACTAGTAGTTTGGTTGCTAAATAACAACTGAAAATGTGATAGAATAATACTTTTTCTTCTGTCAAAAGTGGAAAGCAGTTAAATAACCCTAAAAAGCGGAGGGATGGAGTTTACCCAAAAAAGTGGAGGGATGGAGTTCTAATCATTTTAGAAGCGGAAGCATGCATGGTCATTTACTCGAAAGTGGTTAGATGCGTTTAGCTTTACATTTCAATACATTTACATACCTATACATTTCAATACATATACATACCTATGCATTTCAATCATCCCTGCATCTAAAATCCTATCATTAGATCAGTTGAAATAATAATAAGCTATTGGCACAAATAAAGTCTTATTTTCTACAAGTTTTTTTTTACCTATTTTTCACTACAAAACTATTTTAATAGTATTTAAAAGTCCGATGTTCCAAGTAAGAGGAATCTTACCAAGTCGTGACCTGTTGCCTCGTAAAGGGGTCATTCCTGAGAAAACGTACAATTTAAGGCGAAAAATCTCGGGGAAAAAAATATTGATGAAAGTTTTTGAAACTTTGGATTTGAGTTACACTTACATACTACATTCAAAATATAGCCTCGGTCCAGATCATACAATTAATATTAATTATTATGATATTAAATCTTAATTTAATTTCATTCAGAAAAGTTTGAACCCCCAAAATTCACATAAAAATATTTTTTTGATGTGTTACATTTTAAATAAAATTTCAGCGTTACTTTATTATATTAGTTCACGGCAAAATAAAGTGTTACTATAATGCATTTCACTTATATTTAATCACATTTTTTTCTTATACAACAAATGCTTTAATCGTCAAGGTGATTATATGGAGAAATAAGCAGTATTGTACTTTACTTTTGGTAAAAAAAAAAATCTTTTTTGTATCTTGACCCGTCTTTTTGTTACAGCCCATCGGAGGTTGAAAAAAAAACAGCCCTCGTACATAATATATCCTTATAAAAAGCTTAAAGCGACACAGTACACAAAAATATTATTTATTTTTGTTTACTTTTTTTTAACATCGATGTGAATTTCTTTAATTTTTTTAGCTTGTTTCGCAGTTTTCACTATTTAAAAATTTAAACTTTATCTTATTTGTTTTTGTTGCAAAACTTGATTTTCTAAAACCCTGATTTTCTAATCTTTAGATTGGCAATGATCCTAATGATTAAATTAGATAACAGTTTAATCACTAAAGATGGCCGCGTTTGGTCTGACATTTACGAATGAGGTCCACAGCTGCTTCCCACTGTTATGTTTGTAGAAGTGCTATATCTCCTTCCGACACGCCTATTTCAAAATAGTGTCCGTTCAGGGAACCAAAACGAGTGTCCCCAAATTCAGTGCTAGAAGTGTGGTAGTGTGATGCATCCCCCCCCCCCCACTTTTCAAGAAAATGGTCAAGTGCCCCCGTACTTCTAATACCACTAAAATTCGTAACCGAACTTATTTTGTTGACTTAGTTGTTTTCAAATTTGCACAAAAGAAGCCAATTATAATTTGAACCCATTTATAAATTAAGTTCACTCATTTAGCTTGACTATCAGCTACAGCTTCTTTGTACTACAGGTCTAAAAAACAACATAACGATCGAATTTATGTGAATTGATATTTTTGTTCTTATGTTATTTATTAACTTGTTTAGGAAAAGCGAAAAATAAGTAGAGGGGGGATGCACATACAACCGAATTGTGGGCATCCCTTCACTTATTTCATCTCCATTCTACCATTCTAAGTGTTCGCTCCAAGCACGCCATCCCGTAGATTGAAAGGATCACGGAACTTTTCTATTTACTGTTCCATGGAACACCGTTAAAAAAAAAAAGAAAGGGATTTAAGAGTTGGCGGTTGGGATTTACCATGTAGTTTTTACACGTGTGGTAAAATCAACTTTGACAAATAAAAAATAAATTTCAATAATTGGGGGTGAAAAGGGTTAATACACCCTAAACATGCATTAAAACTACTTCTCAAACCCTTAATTGTTGTGAGCTGTGTTTATATCTATGACCTTTAATTTTAAAATTGCACATAAATAAATACCTTTTGACAATTATCTTTAATACATTGCATGTGTTACAATTTTTTTTAATAAATGCATAAGATATGACATCAGAGTCAGAGACCTGGGTTATTCTTCAAAAAAAGATCAATTTCTCTTCTGGCACCATTTATAGAAAATAATTATATTAATGTATAATTTTTTTTTCTTGATTATGAATATTTAGAGCTTAGTGAATGCAATCATATTATTTTACTATTTTCTAACAATATTATTTAAGGGTCAAATATTAACTAAACCATGTAAAACCTCCCCTCCGTGTCGTGTCCTGGCTCTCTTTTTCAAAAGTTAAGATACGTTCAAGTAGATTGAATAAAATACTGAATATTTTTAACTATGATCTTCCTTTTAAATGAATATTTGCTCAATAAATGAGTATCATTTCACTAATTTGTACAAGTGTATTTTTAAATTTCAAATGTCACCTCCATTACTGTATTATGTTTTAGTTTAAAAAAAAAACTTTATAGCGAGGAGTATTTGCCATTAGGTTATCATTAGGCAGCTTTTTGAGTGTGTGCAAGCAGCTAGAATATTAAATTTTGCATTAAAGTACGATAAGTTACACGTTTCTAAAAATAAAACTATTTGGCTTAATTTGAATGTATAAATGTTATAAAGATAGAACGACATTATAGCTATTGTTTACTATTGCTACTTCTTCCCAACTGGGCCTATTTACGCTACACTTCGAAAGTTAGTTGGCTTACAGGGCTCTATAATCCCACTTTTTAAAAATTGGTGAGAATATTTTATTGTAAAATTATTTCTTGAAAATTAGAAAAAATATTCGAACCCACACACATTTGAAAAATTGGGATTATAAAACCCTGTAAGACAGCTACGTTTATCTTATAAAATTTTTTTTGTAAAAATATTCAAGACAGCCGGAGTAATGGAGTTAGCAAATTATTTTTTTCGATTAGATTAACATTGAGACCATTCGGTTTGAAGATCCATTCTCATTCTCCTTAAATTTATTTGAACTATTTATCATAATTAATATTTTTAACACTTAGACACATTAAAGAAAAAGAAAAAACACATTCTCTGATAAGACTTTTATTGATTCGGAAGAAAGTTACTATTTCAGACAAAAGGATTCGATATATTTGGATTTATACATTTCATAACTGAAATCATATGACATTAATTTTCCCCCAAAAAATCATTTAAATGCTCTCTGTATGTACTATTAATTATTTACTATAACTATTATATTGATTTTTTATTGCCTTTTTTCTATCAAGATTCATTGAGCCGACACATTCACATTGATTCCAATCATAGTGACTTCCCAAACCTATTTCGGGTTTTCTTTAAACTTGTAGACTGCAAGTATCTTCATTCAGCTTAAAAAGCATCTTTCTTTAACTGTAAATAAATGTTTCAATCTTATGCCCCTATTATATGCATATAAACACTCATAAATATCGCCAACTCATTTTCTAACAAGCTATCAAAATGCAGCAGCTCCCATTTACAAATATAAAAGTTTAGAAAAACTTAGCAGGACAAAGGCCGAGGAAAATACAAATTGTCTTATACTCTACATGTTTATGTAGGAGGGAATTGCCCTTTTCGTCCATCTTCTTGGCATATTTCTATCATCTAGGCTTTGCAGCATCCAAATTCTCAATACAGCTTACATCCAATACAGCTTGCAAAAAAAATCGTCTTTTTTTCTTTATTCGCTTCCTTTTTTTGGCTTTGTAACTTCTAAACACATAGTGAAATCGTCATATTTTCTTTTTTTCTTTTTATTTTGGCTTTACATCATCTGAACCACGGGGAGAAATCATCATCATCGTCCAATTTTTCAGCTTTTCTTCTTTTTATTTTGGCTTTTCTTCATTATAGAGATGTCCGCCCATATTTCCTTTTCCTTATGCTTTTTGGGGGGCTTTGCATCATGTAAACATCGGAAGATAAATTATCTTCTTCGTTTGCTCGCTTTTCATCTATACCTTCAGTAGCCGGACATTAACTGTACTCACGGCCGGACTTCTTTGGTACCACCAGAGGACGTTTCTTTTTCTCAGCTTCTTCGAAGACTGGAACTACACATGAGGCTGTCTTGGATTGTATCCTTGAGATCAGCCTCGCTGGGTTTTCAAATGTGTCTCTTGAGACAACAAAAGCAGCGTGTGCTTATGAGCTCTGAAGAACAGGAACTAATATTTTGACTTCTGTCTTCCGTTGAGCTTGAATTTGAAGGTCAAATTGATCCTTCTTTAAAATATCCCCAGCTCGTTTTCATCTGGATTTCCTCTGGCTTCTGCAATGGAGTGGACTTGAAATGACGTGGAATCGCCTTTGGATCCATTGGATCGTGTCCTCCTTGCTTCTTTTCTTGTTGCCCCCAAACTGACTAATGTATGTATTTTTGGTGAACGACATCTTACGACACATAAAATCGCATCCATTGATGCTACACAGCCGCCTTTTTTAGTGGACGATTGGCATATCTTCAAATCGATACTGGAACATCACAATGGAACGCAGCATTTAATACTTTCATGTAAGCCTTATTTTGTTTTTATACTTTTTTTCGACGATTTCCGATATAGAATATTTTTTCCATTCGGAACAAAGCAACTAATGCTTATCAAAGCCATTTTTTCTCTCTCTTTTTTTTTAACGAAGCCCTTCACCTTTTTCTGGTAGACGATCTTTAATCCTGTATGAGGACACACCTATCAAGCTCTCCTTTTCTATTTCTTTATCAGCCTGACGACTATTGAAATCCAACATTGTATCACTCCTAGGACGTGCATCGCTTTTTGCGATAATCTTTCTTTGTATTATGGACGATGTCTAAAGTCACCGCCTACGTAATTTGACTATGCCGCTACATTATCTTGGACAACTGCTGCTGCATATTTCAAATGATTGATTCATATAGAATCCCTTTCCAAAAGTCAATTCTTCTCGAAATATTTTTTTTTCTTTTTCTTGACACTTTTTTTAAATCCCTCTTCCATTCCTCTAGCAATAAGATGAAACTTTATATAAACTCTATTCACAAATACACATTTGAGTGTGAATCAATCTTATTCCATCAACTAATAAAACGCACGTCCTTGTAAATTGAAAATCAAAAACAAAATGTAATTTAGTTATGCATATGGAAACGTTATTTGTGCTGCAAAAAAATACCAGAAACTGTAATGAAAGGTGAAAATAAGAGAATAGTTACATACAGAGAGCAAATTAAAAATTCACTTTTACGGGACCTTTTTGCAGTGAACTGTCGAACTAGTCGTCTCTAAAATGTGAAAGGAACTTTGAGACATGTGTATTTTTGCGTAACTGCGTGGTTCCCAAGTTTCTGACGCTGTTCTGGGTTGACACGTTTCTAAAAGAGAAAACAGGTGTTAAATTCAGAAAAATACTCACATTTACGCTAGTTTTAAACTTTTTTTAAAATTATTTTTTTCTTTTTAAATATTGTGTATCTCAACTTTTTTTGCGTTTAAATGATATTTAACTAAAGTAGGTACGATTATCAAAATATGAGAAATAATTTATTACATAATACAAAACGTTTAAGTTAAATTTGAGTGGGTCTCCCAGCCGAAGTTTCTGTATTATGCTAATGGGTATAAATATAATTTTGGTAATATAATTTTTGGTATAAATATAAAGTATAAATAATAAAAATATAATTTTGTAAGCCACATTACCCCATTGAATATTTTGTCAAACTTTTATTTTATATGATAAATAAATGTAGTTGGATTACAGGGTCCTTTAAAATCCCTTTTTGAAAATTGTTTCGATTTTTTTAATTTAAAATAAATTTGAAAAGTAAAATATTCGAACCAATTAAAAAAAGTGGGTTCATAGAGCCCTGTAAAACAGGTGTATTTGTTCATCATACAGAAACAAACCGATTGTAAAAATATTATAATAAGTAATACAGCCGGAGAACTGTGTGAAAATTATTTTTTTCTATCGAATAAATAAATGGAGATTTCTGTTTGGAGACCCTTAAGTTTTTTCTGAGTTTAAAAGTAGCAAGGCAAGGTCTAGACGAAGGAATCAAGGTAGTTTTCTAGTACCATATATGCGTTATTCCTAAACATAAAAAAAATACTGCAATGTTTTATTTTTGCGTTCGCAATGCCTGTCAAAGTAATGCAATTTACAATTTTTTACGTTTTTAACAGTGCGAAAATAGTAAAAACGACAAAGTGAATTTTGAAGGATTTTTTAAAAATAATTATTAAGTTTTTTTAAAAAAGTTTTTAGATTCGTGTCGACGTTTATCGGTAAAAACTGCAGTATTCTTTACTGATAATTAAATAATGATATTTGATTGCGCATAGTAGCTTACTTATGGGAATATCTTAACATACCAAATGTCATAAAACAAAATATTTTTGGAGGAATTTCACTTGAAATAAATGATAAATATTCCTGCATTAAGCAAAATAATTTTAATTCAAAACTTTCGAGTGTCCCGAGTTTTATTGAGCCTGGATTAGGTTTTGTGATACCAGATTTTAAATTATGTTGTGTATGAGGCTTATCTATTTATCTACTTACCTATCGCGTCTTTCTGCGACTAAATCATCCAATGATTCAGAGGATGGGGACGTATAGCAGTCTGGATCATACGCGTCCATTTCCTATAAGAACCAAAAGTAGAAATGTTATTCGAAGTTTAAAAAAATAGTACACACAAGTGTGAAAAAGTGTCAAGAATGAATGTTAAAAGTTCATTAGAATTTAAGTGGCTGAGAGATATTAAGTGTCCGCCTCCCTTAAGCCCAAGTTGTGGAGTTTGAGCCCCGGCTAAGTCGTCAGATTTTTTGGTTGGAAAAATCCTGGGCATGCATGTCGTAGGATTTGAGCTGGCATGTAAAAGATTCCTTGAGTACCCATTTGGATTGAGTTCTCTCGGTAAAATTAAAGCTCGGCATACTGTAACATTCTCAGATTCATTAAAATCTGAGTGTCAAAACGGGTAGCGAAAGTCGCCTAGATTGTGCCACAGATAAATGGCTCTCAGTTTTGGGGAATATGACGAGTGGGCAAAGGATTAGCCGCCAATGAAGCAGCCCCGTTTGAAAAAAAAGTTTACTCGAATGTATACAGAAAAAAAACTTTTTGTTGGCAGAACCAATTTTTTTTGTTGAATTAAAAATATTTTACTTGTCTCAACAAAGCGATTAGTTTCACCTCAACAAAACTCGTTTGGTACGTAAGCTTGGTTTGCTAATGGTTATTTATAACTGTGACGTCATGGTGTCTAACAACAACAGAAAATCAAAGGAGTGAAGCAAAAAATTTAATCGAGTTGAAATAATAGTGCATTTGTGGCCGAGGTGGATAATCGACCGACTAATTACCGAGAAGGTTTTCGGTTCGTATCACATCCACACTCTAAACGTATTTGTTTTGGAAAAAATGTCCCGAATATACAAGGAATGTCTCCGAGTACTCTGGGACAGACATGCTCGTTAAGTAAATAGAGTCCGAACCGAATAAGCTTTCCTTGAATCACCTAAATCATTCGGTAGAACAGCAAATCCATTTGGTGGAAATAACTATATTTTTGTTAAACCAGCTAAGTCGTTTGGCTTAACCTATGCTAAATTTTTGTGATTCAAAAAATATTTGGTTAAACCTACAAATTAATTTGGTACTGCCAAAAAATTTTGTTGGCGCTATAATCTTCGTCACTATACGGTTAAATTATATTGTAAACTCGTACTTTACTGTATGGCTTGGTTGTAAATTGTACTTATTTCAAGTCTTGTAATTAGATGAAAATCTGATAGGCTGTGAATCATAATAATAATATATATAAAATCGGACGAAAATCCACGGGTATCGAAATTTAAATAGAAATCTTTTAAAAAATTGTACACTTACCCACAAGATGATAGGTTTCTCCTTCAACAGCAAGATTCTGTTCTTAGAAGCCAAATGCTTGAAGAGTCTCTCTTGCTTCATGCTCTTCGCTGTGATGTACAGGAGCGAGTCGTGGAGCATCTCTTTCACCCCTTGCATCTCCACGAGTCCCATCAGGATAGGGGGGTGGAAGCAGGCGAGCAGTTCTTCGGCAGTCATACTCGAGAAACGGACGCAGCTGAGGAGTTGCTCCGCGTATTCCTCCCTGTCCAAATACTTGTGGTCGAGCCATTTGAGGACCGCCAGGAACACGATCATTTCACTGGAAAGATGGAATTAAATATATCTTGCGTGTTGTTCTGTTATGTTTTATAACTACTTAGGTCGAAGAGTTCGAAATTCACGGTCCCTAGTCACAAAATGCGACCAAATCCTTTAAGTTTGCAATTTCAAAAGTAATTTCGTTGCAGTTATTTTCATTTTTCTTAAATATCACGACCTACGTTTTAAAATGGTTTCCAAAGACCTTTTCAAAAATTATCCTCTTAAAATCTCAAAACTAAGGAGACACATAAATGCGATACTCCTACGCTTGTAAAATCTAGAAACTCCTGCAATCATTAATTATGATTCCTAAAATTTAGGAACTCCAGCTCACCTGAAATTGCGAAACTCCAATAATTCTATAGATGCGCAACTACAGCGATTAAAAGAGTTTGCTCATAAATTACATGAAACTAATGACATGAAACTTTTTCCATAAATATTTTTCTCAAATATGCTTCAATAAAAGTTACATTTGCGCTTAGATATTTTAGTTACTAGCACAAATTGCTCCTAAATGTTTGCATTCAATTTCTAATAGTGTTTCTGTGTTTGGCGCCTTTTTTTCTGTTGAACACAAATGTTTTGTGGTAGCGGGCGAAGTGACAGATTCTTTTACGAACCTATTTGTTTAGTTTTGAACATCTTTTCATTAAATTTACCTTCTGGCTCCAAGAACGTCCTGCTGCACGAGTCTCTGTATCTGTTCGAAATTGAGCTCCAGATAGTCGCTCTTCATGACCAGTTTCTCGAACCCTTTCGCTAGTAAATCGAGTGACGTCTGCATTCCTTTTTCGACGAAGGTGGGGGACACTACATGTGATTCAAGGGGCTGTCTCTTCTCAAGATCTGCCTTTAAGTCCCAGGCAAAGACATAGTTTGCCAGAGCATTTTCCAATGTCCCTTGCTTGTTCTTTACAACCTGAAAAAAAATAAAGTTCAAATAATTTGCAGGGGGTCCGAAGCCCAGTCGTCAGTACACCGGCATCTCATACAGAGAGTCCTGTGTTCAAAACCCGGCCATATACTGTAGATGGATATTTGTTAGCAAAGATAAATTCCACTTAATTACGCTTTCCCTGAGTGTACTGAGACAGACTTGCTCATTACATCTGTAGAGTTCAAAGTCCCGACGGCGTTTGCGTACGATTTCGTTCGAAGTCCAGTTGGGTGCCAGCTCAGGTGACGACATCATATCTATCCGATATATACCTTATAGCTACACGAGAGAGCCCTCGTTTCTCGACCAAATCCTTCAATAATGCGAAAACAAAATAAATTTAGTCGCAGTTATCACGACTAGTTTTTCCCTACATGGGCAAAACAATTTTTTTTTTATCGTGGTTCCCACGATTTCACCGGAAATAATCAATTTAAGATTGCAAATATTCACCTATCCTAAATTTATGAACATCCTACTGTGAAAAATTTGACTAACTCTCTAATGGGATTTTTTAAATCGCAAAAATTCAGCAGTGTTAAAATCATGAGCTGCTATCTATAAATTGCGAAACTAGACAACGATTGTAAAATTCCAAAATTGCGGTGATCAAAAAATTCAAAATGCTCAGGTGACCGTAACATATATAAACTGCGGCTATTCTAAATTGTTATATCTAAAATTTACTTTAGCTATCCAAAATATAAAATTTCTCCAGCTATTCTCTATCGCGAAACTCAGGTGATTCTATAAGCACGCCACTCCTTCGATCTTAAAATTGTCCAGTTAGACAATGTAAACGCCCATAATTTAAGGATCAATAAAAAAAATCTCAAATGCTCCTAAGAAAATGTGTGCTAGCTAGAATATTTTTAAGTTTGCACAAAGTTAATAAATTAGTTAAAATATTTTTAAGTAAGCACATTTTGCGTTTAAATTTCTGTGCTCCTAACGCTGCTGGTACGAAGATAATTCAACCTAACCAAGCCGATCTAACAGGCAGCTCGTTTAATAATTGCAGTGGTTGCGCTTACCTCTTGGAGCTTGGTCATCACTATGTCCATTCCAAAGAACAGGGCAGTTCTGTGTAGGTTAAACATGGAATGGATCTTCTCGCATCGCCCTTCGTACAACAGGCGCAGTGCGGTGTGGAGGGAATCCGGATCCACGAGGGAAGAATCAACCTGAAAGGGTTAACGTGAATAATAAGGAATAATATTGAAGGCGGAGTGAGCCCGCGTGACCGTGTACCTGCTTTTATCCATTTTGTGGAAACATAACACAACTCCAAATTGCAGTAATAAATGAAGACATGTAATTTGAAACTAACTAGCTTTTTATGCAGAAAATATGGATCACATAATTTTTCTACAAATAGTAATTTTGAATAAAGTTTCTCATGCCATTGTTGATGTGACAAAATAAGTGATATAATTATAACTAAAAATCAAATTTCAATGCTAATTCAATGGGTACTTTGTCGATAGACAGGGAGATAGATGTTAATAAATAGACAATAGACATTCAGTAGGTGGACAGATTATTCAATAACCATTTAACCTCGTGTCACTAACGCCCTCATTAACTGAGTTATAAATAGAATTCTACTGTGCATGTAACTTACATGAGCGGTATAAAATGCTCCCTTTGTGCTCAGGCGTTGCTCAAAATAACGAGACTTTTCTTTCATTATCTCCTGATGAACTCTGAACTCATGTTCTTTGTTGATCACAATGAGGAGATCAGGGGCGACCTCTTGCCTTTTCCCCTCCACTGTCTTCACTAAATCGAATTCGAGATTTTGAGGCGGAGGAACTTCGGTGAGGAACATGTCAATGACATCCAGTTCCTCGTCCTCTTCGCTTGATGTCTCTGTGTCGGATGAGACGCTCCAGGATTCACTGTCTGTCGGGGAATAGTCAGCAACGGGTTCGTTAGATGGCAGTGTTGTAGAAGAATCCAGTTTAATCTCTTCGTCGTCCAAGTTTATTTCCGGAATGACGGCATCCGTGTGTTCATCGGTGCTCAAGGATTCACGGTCTTCATCGGTTTTCGAAGAAAATGTTTGGAGATCTTGAGTGATTGATTCTAATACAGTGAGAGCATCTGAGGTAGGGATATGTTCCGTTGAGGATCCACAGCCTTCTACGTCTTCCTTTGTGGTGACTTCGGCATTCACATCAACGGCATCGACGTCTATATTGCTGGTCCGTTCTGTGGTTCTTTCGATGTCAGGCACTTCACTAGATGTTCCGACATCTGTTTCAGAAGCCAATGGGGGCAGAATCTGAACGTCTCCATCTTGTTGTGGTTCTGCTTGATTGGCCTCACACTGGGCAATGATCTCGTCCCAGACGTCAGCGTATTCGTCATCTTCATCGATCTTTGGTGGGGAAAGAAATAATTAGTAACAAATAACACAAATAACAAATAGAAATAATTAGTAACAAATAACAACTTTTTAATTTATTTAATATTTTAAAGATAAATGCGTGCATTATTACGAATAGATCTTTTAGAAAAAGATTAAATCAGAGGGTCTAAAGTAAAGTGCGTGGTTAAGTTTTTAAGTGAACAAGTTCATACTGGGTGCATTTACAATTTTTGTCACTTACAGCTATCTCAAAGAATACCATTCAAAATAAGAAACAGTTGCATTTTTTTTTAATATAATGTTTTAAATTAACATTTAAACATAATTAAACATTTTAATTATTCTATATAAAGCTCACACCAATCACCATATAGACCCCACATTAGTGCGCTACCTGGGTTTTTATCATTAAACTGCACAGTAAATAAGTTATTTTTCTAGGTTTATGAATATAAAAAATTTACTGAAAAATGCGATATCGAATGGTCAATTAAAAAACTGTCAGTTAAAACTCTAAAAGGTGTCAATTTTTTTACTAGTTATTTTGCATCTTACTTCAAAATTAAAACTATTTGTAAATTATTTGGTGTTGGGTTTGTCTATGTGAATTGATTTTGTATAAACTCTGTAATATACGATAATATTAATGTTAACAAAAACTAAACAAGATCTTGAATATAATTAAATAGCGTTTACCTGATTATTCACTTTTCCACTCCGAAAACAAGTGTTAACTTTGGCGCTGTAAATAAATATTATTCATAATGAATTTCACAGTACATTTACAGCAATTTAAACACAATATTTTTATTTTTTTAAGTCTCATATAGGAATTTTTTTTACCTGTTGCACAGTTACATATTTCGAGTTAGTTTTACCATAATAATGGTTCTTAGTAGTTACAATGGTTGTGTGGTAAAAGGTTTCATCCTATTTTCGGTATTCGGCTGATCTATTTTTCAGGTTTTTGTTTCCGAAACCTAAGAAATAGTTTTTAAACGAATACTGAAAAATAAGGAGAAACATTTCCCCACACAGCCATTGCAGCTACTAAGAACCATTACTAAGATGAAACTTAACACAAAAGTTTTAACAGTAAAGTTTCTAAGACTGTATTTCCAACCGTCTGAATATTTTCATTAATTTTTTTCTATCATTATCTAAACCAAAATGAAAATATTAAAAACTTCATTTTGTTTGTTTTATACCAATTCAAATTTTATAAATTGTTGCATATTTTTTATTTAAATGATGCATATTAAAAGAATACGGATTAAATAATTCTTAATTCTACAAGATTAGAAAATTACGTTTGTGATTTAATATCGAAAACATTCGGATACATGACCCTTCTTTAGACATTTTTTCATGTTTAATTACCTTAGATATTTATTTTAACCATTGATTGATTTTCAAAAGCTACCTTTTAAAAAAAAAATTCCCAACCACATTAAAAAGTGAATTGCAAAAATTTCGTAAAAGTTGCCAACGAAACACCCAGAATCGGGCCAATACACCCGGACATAACAGCTACGATATAGTGGCCATTGTCAATTTGTGTTATGTTGCCAAAAACCGAAAATGGCGCCCGATTGTGGTAAACATTTCATTTTATATTTTGTGCAACTCGATAGGTATAGCAATCATATGTTAAATATTTAAACTCGCCAAATGTCGCCAATGAACAGACCGGTCATTATATCATAACTATATCGAAATTCTTCTTACTTAAAACGATCTAACAAAAATAATTTTAAAAATCAATGTTCTTATAAACTAGTCAGATCGGAAGTGTTTAAAAAATGTCATCTTGTTAGTGAGAATAGGCGTTCCATTAAATTCTGTTACCAATATTTCGTAAACATATGCTTAAGACGTTCTAGCTTATGCCGTTATAGTTTTTCACTGTATTTTGAAGTTTAAATCGATGATTGATGGTATATAATTTAATTTCGTCGTCAGATCAGTAACGCCTCATCTAATATGTAAAGTGGCACTTTTTGTAATATTGACTCTTATAAAGATATATCCTTAAATATATATTTATCACGACATCAGAACAATTCTTCTTAAATTTATTCTACTTACAACTGTTTTCGAATCCATCTGATGATCCTCGACATGGTTATTGGACTATTATCTTAAAAAGGCGACGGGAATATATTGAATGCACTTGAAAATCAAGAAATACTATTTTTTAAAGATAAAAAAGGATCTATTTTTACGTATGCTTGTGGCTCGGTAACTATTGATTGAATGACGGTTTTTAAGTAAGTTTTAATTGTTAAAATAAACTTTAATTGTTTCGATTATAAATGGTATTGTTGCAACAAATCAATTTATTTTTCAGTATAACTTTATAACAATGTATGCAAATTTAATTCTAATGCAGAACCGATTAAATATAACTTTATATTCTATAGGATAGAATATACATGAAAAATGCCGTTCTGTAAAATTAAAGTTAATTATGTTAATTTTCAGAATGTTTGAAAAATTTAATGTTAAAGTTATTTCCCTGTAAAATGTATTACATATTTTTTATAATTTTGTCAAACCCAGTAAAATAGTATTGAATACACTCTTAAAACAAAAGAGTGAAATCCACTCCTATAGGGGAAGTGCATTTTCGGCACCGGAAAGGAGCGGAAATTAACTCACACTGAGTTAAAACCCCTCGTTTTAAGAGTGTAGGACGTAGATTGTTTTCTTTTATCTCTTTTACCCACTCCGCAAAAAGAGTGAAATCCACTCCTATAGGAGAAGTGCATTTTCGGCACGGAAAGGAGTGGAAATGAACTCAGACTGAGTTAAAACCGCTCGTTTGTTTTAAGAGTGTACGTTTGTCACATTTAAATATTTAATTTAAAAACACCTTGAAAGCTCTGGAATTAATTGGTGCAACCTTACTCTGCAAATACGATGTCTAAACATATTGCTTTAGCTTCCATCGTGTTTACGGAGTAACTTTTACATTTTTTTTACCGAAGTTATCTTAATATTTATATATCAGAAATTGATCAGACATTAGAAATGTCTAAAATAAATGATTTTAAGACGCGATAAACATCTGAAACATAGCTGTTTAAGACATCACCAAGTGTCTTTAACTTTCAGACGTTATTTAGGGTATGGATATACACTGTTAAAAAACTTGTGCTTGGTTTCACCATGATATTGGTTCCTAGTAGCTGCAACGGCTGAATGGTGAAACGTTCCACCATATTTTTGGTATTCGGTTGAACCATTTCTCAGGTTTTTGTTTCCAAATCCTGAAAAATGGTTCAACCAAACACCGAAAAAAAGGTGAAACATTTCACCACTCAGTCGTTGCAGCTACTAGGAACCAATATCATGGTGAAACCAACCAATATCATGGTGAAACCAACCACAAAATTTTTAACAGTGTAGTGTCATCTATTTAAAACCCTTTTTGTGTAAATTTAAGACGTTTTGAGGACGACCCGTCAGGCCGTAACCCCGTCAGTTACGAAACCGGACAGGGACTAAATCCGAATAAATTAATGCCATCATGTTAAATGAAGGGTAATTTAATTCTTAACTTTTGCATTTGAGAAGAGTGATTTTTTTAAAAATATTTTATAGCTATGTAAACGTAAAACCTTTTTGATTCGAAAAAGGTGTGTAACATTCGAAATTTTTTACGGAATCGCATACATAAATAAACGGGGCATTTTTAATGGTCCATTATATGTTTATTTTTTTTAGTGTTTTCGTTTTATAATTTGGACTTTTTTTATGATGTGGTCTGGTCCCGATGGACATAATTTTTTTCTATGCAGTAAGTTAATGGTGTTTTTCCCAATTCCAATTCTTGAAGGGACAGTATTCTGAGCAGACTTGTTTTGGGCAGACGGTCTTAAAAAAGTAACTTGTCAGGGCCGTAGTGAGCCTAGTGGTCAGCGTCTCGGTCTCGGGATCGGAAGGTCCTGCGATCGAATCCCGGTACCACTGATAGACTTGCTAACCGAAGTATATGCCGGAGTACGTGCTCGTTAAATCTGTTGTTGTCGGAAAGTCCTCTAAGTTCCCAAACCAAATCAATACCTCTGGGGGTGACAAGCCAATTCTGGGAATCCTCTAGTTGGCCTCTGTCTCTAAAAATAAGATGGATCCACTTATGTGTGTGTGTTGTGTCTGTCTTACTTGACGAAGGTTTATAAGCGGGTCGCTGACCAAGCACACAAACCTGAATATATATGTCTACCAACCAACCAACCAGTAACTTGTCACCAAAGGGGGTGACACTTTGGATACGAGGCATATCCACAAAGTAAGCTCCGTTTGGTTGTATAAAAAAACCTTGAACAGATACTGAAACAACTTTATTGTTCAAAAATCTACGATAGGGAACAACCGAAGACGAACTGAAGGACAAAGATCTTGTAACTGGAGAAAACAAGAATCATTGAGCCTCTGAAAACTTTTTTTTCTTACACTTGTATCGAGTATAACCTAAAATTACTCCTAAATGCTAGTCCGTGCCTTTAGCAAACAATTCCACAGCTCGGGCTATTTACTTGTCACAGAGAATGACAAAGCACTATTTCCACGTTTTCCAACCACAGTTGTTTTCACAGTTACGGTAAACACAAGACCACAATTACGGCATACGTTTTATTACAGAATCCCGCCACCGTACCGTGCCATGGCATTGCAGTCTTCGGGTTTATGAAACAAATATCTCGATTACAGACTGTATGAATAGCCGTAAGCGTTTTGGTGCGTAAACACTGTAATTTTGTTGCCCCTTACCCCAGTTTTCGGGCACATTTTTTTAGGGTGTTGGCCGTGAAAATAGTATTAGTCATGCCCCTTGACACGCAAGTTGTAAAAAAGCACATTTTTCCTATTTGCTTGCTTTACACATTACATTCTCTTCAACTTTGGATATGTACTCAAAGCACAAGTTGCTGAACAGAATGTAAAATATGTGGTAAAAGAGAATGTAAAATATGTGTAAATGTATGGGTAAAATTTTAAGATTCTGTAATGCTAGGTGAAACTGTAAAATTCTAATCTCTGGGTGTAAAATGTTAGATGTAAATAGTTCTAATTGTAATTTTTAACTATCCTAAGAAAGTTTTTAAAAAAATAACCAAAATATCTCTTCGTCACAAAGATGACAACTTTTATCCTTAACAAATACAGTCCCTGGACAAATTATTAGACGCACTGTATTTTTTTTAGTAATGATGAAAACATACCAAAGAATGCCATATCATTAAAAAAGATGTCGATATATGTATTAAGTATAGCAGATAGTATTTTCTATTCAATAGCTTAAGTTTAGGAACACAAATGTCCTTCTAAAGGTATCTTGTTCATCATTGATTGATACATGAAATCTTGCAGTGCGTCTAATAATTTGTCCAGGGACTTGTGTCCAGGAATAATTTGTCCAGGATGCATTTTGGGGACACTGCTGGCTTAAAAAAAGTTTTTTTTTGCGGGAAGGGGGGATTATTTTGCCTGTTTGCTAAAGGTATGACTTTGCAAAAAACTGTGATTGTTTCCCTTTCAGTGAGACTAGAAAAACCTTTCCTGTTATTTATCTAAATTATTTGTTGTGCAAAATGATGATTGATAGTCGTGGCTAATTTTCGACCCACATTCACCATGATACGTACATGGCTGTGTTAAAGCTCTCTTGGAAGTACAAAATAGGCAACAGGAAACATCCAACCAAAACATTGGAATGTTTGGGGCACCCGTGGCGATAATTGAACGCTTGGCAAATTCATGTAACACCTATATTGGGCTCTCACGTATATATTAGTATAAGTCTATCTTGAATGGCTTTAATAATAAATACAGGATCAAATGTAGTTGAGTTCCCCTTGAACCTTCGTTGGGTAGTCGCCCGATATCAAATATTTGAGTGCAAGGGTGCGCATTGACAGACGTACTCGTCAGTGACGGAATTTCGGCACCGAAAAGGAGTGGAAATTAACTCAGACCTAGATAAAACCTCTCGTTTTAAGAGTGTAGATTGTTCTCTTTTATTTCTTTTACCCACTCCGCAAAGATAATGAAATCCACTCCTATAGGGGAAGTGCATCTTCGGCACCGGAAAGGAGTGGAAATTAACTCAGACCTAGATAAAACCTCTCGTTTTAAGAGTGTAGATTGTTCTCTTTTATTTCTTTTACCCACTCCGCAAAGAGAATGAAATCCACTCCTATAGGGGAAGTGCATTTTCGGCACCGGAAAGGAGTGGAAATTAACTCAGACCTAGATAAAACCTCTCGTTTTAAGAGTGTAGGACGTAGATTGTTCTCTTTCATTTCTTTTACCCACTCCGCAAAATGAATGAAATCCACTCCTACAGGGGAAGTGCATTTTCGGCACGGAAAGGAGTGGAAATTAACTCAGGCTGAGTTAAAACCGCTCGTTTTAAGAGTGTAGGCTAAGACATATTTTCAACCCTTTTAAATAATGGAGCTAAAGCTATCCATTACAATTAATGAAAATTGGTTAATTATCAATTATAATTATTAAAACCCTACTAATTATCCGTCTTAATCAATAAAAATGTATTATCGTATGAAGGGGCTCGAAGTTCTGTTGGCTGCCGACTCAGATGTCGACCTTGTCACTCGAACACGTTTCAATATTACGCAACGTACGTGGCCGTGTTAAAGCCCTCTTGGAAGTTCAAAATAGGCAACTGGAAACATCCAACCAAACCATTGGAATGTTTGGGGCACCCGTGGCAGAAGGCGATAATTGAACGTTTACTCACCAAGAATGCTCCCGGTTCGTATCACAGCCATACTATAAAAGCGTATTTGTGTTGGAAAAAAAATCCCTCAAAAATCACGGTGGTCCCCGAGTATATACTGGGACAGACGTTATTACTAAATTAGTGGAGTCCAAAGTCTCGAGTTAGTCGTACATAACTGTGCTTTAGGTTCCCGCTCCTGGTGTCGACCGTTACCAGGTTTCTAAATTACGAGACGAAATTGGCTGTGTTTAAGTTCCTCACGGAAGACTATAAATCGACAGCCAGAAACGTCCGACCAAACCATTGTAATGTTTGTTTTCTTTTTTGACAGGACTGTGTACTACACGGGGTACACCCACAAGCTGGAGCCGAGGTACCACACCGTGCACAGATGCTGTACGGGGTGCTTTCCCATCGACGACGAGGGATGCATACACAGTGAGTATCGCAGATCGTTCTTGAGTTTATTTATTTTATTCAGTTTTAAAATGGTAAGAAGTGAAGATATTGCTACAATGTATCATGGCAGTAAAGGCGATTACTATTCTAGATCTGATAAATACTTCTAAGAAATGATAATTCCCTCTACGTATAGCGTAAAAACTTTATGTTTATGAAACTGTCAATTTGGTACAGCTATGATATGGCCAATTGAATGTTGGCATTGGCGGCTTTTTGGCGAAGTTAAAAAATTTAACGTAGGGTAGCTATTCCCATCCAGTTGTATGGGTTAGGGTTAGTTTGAATTATCGACGCACTAGAGCTATACAAGAGGGATATTGGCCACGGGCGTCTTTATTTAGAACCACAGTCACGTGACGATCCAACACCTTATTAGGCACCCAATGCAACTGTTACATCGTACGCAGCGTCGGGACTTCGAAAAATATTTAACGTGCACTCGCTGGGGTATTATTCTTTCGACATTTTTGGCTGCATTTGCCAAGGATCGATGGATTTTTCGATCAACCTTCAATTACAATTCAATATTCACAGTAAAGACAAGACAACGTCTTGTCGGGTCAGCTCATAGAGTTAGGAGGAGAGGTAGAGGGGTCTATGCGTTCAAATGGTTTGAAGCAGGGCTGTCAGTTTTTCGAGCTACTGCATCACATTCTGGCACTGAGGTATCCCAAGATGCACCGCTCTAGCGGTGTTTGAGCTACTGCGCATAACATAGTGACCGAACTGGCACTGAGGTATCCAGATGCACCGCTCTAGCCTGCTTCATTTGTGCGCTACTGCGCATATACATGGACTCTCTATTCTCTTTCCTACCTCTATGGGTCAGCTAGTTGAGTATAAAAACAAACACATTATACAGATAGAAGTCGCAAACAATTTGCTCTAAAATCATTAAAAAACATAGGGAAAATATCAAGTTCGTAAGAAATGCTATTGTAAATTTCATACAACTTAGACAGACAGAAATTTCGGATATAGTTGTAATGGTTAGAACTATGAAAAAATAAACGACAATTGCGTATAAATCTATTGGGAATAAATAGATGTATAGTTCCTAGTTATGTAGTTAGAATCAATTATATTGTTTAGAACCTTATGGGAAAACAGAAGACAGGAAACTTCACGCCTAGTTTTAAGGGTCGAGAAATATTAAATGTTATATGAGTTACTGCGGCACCATTTCGAAAGTACCGTGCACTCAGAAAAAAAAAACTTGTGTTACACTTGTGCTGTTGGAACCCAAGTACAGTCAATACTATCGTTAATTCGAAGTCCCAGGGGACCCCCAAAAATATTCGACTTATCTGAAGTTCGAGTTATCGAAGTTACCTTCCATTTTTCCCTCTCTACTGTCACTTAAGATGGGTCGACCTGGTTTAAATTGTTTGATATGTGCCATAGTACTATAGTTATACGCATTTCAATTTTTTAATAACCCTTGTAAACAACAAGAGCAGAATGGGATCAAAAGGTATATTAAAACTCACGAAATTTGGAATCATATCGATTAGTACACATAGCATGTAAATCTCATTTGAAAAAAAAAGTTATTTCTTGTTTGTATTTTTTTTAAGGTTGTTGGCATTCACAGACATTAGGGTTACAAAGTAGTGATTAATTTGAACTGAAATTTTTTTTTTACTGAAATGTGTTTTTTACTGGTGAAATCTATCACAAAAACTTCGACTTAGAAGATATTAACTTCGAGTTATCGAGACAGTTTTTTAAAGAAAAGTATAAAAATGATTCGGGACCTGATTAAAAGTTCGAGTTAGCGGATTATTCGACTTTTAGGAAGTTGAGGTATCGAGGTTTGACTGTATATGTAAAAATGGCTATTGCAATACTGTATTGTTTTGATACAAGAAATTGTGTCGATAACAAAACACAACTGACGATCATGAGAGGACCCGATAGTTATCTCCATGTGCGATTGACAAAAAAAACCTGTAAATTATATTGTTTTATTTAAAAAAAAACATATATACTATATGTTAAACTTACATTTTAGCCCCCGTGTAGCTCTAGTGCGACGATAATTCAAACTACCCAAACTACCCTCTTCCTATAAGTTTTCCCTAACCTAAACTCACTTTTCGTATTAAGTAACTGTAACTAGTTCCTTTTCATATTAATTAACCGTAACAGTCACTTTCTAAAATTAACTTTCTAATCCCTATGGTATATCCTTTCAGATTTTCGTCGGGGCTGAGGAGCCCAGTCCGTTAGGCATTCGCTTAGCATGCGGAAGGTCCCAGGTTCGGGTCCGGGCATCGCCAAAATAACTGCCGACCTATAAACGGTCCGTTCAGTCAAAAATGTCCGACAAATAATACCCCGTGTGGCGGGAGTGCACGTTAAATATCTTTCAAAGTCCTAACGCTGCGTACGATGTCGCCCTTAACGGTTGCGTTGGTGCCTACTCAGGTGTCGGCTCGTCACTTGATTGCGGTTCTAAAATATGACGCCCGTCGCCAATAGCCCTCGTGTAGGTCTAGTGCGACGATAATTCAAACTAACCTAACCAATCAGATTTTCGTCACTTTACATCTCGCCAAAGCATCGCCAAAATAACTGCCGACCTATAAACGGCCCTTGCAGCCAAAAAAATTTACTCCCCGTGTATAGGGAGTGCGCATTAAATATGCTCTAAACATCTCGTCGCCGCCTACGATGTCGCCCGTAAAATTTGCGTTGGGTGCCCGGCCCGGTTCGTGACTTGACTGTGGGATTTAAATTAAGTCGCAATAGCTGTGGTGTTGCTTTAGTGTGACCATTATTAAACATTATATTTATTACAATTATTTTTATTATAATTATTACTTTTATTATAATAATTAGGCCCAGTGGCTTAGTGGTAGTGCTTCGCATTGCCACGCCACAGGTCCGGGGATCGAATCCCGGATTGGGCGAGGTTGACCCATCCTTTCATCCTTTGAGTGGGTCGATAAAATGGGTACCAAGCATGCTTGGGAACTAAACACTGGGGGGTTCCGCGTGAGGCTGACCACCTTACCGGAACATATGCTAGCACCCCAGAGCCCTACACTCTTAAAACAAAAGAGTGAAATCCACTCCTATAGGGGAAGTGCATTTTCGGCACCGGAAAGGAGTGGAAATTAACTCAGACTGAGTTAAAACCGCCCGTTTTAAGAGTGTAGGA
Source organism: Oedothorax gibbosus (assembly GCA_019343175.1). Classification (NCBI taxonomy): domain Eukaryota; kingdom Metazoa; phylum Arthropoda; class Arachnida; order Araneae; family Linyphiidae; genus Oedothorax; species Oedothorax gibbosus. The sequence goes on from CM033276.1 coordinate 3,510,700, forward strand.
CGTAGATTGTTTTCTTTTATTTATTTTACCCACTCCGCAAAAAGATTGAAATTCACTCCTATAGGGGAAGTGCATTTTCGGCACGGAAAGGAGTGGAAATTAACTCAGACTGAGTTAAAACCGCTCGTTTGTTTTAAGAGTGTAGGTCACGAAAGCTGAAATGGGCACGGCAGGCCTTGGTCCAGTCATGGGCTGTTGCGCCGATGAGTTTTTTTTAGTTTATTATAATAATTATAATTATTTCTTTGAATTTCTCTCTATCTTTGCAGCCGAGTGCGGCGACTCTCCGGAAAGTCACCAGACATGCGAGGCGGAGTTCCCCGGGCGCTTTGCCCACTGTTCGTGCGACGCGAAATGGAGGGAGCCGCATCACTGCCGCAAAGGTGAGGGAGACCTCCTTCTACTCAACACACTTAGAACAATGTCACTAATAATACTCCGGATAAAAAACAGTTCCAAGAACTAAATTTGTCACCGAACCACCGATGTGGAGTTTTAAAATAGAATGGCTCGATATCGATGACTAATACGTCATGGTTCGTAAAATGATGATTAAAGTTCGGAAATGCTTCGTTTGCACCGCCCGAGGCAAATAGAAGCACTCAATATAGACTAATACGTACGCGAGAGTTGTGATACCTCGTTTTTAAAAGTGGGTGAAGCATTCACCTACTTTTAAAAAACTACACATGTCACCGAACCACCGATGTCGGTTTTTAAAATAGAAATTCTCAATATCGGTTAACACGTTCACGACAGTCGTTATATCTTGTAGTTTTATCTTGTTCGTGAGTGTTTTCTTTCACCATCCGGGGTAAATAGGAACCCATTTTGTTCCCTCTAGGCCAATAGCGATGCGCCGTGATAATAAGTGAATAATGACTTTAATTAAGAGGAGGTAATAAGAGGATAATGTTTGTGAACGTAAATTGCAATGTCACCGAGTCAGCCGCAATGGTGAGAGAAACCCCATACTCAGGGCCTGTTCTTCCATAAGGCCCGTTAGCCCCGGGCCTAGGGCCCCCAAATTTTAAGGGGGGGAGGCTAAATTTCAGTCTCTATTATGCTAAATGCTGTAAATCCCTAAAATATCAGTAAATTAAAAAAAAATCTGATACTCCACTCTATTTTTTTTTGCTCGACTTTGACTGAGAAATTGACCTATTGTTTTTGTTTTGATCGATGTTTATAAGCAAGCCAATACAATGGACAATTACAGCGTTTTCCACAAACATATTTATTCGATTAAGCATATTAAAAAACCTCTAAAACTCAAGTATTTCTGGTTTTAAAGATGTATTTATTTTTAAATTCATTTTTAAAGTTAATGATACGTCACTCCTGTTAAACCTCTCTTATCATAACAGATGACGTCACGGTTGGCATTTTTTTTTGTTCTTGGCGTGTTATTTCGTATCACGTTTCACTGTATTGCTTTTGAAACTGTGAAACGTGCTTTCACATCCTTAAAAAAGTTATGCTATTTTACAGAAACATGTCATGTTCATTCCAGTTAATTTCTTCAAACGTTGAACGATTTCACTCGACTATTCCGATCAGATCCAACAGTCAATAGTTCTGCAATAGCTCATACGCCCTTTAGTGTGTGTATTTTAACGAACAACCAAACTTGGAACAAGCTGTTTAACTTCCTTGATATGAACTGGTTACAAATAATATTGTCTTCTTTTTATGAGGTTTCGCAGAAATTTTAAGGTTTACTATTTTATAAAGTGTATTACAGCATAGATCGAAACATCGCCAAAAACATAACAGTTGACGTCAGAGCTATTTTTAGTGACGTACATTTTCGGCAAATTTCAAATGCATTTTTTGTTGAAATTAAACATATTTGTGAATATTTAACCTTACATTCGGAATCTGTAGCTTCTAATGTACCAGAAAAACATATATATTATGAATTTCGCGTTTCATGCAACTTGTCAATTGTAGCAAAAATTTGATACATAGGTCATATAGCACCCTCATTACTGGAAATCCTACATAACATTGTCCGTAAAGGGGCCCCTAAAATAGGTTGTGTCTATAGTCTAAGTTTTCCTTGATCAGGCCTGCCCATACTTCAAAGGTGAACAATCTCACTAGTAATACTTCGGATGATCCGTTCCAAGGACTGCTTGTCACCGAACCGATGTCGGTTTTTAAAATTAAAATAGTTTGATATCGACTAGTTGTGCTTGAAAAATTCCATGAAAAAATCATGAGGGTCTCCGAGCACACTGAGACAGACGTTCAGGACTCGAAATAATTTATTTTTATTCAGTATATCTGTTACCACTTCAGGCCTGAAACATGCCCATTGTAGTATATTTTTATACTTTGAACTGAAAATTATATTTCGTCCGTTTAGGCCATTATCGTTCGCTCATGACCTAAACCACATAGGCTAAACCAGCCAATGGAACCACCAGAATGATGACTTTTGCGAACGTGGGCGGCCAACTTCAATAGCAAGGCCAGAGAAGCTCTCCCAAACATGAGCGTAGACGGAAATTTTGACCTCACTGTTCCCAGTGCCAAAGATCGGACGCAACTAGTTCGGACGCATTCGGTACCCTAAAATTGTGGTCAGCCGTGGACGAGTGGTTCCGAACTGGTTTCGAGGTACAGGTTGTCTTCATCTTCGGAACAACGTCACTCGGAACTATGACGTCAAAATTTCCGTCCCCGAGCTTGTTTGGGAAAGCTTCTTCGGCCTTAGTAGTTGAGTAGGCCGTGACGTGGGTTGCCATATCGCCCAGGCTGCCGCGACTCTGTCCACGCTAGTGGAGTCGATATTTATTGAATCTAGTTTAGGCCTCCTATCACATCACTTTGTTTTCTTTCAGTCTGCTTCTATTTTTCTGTCATGCATACACCTCTATGAAACGAAACAATTTTAGGCTAATTAAATGCCCTCTAGTAAAATGTAGCGTTCACCTAGTTTATCACCATGTTGTTATGTCTCTGTCTACTTAAGTCATATGACTTGTTATGTTTTGGTTTTACTTAAATTGTCATCTATTTAAGTAGAAGCAGTGTCTTGTGAAGCTTCGCATTGCCATGCCACAGGTCCGGGGATCGAATCCCGGATTAGGCGAGGTTCACTCAACCTTTCATCCATTAAGTTGGGTCGATAAAATGAGGACCTAGCATGCTTGGGAACTAAACACTGGATGCTCCTCGTGAGGTTGACCACTCACCGGGACATATGCCTAGCACCCCAGAGCCCTTGGTCTTGAGAGCTGAATGAGCGCCGAAGAGTTTTAATACCTTGTTAATCGCACAATGCCAAAAAGTTAAACTTTTAGCTAGTCGGCAACGAACGCTTCCTTTCACCGCAGGAGGCAAATACCATTCTTAAAGTTAATGACCTTGAAGAACGTGGGTGGCAATGTCGCCGAGTCAAAACAAGAGAGCCTATCTACTTATCTGTTGAACAATGTAACTAATAATACTTCCAACATCCCGTTCCAAGGACTACTTGTCAAAGAAACCGATGACAGTTTAAAATAGAATCGCTCACTATCGACACCTTCCGAGATAAGAGTATAAATCCCATTCAAACTTCGCGGAGGAAAGGGGACACACGTAAACCACCGTGACAGTGTCATACTTGGCAACTTAACAACTACTTGAAAACGGAGTCGCCAGTTTAAAAAAAAAGAGTAGATGTAGGGTTAAAAGATGTACTGCATTCTTAGTAACTACAACTACTTGAAAACTAACAATTAAAAACTGAAAATTAACAACTATTTGAAAACTGAGTCGCCAGTTTTTTAAAAAAGGAGTAGATGTAGGGTTAAAAGATGTACTGCATTTCTACAGTACAGCTTAGTTTGTTGTTAAACTACTGGGTGTCCGTAAAAGAATGTCCGAGTTTTAATGGTATATTACAGGAGTTTATTTTATACTCAATATAACAAATCATACATGATATTGAAAGGAAAACTAACCTAGTATTTCCTATAAGTGCTCAATGTTGTTGTTGTTACTAATGCCACTTGGGAAACCCAAGCTCTTCCCGCTGAGCGGGCAAGGATTAAGGCAAATGGGTGCGGTTCCTGAGGAGAGATGCCCGTATAGAGACTACACGGCAGGAATCCGTCTTGGCATCGTGCTGACAGATGCTGCCATCTATCGCCACCTCTACAATTTAGACATGTCCCTGAAGGGGAGGGAAATAGTCTCCAGGGACCTGTACCCGTGGGAAACTGCCATGACCGCCCACAGGACTTTCGGACCCACAGATTTTAACGAGCACGTACTCCGCATATACTCGGTGGATCAGTGCTCAATGTGTGCGCCTTTAGTGATACGGCACACATCCAAACGAAAATGCAATTCTTCCCATACTGTCTGCAGCAAGTCCGGAGCAACAGCCTGTGCAATTCTACCTTTCAACGTTGGTTAATCGTGGGGTAGGGTAGGGTGGAATGTAGACCCGATCTTTTACGAAGCCCCAAAGGAAGAAATCACAAGGCGTGATGTCAGATCACAATTTGAAACTCAGAAATTCTTTTACGGACACCCTGTATTTAACTATGTAAAAATTACCCGAATGATATCTATTTTATAGTTTTTCTAACGGAAAACTACATAAACTAGGATTTATGAAAAATTTATGACGACTTAGAAATTTAATCCCTGAAACAATAATTGTCTTCCACTCAATAAATCAATACGTATAGAAAGGCATTCAATATAATTAATTCCAATAACTTCAAAACATAAAAAGTTCTATGGCAGCTACCCTTTGTAATAGCGCGATTTTCTCGGAAACCTTTACGACGTCCAACAGGTTCTTGGAACTCGTGTACCCAGGCCGGATTTAAAGATTTGCCGCCCCTGTCACAATATTCTCCCCCCTTCGGGGAAAGGTAGCTGGTTAGCTGCAAGCTGCAAAATAGGGTGATATCATGGTATGTTCTGTTTAATATAAATACACATATAATAATCATCTATGTACCTTGGCACACTAAATCGAAAGCGAAATAGGCGAATTTAACTATTCTACCATTTTTCTTTCAACTTCGAAATCCCGGAGGAGGGGGTACAATTGCCCTCGCAGCGACCATGTTTGCTACGAAATATTAGTACTATATATACGTTTACGGTTTACGCATTAGTGTAAATTATTTGTTTTCTTTCTTAAAAATATTTGTATCTTTATAAAAAAAAATATATACCGAATGCCGCTTTAATGGGTCGTAAAATTTTCCGCCCAAAAAAATTCGCCGCTCTAGGCTACAGCCTACTTAGCCTATTTAGAAATCCGGCCCTGCGTACCAAATTTGAGGCCGTATCTCTTTTAGTTCGGGCTGTAAAGTTGTCTCAAATAAACAGACAGTCCGCCTGTCCAGACCAATGTCCGAAAATCCATTTTTTCGGAATCGGCACCCTCCAAAATGTGTAGTAAACATGAAAACTTCCTTTTGGATTTTCGGCCACATTTGCAATACTTTCTTTGCCTTATATTTCATATTAGGTAATTGAAAGTAAAAAGAAAACTTAAAATGCCTCTATTACAAAAATACTAGAAAAAAATTATCTTCATACTTATTTTTTTTTTCAATTACAAATACAAAAATTGTCGACCAACAACAGGCCAGAGGCCCAGCAAGGTTGGTCCAAAATAAATCTAATACTTTACCAGTTTTCAATGACTATCAAGATTCAAAAAATCTTCTACTCTTTTCGAATACACCACATAAAGCATTTCACTCATTGACAACTTTATTGTAAAAATAATGTTTTCTTACCTCCCTTTTAAAGCATGATTTATTCAATTTCTGATCATGTCCTCTGGTTCGGCTATTTAAGGTAAAGCCTAAGCCCTCCACGTCTCCCTGTTTTATGAACTTGAATAACTGTATTAAATCACCCCTCTCTTCTATTCAGGGAATACATGTTTAAAGATCTTAATCTGTTATCATAATCAATACCAGATACCTTAATTTTTTTATAATTGCGTGAAAAAAATCCGATTTTTACACTATATTTTAATATCAAGCGTGCGAAAAGTTGTACTTTTTAGAAACGTGATACAAAATTACTATTTTTCATCTTTTCATAAGATGCCAACATTTCAAGTAAAATTTCTATTTCATAATATTCATAAAATCCAGAAATTTATTGATCTGCTTTATTTATAAATATTATGCGCGTGAATGTTATTTTTTTCTTTTGAATCAGTATCCATGTTCAATGTTTGACTTTAAACTAAAATAAGTTGCCTTTTGTAGTTCCAGAGATTTATCGATGCCCATCTTCTTTACGTAAAAAATTAGCACGTGAATTATTTTTGAACAATGAGATTTGATTTTTTTTCACGTAATTATAAAAATAGTGTATAAACACGTGTGAAAAGTAAACTTTTTAAACACGTGTGATTATTCACTCGCTCGTACCTCGCTCGTGAAATAAATCCACTCGTTTTAAAAAGTGTTACTTTTCACACTTGTTGCATAAATAACTATTGTAGCCCTATGCTGAACTTTTTCAAAAAAAACTCTATATTATTACCTTGTTGCATCATTTTGACACCAAAACGGCTCGTTACACAGAAAATGACGAACTATTTGGACATTTGAGTTGTGACACTCAACATTGTACTAGCCAGAAATGGCGCAAAATTTCCTTTTAGGCGTATTTTTCAGCAACGAACGCAACTTGCATTGTTGCAAAGCGATCTGATGCTAACAAAGGTTTCGAGATTCTATGCTTATAACATTCTGCTTAATTTCGCAATTAATTTTTAATTTGGCGTTGAGTTTGACTACTTGCCAAACATGGAGTTTTTTTTTATTTCTCTATACCATACTAGGTTTATAGACCCGGCGTTGCACGGGTGTACCCTTAATAACGGTGATTTTTTATTTATGTAAACTTTAATTTTGTACCAATTGATCCTGTTTCCACTGGTCAGCACTCCATTACGATATTATAATTTCCTCTCATTCTAATATAAGCATTTTAAGAAAAGTAGTCCGATTGTATCCATGACCTTCCAGGAGTTAGAGGGCTTATTTCCCAAAGGCCCTGTTAAAATTGCCAAAATAGCTATGATATAATGGCATTACCGTTTTCCCACAAACAAATTCATTCGATTAAGAAATTCCAAACTCCTAAAACTCAAGTATTTCTGGTTTTAAAGTGTGGCTTATATTTTAAATTCATTGATATCGTCAATCTCTGTTAAACCTCCTTAGCAAACATAATGACGTCACTGTTGGCTTCGTTTTTCTTGCCCGTGTCATTTCGAAATCACGTTCACTGTATCGCTTTTGAAACTGTGACCGTGCTTTGACCTTTCAAAACTCTTAAAACGTATACTATTTTACAGAACATGTCATGTTATTCCAGTTATTTCTTCAACGTTGACGATTTCACTCGACTATTCCGATCAGTCAACAGTCAATAGTTCTGCAATAGACCTACCGCTCTAGTATGTGTATTTTAACTACAACCAACTTGGAACAGCTGTTAACTCCTGATATGATGGTACAAATATATTGTCTCTTCTTAAGAGTTTCGCAGAAATTGTAAGGTTCTATTATAAAGTGTATTACAGCATAGATCGAACATCGCCAAACATACATTGACGTCAGAGCTTTTCAGGACGTCATTTGGCAATTCAATCTTTTTTGAAATTAACATATTGTGATATTACTTACATTCGGAATCTGCAGCTCTAATGTACCAAAAAACACATATTTATAATTTCGCGTTCATGCAACTTGTCCATGTCCAGCTTCTATTTGCCCTCCTACACCGAATGCCCAAAATGTGTTAACATTCCTCCATATTTGACCACTCGACAGGATGGGGAGCTCAGTCGTAAGCGGTCGCCTTGCATGCGATAGGTCCCAGATCCGGTCGGCATCGTCAAATTACTGCCATCTCGAACGCCCGTGCAGCCAAAATTCCGACTAATTTACCCTTGGGTGGCGGAAGTGTCGTAAATATTTAGAACCACAGTCAAATGACGATCGACGCCTGAATAGGCACCCAATGCAGCTTTAAGGCGATTCGTACGCATCGTTGGACTTTGAAATATTTAACGTGCACTCTCACCATTGGTATATTTGTCGGACATTTTTGGTTCATTTGTTCCGTTTATATAGGTCGGAAGTTATTTTGACGTTGCCCGGACCCGAGTCTGGGACCTATCGCATGCGAGGCGAACGCCTTTACCGACTGGGCTCCCCAGCCCTGTCGAGTGGTGGAATATGGAGTGGAATGTTTACCACATTTGGGCATTTTCGGGTGTCTAATGGAAACTGGCCATTATATCAAAGTATCTGGCAATTTAAACAGGGCCTATGTGAAAGCCCTTTAACTTCTAGAAGGGCCTGGATACAAACGGATTTCTTTTTTTAAAATTAAAGCTGATATTAGAATGGGAGGAAATTATAATATACCGATGGAGTGCTGACCAGTGGAGAAGGGATCAATTGGTATGAAATAAATGTTTACATAAAAAGAAACAATCACCATTATTAAGGGTACACCCGTGCAGCGCCGGGTTTAGGAAGCTAGTTTATCACAAAAAAAAACCGTTTGCAAGAAATATTCAATGCAGCCGGAGTAATATGTAGCTAAGAAAATTCTTTTTTCCCATTAGACACATAAATACTAAGGTTTGGAGACCCGCGGTCTTGGCATAATTCTCGGCAAAAGTTATTTTTTTAGATATTTACTCAAACGATTCAACGTTATTTTGTAATTTCCTCCCGACTGGCGTTGTTCTGGCGACTTTCTTTTCAGTTTGGCGGTTTGCGGCAGCTCTGTCTCTAATGGCGCTGGAAGTGGCGAAAAGGTGGTCCCGTCTCTTCCCCACTGTATAATTGGAAAGTTTGGAGTGAAGAATTCTACGAACTAATTGGCCGACCTTCGGGGCAATATTAGGGGCTGAATTATTGGACTTCGAAGTGATATTAAATTGCGCCACGCTCATTATAGGAAAAGACGCGAATCGTAACGACGTCGCCAAATTCAATTTCTTATTCGCCAAAGTTTTTTTTTAAAATAGTCAATATTTCTAGAACATATCCAAAATGAGTCAATAATCAGTTTTCAATATTAGGGTTTCGATAATTCCATATTTTACAATTTGAAAACGGGGGGAAACGACGCGAATCATAGAGATGCGATGTCGCCAAATTCAATTTCTTATTCGCCAATCACTTCAAACCAAAGAGTTCTATAGTAGAGTAGAGGAACGACACGTACTGAGCTGCCATCGGCAGCCATAGCTCACTACGGAGCCCGAATAGAGTGGCAAAAGTGCTAGTTAATTTATAATTTTTGATACTTCGACGAGGTAAGTGCACCCAGGCAAAGGCTGGAATCGAACCGCACCTGTTACAGGCGCGGACTGCTAGCTTATGGCCTGCGTCCAACCAATTTGCCATCGGCCCCTACATGCACCCTATATGTCTCCAGTGTTGGTCCATGGTTTGTTTGCCAGGTTCAGTCTCTACTCTACTATAGAACTCTTAGCTTAACAAAGCATATTTCCACATTTTTGAATTTTCAAGTAATAAAAAGTGGAACCTTTTTATTTGTATAACGAAACAACATTTTTTTTCAAACAACAATTTCGAATATCAGCCATATACCCATTGCTTTTGGCGCCAGTTTTTTTTATAGCTAGGAATGAAGCATGAACTATGTGTCTTATAAATAAAATTACTATAAAAAAACTGTTAAATTAATTATTTTTTTTCAATTTTATAAGTTGTAGCTCTTGATTTTGATTCAGACATTGACCAGCAATACGAGGAATCGTACACAAAAGCTTCCTTAAGGGGGAATCGGCGCGCTGGACCGGGGGTCTCCAAAGTAAAGTGCATCAGTGTTAATCCTATGGAGAAAAAAAATATTTTCTCTGCCACATTTCTCCGGGTCTCCGGCTGTATTGAATATTTTTACAAGCGGATTTTTTTATGTGATAAATGTACCTGACTTACAGGTCCCGACCTTCCCATTTTTTAAAATGGGTTCGAATATTTTTTTTTAATTTTCAATAAATAATTTTACACAAAATATTCGAAGCAATTTCAAAAAGTGGGAAGATAGAGACCTGTAAGTTATCTACCTCTATTATTAAAAAAAACGGTTTGTAAAATTTTCAATACAGCCGGAAAAATGTGGCAGAGAAAAAAAAATTCCCATTGGATTAACACTGAGGCACTTGAGTTTGGAGACCCGCGGTCCAGCGTGCCCATTCCTCCTTAAAAGGGCTCCCAAAATTTTGTGTACCTATAGTTCGGGTTACATCCTAGATCAGGCTCTGGTATATCAGCTCTTTAGTACAAAGTTTAACTAGTCAAGTGAAGCCAGAACAGTTTTCTGTACAGAGAAAACGTTCCTAACAAAGAGGTCTGGGGAGCCTAGTCTGTTAGGCGCCTAGCATTCGCTTAGCATGCGGAAGGTCCCAGGTTCGGGTCCAGGCATCGGCAAAATAACTGCCGACCTATAAACGGCCCGTGCAGCCATAAATGTCCGACGAACAATACCCCGTGTGGCGGGAGTGCACGTTAAATATCGTCCAAAGTCCTAACGCTGCGTACGATGCCGCCCTTAACGGTTGCGTTGGGTGCCTACTCAGGTGTCGGCTCGTCACTTTACTGTGGTTCTAAAATACGACGCCCGTCGCCAATTGCCCTCGTGTAGCTCTAGTGCGACGATAATTCAAAAACTAAACCTAACAAAAAGATAACACATTTGTAAACAAAAAGAATTTTTTTTCGCCAACCCAGTGATTCACTTCCACTCTTGTAACACCCAATATGACAACCCTTGCTAATTGAGATGATTAGCGAATCAAAAAAAAAGGTGTGCTAAGTGTTTTTTCGTCGCTTTAAACGCGTCTATTTCGCCGTTTCAAGAACCTCGCGGTGTCGGAAACTATTTGTTTTTGTTGAATTTCTGAGTGTCTGATCTGTTTTTGCGGTTATGGGAGAAGACCAGTGACTTGAAAAGGTTCCGACAAGGTCGCTTTGCAGAAGCAACTTCTGTGCTTCTGTCTTTAGAACTGCTTATTGCATATGCGGGGCCGGGATAGCCTGGTCGGTAAGGTCTTGGACTGGCATTCCTAAGGTTGCGAGTTCGAGTCCCGCTGCCATCCGAAGACCCCCGTGTACGCTAATGGTGACTGGTGCACGTTAAATCCGTCGTGGTCACAAAGTCCTCCAAGTTCCCATATCAAATCAATACCTCTGGGGGTGACAAGCCAATTCTGGGGATCCTCTAGTTGGCCTCTGTCTCTAAAAATTAGATGGATTCACTCATGTGTGTTGTGTCTGTCTTACTTGTCGCAGGTTTATAAGCGGGTCTCTGACCAAGCACACAAAACCTGAATATATATGTCTACCAACCAACTATGCGAGGCCCAGTGCTGCTTCCAAATTAGAGGACGCCTATGTACAGTTTTGAAAAATACAGTTGTATCTACTAATCGGAGAGATAAACTTTCGATTCATTTTTCAGTTCCATTAAGTTCATTTTTTTAATAATTTCTTTTATTAAAATGAATTATATTGTTATTAAAAATACTTTGATTTATAAAATAAATCATAAATATTTTAAGTATTACTAATTGCTTAAATTGAATATTAAATTGTTTTAAATTTAATAAAAATATGCTGATCGTGAGTCTCTTTAAATACAAGCGCGTTAGAAGGCACCTTTTGCAAACCTCAAGATCACTGAGGTTGTCTTCCGAGGTTCTGTTTTTGTCTTAGCCATGAGAATCGTGCTGGACAAAAAAAATCCTTCCAAAAATAACCCAGTGTATGTGGGACTGGTGCAAGTGAAATCAGTCGTGGTTCGAATGTCTTGGCGCCTCCTACGATATCTCTATAAGGTTAATTAGGGTACCAGGTGCCAGCTTAGGTATCAGCCTCGTAACTTGTGCGCGGTTCAAAATGACGATGCTGTCGCCAATAGCCGCCGTACACCTTCTAGTACACAGTTAACTCAACTCTAATGACCAAAAGCCGACAGTTGGTTGGTATGAATGTATTTTCAGGCTTGTGTGCTTGGTCACAAAGACCCGCTTATAAACTTTCGTTAAGAAGGACGGACACGACATACACACACATACAAGACAGATGCTGCCGTCTATCGCCACCTCCACAATTTAGACATGCCCCTGAAGGGGAGGGAAATAGTCCCCAGGGACCTTTCGGACCCAACAGATTTAACGAGCACGTACTCCGCATATACTCGGTAGGTCTTCAGTTGTACCGGGACTCAATCGCGGGACCTTCCGATCTCGAGACCGATACGCTGTCCAATAGGTTCCCTACCCCCCCCCCCCCCCCCCTTCCCCCGAAAGTTTTATACTGTTATGGTGTATTGCCAAACTCATTTTCCTAGAGCCTCAATAAATATTATTACGGATATAAACAACAGATTGTAACAATGACCTTATGCTGTTAATTTTTCGCTCAACCTCAAACGAATCAAACAATGGCGTCTCGATTTTGCCACCGTTGTTATTGTCACCCAGTCGACCACATGTTTCTTTTCCATCAAAAGTGGATGAAGTTTTGACAAATTGACGACTCAGCGTCATTTGATGTCGAAGTTAGCAAAAATTTTCGAACTCTCGACCGGTCAACAGATGTTCTATTCTTTCAGATGTTTGTTTCGAGTGGTTTTTGATTAACTGTTTCCGGAAACAATCGTTGTGGCTAGCAGATGACGAATGAATGGCAGAAAAGATGTTTTGCTTCGAATTAGGAAGCACTTTTTGCTCTTAACAAAACTGGATTAGAAGTCAGTATAATAAAGAAAGGGTGAATGCACCCCCATAGTTTAACTCCATAACGACGATTGGGGCCGTGGATAGCCTAGTGGTTAAGGCCTCGTTCCAGAATCGGAAGGTCCCGCGATCGAGTCCCGATACCACTGAAGAACCACCGAGTATATGCGGAGTACGTCTTCGTAACGAACATTCTTCGTAAAAGAAGAAAATTTGAAGTCTCTAAAATTTGGGGCGGGGCTGGGGAGCCCAGTCGGTTAGGCATTCGCCTAGCATGTGAACGGTCCCAGGTTCGGGTCCGGGCATCGCCAAAATAACTGCCGACCTGTAAAACGGCCCGTGCAGCCAAAATGTCCGACGAATAATACCCCGTGTAGAGAGAGTGCACGTTAAATATGCTCCAAAGTCCCAAACGCTGCAGATGATGTCGCCCTTAACGGTTACGTTGGGTGCTATTCAGGTGTCGGCTCGTCACTTGACTGTTTTTCTAAAATACGACGCCCGCGTCGCCAATAGCCCTCGTGTAGCTCTAGTGCGACGATAATTCAAATTAAACTAAACTAAAATTTAAGGCCTTTAGCCTGTTCCTAACCGGCCTTCTGGAAGACAACTCATCTTGCAATCAATCGGCACCTTGCGATCCATTAAAAAAAATGTTGCGTTAGGAGGACTTAAAAGGCCTGAATCGATCTACAGCGACTTTTCTTTAGATAATATATTTTTCCAGCTATGGACCTGTCAGTCATCCTTTTGGGTGTCGTCAGAAAGATCACCAACGTTTCAGTTTTTTTTGACAACATTTGGTAGTTGTCCAAATCCTTCTTGTAGTAAAAAAAACACCTCTAAAAGGTTATTATTCGATTCTGAGTTTCAAAGAAATGAAAAAAAAAATGGCCCATGTCAATCTTCCGGTCTTTAATTTTTATCGCTGTGTCATAAGTAGGTGTCAAAAAAAAATTGACGCGCGTGCAAATATTGAAGTTCCATGACTCAGATCAATTCCCGCCATGGAAGTTGGGCGCCGGTGTGACGTCTACTCTACACGTACGTGCGAATTTCCGTTACGATCGTCGAATTTTCAAAATTCAATTTTTTCTTTTAGCATTAACTCATTAACCACCGATTTGTAAATACCATAACACCTTCCTTACCAAATAAAAATCTTTTAAGTTATTAGCATTTCGTGTACATTTATTTGTCCTACCCAAACCGTTCAATACTGTATGTTCGTCATTCGTCTTATATTTTGACGGGGCTACTGTTCTGACGGCTTCACTTTTTCCCTAGCCAAGTCCATCCATCTTACCACGATTCTCGTGGTTGGAAGAGTGATTAAGAGTGTTGTAAAGTTAAAGTGGATCAACATCGCAAAAGATTTGAAAGTTTTTCAAAATAAACATTTCGCAGTTTTGAAAATAAATCGTAGCCCCCGAATACTTTACTGTTGCAACGACTTGTACAGGCCACACTTGTATCACGCATGTTTGCTTTCTGTGTTCACTTGTCATAAAAATGATGACGTTTAGGCATCAAAGAGGTGTTATTTTTGGGTCTAATGTGGGCTTTTTTCATAATTTTTTAACGTCTTGCTTGCTACTGAAAAATCGACTGAAAAATATACCTTCGTTTCTTCTTCGAAGTAGAGATAGCATCCCATTGGGGCCGTAAGTTGGTTGTGTTTAGATTGACTCAATTTCGACTTGTACTGATAAGTTAAGAGTCACTACAACCTGTAGTTTTGGCAAATGATTTAGTTTTCAACCGAAGCAGTTCTGTTGGCGATTTATTGCGGCCTAGGCCAACTGCTATATGCTATGCGTTTACCAAAATAATGACTTTGAGCAACTAAAACCGTTTTTAAAGGTTTTAAAGTTCGTAGAGCCCATATCTCTGCGACAGTAAAGTACATCTAAACAAAAATACTCTGAATCATTTTCAAAAGAGTAAATTTAAAGACGTTGGTAGAGACCAAAAGAGTAAAATCATCATTTGCCGAAGGTAAAGTACTTATGCAGGTCCAATGACTTGGATCATCGTTGTAAGAACTCAAAATCTTTAAGGGGACAGGGAACAAAACGACGCTTCAAAATATCAAATTTTCATCTTAACTTTCAATCACTAAAATGAATATTGCGAAAATTTTTATATAATACGCATCTGAATATGGGGTTGGAGTTCGCAAATTTGGGAGTTAATTTCAATATAACTTTGTTGCCAGCTTCATATTGCATTATTTTAAAACCCCGATTTTTAGCTTTTAGGTACACTTTCCAGCACTACTATTGCGTGTATCTGAAAATATTTTTATAGAAACAAAAAAAAGTCCATTCAGCGCAATGAAACTCAAGTTTGACGATAAAACATTCACAATTTTAAGTTATTAACCTAAATAGAAATTTTGCGCATTTCTTAAATTAGAAAAATCGTATTATTTTTACTCCCTTAATATATTTTTGGTTCACTGTGTTAAATAGACATGTATACGACATCACAGAAAATTTCAACCCTTCTAGTAATATAGAAAAAGAGAAAAGTGTACCTTAAGGCTGAAAATTGTTGTTTTGGAATAATGACATTTAAAGCTGGCAACAAAGTTATATTGAAATTAACTACCAAATTTGCAAACTCCAGCCCCATATTAAAATGTGCATCATAGAAGTTTAAAGGCACGATTCAGTAACTAAAGTTGAAATGAAAATTCGATATTTTGAGTGGTCGTTTTGTTCCCAGTTACCTTAACCTACAAGAAAGTGTATTAAATGACTGATTATTGACTGGGCAACTGTCCAATTCATTGCTGTGGTTACTGCAGCTGCCATCTATACTTACTCCAGAGTAGTGCCAAATAATGTGAGTAATCGGGTGGATTGTATGGTTTTAATGTGTGATTTCTTTTCCTTTGTTAGTGAAGAATCCCTGCGAAGACAACAACGGTGGATGTCAGCACTACTGCACTTTCCAAGACGGGGTGCGACACTGCGCGTGTGGCTCCGGATTCACACTGCAGGCTGATGGAACTTCGTGCAAAGGTGTGAACACTTCCTTTTTATGGGCCGTAGTGAGCCTAGTGGTCAGCGTCTCGGGATCGGAAGGTCCTGCGATCGAGTCCCGGTACCACTGAAGACCTACCGAGTATATGCGGAGTACGTGCTCGTTAAATCTGTTGGGTCCGAAAGTCCTCTAAGTTCCCATACCAAATCAATACCTCTGGGGGTGACAAGCCAATTCTGGGGATCCTCTAGTTGGCCTCTGTCTCTAAAAATTAGATGGATCCACTTATGTCTGTTGTGTCTGTCTTACTTGACGAAGGTTTATAAGCGGGTCGCTGACCAAGCACACAAACCTGAATATATATGTCTACCAACCAACCAACCTTTTTATTCTTTAGATGCTTTTGGCTACGGACGTATCGTACAGATACAATAAGTACCGAATTTACAAATACACTACAGGATTTTTAATTACCCTTTAATAAATCAATATTTTCATAGGTAATTAATTATCTGCACTTTTAAGGTTAATTCAGTAATTTAAGTTTTCTGGTAGCTACCCTTTAAGGTATCTCCACACGTTGAAAATGCCATTTTCGGAAAAAATAGATTTTTTTTATTTGTTTATATGATTACCCAGATTTTATTGTTTCTAAAACTGTCTTCATTTTAACTGTGACGCAATTAGAACAAAAGTAGTGATTAATTTAGCAAAGGTCAGAAGCACTAGAATCAATTAGATGTTAAAACTTTAAATGCGTTTTTCTCGCATTTCAGTTTTCATTAAATAGCTTCTGTTGGAAAAAGATAACTCTAAAAGTTATTGAGTACTTTTAAAAATTCTTTTTTCTACGAATTTAAAAAATTGTTGTCTAGGGAATATACCTAAAAAACTTTTAAGAAATGTGTTTTTTTATTTTGTTTTGGCCTATTAATCATTTCGTAGTCTTTTTTCGACATCTAATAAAAATTTTATTTTTAAATAAAATGTTTTGGTTTTAGGTATATTCCCTAGACATAAGTTTACAGTTTAACTTGGAGGTTTTATTTTCTTAATAGGTCGAACAGGTTATTTTTCTAGCCTAATTTAAGTTTTTGACAAAAAAAACTGCAAAAAACATGCATAAAATGACCATATTTAAAAAAATTTGGTATGTATGCCAAATTTTACTTACTATATATAGTTATTTCTTTCAGATACAGACAAAAATACTACCAAAGTTGTTTTCAAGTTCATATATTTAAAAAAGTGGTCCGAACGTGTTGGGCCACCTTAAGCAGTTATTTCAAAAACAAACAAGACGGGGAACTCGTGTAGCTCTTTTTGTTTGAGCTGAAGAAGGGTGTCCGACAGACGGACCAATGTTCGTAAACCCCAAATTTAGAATCAGCACCCTCCAAAACGTGTCCAAAACTACACTCTTAAAACAAAATAGTGAAATCCACTCCTATAGGGGAAGTGCATTTTCGGCACCGGAAAGGAGTGGAAATTAACTCAGACTGAGTTAAAATCGTTTTTTTAAAGAGTGTAGGACGTAGATTGTTTTTCTTATTTCTTTATACCCACTCCGCAAAAAGAGTGAAATCCAATCCCATAGGGGAAGTGCATTTTCGGCACGGAAAGGAGTGGAAATTTACTCAGACTGAGTTAAAACCGTTTTTTTTAAAGAGTGTAGGACGTAGATTGTTTTTCTTATTTCTTTATACCCACTCCGCAAAAAGAGTGAAATCCAATCCCATAGGGGAAGTGCATTTTCGGCACGGAAAGGAGTTGAAATTAACTCAGACTGAGTTAAAACCGTTTTTTTTTTTTAAAGAGTGTAGGACGTAGATTGTTTTTTTTATTTCTTTATACCCACTCCGCAAAAAGAGTGAAATCCAATCCCATAGGGGAAGTGCATTTTCGGCACGGAAAGGAGTGGAAATTTACTCAGACTGAGTTAAAAACCGCTCGTTCGTTTTAAGAGTGTAAACAAAAAAATATCCCTTTCGGATGTTCGACCCCATCTCAATACTTTCATTACCACCCTCGGAATTTTTTCTCCCTCTCTATAATTATATATTGTTTAAAAGCTTTTTTTTTTCTCCTTTCTCCTGGCAGAAGTGAATCCTTGTCTGGAGAATAACGGCGGGTGCTCGCAGTACTGTCACTTCGACGGCGGAGGGACGGTCAACTGCACATGCGCACTGGGATTCGAACTGCTGCACGACGGACGGACGTGCAAAGGTCAGTTTTTAAATGGAATGGACAGATTTTCTCAACCCCTTCACTACCAGGACGTACGCAGCGTTCGCCTTCTCAATTTGATCATCAAAAGACCAGGACATACACGCGTATATCGCGCCATCCACTTGCAGCAAAAGATTTGCTATAGTTCCCGCCACCCTTATTTGTTACACCGTGTTCTAGGGATGGAAAACCGCAACCGGTTTTTTGCCCTCGGTTTTGACTGAAAACCCGGTTTTTTCATGAGGCCGGAAACCGGTTTTCTGCGGGGAAAACCGTCTAAAAACCGCGTTTTTTTAATTATATAGTTTTTTTTAAATGTTAGTTTTGCACTATGTTAACGGCATAGGTAGCAAATGGGAGGAATTAAATTTTTAAAGGAAAAGGGAATAGAGATGGAATAATGCAAAGATTAATAAAAATACTCAAAACGATTGATTAGAAAAACAGAATAAAAACAAGTAGGTTTGTAACAGAATCTGTCACTTAACTCGCTTCCACATATTTGTGTTTAACAGGAAAAAACGCGCCAAACACAACATTAATTCTATATTTAACATTTACAAGCTAAATTTGGCTAGTTTCATTTATTTTATTTCGAAAATTCAATAATTATTACTTATCGTTTGCAAAAATTAATTTATATTTTAAAGAATAAATATGTCATATTCCTCGCTTTTAAATAGGATGAAAACATTTCATATCAACATACAAGGATTCCGTAGTGAAATATATTTGACGTCATTTCAAACTGATTGATGTCGCAAAAATAAATTTATTTTAATTTATTGTCTAAAAGAATTAAAGTTTCTCGAGCGATCGTTGCGAATGGCAAATGTGATTTAATTCTAATAAAAACAGGGCCTTTAGCTATTTGTAATTCAAAGTTTTAAACGCCTAAATTAACTATTTTCATTAATCTTCTTTCTCAGATTTAATAATTAGACTTTATCGTTTGCTAAATTTGTTTGAAGTTCGAAGAATAATGATGTAATCTTTTTTAATAAATATTTTTGTCGCCACAATTTCCCATTCACATTTCTTTCGAAAATTCACTTATTTATAGTTTGTTAAATTAATTTACAGTTCAAAAAATTTATAATTTGTACAATTGATGCTTTAAAAATAAAAGCGAAACTTAGCATATTTTTTTATGCCAAGTTAGAATTCTCTATGCATCTTTCTACATACATATATATAGAACCATTAAAAGAACTCTATTGTGATAATACAACAATCCAAACCGAATTATATCACATAAATAAATATTTTTTCAAAAGTGTATTTTTATTTTAACAAAAGTTTCTCGTACGTTTAACGAAATGGCAACAGTAAAAATATTGAATAAAAATGGAATTTGCATGTTATTTCAATGTAGATTAAATTTTTAGTTATTTAAATTTTAAATAAGCTTCTAGTTTAAATTTTTTAACGAAATTTGGCATGTAGTCTAATCTGATTTTTTGCTTCAAAATGACGTATCCCACTTGTCTGTGGGACTTGTGGATGACAACAGTGAAAATATGAATAAAAATAGAATTTGCATGTTATTTCAATGTAGATAAAAAAAATTTAGTTATTTAAATTTTAAATAAATTTCTAATTTAAATTTTTTAATGAAATTTGGAATGTAGCCTAATCTGATTTTTTGCTTTAAAATGACGTATACCACTTGTCTTTGGGACTTGTGGTTCTTTCTGTGAAAGTGGGTGACAGACGGACAGACAGACGGACTGAACGATTATAAAACCTTCCACTTTTTACGTTATAAACGTAGTGTGGAAGCTAAAAGGAACATTATAATTTTAAATAATAAGAAAGTAGGAATTAGGAAGGAAAACCTAGAACTTAGTTTTCAACAAAACACTTTAAACATTTAAAATTGACGTTGTAAATTGGGTTTTTTTTTACAAACTAATTGATTTTTTCAATTAATTAATAAGAAACTGAAAAAAACTTTTTAAAAAATGGAAAACCGTGTTTGGCAAAAAAGCCATTAGGGCAAAAAAGCCATTGAAAACCGGTTATTAAGGTTCGGTCTAACCGGGTCGGTTCTACCGACGTTGTAAAAAACCGGTTTTTGAAAAACCGTTTTTTTTTTTCTGAAGAAACGCCATCCCTAACGTGTTCTAATTTGGTTGGCGGCGAGTATAGCTTGGTCTATTGGTTCTTACTCTAGAAATTAAGCCTGGGAGTGAAGGTGTTCAAATCAAATGAATCAAATGAAAACAATTCAAAGTATCTTTTTGTAGTATCAACTGTGAAACCAAAGAAAACCGTATCGATATAATATGATCCCTCCTCTTCGACCCAACTGCAAAATGATAACTTAATAAGGCTTAATGGCAAAGTTGCTGGCCACAGTAGAAAAGAAAACCATTTTAGGTTACCTTTTTAGCCTATTTTCCTTTTTATATTTTGACAGAATTTAAAAAATAGATTTATTGGCATTGACTATGTATTGGAAACTCAAACTCTTACAATCCATTGCATTGATTTGTGTATTTTTGAAGCTTCATCGAGTGACTGTACAAGTCTCTTCCCAAGCGAGAGAAACTTTCCTTGTAACACACCATATCGTATAATAACATCTTGATATTGGGGTGATATTGGAAAATGTAAGAATGATATCATACGTCATTGTGTCCTAAAACAAAGTCTATGTGTTTTTTTAGAAAAGAACCCGTGTCTTGAGGACAACGGCAGTTGTGAGCACTACTGCAGATACGAGGGCAAAAGGAAGGAGTGCAGGTGCGCGGCTGGATTCGAACTCGGAGACGACGGAACATCGTGCAAAGGTCAGTAACCCGCCTCTTGCATTAGCAGGTCCAAATTGATTAAACTAATTACCAATCGCCATAGTTGTCACTATGCTGTTAGTAGAGCCAACGACATAAAAAAATGCCTTGTTCGGTCTGCATTTGCCATTCCCCCTGTGCACCATTGGTACAAGAGTAATCGTCCCGGCGGATCTCTATCCCTTCGGTGCAGCAGACAGGAGCAAAATACGATAACACGATTTCGAAGTGTCCACCTAAGAACATTGACATATAACAACAAAGAAAAGGAATTCCCAAATTGTACCAAGTGTTCCAAAGGCCAAGCCACTCCGGAGCACATCCTTGAATGCTTGGGACTCGACAAAGAAGATCTCCTGGAGCGACCATTGTTGGTTATTGATTTCTTGAGAGTGTGCAATATCATAGACCTGGTCTAGCTCTGCTGGGCAACAGGGATCAGCAGCAACAACAAGTACAACACAGAGCCAACGCCTATTGTACTCTTCACTAACGGACTCGATAATGATCATCCTCTTGCAGATCCGAAAATTATGCAGTTAAGCACGTGCAAGAAAAATTGCACAAGTTTCATGCAAGAAACTTGCTTGAGTGTTTACATAGAGCTTGCAATTTTTCTTGCGGCAAGGCTCTGCCAGATATTTTATAGCTTTGTTGCATGTTTAACTTGCAGAGTAGTGTCCGCGACAGTACTCTGCAACCATGGTTTGTGTCAGTTATAAACATAAACAGTGATCAGGATCGTCCATTCCATATCGCCATTCGCCATGAATAAAAGAAAAGCTGTCGCTTTAATATTAATTGTTCATACAATTAAAAATCAGAATGCCCGTAAAATACGCAAGTGTTGGAGAAAAATAGGGTTCTGAAATGAACTAGGATTTTTTAGAAATTTATTTCAGAAATTATCTATGAGGACACTCAGCAATTAAAAAAAATATATGTATGTCGGCATCCGATTTGGAAACTTTTTACTGACGATGAAGACCAAACTTGCGACAGTAGGAGAAACCATCCCCCCCCCCCTTAAAAATCAAAAGTAGAAGCTATTATCACACGTGTATTTCAGAGACAAGAGCAAGCAAAACAAAAACAACCACGCACCTAGCAGCTACACAGTTTGCAATAAGCTTGCAAGAATTTCAAATCTGTTGGAACCGAGCAAGTTGAGTTGCACAAACCGCTTACACTTCCTCAATTTCTTCTCGCTGCAATATTGCTGAGAGTTTCTGCTAAGTGACTTGCTGGGATGTATACACGTGCAAGACGGACTTTAACTTGCAAACAACTTGCGCAAGTTTTCTTGCTCGTGGACACTAACCTTAAGGCGCATGCCTCGCATGCGAAATGGCAATGCCAAAATAACTAAACTAAACTCCTCGGCCCATGAGTGGGCCAAGGCCTGTCGTGCCCATTTCAGCTTTCGTGATCTAGGGCTCTGGGGTGCTAGGCATATGTCCCGGTAAGGTGGTCAGCCTCACGCGGAACCCCCCAGTGTCCCAAGCATGCTTGGTACCCATTTTATCGACCCACTCAAGGGATGAAAGATGGGTCAACCTCGCCCAATCCGGGATTCGATCCCCGGCCTGTGGCGTGGCAATGCGACGCACTACCACTAGGCCACTTGGGCACCCTGCAGCGAAGAGTCCGATGAAAAATGCCCCATGTAGAGAGTGTGCAAGTTAAATATGCATCCAAGTCCCGACGCGCGTCCGATGTCGCCCTTAAAGGAGTGGTACCTATCAGGTGTCGGCTTGTCAATGACTGAAGTTCTAATTACGATATCGCCGGGGCTAGGGAGCCAGTCGTTAGGCATTCGCCTAGCATGCGAAAGTCCCAGGTTTGGTCCGGGCATCGCCAAATAACTGCCGACCTATAAACGGCCGTGCTGCCAAAAAGTCCGACGAATAATACCGCGTAAGGATGCACGTTAAATCCTTCAAGCAACCTGCGTACGATGTCACCTTAACGTGCGTTGGGTGCCCACTCGGTGTCGGCTCGTCACTTGACTGTGGTTCAAATATGACGCCCGTCGCCAATAGCCCTCGTGTAGCTCTAGTGCGACGATAATCAACAAACTACACTCTTAAACAAACAGCGTTTAACTCAGTCTGAGTAATTCCACTCTTTCCGGTGCCGAAATGCACTTCTCCTATAGGAGTGAATTCACTCTTGTTAAGAGGTACGATACTCGCTTCCAAGTAGCTCTAGTGTGGCCTCCAGTGCGAAGATAAATCAACTACCACCAGAAGAACATGAGTTGCGCCAAGGTTGTAACGACTCTGTTAGTAGAGCCAACATCAGTTGAATCTAATGAACTTTTCACGAACGGTGTTTGTCATACGAATTACCAACAAGAAAAAAAAACAAAGCAATAGTGCTTCAATGATTCTGTGAATAAAGTATTTTCCCGCCATACATTTGATCCGCTAGCCTTTAGAGCTGACATATTGTGATTTATGACCTAACACTTCTCAATAAGAGCATAAAAACGGTTCTTTTGTACTGAATATGTATCGTTTATCAAGTATCCCCCAATCCAAGTTGTCCCAATAAAGATATCAGGAAGTTCTTTAAAAAAAACTCCGTATCAATAAAAGGTGAGCAAAGAAGTAACTATCTTGAATTTTTTACTCTTTCGTTTTTTTAGATGAAAAATACCCAAATTTAACAAACTTTTAGAGGAAAGATATTTTGAGAAAGGAACAAGAGTTAAACATTCTGCTCCCTAAAATGATCTAGAATATTTTTAATACATCCCCTTATACTTGCTAAGATGAATATCAAATTTTATGATTCAACTAACCCCTTTTTTTTAATTTGCTTAAACCTTTTCACCCACTCTGTCAAAAAGAGCAACAAGAGAAATGGGATTCCCCCTTTTTGTCACCATTTTTCATCTACTCTTGAATCATGTTAGCTGAGAAGCACCAGTGTCCTTGCAGTCAGTCCCTGAACAATTATTAGACGCACTGTATTTTTTTTTAGTAATTTATTTCTAAGAGTTTTTATGCAATAATGGTATATTTAAACTACATTTATTGATTTTATTTAAAAAATTGTTGTTTACTACATATTTGTATTATTTTTAACATATGGCACACTGTGGTTTACAAAGTGATACTGAACGTAAACAGTACAAACCTGTATCAGCTCTAGAAAGTATTTTATGTGTGGAATCATCTCATCAAATACAGGAGACAGTACAGTCTTGCATTGAAGCATGCCGCGCGATTAAAGCTTGATAGCTGCTAAAGGTGGCTCCACTAATATGACTTTTACTAACATTAATCACTTTCTTTGAAACTTAATAAACTCATGCTTTTCTAAATGAATGCTGTTTTATTTATGTCAAATAATCGGTAATTGATTGGATAATATAAAAAAAACAATCAATTTAAATAATAAACGGTACAATATCACCCGTAATTCATATTTTACATGAAATCTTGCAGTGTGTCTAATAATTTGTCCAGGGACTGTAGTTTGAAAGGCACGGTTTCAAATGTAATCAAAGCAGAAATCCTTTACCCCTTTTCGGTTAGGTTAGAATGATCGTCGCACTAAAGCTACACGAGGGCTGTTGGCGACGGGATTCGGAATTTAGAACCTCAGTCAAGTAACGAGCCGGCACCTGAGTAGGCACCCAACACGACCGTTAAGGGCGACATCGTACACAGCGTTGGGACTTAGGAGCGTATTTAACGTGCATTTCCTCTTCACGGGGTATTATGCGTCGGACATTTTTGTCTGCACGGGCCGTTTCTGGTCGGCAGTTATTTTGGCGATGCCCGGACCCGAACCTGGGACCTTCCGCATGCAAATGTGAACGCCTTAACTGACTGGGCTTCCCAGCCCCCATTGATATATATTTTACTCATTCTTCCGAATTATCTGGCACATTCTATTTTTGTATCTTTGGAAATATTTTCTTCGTCAAATTCGATTAACCCATGGGTACTTTCTGTTCAAAAATTTGAAAAGGATTTGAAAAACTGCGAGAGAGAGAGGGAAAATTTTCAAAATATATGATATATATTAATGAAAATATGGAATGGTCAATATTTGTATGCATTCACTTCTTTCTGAAATATTTAAATCGCTTAATATTTTTCCAAAATAAAAGGAATCTGGCCTACTATAGTTCCCGCCATCCTTATTTGTTACACTTTAGGGATGGAAAACCGAAACCGGTTTTTTGCCCTCGGTTTTGACTGAAAAACTGGTTTTTTCATGAGGCCGGTCTCATCCGGAAAACCGTGTAGCTCTAGTGCGACGATAATTCAAACCTAACCTAACCTCAACCGGAAAACGATTTTATGCGGGAAAAACCGTCTAAAAACCGGAAATCGTTTTTTTTTCCTCAAAAACCGCCATCAGCGTTTTTTTAAATTATGTTATTTAAAAAAAAAATTTAGTTGTGCACTATGTTAACGGCATAGATAGCAAATGGGAGGAATTAAATTTAAAAAAAAAAGGAAAATGAAATAGAGATGGAATAATGTAAAGCTTAATAAAATTATTCAAAACGATTAGAAAAACTGGAATAAAAAAACATTATAATTTAAAATAATAAGAAAGTAAGAATTAGGAAGAAAACCTTCAACAAAACACTTTAAACATTTAAAATTGACCGTTTAAATTGTTTTTTTTAATTCGAAAGTAAAGTTTACAAATTAATTGATTTTTTCAATTAATTAATAAGAAACTGCGGTTTTTAAGTTAATAAGAAACTGCGGTAAAAAAGCGGTTTTTCAGAAACCGGTTTTTGAAAAACCGGGTTTTTTTTCTGAAAAACCGCCATCCCTAACGTGTTCTAATTTAGTTGGAGGCGAGTATAGTCGTTTATAAAGCCATACATTTAGTGTAAAATGGTTCATTTAGTTCTTTAACAGAAAGTGAATTATGTTTGTAATAAAAATCTAAGCGACAATGTGACTCTGCTTAATTCAGGATTTTTTTCAAAAATTAATTGTTTGAAGACTGGAGTTTAGTTGCTGTGATTCGTTTTTAAATTTTTAAAAATTTCATAATTTCGTCCATGTTTTTCGAAATAACTGAGATAAAGTATCTGTTCCCGAAAAAAAAGCTAGTTAATTGATATTTTAATGTAGTCTCACGCTTGCAATGATTAATATCCAATTTCATGATTCACTTGATCCTTTTTTTACTGACCCCTTTTCACCCACTACCTCGAATTGAGCAACAAAGAAGCAGGACTTTGAATAATACTTTTTGTCACCGTTTTCCATCGACACTTGAATCGTGTTAAGCAGAAAAGCACCAAGTGTCCTTATCTAGTGTACAGTCCCTGGACAAATTATTAGACGCACTGTGTTTTTTTTAGTAATTTTATGTTTCTTAAGAGTTTTTGTGCAATAATGGTATATTTAAACTACAATAGTATTGATTTTTATTTAAAAGAATTGTTGCAGACTACATATTTGTATTTATTTTTAACATATGGCAACACTGTGTTGACAAAGTGACACATGAACGATGTGATTACCAACATCCAGCTACCAAGTCCAGCTCCTAGAAAAGATTATTCATGTGTGGAATCATCATCCTCAAATGCAGGAGACAGTACAGTCTTGCATGGATAGCATGCCGCGCAGAATTAAAGCTTTGATAGCGGCTAAAGGTGGCTCAACTAAATATGGACTTTTACTAACATTAATTACACTTTTCTTTAAAACTGAATAAACTTATGCTTTTCTAAATGAATGCTGTTTGATTTCTGTCAAATAAATCGGTAATTGATTGGATAATTTAAAAATAAAAAACAAATCAATTTAAAATAATAAAACGGTACAAGATCACCCACCCGGTAATTAATATTTTACATGAAATCTTGCAGTGCGTCTAATAATTTGTCCAAGGACTGTATGTCTGTAGAAGTTTGAAAGGCACGGAGCCAAAATGTAATCAAAACAGAAATATCTATCCTTTATTAAGAATCTTTCACTTACACGTTGATTGACACAATACAAGTTTTTTTTGTCCCAACGGGGGCAGCTTTTCGGCGGTCAAGCCTTATGCAGACTCGACATTTTCCCCAGAACTGAGAGCCATTTTTTTATGGCACCATTTAGGCGGCTCTTGTTACCAATTTTGTCGCTCAAAACTTCTATGGCAGCATTTGCGATTTTCTCAGAACCATATTAGGATGTCCGTCAGGTACTGGGAACTCATTGCTTGGTTGGTACACATACATTTTCAGGCTTGTGTGCTTGGTCACAAAGACCCGCTTATAAAGCGTCGTCAAGAAGGACGGACACCACATACACACACATACAAGACAGATGCTGCCATCTATATCGCCACCTCCACAATTTAGACATGTCCCTGAAGGGGAGGGAAATAGTCTCCAGGGACCTGTACCCGTGGGAAACTGCGCAATGACCGCCCACAGGACTTTCGGACCCAACAGATTTAACGAGCACGTACTCCGCATATACTCAACAAACACAAACATCCATGCCTTACCGGGATTCGAACCCGAACCCAGAGGCTCCAAAGGCTAGCTCCCTAACCGTTGCGCCGCCGGGTCGGCACAAGAAGTTTATTGATGCATGGTTGAAGATTAAAACAACAGTTAAAAGTTACAGTTAAGAGAACAGTTTCCAAATACAGTTAAGTAAACAGTCACAAATATATTATGATAATTAATACATAACACTAAGGACCTTTGAGGCCCAGTGGCTTAGTGGTAGCCCTTCGCATTGCCACGCCACAGGTCCGGGAATCGAATCCCGGATTGGGCGAGGTTGACCCATCCTTCCATCCCTTGAGTGGGTCGATAAAATGGGTACCAAGCATGCTTGGGAACTAAACACTGGGGGTTCCGCGTGAGGCTGACCACCTTACCGGGACATATGCCTAGCACCCCAGAGGTCACGAAAGCTGAAATGGGCACGGCAGGCCTTGGCCCACTATTGGGCTGTTGCGCCGATGAGTTTAAGGACCTTTAGCTTAACTCAATTCGGAGGAAGATATTTCTCTCTTGGTCCCGTTCGGTTTAACAAGTTCCACTTATTCCTTATACCTTTGTGATGCATCTCTTACTAAGCGAGATCATTTTTTTAATAATATTTTTTTTAACTTCTCGATAAGGGAAATAGATTCGCGGAGACATTCATCATGATAAAGTGATTTATCAATTGTCAGTTGATTTATGTGAAAGAGTTTTGAATACACACACTTAAGAGCATTTTACCCTTTCTACCCCCCAAGGGACGTGGGAATGACAGTTACCCCCCGCTATAATACCTGTTTTTTAAAGAGCATATTGCTAGGTACAGTCCCTGGACAAATTATTAGACGCACTGCAAGATTTCATGTAAAATACTAATTACCGGTGATATTGTACCGTTTTATTATTTTAAATTGATTTGTTTTTTATTTTAATATTATCCAATCAATTACCGCTTTATTTGACATAAATAAAACAGCATTCATTTAGAAAAGCATACATTTATTAAGTTTAAAAAAAAAAGTGAAATTAATGTTTGTAAAAGTCAATATTTAGCTGAGCCACCTTTAGCGCTTTAATTCTGCGCGACATGCTATCCATGCAAGACTGTACTGTCTCCTGCATTTGAGGATGATGATTCCACACATAAATCATCTTATAATAAATAATTCATATCTTAATAATTTAATCTTAATCATAATTATCTTAAAATAAATACAAATATGTAGTCTACAACAATTCTTTTAAATAAAAATCGATAATATTGTAGTTTAAATAACCATTATTGCATAAAAGCTCTTAAGAAACATAAAATTACTAAAAAAAAAATAAAGGGCGTCTAATAATTTGTCCAGGGACTGTACAAGCGTCATAGGTATGTGCCAAATAATTATGCTAGCTTTTGAAAGAACATAATGTTTTAAAAAATTAATTTACTCACTACAACTTTTTACTCTTTGAATAAAATTTGTGGTAATCTAATGGGCAATGGTTTCTTGAGTGGCAACAGAAATGCTGAATGATAATAAATATTTTCACGTGCCTGTGAATCGATGTCACGTGAGAACAGAACACTAATCCGAGTAGCCGTCGTAGGAAATGCAGAAATGAAAGCTGAAATGAAATACGTCACCTGAAACCAGCCAATTAACTTTTCTGGAACCTAGCATGAAGTTATAATTTATTCCATTACTACATAAATGACTCATTTAAACCATTTAGGTTCAACAATAGTACTAGTTCCTTTTATTGGCTAAGAAATTAAAGCACTTATCAAACTGTACAGAGCAGTCAATTAAAAAAAAATCGAAGGTTTCTTATTCATTTTATCTGCGTGCGTCTTCATGCTTGACTCGTTTCTTTTTCATATAGAGCTTGATCCATGCCGAGTGGCTAATGGCGGCTGCGACCACCACTGCACACACAGCGGCGGGGGAAGGATCAGCTGCAGCTGTAACCAAGGATGGGAACTGCGGTCGGATGGAAAAACGTGCACAGGTGCGTGCCTGTTATTCCTCAGGGATAGACGAAGTCCGTTCAGTCTGATAGACAAATACCCTGTGACTAGAAGGCTGGAGCATGTTTAATATACTCCTTGTCCAATGCCGCACAGTTTAATCAGTTGCGGCATATGATCAAAATGCGCATGCTAACGTAAGGGTGGTTGCTGGTAGTTGTTTTTAAGGTTATTCAAAATCCAAACTTCCCTTAAAAGTGGTTGTGGATTCAGTAGCACAACCACTTTTTAAAAGATGTTCGGTTTTTTAGAAAACAACCTGTTTTCGTTTTAACTGGTTCCCCTTAAGAGTGTTTTCCTGTGTATCTGAAGCCAAAAACTGGTTTTTCAGTTTAACCAATTCTGGTTTTCCATCCCTAAATCTGTGTCGTTTTGAGGAATTTTTTTTACCTGGTAATAACAATACCTTTGTGTACATACATAATACTTTTTTTTTACCAATAACGGTTGACAAACTTTCATGTTTTAGCCACTTTACGTCAACTCAGGTACAAATTTGCGAATACACTGAGTATTTCTAATGAAGTGCAGCCAAAATATCCGTTGAATAATACCCCGTGTGGAGGGAGTGCACGTTAAATATCCTTCAAAGTCCTAACGCTGCGTACGATGTCGCCCTTAACTGTTGCGTTGGGTGCCTACTCAGGTATTGGCTCGTCACTTGACTGTGGTTATAAAATACGACGCCCTTCGCCAATAGCCTTCGTGTAGCTCTAGTGCGACGATAATTCAAACTAAACCTAAACCTATTTCTAATGAAGTACAACCAATTATTCAGCTACGGAAATATAGAACACAAACAGAGTAACAAGATACATAGCTCTATTTAATCAGGCAGTCACAACTTTGGTGATATAAATCGCCTAGGTCATTATTCTTTCAATATAGCCAGGGTCTGGTGGACACACGGTAAACCAACCGACTGGTGTAGATGAACTAAATTGCCTTTGGCGGTGAAAGGACGTCCAAGTTCTGCATCTCTAATCGTAGCGAGAAGTTGCCTAGTAATGTAATATAAAAAAAAACTACAATCCCGCACCGTTTTATACGCCGAATCTATTTTTTTTTTCTCCTGCAAAGTTATGTGTGTGATTATTCTTCCATTTGGTATTTCTGTTCTTTTCAGAGGTGGATCCATGCCGAGTGGCTAATGGCGGATGCGACCACCACTGCGCGCACGATGGCGGAGGACGAATCAGCTGCAGCTGTAACCAAGGGTGGGAGCTGCGGACGGACGGGAAAACGTGCACAGGTTTGTGCCTGTTCCCCTATCTTGTGCCAATATTACACACAGAAGTCCGTTCGAAACGTTGCTGGTGTTTTTTTTTTGGCGGATTAAGCATTTTACAAACTCGGCATAGGGGCTGGGGATCCCAGTCGGTTAGGCATTCGCCTAGCAAGCGAAAGGTACCAGGTTCGGGTCCGGGCATCGCCAAAATAACTGCAGTCATTATAAACGGCCCGTGCAGCCAAAAAATGCCCGACGAATAATACCCCGTTTAGAGGAAGTGCACGTTAAATATCCTTCAAAGTCCGAACGCTGCGTACGTTGTCGCCCTTAACGGTTGCGTTGGGTGCCTACTCAGGTGTCGGCTCGTCACTTGACTGTGGTTCAAAATACGACGCCCGTCGCCAATAGCCCTCGTGAGCTCAAGTGCAACGATAATTCAAACTAAACTAAACAGACTGAGCATATCCCCCAGAACTGAGAGCCTTTTTTTTTGTGGCATCCCCAAAGCGGCTCTCCCTACCAATTTTGATGAATCAGCTCTTTTCTGATGTTAAATTATGACGAGATTTAATTTGCTCAGAGAGTCAGTGCCCTTGTAATTTTGAAATGAAACCCGTGTATAGAAGGATGGGGAGGGCTGTGGGGAGCCTAGGGGTCAGCGTCTCGGTCTCGAGATCGGAAGGTCCCGCGATCGAGTCCCGGTACCACTGAAGACCCACTGAGCATATTGCGGAGTACGTGCTCGTTAAATCTGTTGGGTCCGAAAGTCCTGTGGTCGGTCATTGCGCAGTTTACCACGGGTAACAGGTCCCTGGAGACTATTTCCCTCCCCTTCAGGGACACGTCTAAATTGTGGAGGTGGCGTTAGATGGCAGCATCTGTCTTGTATGTGTGTGTGTATGTCGTGTCCGTCATTTTTGACGAAGGTTTATAAGCGGGTCTTTGTGACCAAGCACACAAGCCTGAAAATATGTCTACCAACCAACTACAGAAGGATGGGACAGTTGGGTTTAATTATCGTCGCACTAGAGCTACACGAGGGTTATTGGCGACGGGCATTATGCTGTTGAACTACAATTAGAAAATTAATCTACCTTCAAGGTTGCGTTTATTGCCTATTCAGGTGTCGGCTCCTCGCTTAAACCCTTTAAGACCCCGTCAGATGGCGCTGATTTAAGTTTATGGACACTACATTTTAAGTTTTTACCTAAAAAGTTGAATTAAACAGCATCAATGCCAGCAACTCCTTAAAAACCACGTAATTTTTTTTATAAAAAATAACGAATGGTACAAGTCAGCTGCTCCAGTATCGATATTTTTTTTAAAGCTTGAACATTCATTTTTTATACCCGCACAATCGTGATAGCTCGGTCGGAAAGGGTTGGTTGGTAGACATATTTTTCAGGCTTGTGTCTTGGTCACAAAGACCCGCTTATAAAACCATCGTCAAGAAGGACGGACCCGACATACCACACACATATAAGACAGATGCTGCCATCTATCGCCACCCTCCACAATTTAGACATGTCCCTGAAGGGGAGGAAAATAGTCCTCCTGGGACCTGTACCCCCTGGGAAACTGCGCAATGACCGCCCACAGGACTTTCGGACCCAACCCGATTTTAACGAGCACGTACTCCGCATATACTCAACAAACACAAACATCCATGCCCCTTACCGGGATTCGAAACCCGAAACCCAGAGGCCTCCAAAGGCTAGCTCTCGATAAGGGTTAAATGTGGTTCTAAACTTTCGGCGCTTTTTCTCTAATAGCCCTCGTGTAGCCCTAGGGAGATGATATTTCAACTCAACTTTATTAAAAACAAAAATTAATGTGTGTGCGATTATTGCTTTTTTTCCATGGATAATTGTGTTCTTTTCTTCAGAGGTAGATCCATGCCGAGTGGCTAACGGCGGCTGCGACCATCACTGCACACACAGCGGCGGAGGAAGAGTCAGCTGCAGCTGTAACCAAGAATGGGAGCTGCAGTCGGACGGAAAGACGTGTACAGGTGTGTTTTTTCCCCCATCCTCTGGCTTCATTATCGGTTTATATCACGGCTCGATTAATAAGGCCAGAGAATCTATCTTTGACGGTCCCGTAATCTGGTTCAGGTTGCCGACTATTCCGAAAGATAAGAACGAAACATGTTTCCTGGAAAGTTTCGGTCAAATGAATATTGTTTACCTTTTCCGAAGTCAGTTTTAACGAAAAATAGCATAGAAATGCATTTTTATCTTTGTATCGTTACCTTTATAGTTACAATTTGTGATGATCGTACTGCAACTGCGCCTTTGAGAATTTGCATTTTGAAGTTTTATAGTCGTCTTGTGGTGTTTCTAGGCTTTAAATGACAACAATGGAGCCAAATTTCTCCTTATCGGAATTTTTTTAAGGTAATTTTTTTCGCGGAATTCTATTGAGCCTCTTTTCCGAAGGAATAGTAATTCCTCCTATTAGTTCATTCTACATCAACCCACGAGTACCGCGTCAGTTTAATTATGGACATCCTGAACAGTGTTTCCACTCCAAAAAATTAAAAATCCCTTCCAAGGAACCAAAAAATCCCTTTTTATCCCTCAGCCGCCAACTTAGCAACCTTTTGCTTTGTATTCTTGTTTTGAATTCTTTACGCCAATGGGAATATTTCTTATGATGTCACGCTCTCCATACTGCGATTTCATTGGTTGTTTCATTTTCTTTGACAAAGTGTTGAAGCAAGCCCATACATTAACCATAATTTCTACGAATTGGTTGACAAAGATGTAAACAAGGGCTGCTATGACAAAAAAAAAACTCGCCACAAAATGGGCTAGTAGTGGCGGTAGGGCAATGCAGTACGCACTTGTTTCGGGTTTTGTACACCAGTATTCAACATTGGGAGGAATCGTAGGACCCATTGAAGGTCTAAACACTTGTTTGGAACGCATGCAATTTGTTTAGAATATGCACATTTTGTTTAGTTAGTTTTTAAATCGGACATCCTGTAGATAGATATTTGTCGTTGGAAGCAAATATATTTAAGGAGGAATGGGCGCGCTGGACCGGGGGTCTCCAAAGCAAAGTGTATCAGTGTTAATCCTACGGAGAAAAAATATTTTCTCTGCCACATTTCTCCGGCTGTATTGAATATTTTTGCAAGCGGATTTTTTATGAGATAATGTAGCTGACTTACAGGTCCCGACCTTCCACTTTTTGAAATGGGTTCGAATATTTTTTTTTTTGATTTTCAATAAATAATTTTACACAAAATATTCGAAGCAATTTCAAAAAGTGGGAAGATAGATCCTTGTAAGTTATCTACATTTATTATTAAAAAAAAGCGTTTGTAAAAATATTCAACACAGCCGGAGAAATATAGAAGAGAAAATGGTTTTTTCGCCATTGGATTAACACTGAGGCACTTGAGTTTGGAGACCCGTGGTCCAGCGCGCCCATTCCCCCTTAAACTACAAAATTAAGCAAATAGTAACCAGATTTCAAGATGGCAGATTAAAAGGTTTTATTATTTACATTTTTCAATCATCTCACAATGGGATGCTGTTTTTTTCTGCGACCGAAACTTTTGTTTTGGACAATTTGACACCCGTGAAACTACAAAACATCTGCCTATCAACATCCAATCTCAAACTTGGCTAGTCTAAACAGCAGCTGCATCAGTTTACGATGGTGGGAAAGTACTTAACTATCACATGTATGCACATGTTGTCTACTTTTTGTTTGTCAAGTGTGAAAATACTTTGAACACGTGTCCTTTGGTTTGAATGGAAATTAATGAAAAGAAAGTAGTTTTTAGAAACGAACGCCAATTAATCAATACTTCATTATCTACCAATTAATCGTACTTCATTATCTTTCAGTCAAGACAAGGTGGCTTTCGATGTGTGACATGATGCGCTGTCTTGTTGGAAGACAAATTCCCCTTCAAATAGATCTTCAGAGGCAGGGATCATATATTTGTCAAGAACGGACTTGTACACTTCGGAATTAACAGTGCCTTTCAATACACAAAGCTTTCCTAGCCATTGGCACTGAAACACCCCCAAACCATTATTGATGTGCTGAACTTAACTGTGCGTTTTTTAAGCACTGTTGTGAATAGCCTCTCGAGAAAAACGCCAAACACGGTGACCTTGTGGACCGACAGACACGCAAAATACTGATTCATCACTGAAAAGTACTTTGCCCCAATCTTGGGTGCCCCAAAGCGCCTTTTTCGGCACCACAACAAACGTGCCTTTTTTGTCTGGCACTAAGGAATGGCTTTTTCTTTGGTACACGTGATCGAAAGCCGATTTCAAGTATTCGACGTCGTGTAGTGCTGACTGAGGTATCAACTCCTGATTCTCGCCACTTCCTATTTATAAAAATTCACTGACCTGAATCGATGTTTTTCAGTAATCCTTTTCAGACATCTCTCTTGCCTCTTGGTTGTTATTCGTTTGGCACCACATTTTTCGCGAGTATATTTAAATTTATTGTTCCTATAGTAGTCCTGAAGAATTTTACTCACAGTTCCTTGAGAGCAATTCACCTTCCTGGCTATTTTCTGTTGAGTCAGCCCCCCATTCCGTAACGTAAAAATTATATTCTTAGTAAGAATAGAGATATCTTTTTTTCGGCCCATTCTAAGCAACAACAACGGAAATTTTGTTTTCAATCATGGAACAGTACTGTCACTACTTCTAATACGTCGCTAGTTATATGAAATTTCAACACCACGTGGACCAATCACGTAAATGACAAATATTCTAATTTTTGGAACGCCTTTTATCATTATTCTAATAATATGATCTTTTTAAAATTTGATTTTATAAATTTGTATTTATTTTTATGTTTTGTGTAAACAATATATGGTTGATAGATATCTTTAAAATATATGCTAACTTCAAGGAGGCGTCTACTTTGCATATTCGGTAAGAAATCGTGTCTTTTTGATGAGAAAAACTCAAATATTTGGAATATTCTAATATTCTGACGTTGGGTAGTATTAGAATCGATTGTAAGGAAAGTAAATATTGATTTAAAAAAAAAAAAACGGGATGGAAATTGGGAGACATGATACAAGGCGCGATATATCCGCGATGTAACTAGGCGCGATATAGTGAGGGGTTACTGATGTATTAGGCAAGATTTTGCCAAATTTGAGTCCAGAGACATATTTTACTTGAATTCATCTAATTTTTATTCGCAATTTTTCGATGATTTTGTTGTGGGTTAAAATTATATTAATTGATATTTGAGAAGCTAGTTCATTTGGTACTTAACTTAGTTCATTTTTTGAACATGATCATATAGTACAAGGAAACTCGCAATCCGTTCTCGAGGTATTTTTCGTTGCCGTGAGGTAATTCATTGAATTTATTCCCAGAAAATGTATTCAAACTTAGAATTGAATTTGTTATTTTATTCATTCCTTGATTAATTGATTTCATTCCAAGAAAAGAGACAATTTGTTGTAGCGTCATCTAGGCGGCTCTCGCTACCCATTTTGACGCTCTGATTACAATGAATCTGATGAGCTCTTTGTGGATGTTAAAGTATGCCGAAAAAACCCGAGCCAAATGAGTACTTAAGGAATCATTTACATGCCACATACATATAATATCGCACCGTGCGCGGAAGAGTAACCTATCGGCAGAAAGCTATATACGAGAAAAATCGTCGAATGTTTTGTATTGCATTTTATTATAGAAAGTAAAAGAAATAAATTAATGAGCCTTAAATATTTTACCAAAATAGACTTAAGGTATGCTTTAATCGCTAGATATTAAAATTTCGAATAATATAGCAAGTTTAACTCGAAAATTCCGATACCTCACTTTGCATGTCGGCATGTATATCGCACGGTGCGATATACATGCCGACGATTTTCCCATTATAAAAATCTGCCAGCTGGGGAGCCCAGTCGGTTAGGCATCCGCCTAGCATGCGAAAGGTCCCAGGTTTGGGTCCGGGCATCGCCAAAATAACTGCCGGCCTATAAACGGTCCGTGCAGCCAAAATGTCCGACGAATAATACCCCATGTAGAGGGAGTGCACGTTAAATATCCTTCAAAGTCCCAACGCTGCGTACGATGTCGCCCTTAACGGTTGCGTTGGGTGCCTACTCAGGTGTCGGCTCGTCACTTGATTGGGGTTCTAAAATACGACGCCCGTCGCCGATAGCTCTCGTGTAACTCTATTGCGACGATAATTCAAACTAAACGTAGACCTGAAAGTCTGCCGACTCAGCCGGGGGTCGAACCCACGATATTGAGCTTACGAGGGGGGCACGTAGTACCCTACAGCCACTGAGCCGATTTCTGTGTGATTATATAGCTTTGTAGCATTAGAATTAATGTTTTCTACAGAGGTGGATCCATGCCGAGTGGCTAATGGCGGCTGCGACCACCACTGCGCTCACAGCGGTGGAGGAAGATTCAGCTGCAGCTGTAACCAAGGATGGGAACTGCAGTCGGACGGAAGAACTTGCACAGGTACGTTTTATAAAAGCATTCATTCTCTTTGATAATTCCATGTTTATAAAAAGGTAGTACATGTTAAATCTGCTTTTTTTGTGTTCCAATGTATGTACTCGTCATTAGATTGCAACTTAAATGTGTACTTTTTCAGAGTTTTAATATATTCGTTTCATCGTTTCAACTTTCCATACGTTTAGCTTTAGTTCGATTTTATATCCTCTTTATATGAAGGCCGAATCGGCATGGTACATTTCAATGTCCAACGCTACGTACTACGAGGGCCTGCCGCTTACAATCGTATTGTTCAATCGAGTTGACCAAGTGTTTAGGGAAACTCAAAGGTTTACCATAAGTGAATTATAGACTAGTAGTGGCTTGGAGGACAGAAAAAAATTGACGTAAAGCTTCCGAATTTACTTTTTTAAACGAACCCGTCACAACTCCCTCCCAATCATTGGCGGCTACATTTTATGAAGAGGGTATTTCAAAGCTTGTTTACAGGTATAACAAATGCCTTAATCGCCAAGATGATTATATGGAGAAATAAGCAGTATTGTACATTACTTTTGGTAAAAAAATCTTTTTTGTATCTTGACCCGTCTTTTGCTATAGCCCATCGGAGGTTGAAAAAAAAACAGCCCTCGTATATATCTGTTGGGTTGGGTGCCTGCTCAAATGCTGATCTTCTAACTTGACAGTTCAAATTACGAAGCCCGTCACCTTCAGCTTATGTGTAGCTTTAGTGAATCTAGCTGAACAAAAATAATTGTTTGAAATATAAAAAGATATTTATATCTCTTCTCTTACAGACCACGAATCCAACTGTTCTAGGGCGTTTTCGATAAAACTAACTACTTTATATTCCTCGATTAATTCGATTATTACTTGTGTTTGGCACTGGTATGTATGTTCTTTTCAGAGGTCTATTTTTTTTTCTCCTGCAAAGTTATGTGTGTGATTATTCTTCCATTTGGTATTTATATTCTTTTAGAGGTGGATCCA
This sequence comes from Oedothorax gibbosus, assembly GCA_019343175.1. Taxonomy (NCBI): domain Eukaryota; kingdom Metazoa; phylum Arthropoda; class Arachnida; order Araneae; family Linyphiidae; genus Oedothorax; species Oedothorax gibbosus. The sequence goes on from CM033276.1 coordinate 3,548,679, forward strand.
TGCCGAGTGGCTAATGGCGGATGTGACCACCACTGCACCCACAGCGGTGGAGGAAGAATAAACTGCAGCTGCACTCAAGGATGGGAACTGTGGACGGACGGGAAAACGTGCACAGGTGTGTTTTTGTGCATACCCTAAAGCCTGGTTTTCCTATGCATCGTAATCGTAGCGTCCGTCACTATCAACGACATGCTGATTTAGAAAAAAAATGCTATAAATACGCTATCGCTATATGTGTGATGCAATGCGAGTGTGAAGGTTGATAACGATTGTTACTTAAGGCACCTAAACTTTTGTTTTCAATATCAAAAAATATCCCCGAGTATATAGGAATAGTGTATGTTAAACCTGGTTCGAAAGTTTCCACTTCATCATGTTTGGTTAAAAATTAAAGAGTCTATTGCCAATACATTTAACTCTAATGTGACATTAATACAATACAAAAAAAATTTCTTAAGCCTAAATTAAAATCCAACTCATTTCTGAAGTTACCTTTTCAGACATGCCAACTGGGCTCGTGCGACCTTACTTGGCCAACCTGCTAACTCTCAGAATTTAACTCGGTTTGTACGATAAAATAGTGTAATACCTCGTGTAGCTCAAGTACAACGCTAATTCAACATAAAATAACCTAAATTTGTTGGCATCACTTAAGTTTTGATAATTTTACGAGCGTGCGATACCACAGGTTTGTTGTAGTTTAAAAAATTAAGACGTTGAATGTCAGTTGAGACTTTAGAATAATAAAAAGTTGGTTTTAAAATAAACCGTTACGCTTGTGCCTGAATGATTTAATTGCGATACGACCTTTACGATTCTACAAAATTCAACCTAATATTTTAATTCAAATAGAACTTTTTATAGTACGAACCTGCGGACTCAAAGTAAAAAAGATGGGTCATTAATGTCAAATCTTTAAAACAATTTTTTAAAAAATCATATGGTTAGAACGGGAGTTAAAGAGGGAGTAGGGACGGAAAGACGTGTAAAGGTGTGTTTTTGTGCTTTCTATACTATAAGCCCTGGTTTGTAAGAACATAAAATCGACCGCTGAGCCGTGCGTCCGAATCGCTTACTCTTTTTAATTGGCCGTAGTTGTCACTTGAGCGCTACGTCATAAATAACTTTGATCTCGGCGTTCGTAAAATGGAAATCAGTTTGTTTTGATTAGAGGGTCCAAAAGTTTGTTTTGATTAGAGGGTCCAAAAGCATGCGAAAAAGGCCGATGATCTGCCTATTTGGAGATAACAGTGGCCTTCGCTAACTTATTTTCATCCATGCTTCGAATAAAACAAAAAGTAGGCTAATATACCATCATTCATCGGTTCACAGGTTCTATTGAAACATGATTTTCTATCATACCATTTAAACTTTAGTATGCCTGTTTTATTTCAGAGGTGGATCCATGCCGAGTGGCTAACGGCGGATGCGACCACCACTGCACACACAGCGGTGGAGGAAGAATCAGCTGCAGCTGCACTCAAGGATGGGAGCTGCAGACGGACGGAAAGACGTGTAAAGGTTCGTTTTTTTCAAAATTCATATTTATATCTATAATATTTATTCGTTCCAAACTTACTCCGAATCGTCGAAATTTTTTAGACTACGGATATAAGCCATTTACCGAGCGCTGGTTGGGTGTTTTAGTCATATTTCAGGTCTTGAGTGGCAACATAAATGGTGAATGAAATTAAATTAATTCTTGAGCTTCGATTGGTGAATCCTTGTCTCGTTGGAACACAGCACCAATTGGAGCACCGAACGAGAAGAGATGAAATGAAAGCTGGATACGATAGAAATACGTCACCTAAAACAACCCAATTAACCCATTAACGACGATTGGCAAGAACATTAGCCACTCGAAAATGAGCTTTCTGCTTAAATTTATGTAAATAAACTATATATAAGACTAATGGGAACCATAGTATTGAACAATTTATGGGAGGACAAATTTAAGTTACACTATAAACGAATTTTTAAAAATTAGTTTTCTTAATAGTAAATAATGGTGTAGTATACACAAAGTCGTCGAAAATGGGTTAATTTTTCACTGCACTTCCAAGACTTAGATATCGAAATGGAAAATCTCGGGTTACTTTCAAGTTTTTAACTTAGTCAGTAGATGGCAGCACCATAAAGTATACCGGGTTTCATTTTAATTATGTAATTAAATGGTTATCAGGTTACATTATTTTAACTAACGAGCTTGAAATCTATCTTGTTGTAAAAAAAGAATTTCAGAATAAAAATAAGTGAAGGGAAATGTCGGAATTTGTTAAAGCCTTCTCCATTGCAAATGAGAAGGATAGATTTTCGTTTGACAGTAACGAATCTTGAACAGTTGTTTAGTTGAATGGAGGTGTCTGTCATACAACTGAACCTAAACTGAGTAGTTCAAGGAATAATTTACAAGTGACCAAAAAAAGTATCTATGGATTTAAATTTAAACTGCGTCAGCATTTATAAACATGCCTTAAAAAAAGAGGGGCTCATTACATTTCAGCCTTGAAAAAAAGATGTTGATGTATGTAGATTTTTATTTTTAGAAATGCGTTAAATGCCTAACTTAATAAAGTAAACTTGTACAACTAAGAAACATGGAATAAGAAGTTCGACTTGAAGAAAGAAACTAAAATAACCTATTTTCCTGCAACTTGCATACACACTGAAATTATACATCTTAGAAAAATTAATCTCCAAACACTTATTTTTTGAACTGCAAATAGATTAAACAAACGATGAAGATTATTAAATTTAGACAGAAAAATTATAAAAATAGCCAAGATTGGTTTCTAAAAGTTTACACTATAAATATAGTTTAAACTTTTAGAATCCAATCTTGGCTATTTTTATAATTTTTCTGTCTAAATTTAATAATCTTCATAGTTTGCTTAATCTATTTGCAGTTCGTAAAATAATTATGTAAAATTGCTTGGATCAAATCCTAGTATCTTAGTCAAATCCTAGCTGAGATCAAATCCTAGCTGTATACATAGATATCATAATTAAAGTATTAGATTGGCTGATCACGTGACCTCCAATGCTAACGACGGGACGCGCATGGAGGCTTTTTAAGGGGGCACAATGGCCAGTATTGCTGCCACTTTAAGGAGAAAAATACTACGAAATAATACCATTTAATTCAAAAATTACAAAAAAATTACTAGAAAGGATTTAAAGTCACTAAAATATTCCAAAATGCAGCTAGTATTTTTACGATATTTTTTTGTAATTTTAGAATAATTCTAAAATAAATTCTAAAATTAAGTTAAAAGTTTAGTCATAAAGTTTAAAGAGTATATTTGTATTTTAGAATAATTCTAAAATTACAAAAAAATATCGTAAAAATACGAGCTGCATTTTGGTATCTTTTTAGTGACTTTAAATCCTTTTCTAGTATTTTTTTTTGTAATTTTAGAATTAAATGGTATTTTTTCGTAGTATTTTTCTCCTTAAAGTGGCAACAACACTAGCCATTACGCCCCCTTAAAAAGCCTCCATGCGCGTCCCGTCGTTTGCATTGGAGGTCACGTGATCAGCCAATCTAATACTTTAATTATGATATCTATGGTTGTATACGTTTAGTACCCGTAGTATACGTTTGGTTACCAACTCATAAAATGTTCTTATTCTTAAATAAGTATCAGCATAAAAATTTGTAAAAACTTGATATTTTCGAAAGATTTGGTACTATAACATAATAAAATGAATTAATAAACGACGAATTGTAAATTATAACTAACCAGCTTTTTATGAAAAAAAATATAGAATGTCTTGCCTCTTTCTTAGTAAACAAATTATGAACTATATCCAAGAATCACATTGTGTTACATTGTTTGTAAGACGTCGTTGTAAACTTATATACATGACAAAAATACAATTTTCTCTTCAAATATTAATTTTAAATAAAGTTTCTCATGCTATTGTTGATATATTATGCTATAGAAACAGCGATTTAAATGAATAAAATCTAATTATCAATGCTAAATAAATGGGTAGTTCGTCGACAGGTGTCCGCCCGGACGGCCAGACATACGGATAAAAGTATGAAAGATAGTTCTTTGATGTCATACAACATAGGGAACTGATTTTGGAAGAAGAACAGACAGACGGACGGACATCTTCAGCATATCAAAACCTACTTTTCTATTTTTGTAATTCTTTAGAATTAAGAGAAAAAGGAAAGTATAGGCGAAAAAAATTAATACTGACTTATACTGAATACTTATTATTAACATCTATGTAACGGATCAATATTATAACAAAATATTTTGCTGTATGTTTTCGTATTAAAAAAATAATATTGAACTATTTTTACAAAAATTATTAAAGTAAATAACTTTTATAATAATAGTTCTTTTTGCAAAATATGTAATATTTTATAGAAGATTATCTTTCTTCAACTCTCGAATCTATAAAAAATAGGTTATTTTCTTTATTTATTAAAAAAAATTCAGCTAAAAAAATATCAGGGCATTTTTATACGGCAAAAAAAACTTATCCTATTTACGTTTCATTCGCAAGTGAAACCGAAACTTGAGTACGTCACTTCATTCCCATTGGCCAATCTACCGTTTACATCCTGAGACAGCATCAAAGACGTCACCTCGTTTCCATCCAAACCCAGCACTCCGATTGGTCGCCTTCTACCTTCCCCGCCATCGAAAAACCGAAACGTTTCCCCTCCAAGCTGCGTGAACAAGAAACGACCTTTCTGAACTTCATCCGACCCCAAAACAAACCATCAACATGTCAGCCCCGCGAAGTTTATTGTCCGGTCTCTACCGTTCGGTAAATCTCCTCCGTTCGAAAAATACTTCTAATAATGGCCTCCGATCTTTATATTGGTCGCCCATACACAACGAGGACCAGGCCAAGAAAGCCCAGCAGGACTCCCGGGTGAAGTGCACCCTGATCCCCGGCGACGGAGTCGGGCCGGAGCTCTGCCAGTCGGTCAAAGACGTTTTCCAGGCGATTAGTGTCCCGGTCGAGTTCGAAGAACTTTTCTTAAGCGAGGTCCACTCGGCCATGAGTGTCCCGGTCGAGGAGGTGATGCAGTCAGTCAAGAAGAACGGGGTCGCCCTGAAGGGGACACTGCAGTCGCCTTTCTCGACTCATTCCGGGGAGCTCCAGACCCTGAATATGAAGATCCGAAAAGACCTGGACCTGTTCGCCAATGTGGTCCACGTGCGGTCTTTCCCCGGGGTCAAGACCCGCCACTCCGGGCTGGATTTCGTGATCATTCGGGAGTCCACCGAGGGCGAGTATTCGGCCCTGGAGCATGAGTCGATTCCGGGGGTGATTGAGTGCCTCAAGATCGTCACACATGTGAGTCTTTTTTTCTCTCAATGAAAATAGTTTTAACCTTTAACTGCTGTTCTCGTGTAAACCTAAACATAGGGGAGTATGCGTCTCAATTTGCATTAGTTGCCAAGCACAAAGATGCCAAAGTGCCATATCTATTTCATAAAACGTTAATTCCTAGTTTCGGTATACGGCGACTTTTTATTTCTCGCCAAACTTATTGGCGAGAAAACATCGCGTAGCGACGCGTGATTAGACGATGCTACTCGGAAGCCACTTAAGTCAAAAACTGCGTTGCCAGATTGGAATTATTTATCGCCTTTTTTTCCGAAATTGGAATTATTTATCCTGGATTCTAGGGTGATTGAGTGCCTCAAGATCGTCACACATGTGAGTCTTTTTTTTCTGTCAATAGAAATAGTAGGTTAAATCCTAGTTTCGGTATACGGCGATTTTTCGGAACGTGGCGACAAAAAAAAGGCGATAAATAATTCCAATCTGGCAACCCAGTTGTTTGACTTCGCGGTTTCGAGTAGCATCGTCTAATCACGCGTCGGTACGCAATGTTTTCTCGCCAACAAGTTTGGCGAGAAATAAAAAGTCGCCGTATACCGAACTAGGAATTAACCTAGTTTTAACCAGGGATTGGAAAGTTACTTTAAAAAAGTAACTCTGTTACAGTTACAGTTACTTAATAAAAAAAGCAACTCTGTTACCGTTACAGTTACTTAATATGAAAAGTAACACGTTACAGTTACTTAGTACGAAAAGTAACGATTCACAGTTACTTTTTGAAATTTCAAGTTATGAGAAAAATTGTAATTTAGCCGTCTTACCATTTTTCAAAGGAAATCATTATTAACGAAACAAATTCACAACTCTGGCTGCCGTTAGCAGCCAAAGTGGACAATGCTAGTTTGCTTTTTCCCTCCCAAGAAAAGCTCAGATTTCGGGAATGCAAAATGTTCCCTTTCTCTCTTAGGAGTGGAATTTATAAATAAGCAACAGACAGCCTTGGGAAAGTAACGGAAAAGTAACGCAATTTTTCGTTACTTCGTTACCGCTAAAAGTAACTAAGTTACAGTTACTTTCTGAAAAATGTAACGCCGTTACCCGACGTTACCTAAAAAATGTAACTGTTACAAGTAACTGCGTTACAAGTAACGCGTTACTCCAATCCCTGGTTTTAACCTTTAACTGCTGTTCTTCGTGTAAACCTAAACATAGTGGGATGTAATGGCCGGTCTCAATTTGCATTATGTTGCCAAGCAGCAAAGATGCCAAAGTGCATTCCATATCTTATTTCATAAAACGGTTAATTCCTAGTTTCGGTATACGGCGACTTTTTATTTCTCGCCAAAACTCAATAATTACAGCAGCAATATGTTAAGTTTTCAAGCTTGCCAAAAGTTACCGATTAAGATTACAACCGTTACGTCATAGCTGCATACTGAAGTGGCACTTTGTGTTGCATTGCCAAGCAACAGAAATGTTCAAAATGAATAAACATTCCACTTCATGTTTCATACAATTTGATAGGTACAACAAACCTACATTAAATGTTTAAGCTTGACAACAGTCACCAATGCACAGACAAGCCTTTATATCATATACCAGATAGTATCACGCCATCATCGATTGGTCTTAAAATGTTGATTGTTTTCCTTTTTTGTACAGTATGAGCAGCGATATAATAAATAGGAAAATCTTACGAGTTATTCATTTAATTTAAACCTTTGATTATTCTTTATGAAATAGTCTTTATTATATTATTCACTATTCTTCCTTGAAAGTGCCTTAACTAATTCAAAAAGTTTACTTGTTTTTTGTGTAGTTTTATTGAAACATATCTAATAGGCCTTAAAATGTATTCTTTTGTGCAGTGTGAGTAGTGATATAATAACTAGGAAAATCGGTTTAGATTTACTGTACGGTCCCCCTTGGCGCGATTTTTTTCGGATTTGGCGATAAATAATTTTTTCTGGCAACCTGTACTGTTTGACTCTTTGACTAAAGATACGAATTCTATGAATTCGCATCGATGACGTTTTCCGGCAACCCTATCGGACCTATTGGTTGAGTTTTCCATGAGAAATATTCCCATACGATCTTTTCTTTGAATCATGGTTTAAAAAAAAAACCCGCCAAAATACGAACTTTTGGCGCGATTTTGGAAAGTTTGCCAAGGGGGACCGTACAGTAAATCTCTACCGAAAAATCTCTATTGAAACCATCATCCGCATCTTTTCCAATCTTTCCACAGGAGCGCTCCATGAAGATCGCCAAGTTTGCCTTTGACTATGCCACTAAGCGTGGTCGAAAGAGGGTCACGGCTGTCCACAAGGCTAATATCATGAAGCTGGGAGATGGGCTGTTCCTCAGGAGCTGTGAAGAGGTATGGCATTTTTCAAGTATATTTGTCAGTGAAAGGCCATGTAACTGTAGGGTAAGGCTCAATTTAAAACTTTTTGAATTTGAAAAGTAAATCACATTAAATGAAGCATGGCACATTATTTCGTTGCAATAAGTGTAGATATCAGCTATTCATGCAGTTTTTTTCTTTTAATGCTAGGTAAAACTATACTTCAGGGTGCCCCTTGGCGAAATGCGATTTTGTTTGCGCAATCTGTTGTGCAAGTAACCAATGCTAAACCAATCAGAATCTGAATTTTCGAAAATAACGCTTTAATCTAAACCAATCACGATTGCTAAACGAAACTAAATACATGTTTATTAAAATATAGACAATCCCATAAAAGAAACAACATTGCCCAGCTTGACGAGGGCACCCTCAAGTATAGTCTAACCTAATGTTGAAAATTGTAATAATAATCACTTTTTACGCATGCTATTTTGCATGAAATTAGCCTATAGTGTTAATTTTATGTTTTGCAATATATCATTTGAATATTTTTCCAATTAAATGTTAAGAGTTTATAATATATTTAAATACCTAATTTTTTTAAGTATAAATTAATAGCTGAAAACTTTTTGTGCTAGAATAATTTTAAACTAAGTTACAACGACAACTCGTTTGTAACGCCATAAATGTTGAATTTGCTCATAAAAAGAATTAAAATTTCGTTTTCCCCATCTAAATTATATTTTCTTCCCCTCATGATATGAAAAGTGGCCAAATTTAAAATTTTCCGCCTAAAACATTATTGATCATAGAACAAGTAATTGAACTGCTACACTAATACAGCTACTAAATGCAGGATATAGGCTTAGAATTAAATCAATAAATGTCATTTTATAACTTCAATTAAAATAGAGCAGGTTGAAAGTTATTAAAAAAGTAACTTAAGTTACTTAATAAGTAACTTTGTTACCGTTCATTATTAATATGAAAGTAACACTTACAGTTTTAGTAGAAAAGTAACGATTCACATATTTTTGAAATTTCATTATGAAAAAATTGAATTAAACATTTTTCAAGAAAATCATTATAACAAACAATTTCACAACTCTGGCTGCTGTTAGCCAAAGGGGACAATGTGTTTGCTTTTTCCTCCCAAGAAGCTCAGATTGGAAAAATGTGCCAAAATTTAAAATTTCGCAGCCTTAAAAGTTATGAAAGAACAATTTTTGTTATTTGTTAACCTGCTAAAATACTAATACAGTACTAAATAGATAACGGCGTTACAAAGTTAAAAAAAATGTAATTTTTAAAATAACTTCCCAATTGATATGAGTAAATATAATATGTATTTTATATGATTTCCTACACTTATAATATACCTTGCTTATAACGTTACTCATTTAAAAAGTCATAAACATTGCAGTCCCTTGAATGACGCAATAACAGGGTTGTACTCGTAGATATCATAGTTAAAGTATTAGATTGGCAGATCACGTGACCTCCAATGCTAACGACGGGACGCGCATGGAGGCCTTTTAAGAGGGCAAAATGACCAGTGTTGCTGCCACTTTAAGGAGAAATACTACGAAAAAATACCATTTAATTCTAAAATTACAAAAAAAAAATACTAGAAAAGCATTTCAAGTCACTAAAAAGATTCCAAAATGCTGCTAGTATTTTTACGATATTTTTTTATTATTTTAGAATTTATTTTAGAATTATTCTAAAATAACAAAAAAATATCGTAAAAATACTAGCTGCATTTTGGAATCTTTTTAGTGACTTGAAATGCTTTTCTAGTATTTTTTTGGTAATTTTAGAATTAAATGGTATTTTTCCGATGATGCCGTAGCATTTTTCTCCTTAAAGTGGCAGCAACACTGGCCATTTTGCCCTCTTATTTGGCCTCCATGCGCGTCCCGTCGTTAGCAATGGAGGTCACGTGATCTGCCAATCTAATACTTTAACTATGATATCTATGGTTGTACTGAATCTCTTTTCGAATATTGCTCTTTATGAAACTATTAGTAAAACAAAGATAAATTAATAAACTGTTTTTCTGTAATTCAATTTTGTATACTGCATATCATATTATTTATAATATTTATCCTGTTAGAGTATTATGTAGTTTTTAATACCGTACTGATTTTCGACTTATTTCTTTGGACTTGATCGCAAAATACTTAAAGTTTTACTGAAGTTTGAGACCTTAAATACTTGGTTTATATTTGTGTTGGTTTAAAAGGAGTTTTATGTTCGGCAATATATTATGTTTGATGTTAACATATATTCAAATTAAACCATATTAAGATTTTCTACTATGTAAAAATAAATTTTTATTTAAAACTGAAACTGAGAGCTGAATATTTTTTGCTAGAAAATTTTATGAGTTAATATCTCAAAATGATATTGTGAATATTGATTTATTTCTATTTTGTGAAGCTCTTGGCAAATCACAGAAATTTATAAACCATTTATCTATAATCCAATTTTGTTTTCTGCTATCACGTCATATCTTAGGACATGTTATACAATATTATATACCTATCTGCTTTCACAATACAGTTGAACCTTGATTATCCGTCCCACTTTTATCCGGAACTCTCTGTTGACCGACCGTCCCTAAGATAATATAAAAAAAATTCTAAATAAGTTCATTCCCCATTGTCCAAAAAAACGGGCTTTGAAATCTACGGCGATTCTAAAGTGAGCTATCTCTGGCGATTCTGAATTCTCCTGTGGTTCTTAAATTGGGAAATTCGGGCGTTAAGGAGATGAGGAAACTGCGGTTATTTTTAAGGTAGAAACTTAGTCGAAGCTTAAAGTGAATGCAAATTTCTGGCAGTCCTAAATTTTTGAAAAACGCCCGGAATTGTCAAAAATCATTAGACAACGGGCGATATCTACAATAAAATAATAAAATAAGCACTCTTTCCAGAACTTCGCTAAGATATTATAAAAATAAGAATAAAAATTCCAAACAATGTTTTAGACTTTGTGCCAGGAAGTTTCAATTTTAGAGATAACTAAAGGCTAAAATTGCGAATTTGAGATGGGCAGACTTTCGGCGGCCTTCTGTACTATAAGTTTTACTTAAATGAAAATTATCCGGAATTTTTGATTATCTGATCTTCCTTTCGGTCTGAATTAGATTGGATAATTGAGGGTATACTGTGTTATAATCCAATGAAACCTGTTTCTTTCTGTTCTAGGTCTCCAAACTTTACCCACAGATTGAGTTCTCCAACATGATCATCGACAACACCTGCATGCAGCTGGTCGCCCATCCGGAACAATTCGACGTCATGGTGATGCCAAACCTCTACGGAAATATCATCGACAATCTGGCCGCGGGGCTCGTCGGCGGGGCGGGCCTAGTCCCAGGCGCAAGCTACTCCGCTGACTGCGTAATACACGAGCCGGGCGCGAGGCACACGTTCGGCTCGGGTGTTGGCAAGAACATCGCCAACCCGACGGCCATGTTGTTTTGTGCGGTGGGCATGCTCAGGCACGTGAATTTGGTGTATTACGCTAATTTGATAGCAGAGGCGGTGGAGAAGGTCTTGAGGGAGGGGAAGGTTAAGACGAGGGATATCGGGGGGTATTCGTCGACGACTGAGTTCACGCAGGCGGTGATTGAGCATCTACCACATTAATGTGGTAGGTTTTTCTTTTTTTTTAGGACTGGAATTGTAAATGAGGAAGGGCAGTGTTGTGTTGTGCAATGTTTTCAAAGCTTGATTTTATGAGTCCAGTATTCTAGCAAAGTCAATAACAAAGTGGAGATGATTAAGGTCTTCTAAACCTAGGCCCAGGAAGTCTAGGATATGCTTCAGAGGCTGACTTTAGGTGTCACTACAATAATTTCTAAACTAATAAACATAAAGTTATGTTAAATTTAGTTAAGGGATTATTTGGAATCTTAAACTTATTTAAGGTTTTGATCAGGATTTGGCTCCTCACTTGATTGTTTGTCTAAATTATACACTGTCGCCAATAGCCCTGTGTAGCTCTAGTGCAAAAATATTTCCAACCCAACCTAAGGTTTGATATACCTTGATAATTTACTACCAATTAAAAACTCGGTTTATTTGAACATTTATGTTAAAATTAAACTGTGGATTTTTTTAAAAACATATCTTTATTTCAAGGCATATAACACAGAACAGCCAAATTAAACTTTTAAAGAAAACTTCGAAAAGTCGGTACCAATGGCCCTCCTGTAGCTCTAGTACGACAATAATTCAACTCAACTCTATTAACATGAGTTAGTCATTGATATTTAAACGTTATAGTTTTTTATTGGGATCACTCTTAAATGGACTTCAAATCAAATTATGTTATGGTATAAAACTATTTATTGTACAATAGTATAAAAATTCATTTTAAAAAATTGCATGTCATAACACTGCCCTCTCTATTTGTTAAAATCTCTAGGACATTATGGAATTCATCATTTGTAGATTTCTCTATTAGAATAACAAAAAGAATGGTTGTTGAGAATGTTTTCTATGAAATTAGATCAAGTTCTTTACCTCTATTATTTATGATACTAAAGTTATAGATGTTAGAACGTGTTGTTTTTCTAGTCCTGTTCTATAATGCTGATAAGCGTTTTTCTATTCAATAGGTTACTATAAAATAAGGAATTATATTTGAAGTGATAATTTGCAAGTGGCAAAAATTTTAAAACTTGTGTTTCAATAAAAGTGCCTGACAGACTTTGATACTTAAAACTTAATCTGTTGATCATCATAGATTCACATCAAAAAAAGTTCTTAACTTTTTGTACAATGTTAAAGTTTTTTTAATAAACAAAATACACACCAATAATTTTTTTCCAGCTTTTTTTTTTTAACTGGAAAAGATGTCATATTTTCTGAGCACTAAATTTTGTTTCAATAGTTCTGGAGAGCATATGAACATGGTTGCAACTGTGAAAGTTCTTTCGGGCTTCCAACTTTTATTCTTGTTTCAATATTTTAAATTTTTGTCACTTGCGTCAAGTTTATCAATAATCCTGACTTGGAATGTGCTTTTATAATTGTTTTGGGGCACTAATTTATCAAATTAATAAGAACCAAAACACTGATCACATTTTGCTATACTCGTATCTTTTTCATTGTAGTTTGACATCCTCAGCCTAAATGTAAAACACTTTTCTAAACATTGGGAATCTTTCTAATGAAGTATTACTTTACTATTGTATTATGTAAAAGTATAAATTAAAAATAATCTTGCAAATTATTCATTTTTAATACATTCGTTTGAAAAACATTGCAGTTTGTTTTGGATAAAATTCTACTGTAAAAATATCTGAAAATGTATGTTCATTAATCAATCATTAAAATTTTGCTTTACTTTATTTTGTATGAGCTTATATTTATAAAAAATATTAATTAAATTATGTGTATAATTTATTTATTGGGTAGTTTTGATTATTTTAAAGTAATAATATACATGTAATAATTTTCAACTGATAATAAAAGAAATTTTAATTACGGTATTGTTCCTTTACTGTGCTACTGTAGCTAAAAGTGTCCTAAATTTTCAATTCATATTTATTAGTAACAATGTGACATTTTTTTCTGAAGAACTTTGGAATGGCATATCTTTTTGTTTAAATGACACAATAGTGTTCATTGTATATAACTTCTCAACAGAGGAAAAAATGGTATGCATATGTTAATGGTTTTTAGCTGGTTTTCTTCCATAATGGTAATGAAAAACATCGAAATTCAAAAACACCCTTCCAAAATGAGTAATATACCTGTTAAAATTCTTAGTTTAACTATAAGTTTACATCATAAATTAAATTATTGAATACATTGCTGCTTGAATCCCATTTCTAACGTGGATATTTATAGCATTTCAGAAACAGCTACTTTTGTAATTTGTCTTCGCCAAACTATTTTTCTCGTACTTCAGATGGTTGCCATCGGAAAGATCGTAGTTAGATTACGAAAGGCGGTATTAAAAAACTCGAACACTATACAGGTCCTTCATAACTAAACTTACCATACCTACGGCTTTCTGTCAGCAAACCTAATGAGCAGAACTATTCTTTTGGATGGGAAACGGAACCAAATAAAATCATTTCTAAATTTTGTGATAAATGTTGGGCACCAATGCTCTTATTTCAAGGCATTGTTAACAAAAATCAACTTGAAACTCTGAAAACCGCAAAGTTCACATTTCCCCGTTATATTTCATATTCCTGAACTAAAAATCAGTAACATAACTGTAAAAGAAAAAAAAATTCAATATTTTTAAATTATATTCGTGATGATTTTCTGTTTGGAAACATAGCCTATTTTATCAAATTTCACTTCTATATATTTTTTTCTAAAACTAAACTTTATACATAATGTCTCATGATGTTGATAATCTCTATACCAAATAATCTCTCTACCTCCACGGGTATCAACAACATATTTAAATTGTTTTAAAAGAATAATCCAAACTAAATATAACATTCTGTGTGTGTTCTGCGCACCGCTGCCCACCTATTAGAGCACGGCGGACTAAGACTTCCGAACAGGTTTCGTTCCGTTCTTTCGGAACAACCTGAAAAGGACGGTTAGTATGACATCACATAGAGGTCTGTTCTTATTAGGCGAGTCGGCCGTAAATTTTTCCTAGTTCGGATGCTGCAAGTCATCTTTGATGCTATGTCGTTCTTTCTTTTTTGTAGAAATAGACCCGTGCTCTATAGACAACGGAGGCTGCGACCACATCTGCTCTTCAGATTCAGGAATCGCCGACTGCCGATGTCGGGAGGGGTACCGGCTGGAGGACGACCACAAAACATGCACAGGTAAAAGAGTTTTGATCATAGATATCATAGTTAAAGTATTCGATTGGCTGATCACGTGACCTCCAATGCTAACGACGGGACGCCAAAATAAGAGGGCAATGGGGCCATGGTTGCTACCAGTTTTAGGAGAAAAACACTACGAAAAAATACTATTTAATTCTAAAATTACAAAACAAGACCATAAAAATTTAAGTTGCATTTTGGAATCTTTTTAGTGACTTAAAAAAAAAACGTATTACGCTTTGCTAGTATTTTTATGGTATGTTTTTTGTATTTTTAGAATTAAATGGTATTTTTTCGTAGCGTTTTTCTCCTAAAACTGGTGGCAACCCTGGCCCCATTGCCCTCTTATTCTGGTCTCCATGCGCGTCCCGTCGTTAGCATTGGAGGTCACGTGATCTGCCAATCGAATACTTTATTTATGATATCTATGGTTTTGACCCTTATCTACGGCGGGACAAATTTTGGTAATCAAAATCCGTCTAAAGCTGCCGATTCCTTACCATTTTATATTTTCAATTTCCTAATATAAATATAAGGTAATGAAAGTATAGCGATGGGGTTGAAAATCCGAAATGAATGACGTATTTTGCTTCACGTCTTGGAGGGTGCTGATTAAGAAAAAGTGGATTGCCGAAGTTCCTCCTTTCAGTCTGTCTAAAATCGTTCTCGAACCAAAAGAGCTGCGGACTTCAAATACAGTACACTTGTTCCCAGACCTGTAGGACATAATAAAGTTCTCGAGAAATTGCGCCTGCTCAGGGGGTAGCTGCCATAGAAGTTTTGTTTGAAATGCATTGAAATTGCCTTATAGGGTATGTAATGTAATTATACTGTTTAACCCTTTCAGTCCCAATGACAATTTGGCATCATCATTATAGAAAAAAAATTCTGATCGTCTATACAGCCATTTATGATATCAAAAAGCACATCATTCGATTCTTCAAACTTTTTTATATTAGAAAATATTTTTTATTAATCCCAATAGATGTCAGCACTATTTCTTTTGTTTTAATTATGATCAGAAACATGATGATGCCAAATGGCATGACTGGGACACTGGCCCATCGGCCCCCTGGCCGGTGCGCCTTTAAAAAAAAAAAAACAGTTTTCTTCCGAACCCTTTGTTCTTCTCGTAGGTTTTTCGCACTTTTATGTGGTATATAGGTTCAAATACGCCTTCGAAATGCGATACCACGGTAAGGGAAGATACTTATCTTCCAAATGGTCTTGGGATTAAATCCGTTGCTTAAAAAGGCGCCTTCATTTCCATACTGGGCGCTGACAAGCTCGTTAAATAAACGATTACATTTTGATATCTATGGAAATATTTATTTGTGGGACATATTTGGTCTTACGTGATCCGTTTAGGAGATGGATGGTTGGACGAAACAGAACCTTCAAAGGTAACCACCATGGCTTGACGCCTCAACACACATTACAGAATCAAGTGTAACTATAAATTTTTAATGAGACATTTTGATAAATATTAAAAACAGATCTTAATAAGACGCCTTCCTTTTCATAGAAGCCCCATACGGCCTCCTAACAAGTACACTCTTAATCAAAGAGTGAAATTCACTCCTATAGGAGAAGTGCATTTTCGGCACCGGAAAGGAGTGGAAATTAACTCAGACTGAGTTAAAACGCTCGTTTAAGAGTGTAGGACGCAGATTGTTTTCTTTATTCTTTTACCCATTCCGAAAAAGAGTGAAATTCACTCCTATAGGAAAGTGCATTTCGGCACGAAGGAGTGGAAATTAACTCAGACTGAGTTAAAACCGCTCGTTTGTTTTAAGAGTGTACATTTCCCAATATATTAGTATCGTGGGTGCTGGACATTAAAAAAACATGCACAAGATACGGGGTGCCTATGATATCGCTCACATATCATGTGGTGGTGTTAGACTTCTTTGTATACCAATTTGATACCTGGTGCGAAAACATATTTTAGGCGTTTCAATCAATTGGTTTTAAATGAGGATCTTTAAAACATGTGCCAAGGAGTATTGAAACGCCTTTAATTTCAAATTGGGCGTTCTTAGATGTCCTTGTATAATTTTTTTAATTTTCCCGAGTAAAACTCACTTGATTTCGTTAGTAAATCAGAGCGCTGTGGCGATTAAGGCGTCACATGCCACTGGTGATACCTTCCGAGGTTCTGTCCTCGCCTAAAACTGATAGTGCTGGGCAGAAAGCTAATCCCGCCAGCATATAAATCCCGCCCACGCATGTATATTACTATATGAGATTAGTGCTTAAGAGGGATTGTCAGTCCCATAGAGCTAATGTTTTAGTTTTGTAATCACAATTTCCTCAGAAGTATTGCTTTGCTATGTTAGCCCTTTTTTCCCAGGTATAGGAATCAACACAACATTAAAATGAAACAAATTTGAAACTAAAATATTATTTAGTTATTTAATTATATATTTTTGAGGTTTTAAAATACCAAAAATATACTGCAGATGGCGACACTCTTTTAAAACTTTATCAATTCATAATTAAATAACCGGATGTTATTTTCTTTTCAATTTCGTTTTAATTTGATGTTACGATGATTCCCATACCTAGTGAAAATGGGATAACATAGCAAAACAATACTTCTGCGGAAGTTGTGATTTAAAAACTAATGTATTAGCTCTATGGGACTGATAGTCCCTCTTAAGGGAGGACACATCATGTCGTCAGATCGTCGGAAATTTTTTTTGAATGAGTCATAATTTGAGTCATCATTGATCATTTAAATGAGGGATCGAAAAAATCATGCGTCAGGGCGCCTTTAATTTCACACACCGCTTTTAGACTAACTTGTATGCATTTCTCCATTTTCGGAATAAAATAGCGCCCTGTAAATGGGACTGGTGCAAGCTAAAGATGTCGTGGTCTACAGTCCTGACGCTGCGGGCGATGTCGTTCTAAGGTTGCGTTGGGTGCTAGGTTAGGTGTCGGCCCCGTGGCTTGACCGCGTTTTTAAAATGCGAGACTCATCGTCTATCGCTCTAGTGTGGCTCTAGTGACCATTCTTCAACAAAACCAAATATTAGCAAAAAAGGCATTTTTAAACACTTTTTAAATATGGATCTTGTTTATTAATCTTGAAAACCTGATGCCGATCGTATTTGAATAATTTCATCGGAGCACTTACGATATCACATATAAGGCGCTCTTGAACTTTTTTGTTTACAATTTCAATACCTGGTGCCGAATCTTATTTGAATTGTTTCATTGGAGCTATTATGGTCAAATTTTATTTTGTTAACAGTAAAAAATAATTCTAAAGGGGAAAAAAAACTTCCATACGTAAAGACAACTTCGCATTTCCATTTACTAATTTCCATTTTCCATTTACTAATACTAATTTATAATTCTTTCATTACTTCTTGTTTTATTTTGTTGGTCGCACAAACGTTTCCTAAAGTAGGCATAAATTGCATTACATTGAGAAAAATAATAAAAACTTTGTATGTGTATCTCTTTCATACCTGCCCCCGAGATTAAATAATTAAGTTTTGTTATGCGGGGTGGGGGGGGGGGGGGGGGGCGCCCTTCGGGGCCGGTAAAAATGCGCCTTTGCCAGAGAGCCAGTCCAACCCTGCTGGGACTGAAAGGGTTAAATGTATTGATTTATTGAGTGACAATTGAAAATCGTGTATTGTTACACGCCCTTAGTTTTCTCTTGGACACCTTATTATGGAGTCCGACAAGTACTAGGAGCTCGTGCAGCAAATTTGGAGTCCGTAGCTGGTTTAGTTCGAGCTTTTGATTGGCCCGCATAACTGAGACCATGGTTCGAACATCACTTTTTCAGAATCAGCACCCTCCAATAAAACGTTGCCAAATTATCCATTTCGTATTTTCGACCCCATCGCCATACTTTCGTTACTTTCTATGACGTAATTGCAAGTAAAAATGCTTATTTTTTGTCAATTAGAACTCGACCCTTGCGCTGAGGACAATGGCGGATGCACCCACCTCTGCACCTACGATGGCGGGACGAGGAGGTGCCACTGTCCGGACGGTTTCACCCTCAAGGACGACGGACACTCGTGCGAAAGTGAGTCCCTCAATATTTAAACCAAGATAATGCAGTATAAGTAATGAAGAAGTTTTCGATATAATTAAGTATACGAGTCATAGACCAACTTGTGCAAATGTGTGGCGGTTCACCACGCACTCAATCTTCAAATAATATATTAATAATAATATATAATATATATATAATTGGATATTTGAAGTGATAAGTTGCAAGTGGCAAAAATTTTAAAACTTGTGTAGAAATGGAAAGTTTGTGGAATCCTTGCCTGACGGATAACGGAGGGTGCGAACACGCGTGCTACTTCAGAGGAGACTCGGCCACTTGCGACTGTCGCGAAGGACATTACTTGGACTCGGACCACAAGACATGCAGAAGTGAGTCCGCTCATTAGATGCACGCTAGGTGGCGCTGACTTACCACGATGTTCCTACAAGTAATCTATTTAACAACGAAAACAGTTCTGTAAAAGCAGAAGTAATCAGGGCCGGATTTCTAAATAGGCTAAGTAGCCTGTAGCCTAGAGCAGCGAATTTTTTGGGGCGGCAAATTTTACGACCCATTAAAGCGGCATCTGGCATACATTTTTTTTTTATAAAGATACGAATATTTTTTTAAGAAAGAAAACAAATAATTCACATTAATGCATAAACCGTAAACGTAATAGTACTAATATTTCGTAGCAAACATGGTCGCTGCGAGGGCAATTGCACCCCCTCCTCTCGGATTTTGAAGTTGAAAGAAAAATAGTAGAACAGTTTTAAAAATTCGCCTATTTCGCTTTAGATTTAGTGTGAAAAAGGTACATAGATTATTCTAATATGGGTATCTATTTGAAACAGCACATACCACCCTATTTGCAGCTTACCAGCTACCTTTCCCCGAAGGGGGAGAGTATAGTGGAAAGGGCTGCAAATCAATCGTAGCCTACAAGCGGCAAATCTTTAAGTCCGGCCCTGGAAGTAATTCATCTTCACCGTGAGGATTCTTTTTGGCAGACTATGGGTCACCGGGGTAACTACAATGTCATGCCCTCAACTCAGAATGTTATATAATTTATCAGCAAAAACAATAAGGATCTATATTCTCTAAGATGAAGAACAACCAAAATAATCACTGGGGGTAACTTTTTTTGGCGCAGCTGTACCATGCGCAATTAGGGATTAGAACCCCGGACATGAAAGCTTGAATCTATATTACAAACTAATTTTTTTTTAAAGGGGGGTTGGCTGCTTTGTGTAGCGGATCAAGCTTGTTGCAGGCTCGGCATATTCCCCAGAACTGAGAGCCATTTTTTGGCACCATCGCTACCAATTTTGTCGCTCCGATTGCAATGAAATTGAGCTCTCTGTGGATGTTAAATTATGCCGAGATTTAATTTTACAAAGAGAACGCCAGCCAAATGGGTAATCAAGGAATCTTGTACATTCCATGATAATCATATGACAATGCGTGCTAACTATTTTCCCTTCCTGAAAATCTGCCGACTCAGCCGGGGCTCGAACCAGCGATCTTGGACTTGCGGGCACGTAATATACCTCACAGCCACTGAGCCGATGGTTATGTAGAATTTATGTTTTCGAGGTCCTTAGAGCAAATCCAACTTGTGTTCTTACTTTTTAGAAGTGAATCCTTGCCTGACGGATAACGGAGGGTGCGAACACGTGTGCTACTTCAGAGGAGACTCGGCCACTTGCGACTGTCGCGAAGGACATTACTTGGACTCGGACCACAAGACATGCAGAAGTGAGTGCAGGAAACATAGATCCGAGACTGGATAGAAAAAAATTCGTTTCAAATCGGCCATACTTACCTCCTTCACTGTATTATCCAATACTCCTTCACTGTATTCACTGTTAAGAATTATTCCTCCTTCACTGTATTATTCTTGGCCTCTCGGCCAATTTGAAGTCGAGCTTCCCAATATCATTGAGCTAGAAGTAAAACTGGAGTGAGGTGTGTGATTCACTGAACAGGGCAGAAAACGAGCCGGTTCAATATCGAGACGCGGAGGAATACACAGCACTGGAGCAGAAGCGAACCGGGCAGAAAACCTAGAAACTTTTGCCGATTTCGCCTTCGCTGGCTATTGGTTAGTGATCCACATGTTTATTTCTTAAAAAAGTTGGAATTTAAAGTTAAAGCAAGTTAATTATTACGAACTAAAAATGTTAAAATACATTTAGGAGCCCAAGTCAATATGATAGAGGGGTCTCATACAAGCAGTGCATACAAGTGTAGGGAAAATAGTCCGTTTCTGCCCGGTTCGCTCAAAAGGGTGTGAGTGGGTCGCTCATTATTTTCGGCTCGCTAACACCTCACTCCAGTTTTACTTCTAGCTCAATGCCCAATATGGAATATCGACTGACGACGAGTTACGAAACTGGGTGAGTGTGGGGACGTACATAAATTACAACGCGCAAAAATTTGACTATTTTGACCCCTTCCCTCTATGTCACGCTGCACACTCTTCCCTCCCTTTTCCAAAGAAAAAGTTAATTTTAATATTTCACTCTCGGTAAAATAAGTAGATAATTTATTCATAGGAATAGACTGGCATTGTATTTATATTTCCGTTGTCCAAGGACTAATTCAAGTCCATTCAATGTCTCCTAAAAAATGGGGTTGGGTGCAATTGGATCTGTCAAGTTCTGTGTCTTACGGTGTTTGTATATGGGGCTTCTAGTCCTTAGACTGTTTTAGATAGTGTAGCAATTCAGTTACGAAGTACTGTTACGAAGATGTCTCTAAAATGCAGGAGACTAATAATGCCAAGCCAATGTTGTGGCATGTAATAATCTCCTCTCTCTGAAATAAAGTGTTTCTTATTAAAGATAACAGATTTTTTTGTTTCGAAAAACTTCATTTAATGTAAAACAGATATTCTCTGGTAAAGTGAAATTTCCCAAATCGTTACGTCACGCAAGGGATTCCCCCCTCCATGTCACGATCCGTCACGTTGGTGCATACTTTCCCTCCCCCTCCATGCGTGACGTAATTGAAGAGCTTAGTGGAAGAACGTGCTAAGTGACAAAAAGGTGAAAACGAGATAATGAGCTTCAAAGTTTTTAGTTTGCAACTTTTCTCTACTTCATAAAATCATAGTTTTTTCTTCATGATAATTTAGTTTGGTTCTTCAAAATGCTTGGTGGCGTTTGGCTTAGCCGTACTTTACGTAATAACACGTCATTTACAAAACGTGCTTGACGTCTCCTGCACTTGGCACGTTCTTCCTCCGAAGTGCTTCAAATTTTTTCAGTCGTTTAGTGGAAGAACGTGCTAAGTGACAATTTTTAGGTATATTTGATCCATACGAGTTTCATAATTTCTGTACTAACATTCCGATTTTCAAAATTCTTTTTTTGTTTGGAAGATAGGACTTCAGATTTTTTTAATACTTTTTATTTGTTTGCCTGTACGTCCATCATTTTGTCCGTCCATATCCCTTTCAATTTCCGATCTGAATTGTCTGATTTTAAAAATTCTGTTTTGGTTTGAAATTAAAAATTAGAAGACTACAATGTAAAGTGTTCGGCCACCTGCCTATACGTCTACCCCCCCCCCCCCCAACTTCCTTTCTACCCGTCCAATTTTTAAAGTTATTACTTTCAATTATCTAATATGAAATAAAAGGAAATGAAACTATTGCGATGGAGGTCAAAAATCCAAAATGAAGATTCTGTGCTCTCCACGTTTTGGAGGGTGCTGATTACAAAAAACTGGTTTTTTTCATTGATTCGTCTGTTTGTCTGAAACTACTTTACAGTTCGAACTAATAGGGCTACAGACTTCAAACTTAGTACACGGGTTCCTAGTACCTGTTGGAAGTCATAATATTTTCGAGAAAATTACGCATGCGCAATTAGCAGCTGCTACTAACTTTTTGGGTTTTAAAAGTAGTGCTGAAAAACGAAAATAGATACAGACATAAAATTTGATACACTTGCTCCCAGTACTAGTCGGACGACAAAATAAAGATTTCAACAATATTGTGCATGTGCAAAGAGTAGCTGCCATAGAACTTTTTAGGTTTGAAAGTAATTGAAAATACTTTATAAGGTATATAATAACTTTTAAACGAACATATTGATATATTAATCGGTAATTGAAAGTCGTATAGTGTTACGAAACCCTAATTTTTTTAATGTATGATATCAGACACCTATATTATATACTTTTTGTTCGTCCGTCTGTCCCTACTATAAGGATTTCTTTGAGTATTTAAGTTAAAAGAAAGTAGGTTATATTAGTTATTTTAGAACTTCTTGCTTAATGTTAGATGAGTAAGTTTTTAATTGAAAATATTTAAAAAAATACCATTATCACTGAAATTATAAACTAATTACTTTAAAGAATAATAAGACAAATCTCAACTTAGTAAAAAGTATACAAAAAGATAGTAAAACAAACAAAAATGCAAGTAAATAAAATAAATATTAAATTTAAAAGATTTATAAAAAAGATAATAATGTAAGATGTAAGTTTTCGCAAAATAAATTTTTTAATAGTTTTTGGATAGGAATAATTAAATGTAAAAACAAACATTCATATTTAAAAAAAAGTAAAAATAAGATGTCTGGCAAAATATAAATCCTAAGGTTATTTATGTTTTTCTTTCCCCTTTTCAATTAAGGATTTAATCAATTTTAAGAAAGCTTCTTTAATTTACAGCATTTCTATATACAAAAGCTTAGCATGATCGTTTAAACAATTTATTTTTACAATCGTGATGCAAAGCACTTTTTTAAAGTCATCTATATTTTAATAAATATTAAGAATTTATAAAGAGATAGAGTATAAAACGTTATATGAGTTATTATAACAAATATAATAGTTTTACATAACAAAGCAATATCTTGATTAAATTTGTACTTACCGTATAAGCTGCTATTCGCACTTTCAAGCCAAAATTCAGCTTTCCGCTTATTTCTTAATTCCATTTTAATAATTTTGGGAGTTTAGGACATTGCACAAAATGCGATCGTCAGCTTTGCAGCGTAAAATTGCTTTAAAAGATTTTTGCACCCCTAATTCATTTTTTTAAACAAACCAGATGCTTTGATGTATGTTCGGTGTAATGTTGTTTTAACGCGAACATGCGATCTCCAAAGGGCAGGTGCAACTTTCTTTTAATGATACCATCTGTTCACTGCTAAATAGACTATGTTTATTAGAATAAAAAACACAAGACTTTAAAAGCAAACGATATTTTATAAAATGTTAAAACCTTTAGCTCCGATTGAATTCTAAAATAAAAGTGCATTTTCTCTTATTTTCCTAAATGCACTCAAAGCCCGGTTATACGCTATATGAATTATAATTCATTGGTTATATTTAATAATTAAAGTTAATTTGGAAAAATTAATGACATCTTTTAATTCTTTTTGATAAAAAACTACAAAAAAAACAAGTGCTTTGCGATTAATGCGACATAAATAAAGCGAAAGTCTGACAATTTTCTTCAACTGTGTCACTTAGCACGTTCTTCCACTGAACGATCGTCCGATTTGGGACGATTTCGGAGGAAGACCCTTAGCACGTTCTTCCATTGAAAAAGTGACGAAAACCCGTGCACCTACCAACTTCGTTCACGAAAAATCTACGAAATCGAATGTTTTCTAAAAAATTGAAAGCTGTTATGTTTAAAGGAGGTAATAACATAATCATTAACGCAAAAATCTCAATTTTTTCAAAAATGTCACTTAGCACGTTCTTCCACTCAGCTCTTCAATTTATGAACGTCGCCTGTCTTGCATTTGGCTTTTGCTGTCCTGACCTAAACTAACTAAATTAATTGCTATAAATAATATGCAAGGTAAAGAAAAGCAGAAACTAAAGTTTACTTTTTTTTATATAATAATATATAAGTTATGTGCCCCATCCCCTCTCTTTTGGGTATTATTTCCATTTCTTTGGTTGGAATTAAAAATGGAAAGTTTGTAACCTATCCAATATGTTTTAAAAATTCGAAATTGAATATTGACATTTCTTGGAGGTTTTGATACTTTTAGGTCGATACCTCACCCCGTTCAACTTCAACTAAGCCGTCCTATTTTTTAAAAAATGTCAAAAACCTACTAATCTTATTTCAGAAGTGGACCCTTGCCTTCAGGACAACGGGGGCTGCGACCACATTTGTGACTTTGACGGGCACGCGGCATCGTGCACCTGTCGCCAGGGATACTATTTGCACACCGACTTCAAGACGTGCAAAAGTAAGAAAAAAGGTTCAGCCGAAAAGAGTACAATGCGTATAAGTTAAAGAGTACAGGAGAAAAACAACTTCATTGCATAGGAATCTGTCTGCATCAGGATGCTTTGGCAACAATAGCAAGTCATCGCCTAAACTGGTGTAAGGAAACCAATTATACTCACTTTGTTTTTCTCTCGCGGCAACCCTAACTCACGCCAGAGATCAGTGGACACGAGTCACACGTTTGTACCGAGAGAAAAAACGGTTTCCTGTTGCCAGTGTCCGCCAAGCACACCAGAATACGGGAAGATTTCTATGCAATGAAGTTGTTTTTCCCCTGTACTCTTCATTTGTAGAGTACAGAAAAAGCATCCTAAAACAAAGTTCCCTATCTTAAAGTTTTTTTGCCAACACAATGGACAATTGGAAAGGACACGCCTACGGTGATCTCACAGTTATGTCAAATGTTGTCGTAAACTCTACAAACAAACCACCCGGCAGCTAATTCGTCCGAATTGGAACCGCCACGCCTATTTGTGATGTCAGAGCTACATCAAAAATGTCCTAACATTGCACAAACAAACATCGCTCTGTCTCCTTTCGAATCGTCCATAATTTCATTAGACGTTCACAATTGAAGAGTACAGGGGAAAAACCGCTTAATTACGTAGAAAACTTTTCTCATCAGGCATCTTTGGCGATGATAGCGAGTAATCGCCTAAACTGGTGTATGGAAACCAGTTTCTCACTTTCTTGTGCATCTTCTCTCACTGCAATCCTGAAATTCAGTTCCGCGTTTTATTCAAAAAACTGTGTTCATCATCATGTTAAGCTTGAAAAATAAAGTACGATTGATTGAAAATCACGAATCTTTCTAAAACAATTAAGAGAAATTTTAAGATTCGCAAATTAATTGAAAAGTCTTAAACCACGACTTTTCTACCTACCGAACTTCACGCGATGCACGATTCCGACGCTTGGACCAAGCGAAGAAGAAAGAGAGAAACCGGTTTCCTGCCGCCAATGTCCGCCAAGCAGACACAATTACGGCACGACTCCTAATAAATCAAGCGGTTCTTCCCCCGTACTCTTCAATTGCTTTCAAAAACTTTTTGTCACAAACGGCTCATCTTATAACTGCATTTACCGAAATCCATCTTGACGTGGATTATTTTTCTTATTTTTTCAGAAGTGAATCCTTGCCTAACAGATAACGGAGGCTGTCATCACGTGTGCCACTTTGACGGAGATTCCGTCACTTGCCACTGTCACGAAGGACACTACTTGGACACCGACCTCAAGACATGCAGAAGTAAGGAAATATAGTAAATATTGAGTAGAACATCTTAAATCCTGAATCGGTGGACTGGGGAGCCCAGTCGGTTAGGCATTCGACTCAGGGACGGATTTCTAAATAGGCTAAGTAGGCTGTAGCCTAGAGCGGCGAAACTAATGTATTTACGAGGTCATATACAAATACAAGTCCAACTTGCGTTGTTACTTTCAGAAGTGAATCCTTGTCTGACGGATAACGGAGGCTGCGACCACAAATGCCACTTTGATGGGGACTCAGTCACTTGCGACTGTCACGAGGGACACTACTTGCACTCCGATCTCAAAACCTGTAAAAGTAAGAGAATTTATAATAAATACAGCATCGTAAAAGAAAATATAAAAAAATAACTGTGCAGTATTTTTTTCGGTAAAAAAAATAATACTTTTCTGTTTTAGAATTAAACATTTAATTCATACAAACTTTTTATAGCACTCGATGGGACTTTAAAAGAGGTACATGTTGACCCATTTTTAAACCCGGGATTTCTTGCATGCAAGCCCGATACTGAACCGCCTGCGACAAAGTAATTTCTAAGGGGAGGGCTAGTACTGGGTATCAGTCAGCCACAACTTTGTTTTACTGTGTTACATAAACGAGCAAATAGACAAACAGATAGTATAGAAGATAGGTATGAAGAGCTTAGTGGAAGAACGTGCTAAGTGACAAAAAGGTGAAAACGAGAAAATAAGCTTTGAAATTTTTCGATTGCATTCAGATCTGTTGAAAATGGTACTTGAAAACATTAAAAAATATGCTTAACTTTAGGTTTATGAAAAAATTAATTTTGTTATCTTTAAAGGAGGGAATAGCATGCTTATTGACACAAAAATCTCAATTTTTTCAAAAATGTCACTTAGCACGTTCTTCCACTAAGCTCTTCATATATGATGTCATACCTTTAAAAAAAAAGGTTTGAAAATAGTTTAACACGGAATACATGTGGCCAAATCTGTAAAGCTGTACAATAGGGTACTTGACTGTATCGCTGAAATACCTTCCAATATTAAATTAATTATAGTTTGAACCCAAAAATAACAAACGCATATATTTTTTTTGCAAAATAAATCTTTAAATAATTCATAAAAATCATTTTAAAATGGCTTATTTTTCATTGGTGCGTCACGTGATCACAAACACGTCGATTTGGCGACGTCACTAGTATGTATAAGCAAACCGGTGTAATGTTTTTTTGCTTGCAATTAAACTGGATTTAATCTAATTTACTATTAAAATAAGAATTGTATAGATAATGGAAGGAGGTTTTACAGAAGCGGATAGTTCAGATTTGCTTAAAGTAGATTCCAAAATGGTGTTTCAAAGTTTGTTTATAGTTACTAGTGACGTCATAGATACCACGTGACAGCCACAACGCGTTTTCGGGCGTAATTTTTCGTCCTAATTTTAAAATTCATTTTTCTCCCTTTTTTATGGGGTATTTGGAAAAAAAAAAGAAAAAATACGGGTATAATATTTTTGGCATAAAAATATTTTAAGCTATTAAATTTTTTTTAATCAAGTACCCTATCGGAATCTTCCACTACACATGTTTTTCAACAACCCGACAATTCGAACGAAGTGGAGCGTAGTTTGTTTGTGGGGTCGAGCCAATGTATGACGTAGCTGTCACTGTAGGCATGACTGTTCTAGTATAGACGAATTAGCTGCCAAGGTTTGTTTGATTTAAGACAACGGTCGACGTAACTGTTTCCGTCAGAACGTCCATTGTGTAGGCCGAATTGTATTATAAAGTATCCTAACTGTTATGTGGCAGGTAAAAGATCCCTGATGGGGCCCATTTGGCTTGGGTTCTCTCGGCAAAATTAAAATCTCGGCATACTTTAAGTTTTAACATCCGCAGAGAGCTCAGATTCATTGTAATCTGCGCTTCAAAATTGGTAGCGAGAGTCGCCTAGATGGTGCCACAAAAATGGCTCTCAGTTCTGCCGAGTCTGCAAAGCCTTAACCGCCAATGTTGCAGCCCCATTACAATAAAAAAGTATCCTAACTGTAGAAAAAGACCAATTGTAAAACTAATGTTTTACAAATACAAGTCCAAGTTGCGTTGTTACTTTCAGAAGTGAATCCTTGTTTGACGGATAACGGAGGCTGTCATCACGTGTGCCTCTTCAACGGAGATTCCGTCACTTGCCACTGTCACGAAGGACACTACTTGGACTCCGACCTCAAGACATGCAGAAGTAAGAACATACAATATAAAGTAGAACATCTCAAATACAGAATCTGTGGAACTTTAACCATTCCAGAAAATATATTTTTTTGTATTATCATATTAAGATTTTCGACTACAAAATCGTAACTATACAGAAATATCCTTATCCCTATACCCGTAGAAGGGGCTGGGGATCCTAGCCAGTAAGGGGCTTGCCTTGCAGGAAAAAGGTCCCGGGTTCGGGTCCCGGCATTGCCAAAATATTTGCTGACCTATGAACGTTCTGTGCAGCCAAAAAGTCCGACCCTGTGTAGAGGGAGTGCACGTTAAATATGCTCCAAAGTTCCAATGCCACGTATGATATCGCTCTAAAAAGTTGCGTTTTGCGCCTATTAAGGTGTCGGCCCGTCACCAATAGCCCTCATGTAGCTCTAGTGTGACAATTATTCAACTTAACCTAACCTCACGTCTGTTCTTTTTAGAAGTGAATCCTTGCCTAACAGATAACGGAGGCTGTCATCACGTGTGCCACTTCGACGGAGATTCCGCCACTTGCCACTGTCACGAAGGACACTACTTGGACTCCGACCTCAAGACATGCAGAAGTAAGAACATACAATATAGAGTAGAACATCTCAAATCCGGCAAAACTTTTCTGTATTACTGGTCATATTCGGATGTTTGAGAACAAAACCAGAAGAAACAAAATCGGAAGTATCTATATTCCTACGTGTAGTAGGGGCTAAAAAGCCCAGCCGCGGTAAGTGACTTGGCTCGCATGCGAAATGTCACATGTTCGGGCTTAGTCCTTACCATAATGACTGTCGACTTATAAAAGGTCTATGAAGCCAAAAAGTCCGACGAATAGGATCCGAAAGATACCCCGTGTAGAGGAAGTGCACGTTAAATATACTCCAAAGTCCCAACGCCGTGTACGCCCTTACAAGTTGCGTTGGGTGCCTAATCAGGTGACGACCCGTGACTTGAGACTGTGATTCTAAATTATGGCGCCCGTCACCAATAGCCCTCGTGTAGCTCTAGTGAGACGCTAATTCAACCTAACCCAACTTCTATTCTTACTTTTCAGAAGTGAGTCCTTGCCTAACAGATAACGGAGGCTGTCATCACGTGTGCCAC
Organism: Oedothorax gibbosus; assembly: GCA_019343175.1. Taxonomy (NCBI): domain Eukaryota; kingdom Metazoa; phylum Arthropoda; class Arachnida; order Araneae; family Linyphiidae; genus Oedothorax; species Oedothorax gibbosus. Next base: position 3,578,031 of record CM033276.1, read on the forward strand.
TTCGACGGAGATTCCGTCACTTGCCACTGTCACGAAGGGCATAACTTGGACTCCGACCTCAAGACATGCAGAAGTAAGGAGATATAGTAAATATTGAGTAGAACATCTTAAATCCTGAATCGGTGGGCTGGGGAGCCCAGTCGGTTGGCATTCGCCTAGCATGCGGAAGGTCCCAGGTTCAGGTCCGGGCATCGCCAAAATAACTGCCGACCTATAAACGGCCCGTGCAGCCAAAAATGTCCGACGAATAATACCCCGTGTGGAGGGAGTGCACGTTAAATATCCTTCAAAGTCCGATCGCTGCGTACGATGTCGTCTTTAACGGTTGCGTTGGGTGCCTACACTCTTAAAACAAACGAGCTGTTTTAACTCAGTCTGAGTTAATTTCTACTCCTTTCCGGTGCCGAAAATGCACTGCCCCTATAGGAGTGGATTTCACTCTTTGGCTTTAAGAGTGTACTCAGGTGTAAGCTCGTTACTTGATTGTGGTTCTAAAATACGACCCGTCGCCAATAGCCCTCGTGTAGTTCTAGTGCGACGATGATTCAAACTAAACTAAACTGAATCGGCGGTACTTTTACCATTCCGAATAATACATATTTCTGGACTATCAAATTTTCGACCACAAAATCAGAAATAAATAGAAAAAGTATCCATATCCCGACGCGTAGTAGGAACTGGGGAG